>CM029464.1:30570840-31286097 GCA_017140185.1 Eucalyptus polyanthemos subsp. polyanthemos | reverse complement strand
CAAACTTGATATATATTTTTAACACAAAGTTAAAATATAAATTATATATTTGCTATTAGAAAAAAAAAATATAAACCTTTCTACCCTAATATTACTTTCCTATATTAGATTCCACGACTCTATCAAAGTCTAATTTGAGTACTACTTTTTGAGTATGGAAGCATTGCCTTGATACTATTTGTTGGGTACGGAAAGGAGGTGATGCTAATATGATAGAATTATAATAGGCAATTCAGAATACACTTATACCAGAATGCAATACAATATAACCCTCAAATAAAATATTGTTTCACGCAATTATTACCCACACCATATGTGAATGGGCAAAAGACTTTGATACCTCACTAGTGCAATTTATTTTCTCACAATACACACAAAATACTCAGCAAACTACGCTATAGAAAGGTACTTTCAACTCTATTATTTCTCTCTCCAATAAGAGCGAACTGTCTCTTTTCTCTCAATTCTGAAGCTCGCTAAGAGAATCTCACACTTTGGCTCTGTGGCTTACATTCTCAGGCTTTCCAATGCTCTATTCTGAACCTCTCTCAACGAAATGGTGCTCGACGGATTTCGTAAGGGTCCTCAGGTTTATCACCAACATTTAATGGCGCCTGACGGATTTCAAAAGGGTCCTCAGGTTCATCACCGCCATCTTTTAGCTGTGTCGGGCAAGTTTTGAGGATTTCGGAAGGGTGCTCTGGTTCAACTTCGGAATATGTTTGTTGCATAGGAGCGCCCACCAAGAGGCCCCCATCCTCATCCTGCATAGGAGCGCCCACCAAAAGGCCCCCATTCTCATCCTCTGAGATTTCTTGATCAGCAGGTCGTGTGGCCCTTCCTTCGGTGACACTTGTTGAAATTAATATGCCAGCTATAATAATGTAGTCGGCAAAGATCTGGACAAGACGACATTTGTACCTAAGCGGAACGAACAAGGCAATATAAAGACTCAAGATAACGCAGAGAGCAACGATTCCAATGATCAAGACGACAATGGCGATCCAAGTAAGTTTGCTCGTGGTCACGTAGACCCCAGCCATGAAGGCCACTGACATTGTGGCAAGAGCTATGAGGAGCGGTAGCCTTGACTTTCTTAGGGCATGAAGCATTGCCCAAGAATCCTTGATCTGCGTCCAAAGAAGGATCACAACTGTAATTATGGAGCTGTACATTGCAGCAGTGTTGCAGATCACGAAGACATTATACATGGGTTTGTTCAACAGTGTGGCCATTCCCACATCTGGTTCAGAGCCATTATTTCCTCCAGGAACAGAAAAGCCAGCGGCGAATGTCATAGCGGCAACGAGCGTAGCCACGACCATACGGGTATTGGCATCATCCTTCAGTCTATCCATATCCGGAGGCTCCAGATCTCTCCTCGGGCCTAAGCCTTTTGGGTAGCAAATTGCTTTGTCTTTGCTTCGGGGTGCCCGGGCAGATACTAAGATTTTTCGTGTTAAGCTCTGGTCAAGCATGTGGAAAAAGAAAAAAACGTTAATTATGCGTGAAGATAGATTTGGAATTTGGAAAAATGAAACCTTCTCAAGCTTGCAAATGCAATCTTTTCTCAGTTTACTGTAAACTTAATTCCACTTAGTAACTACCAGGGGTAGTTCAAGCTTTAATTACTTTCGTCTTTCCCACAAAGAAAGTAGCTAAAACAACAGTGGAAAACAAAAGTAGATAACTTGTTAATTCATTGTGTCGAGATCATTACCTGACGAAGTGGGGCGTCGATTTTTTTAAGTTGCTCATCTACAATGTCGAGAGCGGTCAAGTTTTTATTGTTTACAAGCTTAAGATCGACTCTGTTGTCTCGAGTGAGAGAAAGCAAAACCTCAGGTTGCCACTGCAATGTGGCCACATGTATAGGCGTATTTCCTTCCTTGTCTTTCGCATTTAAGAGCTTCTCAAGTTGGGGATTGCCGAGTATGTACTTCACTAGGGAGGCCCTTCCATACTTTGCAGCAATGTGGAGTAGATTTTGCCCTTCCTCAAAATTTAGCAACTCTTCCGGATCTGGCCAATATTGAAGTAGCTCCTTGACTGTTTCAAGATGATCCATCTTGCAGGCAACGTGGATTGGAAGATAGCCCTCTTCGTCGAACTCAATGGCACTCGAAGCGAAATCATCGACCAAGAATTTGACTTCATTTACATAATTCATGTATGCTGCTAGATGGAGGGGAGTACCACCACCAGTATCTTTTAAATAAAATAGCTCTTTCTTCCGCTTTGACATCTCTTTTAGCATTTCTACATGATATGAGAGCAGGAAATGAATGAATTTATGTCATGCTTATGACCAAGGGCCTGATAACTTTACCATCTAACTATTATATTTTCTTAAAATGATACAAAATTGCGATATCTAATTGAAATCTAAACTTTTTTGGGGATAATTTCAGTATGGACATTGGAAAATTCTTCAAAGCATAGAGAAATTCATTTCCAAGCAGTAGTTTACCACATTGGAGTAATCGAGGCCAGCCATGACATGAGTCTGTTCTTGTTTTACAGAAGGTCCTTGGACAATAATATAAGTGCTGTAGTTTCTACAAAGGCTTATACCATGAGCATCAACTTCCGAAGTATTAAATTGATAACATTCTTCTGGGTTAAAGTCTTGCTAAGACCGAAGTCCAAACATATCGGAATCTACCTCCTCCTGGGCCAATGTTTATAGGAAATTTTCAATAATTGATGCTGGCTCTTAAAAAAGGTTAAAAAAGTAATCTTGGCGCAAAATTTTTTGTCTTATAAGAAAAAATCAATATTAACTCGTGTCTCTAATCTACTAAATCTTTTTTTGTTTCATAAAAAAGCATCAACTTTCAGTCAACATCTATAGCCCCCATTAAGTTTCCGTCGAGTTTCACTGAGTACGTGTAGAAATGATATGTCAAATCTTTAATGGCATTATGGAAAGAAACTTGACATGGGCCAAATTAGGGGTGTGCAAAATACCCGGGATCCGCCCGGACCGCCCAGAACCGGACCGGAACCGCCCGAAATCGGCAGGTCTTGAGGGAACCGGTCCGATTCCCGGTTTCAATTTATTGGAACCGTTGGGTACCGGTCCGGTTCTCGGTTCTGTGGGCGGATCCGCCCACCCACCCACTCGGACCGGACCGGAACCTTTTTAATATTAAAAATAAAAATTACTAAAAGAAACCCTACATCTCATCTCACTCTCTAGGAACCTTTACCTTTGTTCAAAGAAAATTTAACTATCTATGGTTATTCGCAAGTAGGAAATGGGAGAATGTTTCATTCCATCTGTTCGCGTTTTTATTTATCTATGAGATACATTTATAACTACAACAAATGAATCTTTGTTCCACATACTTAAATTTGAATTTTCTTTCTTTGGCTTGCTTTGATGTCACGTAATTGTTTTATGTTGAAAACAAAAAAAATTTCACGTCAAAATTGGTTCCTAGGTGGATCCACTCAACAAATGGATGGATCCCGGTTCCATTTTTCGGAACCGGTCCTTAGCGGGCGGTTCCCAATTCTAGGTCGGGAACCGCCCGCCCGGACCATGCACACCCCTAGGCCAAATTGGATACCAATTAAAAGTTGGTGCTTTTCTATAACACAACAAAATTTTTGGACTAGAATAGGGATCTAACTTAAAGTCAGTATTTTTTTTAGACAAAAAAAGTTGGCGTAGAATTGCACACGAGATATAGCTTGTGCTTTTTTATAAAACCAAAAAAAAAAAAAAGAGCCAGAATTGGGACCAATCTGAAATTGATGCTTTTTTAGGGCATTAGGCCTCATTCTAGGAGAAAAAAAAAATTTGAGGTCAACTAATTTACGAATGAGGTCTACAGGCTGGGCGGCTCGAATGGATCTGAACAGATCCAAAGTAGACTCACAAATAAAACGTATATGCTCCATCCGACTAATAAATTTAGAGAAATAATTTGATGACAGTATTTATATATCACAGCTTCAAGAATTTATGACTCACGATAAGATGTTATTAATAACCCAAAATTTGATACGTTAGCAAAACCCATAAATTTATTCAAGCGAGGGCCATGAGTACAATCACTGACCTATCCTTTGGTGCATCACGGCTCCGTGAACCGGGGACATGCCTACCACCTCGGAATGGACTTCATTTCCGTCCCCTGCTTCCATCAAAAGCACGAGAATCTCCAAGTCGCCCGTCTCGACTGCCAGGTACAGCGGGCACTTGCTCTCCTTGTTTTTCTGGTACACCGACCTTGAGCCTCGACCCAGGAGCAGACGGGTCAACTCGTAGTGACCATTCTTCACAGCCTCATGCAACGCCGTGCTCCCCATGTCATTTTCCATGTCCACAATACCGTCGCAGCCGAGGAGAAGCTCGGCCGTGTGGATCCTGCCAACTCTTGCCGCAACGTGGAGTGCGGTGTCCCCTCGGTTGTTCGCCTTAGCGGCGAGCTGCTTGTCATGGAAGACCTCGAGAAGGGCTCGGAGGATGTCAGCATTCTCGATTCCCGCTGCAATGTGGAGCAATGAGTTCCCGGAAGGGCCCCGTACGTTGATAATGTCGGACAAAGAGACCCTCTCTTCCGCGGAATACATTTCAAGGGCTTCGATGAACTTTTCCACGTTGCCTTCTTTCACGGCGTCGTGTAGCATCGGATTCACACGACCTTTGAATTCTGCTTGGAGGCGTGGTCTGGTTACCAAATCTAGTGCTTTCAATCTGGCCCTTCTCTGCACCCAGATTTCATCATCCTCGACAGTTATGCTCACGCGATCGCGAGCCATCTTTAGACTCATGAAATTTGAATGCCGTCTCCGCCCAAGTTAGCGATAGTCTGGTTGAACTCCTTTTCGGGGTCTCTTCTCCGGTATTTATAGGACAGCCAGAACTTGGAGATTTTTTTCGTTTCTAACCGTACGTGGACATCATGCGGCCAGGAGCAATTCTTCGGAAAGAAAATATCTTTCGCCCGTGAAAATATCCACCACAGAATTCATCCTCAAACATCGTTCTGCGTTCATATCAGGAACCTAATTGGTGCAGTCTATTCTACGCAAATTAATCCGGAAAAACAGTGGGTTGCACGGGGTGAATCTAAATTTCAGACGATTTGGAAAAACAAATCTGACTCTAATCCGACAGGACATTGATCAAATTATCAAGTCCATGTTTCTCAAATAAGATGCATTTGCAAAAATGTATGTGAAAATTCTAAGAAAACTAAACTTCTCGACTAGCAATGGCAGAGCTATGATTCTTTTTTAGTGAGGTCTACAAGTAAAAAGCTAAATTAATTTTTATTAAGAAAATTTATACACGATTCTAAAGTTTTGACCATCAACAAAATTTTAGGCATTGATATTTTAGTTTTTAAACTTGTATGTTATTTTGATTCATAATCTTCATTTTTATTGAAGATATTTCACAATTCTTCCCCATGATCGATTTGAGTTATAACGTATTTAAAACTAATTTAATAACATCCTTTATTCACACCCATAAGAATTGTAGCTGCAAATTCTATGCACATAAATGTCACTAAACACAATTTGGCATTACAATTTAGGTCATAACTATTGCACGTGATTAAACTAGATCACACAATGCAAGTGCATTATTAAAATAAAGTCCCTCAAAGCTAACTAAAAATGAGTTTTGTAACCTAAAACTATCGTCAAATTTAGCTCAACTGAATCTATTGTAACATTCATTCAGTGCTGATGAGAACCAAAATCGCAGTCATGCAAAAAAGAAATTTTGAGAACTAAAATTTTATGTTTTATTATAATAATGTGAATGTATCGGTTTGGTTTTAGAGTCTGAACTTTTTTATTGTAACATGGGTTTTTGAAGTTTTAGTGAGGCTAATTTTTACTGTTGCAAAAAATTTAATCTATTGGGGTCAAATTAACCAATTCTTAAAATATTTATGCCAATAATATGCAATTTGACTGCGGGCAGTTGCCCCCGCTCCTTATAAAGTGGCGCCGCAAATGTCAAATGAAATTGAAGAAAACTAAAGCGCGAAACCGACATTAAAGCATTTGTAATTGAAAATGAAACTGGAATTTTAAATTGGAACTGAAATATTGATATCTGTAAAGGAAAGTCGAACAAAAATTTGGGAAAGATATTTAAAGATATAGTTGACTGTGTCATCTTCTTCATGTTTCAATTATTTAAAGAGAGAGAGAGAGATGGGGTTGGGCGTACTAATTTATGTAGTAACATCCGATTTCCCCGTCAAACCTATGCACTTATGTAATTTTCGTTACTTTTATAAGAAAACTCAGGTCTTGACCCTTCTACTTTTAACTTGATAAATATGCAATCGGGTCATGGACTCATGGAAAAATCTGATCCCAGATTCTCGATCTTTTGATATATATTTGGATCGGGGATACTAAAGTGCACTTAATTGTCCCACCGAATTCATCTTTTCTCTTCTTCTGGCTTGATAATTTTTACGGTTCAGTATTCCCTGGCGACTCCTCAATTTGTCTTTTCCCTAACGAATCCTAATTTGTCTTTTCCGGTAGACTTTTAGTCTTTGATACCGCTTCTTCATTACTTTGCCGGATACAAGTAACAACCATCACGTGCCATGAAAATGAAAATTTCCCTATTACGCGTTTAAATATATCAAATCATCTCTTTATTTTTCCAATAATGGGGAATAATTTCAAATATTGCTAACTTTAGATGAGGAATGGGTGCGCGAGGCTGGAGACTTAGGTGTAGGAGTGGGAAACAACCTGTGATAAGAGTGTCGAATGGATGTATGGGGTTAGTTTTGGATTGGGTTAAAAATGATTCTACTCAAATTAAATCATTTATTATATATTGAACAATTTTTATGAATTATCATTTTAACAATCCAACCTCGACCCACGTTATTAAAACACATCAATGTTTTACTCTACTTATAAAAACTATACCCGCTATGTTTGTTTTCAAAAATGATTTAGAAAATATTTTCCTAAAAATGATTACCTAAAATAATTAGTCAATGAAAAATGTTCTTATTATTGACAAAACTTTATATCTTAACATTTTCATAAACGATGATTTTTTTTTTTTTTTTTTTTTTTTTGCATTTTTTTAAAAAAATTTGCAACTGATACAAGCAATTATTTTTAAGAAAAATATTTTCAAAATCATTAATTTTTCACGAAATAGATAGAATCTTAAATGCACTCTAAGTCTAAACTTTACATATATAGGGTAGCTAGTACAAATCCTCCCAGTAGAAAACAATGGCAACTAAGTTGTAGGTCTTAGAAAAATCTCATGCATGTGATTTGGTTGATTTTCCTTCTAGTAAGTTTATTGTAGATTGTATATGGATATATAAGATTAAAATAAAGGCAGACAATACCATGAGTATTACAAAGCTAATCTAGTGGTGAAAGGTTTTACTCGGGAGTACATACTTGACTATAAAGAGACTTTTGCTCCTCTCGAACACCTTACTTTTGTTTGTAGACTTCTTTTTGTTACCGCGATTAAGCACTAGTCTCTATTCTGAATGGAGTTTAAAAATGCATTCGTGAATGATGATCTCATATGGTGCCTCCTCATAGATATACTCATTCTTCTAACAAAGTGTATAAATCGGGTCACGTATTATAATATTATATGGCCTAAATCTCTTGGCTTTAAATCTACTTCTATGACCATCCTCTTTTTGTTCGGCACACATTTTATGGGTACATCATGCTGCTCTTATATATGGAAAACATGATTATTACTAGCGATTATCATATTGCCATTTCAAAACTCAAGTAATATGACACAACTTATGAGTTGTGTGTGTTTGCATGTGTGAGAGAGAGAGAGAGAGAGAGAGAGAGAGAGTTTGATGGGTCTGTAAGTGAGTTGTCTGCGTGCGCCAGAGAGAGAGAGAGAGAGTCTGATGGGTCTGTACGTGGAACTATGAAGACGGTGAAGTAAAATTGTTACACTAACTAATGTCGGGTTTGAAAAACCATTTTGGCTTAATTTGTTTTATAGGATTTTGTTGTGGATTTAAACTATGTGATTCTTCATTTATTTGCATTTGTTATATTAGAGAGAGAGAGAGAGAAAGAGACTTGGATTTGGAGGGGACAGTTAAGTCGTGGAATTCGAAGCAAATTATTGAAAAAAAAGGAATAATTTAGTTTGATAAAGAAAACATGTATCCAAAATATGTGTCGTCACAATACATGCGCAGATTTCAAGTTCTTCATAGGTTTCTCCACTTTTTAGTCTTTTTTACGCTTTCATATAATTTACTTATATCTTTTTATTTTGCTATTTAAATTTTATCGGTGTTATACATTAGCATAAAAGGTTTTAAGTGGGTTAAATGGGCCTGTGCCTACCTAATTCCTTGTTCTCTTCCTTTAGCTAGTTGATTTTACCGGTTCAATATTTTCTAACGACTGCTCCTTTGTCTTTTTCGTAACGAATCCTCTTTTGTCTATTCCGGTAGAGTTTAGTCTTTGATTCTGCTTCTTCATTACTTTGATGGATATTAGTGATACCTATCACGTGCTTGCTTGTGTTAGCACTCCCACAAATTAATACCACAAAAAATCTAAATTATGTCTACTATAACACAAATACCTCGAACTTCTTTTGTGTGTTATTGAAAATCCTAAACTTACCCATTGGAACACAAAAAACCCAAACTTCTTCTTATGTCGTAAACAATCTAAAACTATAATAGTTTGACAAATATATCTTAAATGAACCTAAAATAAATGATTTACATGTCACATATGTATAAGTTTGTCTTTTTTCATTAAACGAAAAAGTTGAGGGTATTTATGATAATTGCCCTTTGCTTTAATATAAAATAAATGCATGACAAAAAATTTAAAAAGAAAAGAGATGTCTTACGTACAACCGACAAAAGTCCGGAAAGTTTTTCCCTGGTGAATATGTTTTGTCTTGCATAAAAAAGAAAATTTCCCAATCACAGTTTAAATAAACCAAAATAATTTCTTTATTTATCAACAATGGGGAATAATTTCAAACATTGCTACTTCAGGTGAGGAATGGGTACATGAGGTTGGAGACTTAGGTGTAGGAGTAGGCAAAAATCCGTGATAAGGATGTCAAATGGGTGAGTAGGGTGGAATTTGGGTTAGGTTGAAATTGCTTGTGTCAAAATTAACACATTTAATCTATATTGATCAATTGTTATAAAATATAACTTTAAGTTTTTTCCCTAACGAATCCTAATTTGTCTTTTCCGGTAGACTTTTAGTCTTTGATACCGCTTCTTCATTACTTTGATGGATACAAGTAACAACCATCACGTGACATGAAAATGAAAGTTTCCCTATCACTCTTTTAAATATATCAAATAATCTCTTTATTTTTCCAATAATTGGGAATAATTTCAAATATTGCTAACTTTAGATGAGGAATGGATGCGCGAGGTTGGAGACTTAGGCGTAGGAGTGGGAAACAACCTGTGATAAGAGTGTCGAATGGATGTATGGGGTTAGTTTTGGATTGGTTAAAAATGATTCTACTCAAATTAAATCATTTATTATATATTGAACATTTTTTTATGAATTATCATTTTAACAATCCAACCTCGACCCACGTTATTAAAACACATCAATATTTTACTCTACTTATAAAAATCTATACCTGCTATGTTTGTTTTCAAAAATGATTTAGGAAATATTTTCCTAAAAATGATTACTTAAAATAAATAATCAATGAAAAATGTTTTTATTATTGACAACAATTTATGTCTTCACATTTTCATAAACGGTGATTTTTTTTTTTTTTTTTTTTTGCTTTTTTTTAAAAAAAAATTTTGCAAGTGATACAAGCAATTATTTTTAGGAATAATATTTTCAAAATCATTAATTTTTCACGAAATAGATAGAATCTTAAATGCACTCTAAGTCTAAACTTCACATATATAGGGTAGCTAGTACAAATCCTCCCAGTAGACAACAATCGCAACTAAGTTGTAGGTCTTAGAAAAATCTCATGCATGTGATTTGGTTGATTTGCCTTCTAGTAAGTTTATTGTAGATTGTATATGGATATATAAGATTAAAATAAAGGCAAACAATACCATGAGCATTACAAAGCTAGCCTTGTGGTGAAAGGTTTTACTCGGGAGTACATACTTGACTATAAAGAGACTTTTGCTCCCCTTTGACACCGTACCTTTGTTTGTAGACTTCTTTTTGTTACCGCGATTAAGCACTAGTCTCTATTATGAATGGAGTTTAAAAATGCATTTGTGAATGATGACCTCATATGGTGCCTCCTCATAGATATACTCATTCTTCTAACAAAGTGTATAAATCAGGTCAAGTATTATAATATTATATGGCCTAAATCTCTTGGCTTTAAATCTACTTCTGTGACCATCCCCTTTTTGTTCGCCACACATTTTATGGGTACACCATGCTGCTCTTATGTATGGAAAACGTGATTATTAATAGCGATGATCATATTGCCATTTCAAAACTCAAGTAATATGACACAACTTATGAGTTGTGTGTGTGTGCATAAGAGAGAGAGAGAAAGAGAGAGAGAGAGAGAGAGTCTGATGGGCCTGTACGTGGAACTATGAAGACGGTGAAGTAAAATTGTTACACTAACTAATGTCAGGTTTGAAAAACCATTTTGGCTTAATTTGTTTTATAGGATTTTGTTGTGGATTTAAACTATGTGATTCTTCATTTATTTGCATTTGTTATATTAGAGAGAGAGAAAGAGAATACCGAGACTTGGATTTGGAGGGGATAATTAAGTCGTGGAATTCGATGCAAATTATTGAAAAAAAAGGATTAATTTAGTTTGATAAAGAAAACATGTATCCAAAATATGTGTCGTCACAATACATGCGCAGATTTCAAGTTCTTCATAGGTTTCTCCATTTTTTAGTCTTTTTTACGCTTTCATATAATTTACTTATATCTTTTTATTTTTCTATTTAAATTTTATCGGTGTTATACATTAACATGAAAGGTTTTAAGTGGGTTAAATGGGCCTGTGTCCTACCTAATTCCTTGTTCTCTTCCTTTAGCTAGTTGATTTTACCGGTTCAATATTTTCTAACGACTACTCCTTTGTCTTTTTCGTAACGAATCCTCTTTTGTCTATTCCAGTAGAGTTTAGTCTTTGATTCTGCTTCTTCATTACTTTGATGGATATTAGTGATACCTATCACGTGCTTGCTTGTGTTAGCACTCCCACAAATTAATACCACAAAAAATCTAAATTATGTCTACTATAACACAAATACCTCGAACTTCTTTTGTGTGTTATTGAAAATCCTAAACTTACCCATTGGAACACAAAAAACCCAAACTTCTTCTTATGTCGTAAAAAATCTCAAACTATACTAGTTTGACAAATATATCTTGAATGATAAATGATTTACATGTCACATATGTAGAAGTTTGTCTTTTTTCGTTATATGAAAAAATTGAGGGTATTTGTGTCATAGTGGGTAAATTTAGGATTTTTGATGTTATAAAAAAAAAAAAAAAAAAGCTTAAGATATTTGTATCACAGTTGGCCTGGTTCGAAGTATTTTGTGTTAATTGCCCTTTCCTTTAATATAAAATAAATGCATGACAAAAACAATTAAAAAGAAAAGAGATGTCTTACGTACAACCAACAAAAGTCCGGAAATTTTTTCCCTGGTAAATATGTTGTCTTGCATAAAAAAGAAAATTTCCCAGTCACAGTTTTAAATAAACCAAAATAATTTCTTTATTTATCAACAATGGGGAATAATTTCAAACATTGCTACTTCAGGTGAGGAATGGGTACATGAGGTTGGAGACTTAGGTGTAGGAGTGGGCAAAAGTCCATGATAAGGATGTCAAATGGGTGAGTAGGGTGGAATTTGGATTAGGTTGAAATTGGTTGAATCAAAATTAACACATTTAATCTATATTGATCAATTGTTATAAAATATAACTTTAAGTCTTTTCCCTAACGAATCCTAATTTGTCTTTTCCCTAACGAATCCCAATTTGTCTTTTCTGGTAGACTTTTTAGTCTTTGATACCGCTTCTTCATTACTTTGATGGGTACAAGTAACAACCATCACGTTCCATGAAAATGAAAATTTCCTTATCACACTTTTAAATATATCAAATAATCTCTGTATTTTTCCAATAATGGTGAATAATTTCAAATATTGCTAACTTTAGATGAGGAATGGGTGCTCGAGGTTGGAGACTTAGGCGTAGGAGGGGAAACAACCTGTGATAAGAGTGTCGAATGGATGTATGGGGTTGGTTTTGGATTGGGTTAAAAATGATTCTACTCAAATTAAATCATTTATTATATATTGAACAATTTTTACGAATTATCATTTTAACAATCCAACCTCGACCCACGTTATTAAAACACATCAATATTTTACTCTACTTATAAAAATATGTACCCACTATGTTTGTTTTGAAAAATGATTTAGAAAATATTTTCCTAAAAATGATTACTTAAAATAATTAGTCAATGAAAAATGTTCTTATTATTGACAACAATTTATGTCTTCACATTTTCATAAATGATGATTTTTTTTTTTTTGCATTTTTTAAAATTTTTTCAAGTGATACAAGCAATTACTTTTAGGAATAATATTTTCAAAATCATTAATTTTCCACAAAATACATAGAATCTTAAATGCACTCTAAGTCTAAACTTCACATATATAGGGTAGCTAGTACAAATCCTCCTAGTAGAAAACAATGGCAACTAAGTTGTAGGTCTTAGAAAAATCTAATGCATGTGATTTGGTTGATTTGCCTTCTAGTAAGTTTATTGTCGATTGTATATGGATATATAAGATTAAAATAAAGGCAGACAATACCATGCTCATTACAAAGCTAGCCTAGTGGTGAAAGGTTTTACTCGGGAGTACATACTTGACTATAAAGAGACTTTTGCTCCTCTTGAACACCTTACTTTTGTTTGTAGACTTCTTTTTGTTGCCGCGATTAAGCACTAGTCTCTATTATGAGTGGAGTTTAAAAATGCATTCGTGAATGATGATCTCATATGGTGCCTCCTCATAGATATACTCATTCTTCTAACAAAGTGTATAAATCGGGTCAAGTATTATAATAGTATATGGCCTAAATCTCTTGGCTTTAAATCTACTTCTATGACCATCCTCTTTTTGTTTGGTACCCATTTTATGGGTACATCATGCTGCTCTTATATATGGAAAACATGATTATTACTAGCGATGATCATATTGCCATTTGAAAACTCAAGTAATATGACACAACTTATGAGTTGTGTGTGTTTGCATGTGTTGGGAAAATATGGCTTCGAAAGGAGTTGAACATTGAAATCAGATCGAGTAAAACAACTCGGATTTTGAGGCATGATATCACTTTCTTTAAGAATTTATTTGCCTCACAACGTTGCTAATGGTCACCGGCAAAAATCCTCCAGGATACAACAAAGTCTCGGATGAAAATACTAAATAGCAATTCTAGTATTTCTCCAGGGTCTCTCTAGGAAAACAATCAAAAAATTGGCTGCAGTTTTTCAGAAAGAAGACTCGAAAAATGACCACACATTTCTTTCCGAAAAATGACGAGTATATATATGAAACAGTCTTGCAACTCTTCGTGAAAATTGCGAACAAACACATCTTTAGAAAATTGTTCGGAACTCTTCAAAAGAAGTCGAAAAACGAACAATTGCAATCCTTCGGAAAAAGTTAAAACTGGATAAGTAATTTTCCAAAGGTTGTCTTGAAAAGACACAAACAAAATTCGGAATAATTTTTATTTTTAAATAGAATTTCGAATTTTCATTTATATTTCATTTCCGAAATTCTCAAATTAAAAGGCAACCTCTGAACTAAAAAATATAAAATAAAATAAATAGTAAGGGATTAAAGTGCTAAGTGTGCCAAATAATCGCGCACCCGCACTCGGGTATGGTGAGGTCTAGCCCCACCTAATCACTCCTTTAACTACAAAAAGGAAATCTCACATTTTTAAACTGACCCACCTCTCCTACCTTTTCTATGTGGGACAAAGTAAAAAGCACTCATTTTGTTTTAACAAACAAAATTCCAACAGCATGTGAGAGAGGGAGAGGGAGAGGCAGAGAGGGAGAGAGAGAGAGAGAGTCTGATGGGTCTGTACGTGGAACTATGAAGACGGTGAAGTAAAATTGTTACACTAACTAATGTCAGGTTTGAAAAACCATTTTGGCTTAATTTGTTTTATAGTGTTATGAAATACATGAATGAATATTCATTATATTCATCTTATCCAATGTACTTATTATGGTACATTTGTATCAAATGTTCTAAGTACATCTCCCTATACAATGAACGTTCGTCTCCCTTATCCTGTACATGTATCATTCGATACATTGATATTAATGATAAGTACATTCTTGTTCTCCTATAAATAGGAGTTTAGTTTTGATGTACAATACACAATCACACAGAAACACAACAGTGAGATACTAGAAATAAAGCTCTCTCATCTTACTACTATCTCTAGTGTTCACTTGCTTTCTCTTCTCAAATCTCTTCTCTATTATATATTCGCCACGCGATATTTTATAATACGTTATCAGCACGAGGATCTACCGATTGAGTAAGTAACTTTTGCAAGCACAAAGGTCTATCGACTGAGTAAGTAATTTTTGCAAGGTGGGTATTATTATTATTGATTAACTTATACTTCATCTTCTTCTATCAATTCTTCATTTTTATTTTTCTTGGCCCGAAGCCAAACTTTTAAATCTAAAAGTATCCTTCTGCTCCTGAAGTAGCGGTGGATATTTGGAAATCCTTTTAATTAATTTAAGGATTTATTTTTGCAAGGATTATGGCAAATATTGAAAAGCCCAAATTCCACATCCTGGAAGTGAGTGGAAAGAATTATCTATCCTGGCGCCTTGACATGGAAATGCACCTCCAAGGGCAAGGTCTCGCTAATACAATTACGAGAGGATGGAACCTCAAATGAAAAGGATAAAGCAAATGCGCTGATTTTTATTCGCCGTCATTTGCATGAGAGCCCTAGACTCAATATTTATCCGTTCGAGACCCGCATATCTTGTGGAGGAGGTTGAAGGATAGGTATGATCATACAAAAACCGTTATCCTCCCTCAAGCACAATATGATTGGCAAAATCTCGACTACAAGATTTTAAATCGGTGTCTACGATTATAATTCTGCTTTATTTGATATCGTTTCTCGACTTGAGTTATGCGGTATCAAACTCACCGATGCAGAATTGCTTGAGAAAACTTTCTCCACCTTTCATGCTTCGAATATTGTATTGCAACAGCAATACCGGCAACGTCGTTTGCCACATATTCTGAATTAATTTCTGTGCTTCTTCTTTGCGAGCAAACTAATGAATTGCTGCTCAAAAATCATGATCTTAGACCTGCTGGCTCAAAAGCATTGCCGAAGCACATGCTAATTTTGAGAAAAATACTGGCCATTTTAAGGGCTATAAGCGCGAGCAAGAATATAATCCTAGAAGGGATGGCAAGAAATTTAACCGCCCTAAGAAATCAAACTTTGGCCTGAATCATGGCAAAGAAAAGAAGCAAAAGAAGGTGATTAATGAAAGTATTTGTCATCGCGTGGCATGATGGCACTGGTCACGTACCTGTCGTACGCCAAAACATTTTGTTGACCTATACCAGGCATCTTTAAAGCATACGGGCAAGCGTGGTGAATCTCATGCCATTGAAATCAATCCTACTGCCATAACCACTGTTGAGGCCAACAATATCTCCGTTGGTGGGACTCCTCTTGCTCCCGAAGTAGCAAATGCATCATTGGATGTCTCGATTTCTTTGAGGACCTCGATTACTTTGATGAATCGATTGGTGGATGATAATTTGAACTTTGAATTTTATGTTATTTCGCTTTAAATGTATTATTTTTTTTATTGTTCTTTATGAAATACTTATGAACCTTATATAATATTTATCTTTGAAATTTTATTCGACTATATAACTAATATGCAACTTTTATGATACTTGACACTGAAGTTGTCAATATAAATGCAAATGGAAAATACCGAGAAAAAGGAAGATGTTTGTTTGCTTGATAGTGCAACAACACATACTATATTTTGTAGTAGACACTTTTTCTCGAGTATGACATTGCGTAAGGCACAAATCCATACAATATCAGGTCTGTTTCGATTATTGATGGTTTTGGGAATGCTACAATTATTTTGCCAAATGGTACAATCCTGCATATTGAGAATGCGTTTCTAAGCATTCGATCAAAAAGGAATCTGCTCGTTTCAAAGATGTACGTCGTAATGGGTACCATATTGAGACTATTTATGAGCAAGATAAGGAATACATTGGCATTTCCTCTTATAAGATGGGCACGAAGACCATCCATGAGAAGCTAGAAGCTTCTTCTATGGGTTTGTATTGTGTCATGATTAAAGCTGTTGAAACCTACGCTACCACATCCTGGAGATTGGTAAGCCCGATCGATTTGGACCGTGGCATGATCGCCTTGGTCATCCCGGGCGCTTCAATGATGCGTAGGATAATTCAAAATACAAAAGGGCACCCTTTAAAGGATATAAAGGTATTGTTGTCCAAAGATTATAATTGTGAGGCTTGCTCACAAGGAAAGCTCATTATTAAACCTTCTATAACAAAGGTTAATTTTGAATCTCCTTTATTCTTGCAAAGAATTCAGGGTGATATTTGTGGACCAATACAACCACCAAGTGGACCATTTAGATATTTTATGGTATTAGTGGACGCATCCCGTAGATGGTCCCATGTTTGCCTATTATCTACGCGCAATGTCGCATTTGCACGTTTACTTGCGCAGATTATAAAGCTCCGGGCACAATTCCAATTAAGAGCATAAGGATGGATAATGCTGGTGAATTTATATCAAAGAGTTTTGATACATATTGTGCTTCACTCGGAATCGAGGTTGAGCACCCGGTTGCATATGTTCATACTCAAAATGGATTGGCAGAATTCTTGATTAAACGTATCCAAATCATTACCCGCACTCTATTATTGAGAACGAATCTCAACGATACAGCATGGGGTCATGCAGTTTTGCATGCGGCGGCTCTAATAAGATTACGCCCCCACCGCTAGTATTTTACAATCTCCCTTCAAATGGTTCTTGGTTATGAACCAGATATTTCACATCTACGCACCTTTGGTTGTGCGATGACAGTGCTCGTAGCACCGCCAAAAGGACGAAAATGGGTCCCCAACGCCGTTTGGGCATTTATGTTGGGTTTAATTCACCATCTATCATTAGGTTCTTGGAACCAACTACTGGTGATCTTTTTGCGCGGGTTTGCGAGATTGTCATTTCGATGAGACTAGGTTTCCATCAATTGGGATACCTACAACTTCCATGACCGCAAAACAAAAAACCAGTTAAGGTTTTCTCCTGGAATGAGAAAAATTTATCTCAATTAGACCCAAGGACTCTTGAATGTGAAAACGAGGTGCAGCGCATAATCCATTTACAAGCTATGGCCAATAGACTTCCTGACGCATTTAATGATGCTACTAAGGTAACGAAGTCTCATATTCCATTTGCAAATGCTCCGGCTAGGATAGCTGTTCCCGAAGAACAAGCTAAAATGGATCAAAATCCGCCGCACTTGAAGCGTGGCACCGATAGGATCAAAAGATACCTGCTCCTCGAAAACGAAGGGAAAGAATCAAGAATCCGCTCCGAAGAGCACGGCGTTGTGCTTACTCCTAAAGAGCTTATTGCCCCTGAAGAGGCGCAAACCCATGAAAGGAGCACTAGCCCCGGGAATATTGAGAATTCCATTACATATTGTAATGAAATTTGGGATCGAAATGAAATCATCATTGATGATGCTTTTGCATTCTCAGTTGCTCATCAAATTATGGATGATGATTGTGAACCACAATCTATTATTGAATGTCGTCAAAGGCAAGATTGGCATAAGTGGGAGGAAGCAATTAAAGCTGAATTAGCTTCCCTAACTAAACGAGAGGTTTTTGGACCTGTAACTCGTATCCCCGATAATGTAAAGCCCGTTGGATATAAATGGGTATTTATCCGAAAACGAAATGAGAAAAACGAGGTTGTTAGGTATAAAGCCCGACTCGTTGCCCAAGGATTCTCCCAAAGACCTGGGATTGATTATAATGAGACATATTCACCTGTGATGGATATGATTACATTTCGTTTTCTCATTAGCCTAGCAATCTTTGAAAGATTGGAAATGCGTCTTATGGACGTTGTGACGGCATATCTATATGGCTCATTAGACTCGGATATTTATATGAAAATTCGAGGGATTCAAAATGCCCGAAGCATGCACTCCCGCAATTTATTCTCAATAAAATTGCAAAGATCCTTGTACGGGTTAAAGCAATCCGGTCGCATGTGGTATCAACGCCTAAGTGAGTACCTAATTAAGGAAAGGTACAAAAATGATCCTATCTGCCCATGCGTGTTTATTAAGAAATCGAAACTGGATTTGCTATTATAGCGAGTTTATGTCGACGATATAAATTTAATTGGAACTCCAGAAGAGTTAGCTGAAACTGCTGAATATTTGAAAAGGGAGTTTGAAGTTAAAGATTTGGGTAAAACCAAACTTTGTCTTGGTCTAGAGCTTGAGCATAAAGAAAATGGAATAATCGTCCATCAATCAGCATACGTTGAAAGATTGCTTAAACGTTTCAACATGGACAAAGCTCACCCATTGAGCACCCCTATGGTTGTAAGGTCTCTGGATCCCCAAAAGGACCCATTTCGTCCTAAAGAATCTGATGAAGAGATACTTGGTCCTGAAGTACCATATCTCAATGCAATTGGGGCTTTGATGTACTTGGCACAATGTACGAGACCGATATCGCTTTTGCGGTAAATTTATTGGCACGTTTTAGTTCGAGCCAACTCGGAGACATTGGAATGGAGTTAAACATATTTTCCGTTATCTCCGAGGAACCATAGATTTGGGATTATATTATTCCAAGGATTCCACTAACTCGGTTTAGTTGGATATCTTTGATCTTTGGATATAGATCCGATCCACATAAGGCTCGCTCTCAAACCGGGTATTTATTTTGTTATAACGGCACCGCTATTTCTTGGCGTTCTACGAAGCAATCGCTAGTAGCTACATCTTCTAACCACTCGAGATTATTGCTTTATATGAAGCTGGAAGGGAGTGTGTTTGGTTAAGATCCGTTATAACACATATTCATAATTCTTGTTGCTTAATACCGGTTACCAATTCTCCCACTATAATTTATGAAGATAATGCTGCTTGTGTTGCACAAGTCAGGGGAGGATATATCAAAGGTGATAGGACCAAGCATATCTCGCCGAAATTTTTCTATACTCATGAACTCCAAGAAAGTCGACAAATTGACGTTAAACAGATTCGATCCATAAATAATCTTGCAGATCTTTTTACCAAATCATTGCCAACATCAAGTTTTGAGAAATTAGTATATGGCATTGGTATGAGGCGAGTTCATAAGATGTAAGATTAATTAGCCCCGAGAAGTGGCTATATGGCTCTATTGAGGGGAGATATTATGAACTATGCATTGCAGCATTGATATGCGGCTAGTTCACAAGATGCAATAATGATTAGTCCCATGAGTGGCTATATATACATTGCACTCTTTTTTTCTTTATGTCCGGTTTTTTCCCATAGGGTTTTTCCGGCTTAAAGTTTTTAACGAGGCAATTAATGCATCCATAAAAGGGAGATATCATAACATTTGTGCTCGCACTCTTTTTCCCTTTTGTCCGGTTTTTATCCCACTGGGTTTTTCCGGCTTAAGGTTTTTAATGAGGCAGTATCATTCGATGCACATTTGTAATGAATATGATGAATATTCAAGGGGGAGTGTTATGAAATACATGAATGAATATTCATTATATTCATCTTATCCAATGTACTTATTATGGTACATTTGTATCAAATGTTCTAAGTACATCTCCCTATACAATGAACGTTCGTCTCCCTTATCCCGTACATGTATCATTCGATACATTGATATTAATGATAAGTACATTCTTGTTCTCCTATAAATAGGAGTTTAGTTTTGATGTACAATACACAATCACACAGAAACACAACAGTGAGATACTAGAAATAAAGCTCTCTCATCTTACTACTATCTCTAGTGTTCACTTGCTTTCTCTTCTCAAATCTCTTCTCTATTATATATTCGCCACGCGATATTTTATAACATATAGGATTTTGTTGTGGATTTAAACTATGTGATTCTTCATTTATTTGCATTTGTTATATTAGAGAGAGAGAGAAAGAGAATACCGAGACTTGGATTTGGAGGGGATAATTAAGTCGTGGAATTCGATGCAAATTATTGAAAAAAAAGGAATAATTTAGTTTGATAAAGAAAACATGTATCCAAAATATGTGTCGTCACAATACATGCGCAGATTTCAAGTTCTTCATAGGTTTCTCCATTTTTTTAGTCTTTTTTACGTTTTCATATAATTTACTTATATCTTTTTATTTTGCTATTTAAATTTTATTGGTGTTATACATTAACATGAAAGGTTTTAAGTGGGTTAAATGGGCCTGTGTCCTACCTAATTCCTTGTTCTCTTCCTTTAGCTAGTTGATTTTACCGGTTCAATATTTTCTAACGACTACTCCTTTGTCTTTTTCGTAACGAATACTCTTTTGTCTATTCCGGTAGAGTTTAGTCTTTGATTCTGCTTCTTCATTACTTTGATGGATATTAGTGATACCTATCACGTGCTTGCTTGTGTTAGCACTCCCACAAATTAATACCACAAAAAATCTAAATTATGTCTACTGTAACACAAATACCTCGAACTTCTTTTTTGTGTTATTGAAAATCCTAAACTTACCCATTGGTACACAAAAAACCCAAACTTCTTCTTATGTCGTAAAAAATCTCAAACTATACTAGTTTGACAAATATATCTTGAATGAAACTAAATAAATGATTTACATGTCACATATGTATAAGTTTGTCTTTTTTCGTTATATGAAAAAATTGAGGGTACTTGTGTCATAGCGGGCAAATTCAGGATTTTTGATGTTATAATTTTTTTTTTTTTTAAAGATATTTGTATCACAACTGGCACGGTTTGGAGTACTTTGTGATAATTGCCCTTTGCTTTAATATAAAATAAATGCATGACAAAAAAATTTAAAAAGAAAGGAGGTGTCTTACGTACAACCAACAAAAGTCCGGAAAGTTTTTCCCTGGTGAATATGTTTTGTCTTGCATAAAAAAGAAAATTTCCCAGTCACAGTTTTAAATAAACCAAAATAATTTCTTTATTTATCAACAATGGGGAATAATTTCAAACATTGCTACTTCAGGTGAGGAATGGGTACATGAGGTTGGAGACTTCGGTGTGGGAGTGGGCAAAAGTCCATGATAAGGATGTCAAATGGGTGAGTAGGGTGGAATTTGGGTTAGGTTGAAATTGGTTGAATCAAAATTAACATATTTAATCTATATTGATCAATTGTTATAAAATATAACTTTAACAAATTGACCCCTACTTATGTTATTAAAATACATCCATATAACTCCACCTATGAAAATTTATACATGTCATTTAAACCACTTTAAACTCTTCATATTAACGTATTATGTAGATAAAATTTATAGGAAATTTAAGCAGTAAAAATGCAAAATAAGACGATGTAAGTAAATAATATGAAAAACGTAATAAAGACCAAAAAATCGAGAAAGCTACCAAAAAAAAAAATAGAAAACTGTGCATGTGTTGCGACGACACATATTTTGGATATATTTTTTTTATCGTGCCAAATTTAATCCTTTTTCGCTAATTTACATCGAATTCCATGCCCTAGTTATTCCCTCAAAATCCATGTCGTTGTACATCAATAGTAAAATTTGTTTACAAATAAAGATAATGATTACACCTATAGCATCAGGCCAATCGGCTACGAAATTTTATGTCAAAGAAGTAACATGACAAATTAAAGCAATGAGCAATCGGATTTTTCGTTAAAGCTGGCATGCTAAACTCACGCTCCCCCCGCACACCAGCAGGTGGGGCGGCGGGCGGTGGCGTCTCTTCCTCCCTAACGGAATAGATACGAACAAATGGAGAATTGCAGGGTAAAAGATCACAGAACAAAATCCTATAAAATATAATAAAATAAGCCAAAATGGCTTTTCAAGCCCAGCACGAGTTGGTGGATTGATTTTACATCTCCCTCAACTTCACCTTGTTCGCAGTTTCACATACAGCCCTGATCACGAGCTCTCTCTCTCTCTCAGCTTACAGCCTGTGAGATATTGCTTGAGTTTGGAAATGTCAATACGATCATCGCCAGTAATAATCATATTGTCCACATATAAAAACAGCATGATATAGCGACGAAATGTGTGCCGAACAAGAAGAGCATCAAGGTTAAGCTACATATGGAATACAAAAAAAAAAAAAAATCTAAAATCTATTGTACATTTATCATTCTAAGCCTTTCAATTTCATCAATTGAAGCCTAAAATTTTTCGTGTTTTACCAATTGAGTCAATCCCGTCAATTTTAGTAGAAAATCGCTAATGTGGAAGCATCCTATGTGACATGACTAACGTTAACGTGAACATTTTTAATAATAATTTACTTTTTTCGAATTTTCTATTAATTATTTTTCTTTTTTATTTTCTTTCCTTTTTTTTAACCCTAGGCTAACGAGGTCTCTGGCCAACTAGGCAAGGGTCAAGATGCTAGGGTCATCGACCTAGGGTTAGAAAAAGAAAAGAAAAAGAAATAATAAAAATATTCAAAAATATTAAGTATTATTAAAAATTGTTAATGTTAGCACTGGCTATACTGCGTAGGATGGTTAGCATCATAGTAGTGAATTCCAGCTAAAATTGACAGAATGGACTCAACTAGCAAAACATGAAAATGGTTAGGACTTAATTAGCAAGATTCAAAGTTTTATGATTAAATTGGTAAAAATGGAATATGTTTAGGACTTTTTGGACAAATTTTCCCATGGAATACCATGCACGAGGAGCTTGTTTTATGCCATATAATACTCAACACAATCGACACACTTTGTTAGAAGAATGAATGTATCTAGGAGGAGGCACCATATAAGCTTCCACAGTGAAATCACCATCCAGGAATACATTTTTAACATTAAGTTGGAATAGAGACCAAACATTCAATCGGAATAGAGACCAACGCTTAATCGCAGCAACAACAAAAAAGGCTCTGAACAAAAGTAAGCAATGCAATAGGAGCAAAAGTCTCTTCATAGTTTTTTTTTTTTTTTGGTCAGAAAAGAACTTTGCATTCAACTCATCAAAGGGTTACATTGTGCAGATAGAGCATCTACTATTAACAGGTCTAACAAAATGGGAGAAATTGGGATGGGCCAAATCTCCGAAAGGGCCTCATTTGTATGGCTTTTGGCAGCCCAGTCGACCACTTCATTGGCCTTCCTTCTACAATGTCGAACCCTAACTTCTGGGCAAGCACGAAGGAGACGAATGGCGTCATTGAAGATCGCCCGAACCTCCCATGGCGGATGCACATCCGTGTCGACAGATTCAACCAGTATGGCGCTGTCCAATTCAATGATCAGTGGATCGCAATGTCTGCCCAAGTGATGCAAATGTCTAAGAGT
This sequence comes from Eucalyptus polyanthemos subsp. polyanthemos, assembly GCA_017140185.1. Taxonomy (NCBI): domain Eukaryota; kingdom Viridiplantae; phylum Streptophyta; class Magnoliopsida; order Myrtales; family Myrtaceae; genus Eucalyptus; species Eucalyptus polyanthemos. Next base: position 31,262,456 of record CM029464.1, on the reverse strand, counting down.
GATCAAAAGGGCCATAAACTCCAATTGTAGAGCTGACGAAGCAGGAAAGGTTGTGGTAAGTCCATCGATGATTCTGCCATTGTGATCTCGGATTATGCTTGACATAGAGCCCCTGAGAAGATGTGGCCGGAAAGCCCCATCGATGTTAATCTTAAAACTGCCTTGATCTGGAGGATGCCATACTTCCTTTTGTACCGATCTGTTGTTGGCTAATCATTGGCGGGTTACGATAAGAGTAGAGAGCGGATCGAGCGTTGGCAATAGCTCTGTCAAGCACCTGAGATGCATCCACCTATTGGCGACGAAAGATAAAGTTGTTCCTGGATTTCCAAATGTGCCATAGGACATAGGCAATGGTATTCTGATCAGGTACACTTTGATTTCGAACAAACAAATCTGAAATCCATTAATTTAGGCTCTATGAATGCTGTATCTGAATGGGTAAATGAAGCCTGGGGTCTGACCAAATGGCACTAGTCCAATGACAACGCAGAAATAAGTGATCGGCCGATTCAGGTTCACTATTATGGCAGATTACACAGTAAGGGTCAAGGTTAATATTTCTGTGATACAGATTACCTTTTGTAGGTAGAACATTGTGTAGTAGACTCCACAGAAAATATTTGATCTTGGGCGCAATGCTTAATTTCCATAGTATTTTCCATAAAGCTGTTGGGAACTGATGGCTATGCAAATCGCCATCTTGATTGCTGTTGATTTTTGTCGGCCGGGTGTGTATGTAACCACTCTTGACAGTCTAGACGCCGTGAGTGGTTTTTGTCCATATCAGTCTATCCTCTGTATGAGAAGGGCTGATCGGGATGGCGAGGATTTCCTTAATTGTAGTGTCATCATAGACTCCATTAAGCAAGGGGATATTCCAGGCATTGGTATGCCTATCAATGAGTTCGCCTACCATAGCCGGTTCATCCCGGTTTGCTAGGCCAACCAGAAGTCCTTGCGGCAGCCACCGATCTTCACGTATGTTAATCCTAGTTCCATCACCTACTGACCAGCGAAGGTTAGGAAGGATTGAATTTCGACCTAGTAAAAGACATTGCCAACCCCAAGATGGTTTGGCCCCTTTATCCGCATGTAAAAAATCTCGGGAATGGAAGTAGATACCTTTAAATAATTTACTCCAAAGTACCGTAGGATTTGAATCAACCGCCAAGCCTGTTTTCCGAGCAGTGCATTGTTGAAGTGCATGAGATCTCTTAAGTCGAGACCACCTTGGTTCTTGCTTTGTTTAAGCACATCCCATCTTTTCCAATGGATGCCTGATTTTGCTACCTCATTTTGCCACCAGAACCAAGCGATCTTTTTTTTCAATGGATATGCAAATGGAAGTTGGAAGTTTAAATATTGTCATAGCATATTGGGGTATTGCCTGAACGACAGATTTAATAAGAATCTCTTTGCCCCCTTAGAGATCAAATGTTCTTTCCAACCATCCAACTTTTTATTCACTCTCTCAATAATCCAATGAAATACCTCTTTTCTTGAGCATCCCCAATCAGAAGGAACGCCCAAGTATTTTCTTGTTTTAACTAACACCGAGACTCTCAAGGCATTCGCCAAATTCTCCTGTAAGGCATAAGGACAGGTTTTGGTAAAATAAATTCCAGATTTGTTCCGATTAATCTCCTGTACTATAGCTACGCAATACTGATTCAATATGTTGGCCATATTTAGGCATTCCTAAAGCTTAGCATCAAGGAAAAAGATGGCATCATTAGCAAAAAATAAGTGTGATAATATAGGACACCACCTGTTAATTTGAATACCTTTAATATGGCCCATATGAATCTCTTGGTGCATGAGAGTTGATAATACATTTGCCATGAGAATAAAAAGATATGGAGAAAGGGGATCCCCTTGTCTGATTCCTCTGGTTGGATGAAAATAGTTTAACTGTTCCCCATTGAACTTAATGTTGTATGATGCTGTTGTAATACACTGCATGATCCATCGTACCCAAGTGGTATGAAAACCCAACTTTAGGAGGTAAGACTCAAGAAAATCCCATTCCACTCTGTCGTAGGCTTTGCGCATATCCATTTTCAAAACTACCTGAAAATTCTTTGCCCGTTTTCGAGTGCATAACTGTTGTAGTACTTCCTGCACAATATATATGTTGTCCTGGATCTAGCGGCCACTTACAAAGACACTTTGCTCATTGGAAATTAATGCTGGAAGCCAGGGTCTTAGTCGGTTGGCTAACACTTTGGAGATTATCTTATAAGCATAATTACAAAGGCTAATAGGACGGAACTAGTCTAGGTTTTATGGGTGAGGAACTTTTGGAATTAAGGTGATAAAGGTTTTATTCAGATCAGTAGGCATGATCCCTGTTTTAAAGAACTGCTGAATTAACATAAAAAGATTAGGGCCCAAGGTATCCCAATGTGATTGATAAAATAATCCATTCATACCATTAGGTCCGGGAGCTTTGGTAGACCCTAGCTGAAAAACTGCACTACGAATCTCATCCTACGTAATCTCGGCCACCAATTGATCATTCATTTATGGGGTGACCACGGTCAGGCATTTATCAATGACAGGCTGATAATCTCTTGTACCAATAGTTTGGTAAAGGTTGGTGAAATACTGTGTAGTCATGAGCTTGAGAGAGTTGTCATCCCGAATCCATTGCTGATCCGCATCCTTCAGCATACAAATTTTATTGCATTGTCTTCGTTGTATAGCCGTGGCATGGAAAAATTGTGTGTTCTTATCCCCACACTTAAGCCAACTAATGTGAGATCGCATTGCCCAGAATTGTTCCTCTTGCTGCCATAGCCTGTTTATTTCTGCTTTGATGTTGGTAATGGACTGCTGAGCATAACGTGTGTGAGGTACGTTAGTGTAATCTTGTAGCTGTTGATGTAAAAAAGCTATTTGGTTTTGGACTATGGAAAATTTCTTGTGACTCTAGGTAGATAGGGCCCGTGAAACTAGTTTGAGTCTTTGTGAGAGATTGTACTGTCGTCCGTGTCCCGAATTCCATGATCCCTAAATAATTTTACTACACTCCTTATCCTATAACCAAAAAGCTTCAAAAGTAAAAAACTTACCTCGCCTTCTTTTGTAGCCATCAGTATTTAGCAGGATAGGGGTATGGTTAGAACCCACTATTGGAAGTGCAAACACTTCAGCTTCGGGAAATGCAATACGCCATTCAGAAGTACAGAAAGCTCGGTCCAGCCTTTCTTTAACTAAATCAGCACCCTCCCTATTATCCGACCAGGTAAACGCACATCCTTTAGTAGCCATATCCATCAAAGCACATTCTTGGACAATGTGTTGAAAAGAAGACATCCTGTAGGTGTCAAGTGGTCTTTTACTGACTTTCTCCCAAACATACAGGATTTCATTAAAGTCACCAATGCAGAGCCAAGGTAAAGTGTTGGTGCGTGCTATCTGCTGAAGTGCTATCCAAAAGAGTTGGCGAGGGGAATACGTAGCAGGTGCATGAACACAGGTCAGTCGCATAGAAAGGTTACACCGGGAATCCACACAGTTCATATTCAAACATTTCTTGATTAGCTTGAATCATGTCAACCACAAAATACTCATGCCAAAGTAAAACCAATCCTCCAGCCAGACCTATAGGGTTCAGAATATGCGAATTCCGAAATTTCAATCGACGTTGTAGTCGAGTAATCACATCCTCCCAGTTCTTTGTCTCCATAAAAAATATTAAGTCGGGCTTTTCTTTGGCCACTAGGACCTTAAGAGCTCGAACTATCAGGGGGGAGCCTAAACCCTGACAATTCTAGCATATAATTTTCATTTGTTCAAAGTCGGCTGTTGAGGGCCAGCCGCCATCGCCCATCCTCCCACTTCAGTAGCCAGTAAAATAGGGGTTTCCATAAGAGAGTGGTCTTCTAGGATGTTTGTTGTTGCGCTGCGTGAATCATACGGTGAATATCGCTTGATTTTCTTTGCTGCTGTTGTGCTGATGGACAGTCTTCTATTCTTGATCTTTTTGGAGGTAGATGGTGTTATCGAAATCTGTTGAGCATGGCATTCTGTAGAAGGAATGGCTGACTTGGGAGGTACCTCCAATATTTGATTGCCCTAGTTTTTGAGAGTTCTATCCCTGTTCAGGAGCATATAGGACAAGACTGGTAGATGTGTGACCAGGCGCCATGATCGGATCTGTCCTCCCCTGAATGGGAGGCTGTTGTAGGTCGCAATTCTGTACAGCAGCAAGCAACAAACTTGGATGCACAAGAGGTGGTGGAGGAGTCTCTGGAACATGCTCGGTATCAGTACTTTGTTGTTCCTCATAGAATGCTTTCCAATATGGGCTAAATTCTCTCACATCAGCTTTCAACCAATGACCGTAAGACATTTTTTCTTTTCCTTCCATTTTCGCTTTAGTAAAAGGGATATCTTTACAGTAGGTTGCATAATGACCAATAATGCCACAGGAATAGCATAAATGTGGGAGCCTTTCGTACCTAAAATCCAACAAAATTGGATGCCTCGTAATGCGAATAAGTTGCCCTATTTTCAGAGGTTCACTTAGGTTAAGATTGACACGCACCTTTGCAATTTTAACCATAGTTCCTTCTGTATTTTGTAGCTTAACATCCATTACCTTACCCACATTTTTAACAGCTCTGGCAACCATGTCTTCGGAGTACCATTCAAGCAGCAAACCATATATATGGACCCAAAATGCACATGTTTAGAAATCGTAACAGTGCAATGGTCTATTTGGAAGCCATGGCTTAAAAATAACCAAGTTGCCAGAAAAGAGCCAAGGTCCACCCTCTTGTACCCTCTGTTTTTCATTTTCTACTTCAAATTTAGCAACATAAAATTCGCCCTCACATTGGGTAATAGCAACTTGATCTGTTTTCCAGGCCCGCTTGAGTGTATTCTGAAAAGCTTGAAGATTAATAGAAGGATTGGAATGTATTTTACCTACCAACATTAACTTGCATTCTTGAATTTTATCTGTAGGTGGCATGTCATCCCAGTCTTCAATACCTTGCTGATTCCACAGCCTACCCATTCTGTGGCACAACGCATACAGTCGCGGGTCCTGGGATTCGTCGAATTGAGCCATCTGAGAACTGACCAAGAAGAAATATAGGCAACCAGAAGAGAAGGCAAGTCAGAGTTAAGCAAGCCAGCGCCAATCCAGTCCATGCATGAACTGAGAAGGGTTGATAGGAATCCAGGAGGATCGGACAGAGCAGCGATGCAAAGAAAAGTGGTGCGCAAGACAGAGCTTCATCACCGGACAGCTCCAACAACAACAAAGATGGTCGAATAATCGGGTTAGAGAAGGGAGGGTTTTAGGGCGAATTGTCCATGGCGAGACAATCAACGAGATGTGTTTAATTTTGCCATTCAAGCGGAATGAATCTGGAAATTTGGGGAATTAGGGCATCGCAAAAGCGTAAACTACCATAGCGGTAGGAGAGCACTCTGCATATCAAGAGAAGAAAGTTATGAGATTTTATCCTCTCCTCTACTTTGAAAACCTCCGATTGAAAGTCTCTTCATAGTTAAGTACGTATTCTTGAGTAAAACTTTCCAACATTAGTCTAGCTTTGTAAGGGTTCACATTATAATTTGCCTTTGTTTTAATTTTATATATCCATTTACAAGATGCAGTAGACTTATTATAAGGCAACTCAACCAAATCATACGTATGAGATCTATCGATGGCTTACAACTCATTTGCTATTACTTGTTATCATAAGGGATTAGTACTTACTTTCTTATATGTACGAAGTTCAGACTTAAAGTGCATTTAAGTGTCCCACCTAATTCATTTGTCCTCTTCCACTGGCTGTTGATTTTGCCCGCTTAACATTTCCTAACAATCCCTCCTTTGTCTTTTTCCTAACGAGTCCTCATTTGTTTTTCCCGGTAGACTTTAGTCTTTGATTCTGCTTCTTTGTTGCTTTGATGGATACTAGTAATACCCATGACGTGCTTGCATTTGCTGGCGTCCCCACAAGCTAATCCTTTTGCAATATAGAATATATGCATGACACTATTTTATTTTATTTTTTAAAAAGTGTCTTACGTACGACCAACCAAAGTCCAGAAAATCTTTCCCCAACGAACACGCTTTGTCTTTTATTTTTAAAAGGCTTGAAAGGCTCTCATCGGGGAAGAACCTCCGAGGGATGGGACTCCTCATAGGAATCTCCCATATTCTTTCCTTTTCAGGAAGAAAAATATATGGGAGCGAAATGAGGGTGTTGGGCATACAAATATCAGCATATTAAAATAAAGAACACAATCCTGTCAGCCCGCTTGGATTATCAGGCACGCAGGCTGCCCAACATGGGAGGTCACACTTTTAATTGCTTAGTGAAGTTACCCTATAACTAGACACCAAGGATCCAAGCAGCTCATCCCTCTCACATTTTTTAATATACTTAATTTCTTTATTTTTCCGATAACGTGGAATGAATTTTTCTTTTTCTTTTTTTTTGGTCAGACGTGGAATGACTTTAAACATCGCTTTCTTCAAGTGAGGGATGGAATGTGAGGTTGGAGACTGTAGGCATAGGAGCGGGCGACAGCTCGTGGGAGTGGTCGCCACTTGGCTCGTCACTTTGCCACTTCATCATTTTTGACATAAGCCTGCCAAAGCAAACTAAAAAGAATCTTGCTAAAAAGAGTCTTGTTATTTGTTAGACGGACATGATAAAGAAAAGTTTCAATTTTCATCATATTAATTATACCTAATACAGGAGAATTAAAGCATTGAAATCTGCAAATCTTTATTATATGTGATTGCTTAATAAATGCATCGAGACATTCGTTAACAAGATGTGACTTAAAATAAAAATATCTTTCAAATTAGGTCAATTTAGTGTTTTGTATTATGCTGAAAAATTTTCAAGGGTTGGTTATAATTCTGATAATTCAAGCTTTAGGAGCTTTAGTGACCCAAGAAAGACCCAGCATTATCATTCTGATGAAAACAAAAAGATAAAGAACCGGTGACTTGGCATTTGACGAAGCGCCTCAAATTTCAGCATTATTTTGTTGTAATTGTGGTTTGATTTGGTAAACTTAACCGTAGAGTGTGCATCGAATGAGTTTGTAAACTTAAAATGCTGGGATAATGATAACAACAAATGATTGAATATTACTTTTGTCCATGCTCCCTATATGTTTTCTCAAATTATGGAAAGACTTGAAAAGAGTTAGTTCTTGCGACATGTTGCCTATAATCTGCATGGGTGATTTTAATGAGATTCTGTATCATTGGAATAAGATTGAAAAATGAGCAGTAAAGATTATTTGCATTTTGAGAGTTTCTAAATGCTTGTGAAATAATGGATATGGAGTGTGTTGGTTTTTTGTTTATATGCTAGTTTATAGAAAAGGATTGAGCAAAGAAACAACGGGGATGCATGTACGAGAGATCATTGTCGGCGAGGGAGCACAACGGAAAAGGAAGGACTTTCACTAGGAGAAGGAAAGGAGCTAAGCTTGTTGGTCTACTCATCACCGACTTCTACAAGGATGGCTTTCCTTCTTCTGCACGCATGATCTCCTGGAGACTTCAACACTTCGCTTTAGCTTTCTAGACTATTCTGGACACATTCATTGCCGCTTAAGACTAGATTCTTTTGTAAGATCTTTCCATACTTCTCTATCAAATGCTCATCCTAGAAAACTCTAGAAATTGGATCAACATTTTAACATTCATCCTTGATCAAATTTCGGGGAATCATAGCTAAGCACGTTTGGATGGTTTTGGGCGTTTGCAATCACCATCCTTGTTAAAATATGTCACGAGTTTGAGTCCAATGTGAAATTCCAAATATTCCAAATTGGATATGTTGCGGACGTTCGAAGTAGAGCAAAGAAGATCTGAAGATCGACTTCCCAAAATTTGAATCTGCGTTGGAGAATTGGGCCACTGAAATAGAAAGTTCAACTTTCACTTGGATTTGGATTTTGTTTAAAATATACAGAGATATGTTTTGGATAAAATCGTTTAAGATGGGAAACAAAATGCTATGAGAAGTTGGCAAAAGAATAAGGGTTTTACTTATATATATATATACTTGTGGCCATGGGTGGTAGAGAGGAGGTTAATCATGAAGAATTGGTCTTGAAGTGCCGCCTCGTCGTCAAGTGCTTGGGAGGGATTTTCTTTGTCGTTCTTGTCCGTGAATTACATCCAAGAAGATTTAGTGTTCAAGCCAATTAAATGGTGAGGTAAGATTTGTGTGTAATTCCTTCGTGAGATTGAGAGATTATTTCTTGAGGAATCTCGGGGCTAAACACTGCATGCATTATTAGGTGTAGGCTTGGGAAACACCGAGAGAGTGTTTCAGTGATCCGAGTGTGTAATCTCCTTGTATCACTTGATCTATAGTGAAATTCATTGCTGCTCTCCCTGTGGACATACATCTTTATGACTGAAATACGTAAATCCGGTGTTCGATTTATTTTCTTCTTCTGTCTATATTATTGTTCGATAGCTCGCCTTATCGCAACAATCCTCAACTAAAATCAAAGCAAAAACCCGAGCCCGAGCGAGAGCCAACAAAATTGAAGCCAATATCAAAGTCGGAAAGTGTTGTTGGGTTGGTGTTGGGTATTTGTCCTAACCAACCTCCATCAAAAGCACTCAATTTGGTTGTTATTGGACACTTATTCTACGACCTCTTAAAAAAAACAATCAACTATATTTTCAATATCAAAATTATGGTTAACATTGTCCGACGAAAATTACCCATCTCTACATTCGATAGAAAAAAACTACAACTAAGAGCATGGCCTAAGGCATATGGAACATTGTTGAAGAATGGTATGTTGATTTGAAGGAGAGTGCAAACGTTCCAGCAAGAGGATACAAGGGATCGTGCAATAAAGACTAGGGGTGAGCAACGGTCTAGGGTTGACCCTGGACCGACCCTGGACCGGCCCAACCCTGCCGGTCCTGGTCCGGTCCCCAAGGGGATTGGGTCGGTCCTTGGTCCTGAAATTCCAGGACCAACACTGTACGGGTTGGTCCTCGGTCCTAAGAGTTTTGGGTCGGTTCAACCCTGAACCAACCCCGTATATTATATTATATTACATTATTTATAATTCTTTTATATATTCAAACCTAAGTAAAATATATGTTAAATTATATTATATTGTGATGTTCTATCAATAGCACTAATAGTAATTTCAATTTAAAACTTTTGTTGAGTATCAATTATATGTCTTTTGTTTTGTTTTTAGGTTTTTAGAAGTTCAAGTGAATTAACAAGATATGAAGTTATATATTCATGGTTTATATTAAGTATTTTAAAACTTTTTATGGTTTAATTGTATTTTACTAATGAATTTCAGCTGCACTTTGCTTTTTAATTTGTATCAAATGATAGAAGTTTTTGAAGAGTAGAGTAATACTGCTGTTACTACGGTGATTTGCTAGTCAAGTGATGTGAAACTCATTTTTTGGTTGAGTGGACTTTAGATGATCAAACGCTGTAAAACATTATTGTATATGGATAGATGATTATAAGAACTTTTCATGTTGTCCCATATCTCGATAAGTGGTTTGCAGGTACGAAATTTATATTATTGTGTCATCTTAAATTTTCTAAATATGTATTGGTATTTATAGTTTAGTTGCACAATGTCGCATTGTCGATGAATGTGTAATTTGAATTTGTAGGTTTGCTTTTTTAGGGAGTATAAAAAATAAGACGAAAAAAAATTATCGATCGGTCCTAGATTGACCCTGGAACCGGACCGAACCCATTGGGTTGGTCCGGTCCTTGGTCCCAGGCTTAATAGGGTTGGTCCTCGGTCCTAAAAATTGAGGACCAACACTGTACGGGTTGGTCCTAGGGTTAGGGGGTGGCCCGGACCAACCCGGACCATGCTCACCCCTAATAAAGACTGTGAAAAAGGCATGGGACACAAATTACAAGAAGAATTTTTAACTAAGTTCAAGACAATACAAAGTATGTTGGAAATATCACGAAAATGGATCAAGAGAAGTGTTGGAAATTATGATCCATTTTTTAGAATTTTTTTAGAATTTCCAATATTTTACTGCTGCAACCTAGAATCTCCTAGATGAATGATTAGGCAGTTAGAAATTGTGGTCTGAAAACTGTCCAAGTAAGAGATGAAGAATGGTGGTGGAAATGAGGATAAAAAGAAAAAAAAATCAATGACAAAAACATAGATTCTTTACATGTTTAAGTTGGTTGTAATTTTGCCTACGTTTAATATCCACCTCAATCTTTATTCCCTGTGCCTTATTGTAACATTTCGTTGATCTTTGCATGCTCATTTGTAATCCTCCCATTTATTCAATTTCATATAAACGACTTGGACTAGTGGAAATTAAGAATATTAAACCTATGCACTTAACTCGTTTGCTTTTCTATGTCACAAAACTCGGTATTGACCCTTCTTCTTTAACTTGTTAATTATGCAAACGGGTTACGGACACATGGGAAAATCTGATCCCAGATTATCGAGCTTTTGATATATTTGGGCCTGGGGACGCATTAAAGTGCATCTAAGTGTCCTACCTAATTCATATTTTCTACTTCTCGCTAGATGATTTTGACGTTTCAATATTTCCTAACGACCCCACATTTGTCTTTTCCCCGACAAATCCTCATTTGTCCTTTCCGGTAGACTTTAGTCTTTGATTCCACTTTTTCACTACTTTGATGAATACTAGTAATAACCATTGAACCTCGGCAAGTCCCTAAATTGTTACGTTTGAACTCTGGGATATAAAACATCGGGGGTATTCCCTAGGGTGAGGGAAGTAAAACATCAGGGATATTCCCTAGGGTGAGGGAAGAAAAAACTATCCCCTAACTTGAGAAATGGGACGTGTGAGCACCAACATATCAAAATAAAGAATGCATCTTTACAGCCCACTGCATTAGCGAACAAGCAGAGAAGGCCCCTATCGTGACTTCGGTTACCCCCGCTTTGGTGATGTACCCTCGATAACCCCCACTGAGGATCCAAAGCAGGCTCTGATCGAGCTTTTGATATATTTGGGCCTGAGGAAGCATTAAAGTGCATTTAAGTGTCCTACCTAATTCATGTTTTCTTCTTTTGGGTGGATGATTTTGACGGTTCAGTATTTCCTAACAAATCCTCCTTTGTCTTTTCCGATAGACTTTTAGCCTTTGATTCTGCTTCTTCATTACTTTGATGGATACTCGTAATAGTTATTGGACCATAGTAACTCTTTAAACCGTTATGTTTGAACTCTGGGACATAAAACATCAGGAGTATTCCCTAGGGTAAGGGAAGAAAAAACTATCCCTTAACTTGGGGAAGGAGGTGTGTGGACACTAGCAAGTTAAAAGAAGGAACGCATCCTTGCAGGCCGTCGCGTTAGCAGACAAACAGAGAAGGCCCCCGTTACTTACTTCGGTTACCCTTCTTTGACAAGGTATCCTCAGTAATCAGCACCAAGGATCCAAAGTTGGCCCTTGATCGAGCTTTTGATATATACGGGCCTGAGGATCCATTAAAGTGCATTTAAGGGTCCCACCTAATTCATGTTTTCTTCTTTTGACTAGATGATTTTGACGATTCAATATTTCCTCACGACTAGACTTAGGACATGCATGACAAAATTTCTAGAACATAAATCAATTTTTATTTCTTAGGCATGTTTCTGAGTAAAAAAATGTGTTCAATAACATTCAAAATTTCCATTTTTGGAATAGAAATTCATTTGATAACAAAATAAAATTTCTATTTCTAGCAGCAGCAACTGGTGGCTAGCGTCTAGCATCCCGCATCCCACAGCTGGCAGCCGATGTTTGACATTTGACAGCAAGCAGTTACCGACCTATGGCAGGTGGTCGCAGTCCAATGTCCATTGGCGAGCATTTGCTGGCGGGTGACTGATGATTGGCAACAGGCGGATGGAGTTCGGAGTCCAGCGTCCGGCATTCGACATCCGATAGTCAACATTTAGTGGCGAGTAGCCAATGACTAGCGATAGGCGATCAGAGTCTGGCACCTAGCAGTCGACAATTGGTGGCGGGAGGCCGGCATTTGACATCCAACAGTCAATGACTAGCAGCAAGCGACAGCTAGCCGGTGTTGGGAAGTTGGTGACAAATGTCCGGTGGGTGGCTAGTGGCCAGTGGTCGGCGACGGATGTTTGGCAGTCAATGGCGGGCGTCGACCGTCCCACGAGTTGTGGGTAGGCGATGGGCGGTGACAAGAGTAAACAATGATAAGAGTTTTGATTTCTCAATTTTGTTCAAGAAATAGAAAAGTTAAAAATTTTAACTTCTGATTTCTGCTCAAATTCTATTTCTAGAGTAAAATCTATCCCAGAAATAGAAAAATGAAATCGTATTACCAAACGGATTTTTGTTCCAAATCTGTTCTGGGAAATAGAAAAATAGAGAAATAGGGAAATAGAAATTTTGCCATGTGCACCCTTAGTCTCTAATTCCACTTCTTAATTACTTTGATGGATGCTAGTACTAATCGAGACGTGTGACCTATCAATTCAAAGCTTAATCGAGGCTTGCAACCTATCAATTCAAAATTTGTGACATATATTTTCAAAGTCTAGAAGGACTCGAACTAAGATGACGTTGTTTAGGATCTTGTTTTAGCCAAAATAGTGAACCTATTGCAAAAACATGAAAATGCAGATTTGAAGCAAATCAAGTTCATTCATCTCAAGTTCATCATTAACGGACAACCAATCATAGCAGATCAATGTTTTAATCTATCAATCCTATATTCAAGCATCTCACAAAACCTTAGATTTGAATACTAGCCCCAACCAGCTAACTCGGTCTTGTTTCACGGAATTCGAATTCAAGGAGATTTACCTTTTGTGTTTTTCATCGGTTTAAATGTAATTGAATAAAGTTTTCTATCCGAAATGCGATCAAATTACCATGAACCACCAAGGATCATATCTGGATGGCTAGGACCACCTTCAAGCAATGGCTGAATAGTTGATTTGATACCGAAGCAGAACCGGTCTGGTTGGACTAGCCATCGTGCGCCAATGAGAAGATAGGATTGCCGGAAGGTTCCGGTGGTAGATTAGCTAGTCTCCAACCATGGTTAGGTCAGAACCTTACCCTAGGACCAATCGGAAGAGATCGGAACCTCCTGAAAGCACCGACAGTTGCTGGTTTGGGCTAGGAATGAAACCGGCCTCGATTTGGACTAGCCTTCGACCGCCAGGGAAAAAAGGAATCACTGGACGAGTTCTAGTGATTGAATGGCAAAACCCCAACCACCAGTAAGTCGGGGATTTGTCTGGAGACGTCTAAGTGACAATCGGATGGCCGGCCAAAAGACTATGGTCGCCTATCAAGGAGTTGAGCCGGTTGAAACAAAAATCGGTTTTGATGCCGGTTTTGCACGCAGCAACTAAGGAACGCCGGACGAGAAAGGGTAGCTACCGTCCGGGCTTCTTGATGCTTCGATCAAGACGGGACTAACGCCGATAGGAGCGGTGACGAAAGAACTGCCGATGAGAGGGAGAGAGAGCGAGAGAGAATCGGTTCAGGTGGGAATGATTAAGAGAGAAGAGAGAGAATGAAATGTGGAATTGAGCCCCCTCCCAAAAAAAAAAGAAAAACAATTGGGGTGAAATTGGGTATTTATACTATCCTTAAATTGAGTGATCTTGGCTGTTGGTTTGATCCGATGATTGAAATCTTAATCCAACGAGCAAAAGTTTATTTCGAAGGTTCTATTATGATCTCGAAGCGTCAAGTAATCGATCTAGTGGATTTGATTTGCGAGAACCTAAGCCAAAATCGAAAATTACGTCAAAATGTCTAATAATGGGTCAAAATGCAATTTTTCTAAATCCGACGATCAATTTGCAAAATTATAAAAAATTGAGAGTGTAAAAGTGAAATTGGTGTAGATAGGATCTCAGAACCAATCGTCGGAGGTTAGAACTGATCGGCAAGAGGCCAAACCAGCCTACCTCGCTAACGACCGGTCGGACTAATCAAACCCGTTTGCACCGGTTTGAACAATTCTTGACCAATTTGGTTTGGTTTTGGCTAGTTCACTCGCTTAGGGGTCATTGTGCGTTCAAAATTTATGCAATTTGGTCCCTCAAGGACGAAATTGAAAAGAAAACTTATCCAATTTGAGGGGAAATCATCCGATTTTGATTCAATTAAGCCAATCAAACTTTATAAATGCGATCTAGGGGTCTTTTATTGACTTAATTAATCAATTTGCTATGAAAAACAACGGACCAAAACCATGGGTATTTGGAATTGAGCTTAAAGGTCTAAAACGATCAAATTTGCAATTCAATGGGTAACATCGCAAATTGATTGAAATTGAGTTGAATTATTGTTGCAATTGCCCTATCGAATCAATCACCCATGCATAAGATCACTTAGTGCATTCAAATTGGCCTTGAATCGAAGTGCTCAAGCTTAGGTCAAAAATGGATATAGGCAATATTAAAATTAGACCTAGATCTATGATTAAACCATAGCCTTGAATGACTCAATTCAAATTTCTTCGATTGAAGCTTAAGAGGGTGCATGACAACCACCTGTTTTTGTTCCAAAAATAATTTTTCTATTTCAGACTTGTTTCTGGAATAGAAATCCATTTGATAAACTTATTTCATTTTTCAATTTCTAAAATAGATTTTTATTCCAGAAATAGGTTTGGAATATAAATCAGAAGTAGAAATTTTCTACTTATCTATTTTTGGAACAAAAATGAGAAATAAATTTTTTTCTCATTGTTCATCAACCGGTCCTTCATTCGTTGCTGCCAATCATCGGTATTAGGCCGCGGCCGTCGGTTGCCGGTTGCCACCCGCTGCCTGCCGCTCGCCACTCGCCGTTGCTTGCAGGTTGCTGCCCGCTGCCGCTTGCAGGTCGCCGCCCGCCGCCGCTGTAGGTCGCCGGCCATTGCTGTCGCCGTAGGTCACTGGTTGCTGCCAATTGCTGGTTGCCAGTTGCCGGCCACCGACCGCCGCCACCATCCGTCGCTGCCAATCGCTGGTCCACCATCGTTTGTTGCCTTCGGGTGTTGCCACCATCCGTCGCTGCTGATCACCGATCCACCGCCATCCGCTGATTTGCCATCATCCGAAATGAAGAAATTTCGTGTCGTTATCAAACGAATTTCTATTTTTAGAGTAGAAATTTTATATCGTTATCAAACTATTATTTTTTCTTAGAAACTCATCTAGAAATAGAAATAGAAAAATTTATTTCTCTTCCGTAAATCAATTTACGCCGATTAGTTATCATTCGCGCCTTTAATTGCTTAACTTTTTTATGCTTGAAAAAATAAAATTCCCTAAGTCGAGAAGTTCCTATGTGAATTTCTCAAAATCAACCACGGATCCAAACTTATCTCAAGAAAATGAGTGGAAAATAATCGTCCATTCGTAAATCATGAAGAATCGATTTTGACCCCCTAATTAAGGCTTAAAACAGTAATTTGTGTTTTGACTTGGCAATTCGTGAAATTAAACGCATGAGCGGATTTAGGATAGTCTCTAAACGAAGCATCGAAAAAGGAACTACACCTAATTATGGCTAAAATGAGGGTATTTTTATTTTTGGTCGATTTAGAACCTAAAACCAGAAAAGTCGAAATACAAGTTCTTAATTGAATTTTGTGAAATATTCTACAAACAAATCAAATTGATATTAAAAGATTTTTTGGGGATTTTTCTTATTTTTTGGGTCAAAAAGTTTGATTAAAAGTCAACCCTTTAGTTGACTTTTTCTAAAAGGTTGATTCATTGGTCCAATCTTGGAATTTTTTAGAAGTTGTTTTGGCTAACGTGAAATTAAAGCTAAATGGCATCTTTTTGGATCAAAATCCATTTTTTGACCAGTGGTTGACTTTTTATTAAGGGTTGACTAAAAATCAACTCAAAAGTCAACCGTTTGACTTTCCAGTTTTTTTTTTCTCAAAAATGGCATGGAAATTGCTTAAGAACAATAATGCAAAAGAAAGAAATGAAAGACAGTATTTTTTGGTTGAGAAATGGGTTTTGTCACGATCAAAAACCCGAATATTGATTTTTTTACCTTTCTTGACATGTCAACTAAAAATCAAGTGTCAAGAGTTGCCTCTCTTTGAGTGGGAGTTCCAAGAGGTTCCACTCAAAGACAAAACTGATACATGCAATTTTTAGTCGACTCCACTCTAAGGAAAGGAAAATAACAAAGGAAAATCACATTTAGTTAGGGACATACTTGATGCTTACCTTCGCTCATTGGGGTATTATGGGTTTATGTTTGGGATTCTTCTCTCCATCTCTCTCTTGTGGAACGGAATGAAAGAAATGAACTTGTTAAACAAAGGGAATGGTTTAAGGATGACTACTAACCTAAGGACAAGGATAACTCAGAACCTAAAGTCAAGGTTTATGAGGATAGCCTAAAACCTGAAATCAAGGTTTATGAGGATAACCTATAACCTAAATGATGAGGTTTAAAGTTTACCAAGAACTTAAAAGATGAGGTTTAAGGTTGACTAGGAATATAAGGGATGAGGTTTAAGGTTGATTAGGAAACTAAGGGGCGATGTTTAAAGTTTACTAGGAACCTAAAAGACAAGGTTTAAGGTTGACCAGGAACCTAAAGGATGAGGTTTAAGGTTTACTAGAAATCTAAAGGATGAGGTTTAAGGTTTACTAGGAACCTAAGAGAGAATTGTTTATGATGACCAAAAAACAATCCACTAGGGGTATGATTTAGGATTATCAAAAACCGAAAACAAGGTTATGATTTAGGATGACCAAAAACCAAAATCAAAGGGTATGGTTTAGGATTACCAAAAATTGAACCACTGGGGGTATGTTTTAGTATTATCAAAAACCGAAAACAAGGGTTATGATTTAGGATGACCAAAAACCAAAAGCAAAGGGTATGGTTTAGGATTACCAAAAATTGAACCACTGGGGGTATGTTTTAGGATTATCAAAAACCAAAAACAAGGGTTATGATTTAGGATGACAAAAAACCAAAAGCTATGGTTTAGGATTACCAAAAACCGGTTTATTAGGGAACATATATTTTGAAAAAGGATTTCAAGATTGCTCCAAAGCCAATCTTGCGATATCATCCAAACATGTTTTGGTAAATGATACCAATTATCAAATTCCTTTAGAGAGGATTTTAACAAAATGAAGTTTGATTAACCACCTACGGATTAAATCAAATATGCCAATGCTAGAGATAATCTAATCAAAGAGGTCTTCAACACTAGCCCTCAAAAAGGGTTTTTATTCCCAACCTTTGATGCAAGAAAATTGCTTAAATCTCATAGGAGAGGTCTCATATAACCTATGCCTAAGGTTTTCGAAAACATTCGTAGTGAATACAATTCCTTGATTAAAAGGTCTTTTGAAATAACAATAATGATGGCTTAGTCATGGGCTTATACAAAAGGTATGAGCTTTGAGGCCAAGAAACGAATATCCAATCAATATCTTCATTAGGTTTATAAGTCAAGAACCTTGAAGATAAGACAAGATAGGATTGCTTCCACTCCTTCTAGCAGTAGCTCTTATGCGAAATTCTCATTTCAACTTGAACTGTAACAATCCCAACTCCATCTCCAAGGTCACGAGTGACGAGGATTATTTTCACAACATCCTAGGCTCGTCGTCATCCCAATTCTTTTTATCTCTTATTTATGCACATCTAGAAATGTGAACAGATAACTCTCCGGACAGACAACAATTGGAAGACTAGGATATACATCACATAGAACACACTGATTTATATTAACAGTACTTTTATAAGCCTCTTTCTCTATGGCTTTCTTTTCTTTGTGCATCACATCATGGGTTTTCCACATAGGTCAACTGAATTCCTATTTCCTCTAGCATGACTGGAGCTCCCAACACTAACATGAGACTTCCATGCCTACGAGACTAAAAGATTAAGGAGTTAGTTTCTAGGAAACTCAATAAGTAAATTCCTAGTTCCCTACTGAGAAAGCATCTCATCATCAAAGCCCAACAAGTACAACACTCGCAAATAGTGTCAATGGCAAATGAATTGCAAATCTATTGCCACCTCTCGACTATCTGTATGTGATCCACTTTCAACTTACCAAATAAGCTATTTCACCAAACAAGCTTATCAACAGCACATAGTAATATATTCAATAAGTTCATGAACCGTATCAAAGGTTCTTCGCATACTTTATGGGGCTTCTAGCCATAGGCTAGGCATCTAGTATCAGGCTAGGCATCCAACCTTAAGCCAAGCATCTCTTACTCTCAGGGGCTTCCCATACTTTCAGGGGCTTCTTGGCTCAACCATGGCATCTCGTTCAATGAAGGAGGCATCGCCACCAACTCTATGTGATGATGGACGTTTTTTCCTCTTTAGGTGCATGCATAGAAGTGCATCACATAAGTCAATTATCATCTTTTCTCTTAGCCAACACATGCATGGCCCGAAGGTGTGCTCATTCGTTCACATGTGTCATGAGTTCTTGCGCTACACTAATAAACATGCCGGGAATGATTCTTGGCTCGTAACTTGAGCCAATCACTTAGCATCGATCCTCGCATTGGACAAGTCTCAGAAATGGCACGCCTCAATGTTGATCCATGACCTTGAGGCTTGGGTACATTTCGCTTAGGTGAAGATCTTAAGCTTGTGGGACCTAACCCACAATTCGTCGAGCTTTTATATAGATAATAATTAACTCGAGACATATGTTGAGAATGAATGGTACAGAATAATGATTGGAATGGGCATCGACCCTTCACCGTCTTCATGTCCTCTTCATCTACAGGATCCTAATCTAAACCTAGACTAAGAATTGTTGCTAGGTACATATAACGAAAAGAAACAAGCATACACATCAAAACAACCAAAAGCACAACATCATGCCAAATTCAATCAAAAAAAGTTCAATTCATGAGATTTGGGTCTTAGGGTTGACCTTTATAGTTCATGTGTAGGTCCTTCTAAGACACATATCCAATTCATTTTATTACTTATAGCGATTATTGACCAATTGTATTCTCACATAACCAATAACACTTATAAGTCTCCAACAAAGCATTCTATGTGATTCCCCAAGATCGACCATCAGTATCATGCATCGACCCTAACATACATCTAGAAGTCACATGCATAAGCGTGAGTTAAACACACAGGCAGGCCTTTTGTACCTCTTTTTTTTTTTGGTAGGATAAGATGTATATTGACTTCTACCAACATAACTTTACAAAAAGTAAGTCTCGACACCAGAAACTTACACTCATGAAGACAAACAAGTCTCCAAGAGTGGAAGGGCGCCAGAGTAAAAGAAAAAGGGGAAACTAAAAGAATGGCGACCCTCAAGCAAGATCAAAAAAGATCTAACACCTAAATAAAGAAGAGAGAGAGATCTAGTCCCCAACTTCTTTGTATTCTTCTATTTCTTGGAGTGTTCGCAACATGTTTGAAAGTGAGAGACTTGTCCTTGACAACTTTGGAGGGGTGTTGTTTCAAAGCCGCAATGAAAAATGCCTGCCCACGGAATAGTATATTGTTCCATATTATTGACAAAGAGTGGCAAAGGAAAATCGAGTGATAGCTTGATGGAATTCATCGCCAGAAAAGAATTTAGTGGCCCATTGTAAATTCTCCACCCATGACCTATTTTGCCATGGGAGGTTGCATCTTGAAGCCCAAAAAGTAGCAAGGATAGTTGAAATTTGGCATCCAAAAAATAAGTGGCCTGTAGAGTCCAGAGTAGAATTACAAAAAGCACAAGATACATTAGCAATTCGACCATAGGAAAGAAGCATAACTTGGGTAGGTAACCGGTTTCTAGAGATGAACCATAAATGGAATCAGTACCAGGGGATAAGCGTTCTATTCCAAACAAAGGAGGACCAAGGCACCAAAATGCTCTTCCGGTGAATGGTTTCCCAAACTGAAGAAATAGAAAAGATACCTGAGGAATGTTGCAGCCATGTTAACCTGTTAGGAGCCTGATTGAGAATAGGGAGGGGATGCATCCAAGATTGGAGGAATTCTTTGGTCGCTTGGCGTAAGGCGGAGAATAAGTTCGCTAACTTAGCATGCCTAAGAAGCCCCGACCTGTTGATAAAAGTGTCCAAGATGAACAGATTTAGAGGATCGCGAGGATGCCATGGATCAAACCAAAGAGAAATGGAATAGCCATCACCCACCCGCCATTTAAAGTATTGTTGGAAGTCATTTATGAGATCCAGCAATTTCCTCCACGTCCAAGAACAATATGTAGGCTTTTTAACTACCTAGAAGTTCTTTTTAAGAAAGGTAGAGTGGATCCATTTACACTAAGGAGATTCCTTATCTGTAAATAGGATCCATATATGTTTCAACATCGCTACTATGTTACAATCACGGAGATTTCTAATGCCGAGTCCTCCCTCTTGATTTGGGAGATAAATGTCTTCCCATGCCACTTTTGCTCCCCCTGACCCAAGGCTAGGGCCTTTCTAGAGAAATTGTTGAAGAATTTGCTCAATACGATCTACCACCGCTCTAGGTAACATAAAGATGTTGGCCCAATACACTTGCATGGAGTGAAGGATTGGCCTGATTAGTTGAAGGTGGCTCGCAAAAGAGAGAAAGCATTGTGCCCAGGATTGCACTCTTGAAGTTTAAGGTTTACCAAGGCATTGCAGTTAGACTTGCTAAGCCGAGATGAAATGACGGGAACTCTAAGGTAGCAGACCGGGAGGACGCTTTCCCTGAAGTCAAGGGTCTGGAGAATTACAGAACGAGTAAGGGGTGTACCCCTTGCAAGAAAAACTTCACTTTTGTTTTGGTTCAGTTTTAAACCACTCCAAGAAGAGAATGTAAGTAGCCCATCTTTAAGAAGAGCAACATCAGCCATATTTGCTTCACAAAAGAGGAATACATCATTAGCAAAAAATAAGTGGGAGAGGCATGTGGGCTTGCATCTCCAGTAATATTTGAAACCCTGTTGTCTAGATTGCCAATAGAGAATCCCGGAGAATACCTCTATCGCTAAAGTGAACAGGTACGGCGACATTGGATCTCCTTGGCAAAGGTCCCGTCCATTAGGAAAGAAACCATGGAGCTCCCCGTTGATTGAGATGGAGAACTTTGGTGTACGGACACATGTCATAATTAGTCTAATCAAATTATTAGGAAGGCCAAAAGCTTGGAGAGTTACTTCCAGGAAAGCCCAATCAATGGTGGGTGCATTTGGTTCGGCATTTGGAAAGCTCATTGGGAGAATGCAAAGCAGTTTAGCTTAAAGGGCTTTGGAGGAAATGCAAAGACTGTTTGGTAAATTCTGCTTTGAAATGCAACTTAAAGAGAAATGTTGTTTGGTAGAAAACACATTTGCAAAGCCCATTTGGTGATTAATCTAAATATTTTTATTTTTATTTTTTAAAATATAAAAAATAATATTTGTGACTTTTTTTAATTTATATTTAACAACAATGTTAAAGATGTTTCGTAAATAATTTTATTAAAATTAAAATCTTTTTTTTTTCTAAAAAACGTCAAATGGAAAAAATTTACGTACTCTCTTTCTCAATTACAAGAATAATACTTTCTTTACAATAAAAACATAAAAACATATGCTTTGAGGAAAGAAGCTCATTATCCTTAAAAATTACAAATATCCTTAATTATTTCCTAAATTCATAGAACCAACAAGGTCTCTCTCTATCTCT
Organism: Eucalyptus polyanthemos subsp. polyanthemos; assembly: GCA_017140185.1. Lineage (NCBI taxonomy): Eukaryota > Viridiplantae > Streptophyta > Magnoliopsida > Myrtales > Myrtaceae > Eucalyptus > Eucalyptus polyanthemos. Next base: position 31,240,783 of record CM029464.1, on the reverse strand, counting down.
CTCTCCAACATTCACATTAACTACAATTTCCAGGGCGATCGAAAGAACATGTGGTGGTACCTCAGATCTTTAATTCACTGGCCAACTATTCTCATAACAATATATTCCTAGAGGGCCCAAAAAAGGGGGAAGTAAACGACTTGATCTTCATATGAGGGTGGTGGCTCAGTGTCATAAATCCAATAGGCACAGCGAAGATAATGTACCTAAAGGCCTTTCCCCCTTCTTTCCTCTTGGCCCTCTCCGGATGTTTAGGCAATTCTGTGTGATATCAAAGTCCTCTAATGGTAGTGCCATAAATTGCCTTGGTAGTTTTCTTTTGACTTGGTAGTTTTCTTTTGGGTCATAAGTACCCTGGTAGTTGAACGGCCTTTTCTTGCAAAGATTTCAACAGGTATGAAAGGGCAGGTTATGGAGAAAAATTTAGTTAAGACCAAAACTACAAAATTCAGAAGAAAATGAATTAAGTGCCAAACAAAGCAAACGTAGAGCCCATTCTTTAACACGGCTTACAATGATGAGTGAATGATACCTTTAATTAGGCACCTTCTGTAAGTCACTTGCTAAAACGCTCAACCCTGATTTTAAAATGCAGAAAATTTTGAATGTCAATCAAAACCAGATTTATGAGTTAGGATATCATCAAATAAAATAATCTAATAATTTAACAATGCCCTCCACAATACTAAGCTACAACATTGTCAGCTGTTCAAAGAATCTTCCCTTCAAAGGTTTTATTACATTAACTAGCTGATACATAAACACACAGCTAAATACATAACACAGGCAATAAAAGCCCGAACTGAGAAAAATATGCCCCAGTGCTTGATCCACCATGATGCCTCTTGAGGGAACAAACAAAATCTCAAAGGAAACAAAGAAATGGTCATAAAAGTAGCCAATCTCACAGAGCCTCGTACCTAAACGCTAGAAGTAGGGCAGACTCCTCATACGATGATGGGCAACAATCAAGTAATGCAGCTTTATCAATCGGACGATCAAAATCAATAGACTTTGATTGAAGCATAAAATTCTCAGTGATTCACCTTATATCCTGAATGGCAAACTCCTAGAGCTAGCCTTATCAAGTTTTGTCTTCTTCATATTTATTTTCTCCGATGCGATTTTCTGGAAATAATTTGGGCCACCAAAATCAATCTTAGCTTGCCTCACCTTTTTCCTCTTTCCCCGATCATATTCTTCATCCCTGCAATATGAACATATAATATTGTAAATTTTAAGAGATAAGTGCTTAAAAATAAAAACATCAAGTGCTACCTATCAATGTTAGAGAAACAGATTGCTACCAACTATGTTAGCCAACATAGTACATGATATACCGCTCTTTTGTTGCCTTTCCCCTGACTATCCAAAGAAACGCCCATGCTCATCTTTTCCTATTTAACTGTTTATTTTGTTCTTACCCTCATATCTCAATAGGCTTTAATTGTCAAAGTATTAACAAGAAATGGGATTTCCTAATCAACCCACAATTACATTCACAGTAGGTAAGATACCTAAAAATGAATCATATTATTCATGCCTACAAGCATCAACTACAATACCGTCAAAAAAAGTCTATTGATTAGAAAAGGAGAGAACCGAGATGCAAATCTTTCATGATTTTCCATGTCAACGCTAACCCTCAACCATCAAACAATACAATACATTTACCTATTCAACCTCCTTCACCAATGATATCTTTGATTGAAGTTCATAACAGCTAGTATATGATTCTACAAAAGTATGGCTAACAATACTTCAACTTCAGCTTACCATTCATCTAGCACATAACCAATGTTGGTGTTCTCTACACCATTTGATTCCGCTGTTGGAGAGGGAGAAAACTCTATCCCGTCCCAATGCACAACTGCAATCAAAAGAAAAGAAAAGGTAAATGGAGAGCACCAATTCAATAGATTATTACACAAAAAGAAGCCCACCTTATCGTCCTCATATCACAAGATTGAAGGGGTTCAGGAACCCAAAACAAAAAAGTAGGAGAAAACGAAAGTTTTCTTGATTAGTGCAGGGAAATTGATCAGCCCACATTGTCCACACACATCACAAGACCGAAGGGGTTGAGAAACCCAAAACAAAAAAGCATGAGAAAGCAAAAGGATTCTTGATTAGTGCAGAGAAATCGATTGACTAACACAAAAACATTCAAACATCAAACGGGTAACTATACTGGAGAGAAGAGAGTTCAAACGCCGAGCGAACTCTCAAGGAGACTCCTCAGCTCCTTCCCATGAAACCCACCGTTCAAGAGCCAATATGACCCAACACCCAAAAAAGAAGAGCAACGGAGAGAAAGAGTAAAGCCTGTCGCATAAGGAGAAGAGCGAAAAAGAGCTCACCGAAGCCACAAAAGATTCCAATCCAAGAGCACAGTCGAGCAGCGAAAAGCGTAGTCAGCATTCCGAAAATGCTCAGTCGAGAGCGATGGGGATGGGTGCAGTCAAGCTCGCAGTCGTCACGAGGGAGAGAGCAATGGGGAAGGGTGGGGAAGGGTGCAATCGAGCAGCGAAGAGCGCAATCGAGCTCGCAGTCGTCACGAGGGATAGAGTGATGGGAAGGGTGTAGTGCGATGGGGAATGGTGAAGAGAGAACGCCATTGAAGGTTTTAGTTTTACAAATGGGTAAAATTGGTTTTTCAATAAAGTTTTGATGGTAAAATAGGTAACTTACTAATTTTCATTAAATGAGCACTCAGCATTCTGAAAATGCTGAAAGCTCAAGGCTCGTCTCCACCTGCCTTGAGCTTTCAGCATTCCCAAGGGTCGACTTTCACTTGAAAGCCCCTTGAAGGATGGTTGCCAAACACCCCAATTTGAGGTGAAAGGGCTTTGGGGCTTGAAGGGGCTTTCTAAATGCCCATCCAAACGCACCCGGTGTCATAGGCTTTCTGAAAGTCTACCTTAATGGCACACTCGGCAAGTAAGGATCAACATGGAAGCCACTAAATAGCTCTTGAGCAAGGAGAATGTTGTCACTAATCCTTTGGCCTTTAACAAAGGCATTTTGAGAGGCCTTTTGTACCTTATTTCTCAACCAATCAAACAAAAAAGTGAACCGTTGGTGAGTCACTTATTACCAATAGCACGCGCCAATTACAAACACAGGCAATTTCTAATGAGTGACGAGATTATATGCATGGAGGGTACATGTAATGTTTCAAAGACAAGTTTGAAATCATCAATGAAACTTTTGAGACAAAGTGACGTCTTGGCTATGGAAGGCATTTAATTGCCAAGGCTAGCTTAGAACAAACATAAATACATTCACAAGTGTCACGGGCATTTTAAATACAATCCAAATCATGATTCTCGCAATTGTTAAATCGAGCTTTGAAAAGGATTTTCTAAAAAGGTTGCTTTTAGAAACATTACATGTACCAAAGTGATTTCAAGATATGATTTGGAAAATTGATCCATTGGACACCATTTGACAACAAATACAAAGAATTTAAAGCAACTTTCATGAAGATGGCATTGCCTAAATTCATGAACAAACTAAACTAAGTAGTCTATCAAAACAATTACAACCAAATTCATATCAGAAAATTTAAGACTAAGTATGACAAATCAACAAAATTGGATGATACTTATTGACAATCTAGCTATGACAAATTTTTCAAACATGCATGACATGATAACAAACAAAATTCATGGAGAAAGTTTTCCTAAATGAGCTAAGCATGATTTTATAAAAATAAAAAAACAAGCAACAACACATCATAAATTTGTCAAGTCATCAAGACAATTAGTCATTATCACAAGGATTTGTCCTACCAAAACAAGTCTAAAAATCACTAAATTTTCACACAATATAGCGAACATGATGACAAACAAGTTTTATTAGGGATCAACTGCAGAATCCTTATAGAAAAAATGGAACAAAAGTATCAAAAGTCTGTCCAAATAGGGGTTAGAATAGGGGTCTGAATTTGATCTCATGTCCAAATTCTAGTCTAGTTTGGAAAAAAATGGAAAGTGGCCCTAATGATGAGCAATCAACATAAAAATGGCATTAGAAACCTATGGGTGTGCTTTACGACTTGCTAGAAGGGCTCGGATTCAAACTAGGTCAATTTAGTACTTTATTAGAAGTGCACATGTTATAATGAGAGAGAGAGAGAGAGAGAGAGAGAGAGAGAGAGAGAGAGAGAGAACACAAGCATGCATTAATAAACGTCAAACTCACTCAAGTAATGTACAAATGGCATAAAAAAATCACACACAACTTAGAATTGGATGTGACAAACAATTAGAGTAATCATCTAACCCTAAGTCGGCATGTAAAGATACACAATTCAATGACAATACAAGATGATTCAAGATTCATAATGATGTACTTGGAAGTTTCTAAATGTAACAAGCACTTTTGTGACACAAATTTAACATGCGAAATGATGCTTAAATGAGATGACCTCATGTACATAAACCTTGTAACATGTGGTTCGATTGTCAAGAAGGCATAATTGCAAGATTTTGGACTCCTAAAGATATGCAAAAATTAGATGAAAAATCCTACATGTAAATCATATGATGAGGAATATTTTCGATTAAAATTCCATAACATAAATGAAAACATACGAGTCATGGAAAAAATGGCAAAATAGACTCTCAATATGTAAAGTCCATATTACTGCAGCACTATTTACATGAATGCATGCAATTGACATGCTAAATGAAATCAAAACTCTACAAATCATACATCAATTGAACACATACAACATGCATTTCATCTTTCATGAAGGACTTGAGATTGAACAAGGTCAATTACATGTCCAATTCTTCTTAAATCCATTTCGGATCAAGATATGGCAGATTGACCCTATCTCAGATTTGAGGGGTTTTGACCTAACTAAATATGTCCAAAGATTCCAATAAAAATTATAAGATATACTCAAGACAATAATAAATAACTTTCATGTAGACAAGTTCTTCCAGAAGTCAACACAGAAAGCAGTACAAAAATAGAAAAAACTGAAGTCGGAATTGAGACAGAACCAAAAACTGACATAAACTACTATAGAATTGCACATATTTTGAGGTGTTTTTCGAGGGCCAAAACTCACTCGATCGGGGTGTGGAACCTATTGATTAGAAGCTAGTGATATGTATTTTAAAAGTCTAAGAGGACTCAAACTAAGAAAAGGTTGTTTTGGACCCCATTTAGCCAAAACATCATATCAGTCCAGAGATACGAAAATGCAGATTTAAGCTATATCAAGCTCAATCACCCAAGTTCACCAAGAACAATCAATCACAGCAACTTCAACTACTCATCAATGAGCATATGAACATAACATATCTCTAAGATTGAACCTTAGCCCCGACCGATTAATCCGGTCTCACATCATAGGGTTCGAGATTAAGGAAATCTACATTTGCGTTTTTCGCCACTTTAAACGTAATCGGACGAAGTTTTCTCACCATAATGTGATCGAACCACTACGAACTACCAAGGACCGGATCTGAATAGCAAGGACTGCTTGTGAACCAGTTGAATCGCCGGCTTGACGGCGAAATGGAACCAGTCTGGTTGAACTAGCTTGGGCGCTGGTGGGAATAGGAGTTGCCAGAGATGATTCGATGACCGATCCTCTTGATCTCAACCACACCATGGTCAAGAATAGATTTAGGACCGGATCGAATCAGATCCGCCGGCTATGAAATGAATGCAATCTAGAGGTTTTTTATTGACTTAATTGAATGATTATTGCAAAAGATAATGGGTCAAAATCATGGGTGCTTGAAATTGGGTCTAAAGGACTAAAATGATCAAATTTGCGATTCGATGGACAAAATTGCAACCTATTGAAATTGAGTTCAATTAGTGCCTCGATTACCCTATCTAATCAACCGCCCATGTGTAAGATCTATCGTATTAGAATTAGCCTCAAATTGAAGTGCTCGAGTTTATGTCAAAAATGAACATAGGCCTAACATTAAAATTGGACCTAGATTTATGAAATTGGACCGTAACCTTGAATGGGTCAATTTAAATTTTATCAATTGAAATTTAATTGCTTGACTTTCTTATGTTTGAGAGAGTAAAACTCCTCAAATCAAGAAGTTCTCATGCGAATTTTCCTAAATCAATTTCGGATTTGAAGTTATCTTAAGAAAATGAGTGAAAAATGACCGTCCATTTATAATTCATGAAGAATCGATTTTTGATCCCCTAATTAGAATTCAAAACATCAATTTGTATCTTGATCGGGCAATTCGCGAAATTGAATGCACGAGCGGATAATCCATAAACTAGATGTTGAAGAATGAACTACACCTAATTATGACTACAATAAAAGTAATTTGATTTTGGGCCGATTTAAAACTTAAAACCGAAAAATTCAGAAAACAAGGTTCTCAATCAATTTTTGTGAAATTTTCGACACAAAAGTCAAATTGACATTAAAAGAAATGTATTCGAAATTTTTTTTAATTTTTTTTCAAATTTTTTTTTTGGTAAGTTCAATTTTTTTTGTCAAAGGTTTAACCAAAAGTCTATAAATTGATTTTAAAAAAAATGAAATTAAAGCCAAATGGCATCTTTTTTGGTGAAAAACTAATTTTTAACCCAGGATTGACTTTTGGTCAAAGGGTTAACCGAAAAGTTAATGAGTTGACATTTCGAGTTTTTTTTTTTTGAAAATGATTTGGAAATTATTTTAAAATGACAGTACAAGAAAAAGAAATGAAAAACAACACTTTTTGGCCGAGAAACAGGCTTTGTTGCGATTAGAAATCCGAATCTCAATTTTTTACCTTTTTTTGACGCATCAACTAAAAATTAGGTATCAACAGTATAAAATTCAAATTATTCGGTAAGTAGATTTGAACAGCAACCATGAACTACCTATATCATGAGAGATACAAGATAGAGGCATAGTACTTACCCTGAGAAAGATTGCATCCGCGGGGGGAATCTGCAAAAACATGTCGCCTCCGACAAACTTCAACGTCTCACTTCCGACCAAACCAACCACCACGTGTGGCTGATCGAACACCGTGCACTCCATGTGCGAGAACGCCTCCGTGATGGCCTTACCCATCCTCCCGGTCCCACCTCCAACGTCGACCACCGAGCTTAGCTCCTCAAACACTACCCCAGTTGTATCCACCACTACTTTCGCTATTAGACTCGAGTCACACGCTATTGGCTCGCTGAAGAAGCCTATGACCTCAGGATTGCGCCCTCCGAACTCCCACATGGGTAAGCCATACGCCATATCGAATGTTGATGGATGGACATCTTCTCCATCCCTCAACCACACGCTCAGATACTGCCACTGGCCCATTAAGAAAGGTCCGAGAGCCATGAACGCAAAGGGTGCTACACTCGAGTGGTTGTGCTTTATGAGGAGCCGGGATGCACAAGTGAGCACAGGCCTGGTTTGGCGATCTGCTTCTTCAAAGTCCTACAGCTCGAAGAAGCCGGAGTAGATCAGGATGCACATGATGCAATGGATGCAGTAAGGTTTGGAGGGTGAAATATGGAGCACGGAGACGAGTTTGAGGAGGGTCATGGGTGGGCCATGGTGATGGATTAGGTTAGGAATGCCTAGATCAATGGCACACTCCTGGCACATTGAGTTGATGAAGCGAAATATGTGCTTCCATATGTGGGCACGAGCTAGGAGGAGCTCGCTAGCGATGGCATCCCCATCTCCATCAACCAAATTCATGTCGAAAACACCTTCCTCCATAGTTGTCAAACCTCTCACAACATGTATGTTCGCATAATTAATAAAGAGATAAGTGCGTTGAAAGTCCTAAAACTTGTCACGAAAGTGCAATTGAGTCCTCAAGCTTTCAAAAAGAGCAATCAAGTCCAAAAAGTTATCACGAAAGTTTAATTGAGTCCTAAAATTTTCAAAAAGTTCAATCAAGTCCTAAAACTTGTCACGAAAGTGTAATTAAGTCTTAAAACTTTTAAAAAGTGCAATCAATGGAAGGACTTAGGTTGGACTAAATTGACAAATTTTAGAACTTGATTGCACTTTTTAAAAGTTTTAGAACTCAATTGCACTTTATGATAAGTTTTAGTACTTAATTGCACTTTTTGAAAGATTTAGAACTTAATTGCACTTTTATGACAAGTTTTAGGACTTCCAATGCATTTATCCCATTAATCCATTAATAAATAATGTGAGAATAGAGAATTTTCTGTATATTTTGATTTGTAGAAAAGTGTGCATATAGGGCATATTTATATAATTCAATTAAGAAAATCAAATCAGATATGCATAATAAAAATAGACATATGATATCTAAATATCTCTAACATGTCTCCTTCAAACTCATAGTTCCTTCAAACTCATAGTGACTAAGCCAGCTTGAGTTTGAACTCAAGTGGTAGATGAGGTAGCATCCGATGCTATTTAGGGCAAAAACTTGCAAATCTAGCTAGTTTGAGAGTGGTGAGTTTGATGGTGATATTAACTTTTCAAAACGACCCATGAAAGGTTGGGATTTGTGTGTGTGTGTGTGTGTGTTGGGGGGGGGGGGGGGTGGGGTGCCGGGAATAGCCCAACAAGTGGCCACTGCAGCTGGCTTGCAAAGTAGCAATTGAACAGCGTGGCCTATACGGCTGGCATTGTAGCATCAAGTGGCCTATATGGCTGGCTTGGGAAAATAGTTACAGTTTGTGTGGCTGGCATCAAAAGAGAGCCACGTCCATGGAAAAAGCTCGATTGGGCAACATGGTTAGTATTGGACTCGATTAATTGCTAGGTGGGTGCACCGTAGGGTTTCTTCAAGAACAAAGGCTTTAATACCAAGATAAAAATATAAAGTAGAAAGGAAAATTGCAAAATTTTCTGTATAATTTGATGTGTAGAAAAAAGTACATGAAGAGCCTATTTATAGGTTTTAATAAATAACAGTTCAAGGAAATGAAATCAGATATGCATAATCAAAAAAAATAAAATTGAAAGAATATTCTAAATATCCCTAGAAGATATCTAAATATCTCTAACAGCTACCTTATATCAAAATAGATCACAAAAACACCTTCCACTTGAAAACATAAGATATATCCAATAATGGTGGATCTTGTTGAGTTATTTTATAATGCTGCTCGTTCCTTCCACGTAATAACATAAGATACATCCAATAATGGAGGATTTTGCTGACCAATTTTATAATGTTGCTCGTTCCCTCCACGTGAAAACATAAGATACATCCAATAGTGGTGGATCTTTTTAAGTACTTTTATAATGTTGCTTGCTTTTTTTCCCGGTACGCCATTGTGGAGCCCCAATATGGCATACCCGCTTTCTAAGTTTAGATGCCCATATTTATCTCGCATTCGACCATTTAACAATATGGAATTGCAGGTGTGTCCGAGGTATAATGGACAAAAGGCATTAAAGGACCTTGAACTATTAAAAGTAGTCAGTCGAGTTACCTTATTTATGCGATTTTCTTCTTCTTTTTTCATGTTAATCCTTTTGTTAAAAGGTAAACTAAAATGCTGATATAGTGCTAAATTACTGTTAAATGATGATATGTCATCCCTCATGGCATCCTATATGAAACTAACAAATACAACGAATCTTTTTCCAAAATTTGAGAATAAAATCTGGAAAAAAAAAAAAGGAAGAAGAAAAAAAGAGATAAAGGGTTCAACCAAAAAATAAAGAAGATGAAGGTGATGAGGGAGACATAGCAATGGTGGCAGCGGCGGCAGCGTCTGCAAAGGCGTCGCTTCTCAAGCTCAGCGTCGGGCTGGTGTCCCTTGCCTAAATAAAGTGTCTCGGTGGCTACAAGATCTTCTCAGGCTCGGCGTCGAGCTGGTGTCCCTTGCCTAAATAAAGTGTCTCGGTGGCTACAAGATCTTCTCAGGCTCGGCGTCGGGCTGGTGTCCCTTGCCTAAATAAAGTGTCTCAGTGGCTACAAGATCTAAGGCGAAATTTCGTCTTTGTTGGAGCACCTACGACAATGGCATCCAATTTGTCACCATTGTGCACCTACCATGATGAACTAAATTTCGCTGCCTTAAATAACCAACATTTACTATTTACCCAATTTGATTGAAAGTCTTACTAAGATAAATGCTATTGTAAGCAAGTCTTTACAATCGATATGATATGGAGATGTAGCTGATACTATAATTTGAATGCTTCTTATAAACTATTTGTTAACACCTAAAATTTTGACTAATCATTTAGTAGTTAATCGCATAGAAAATTAGTAATTAATCTTTTAAACCCTAAAAAAATATTAGAATTAAATTGCATAGCATATAATTTTAGGAACATTTATCATATAGTTTATTCCATTAGTTGTGTAGCATTGGATTGAGGATGGATGATTTTGAGCTTAAGTCATGTGAGTTGGGCCGACAAGAGAGGACCAATTTTCAGCCATCGTGGGGGATACTTCGGCCGAAAATCACATGGGGGAATGGGCTAAGTTGAGCTTAATTCAATGTAATTTCAGCCCATAATAGTTAATTCATGATAGGTCTTAAGCTAATTTAGCCCATTATCTTGATAAGGCCTAGAATGAGCCCATGAGGGTAAGGTTAAACCTAGGAAAGCATTATACATACAAGGTTATACCTCATAATTCGAGGTTGGAGATCATATTTTTCAAAATATACACGAGTGAAATAGGTGAGAAAAGAAAGAAAGAGAGAGAAAGTCTTCAGCTGAGACCCTCTCTGGTGGCCGACCACCCCCGCCACATTGCCCTCCACCGTGCCGCTGCCGCTGCTCGCTATCCCTCGTTCTAGATCCACCGAGCTGCTGCACACGGACCCGTCACGGTCCTCCTCTCATCAACGATGATCGCTGCCCCATGTCACAACATCCTTGCCACCCAAGCCATGGACCCTGTCAACGATCACTGCTCCGTGCTGCACGAGCCAAGACGTCGACGACGCCAGTGCTGCCCTACCATGCTGAGTCACCCGTGGAGCCATGCCGAGACATCCATGGTGCTGAACGACGCTAGATGCTGCCCCGCCGTGCAAAGCCACCTGCAGAGCCCAGGGATGCCTTTCTGCCTTGCCGTGTTGACCCACCCGCGGAGCCTCGGTGAGCCTGTTGCCACGCCGTCCTGAGCCACCAACTGTCCCTGAAGTCAACCTAACAAGACCAGCCGTGTCCCACCATCCTAGCCCGTGAGCCGCCCGCTGCCGTTGACCCCACCATCGAGCCCCCATTCGTTGAGATTCGTGATCCGCAATCCTGATCTATTGTCATTTCAAATTTTTTTAAAAAAAATTCCGCATATTAGGTAAGATTATCTTTTAATTTGACCTAAATTTGTTATCTATTTTGTTGATTTATGCTATCTATTGGTGAGTGTGCAATACCCACAAAAATTTAAAATATCAACCCCAAGTTAGAGGAAACTTTTTTAACGCTTGGACGGCAATCTAATCTCTAACCACGAGATATAAAATCCTAAATCCAAATGAGATATGAAATCCAGTAGGACAAAACATCTTCCATCCTGTCTACATCCACTTAGATATGATTATTGAGTTACATGTTTCCAAATTTAAATAGAAAACCTTCCATCAATAATCATAGCCACTTCAATTTATTCTATTCTCCAATTTAAATGAATAAGATCAGATTTGTGGATTGCACGGATGTTGTCTGATTGAGTGATTATCTTTTATTTAATTGTTTCTATAAAAAAAAAAAAAATTAGGTAGAACTTGAATACATTTTTGTTGATAGTATTGCATGTGTTAAGTTAGATTGCATATTTAAATCAAGTAATTTACTTATTCCGAATTTAAAAAAAAAAACCAAAAACATTGCCTAGAATAGATTAGTTATCATTTTGCATGTTTAAATATTGGGTATTTTTTTTATCACGAATTTCAATTAAAAAACATAAAATATATCATGTGCATGTGTGCACGTCATTTAGAATAATTGCCTTACATGCATTTCACGTAGTTTGGACTTCATTTAAATAACTGAAAACCCTTAAAGATATTAAGTGAATTGCGTGTTAATTAGAAAACGTATTTTAAATTGCTGATTGGGTATTACTTTGGTGGTTTGTACACCCATTTGATGATCACTTCACATGTTATAAAGTAATAAAATCATTTAAGCTACTTGCTAAATATTTTTTGATAAAAAGAAAGAGTATTAGAAAAATCTAGTATAACCAGGTCCCTACACCCATAATTTCTTATTCACGGGAGTAAAGTAAATTTCCTATTACCGTAAACTAATTAATGACAACTCATTGTTGAAAATCATTTGCATGTTAAGAATTTGAACTATAACTTATGAATTGATATGGACTTAGGAGAGCCCGAATTAAATCTAGGTTTAATAACCCATTAGCAAACCCTAGATGTTGCACCTGGTCACAACATGTCAAATAATGTAGCTATAAAATACAAGTTAAAGTTGTGGTTAAATTATTTAAAAATAATATTTTTTTGTCTAAAAGTAGTTCTAGGTATTTCTTTTTGGATCTATATTGAAAACTTGGATGTAAAATTATTGTATATGATGGAAGTAATTTTTATGGGGCCATTAATTTGTTTACAAATAATAAATGAACAAAAGGTATTTCATCGTTAATTAAAATATTTTTACACGATTTTTTTTATAACGAAAATATTTCTCATTAGCTAATTATTTTGAGTAATAAAAAAGATCATTTTGAGGAAAATATTTTCCAAATTATCTGTGTTCCACTAAACAAACAGAGACCTAAGGTGATATTATCAAGGAAGAAAGCTAGGAAATTTCAATGCAAAACATGAGCAACGAAAAAAACAACTAAAAATATAAGTAAAAGACAAGCATTGTTCTGATAACCTCAAATGTGGAAAACGTCGGGGACGACTGAATGCTCATCTCTATGGTTGTTGAAATATCCCACATTCCCCAATATATGTCTTCCACACGTTGGCATGTTAATGTTGAGAGGCCTAATTTGACACATGAAAGGAAATAGAAATCAAATCCAAATTACATAAAATTCTTATATCGGAGCCAAATTGTATCTCTCTCGCGTATATGCCCAACCCCATTCTGCTCTACATGTAAAAGTGAGTGTTGAAATATGCCACATCATTTAACAATGGGCCTATAAAATTTTTGTACTCATGTGGTCTCCCTCAGTCGATTAATTTAAACTTTTGGGTTGGACTTTTTAAAAGCAGTTACACCATATTTCTGCTTTAAATTCATTTTGATCGTGCGATCTCTACTGTACAAATTGCAAATGCGCTTAAACATTGTGAACCAAGCTCTCAAGTAGTAAACTCCCTATTGCTAATGCAATGTCGTGTTATTGGCTATCGCTTATGCAAGACAATTAGGTCATTTGTACACATCAAGCATAGCAAGAAGATAATCAACATGGCATTTTTTTATTTATTTATTTTTATTTTGGACAACCTAATCTACATAAACGACTCTTTTTTTTAAAATATAATTTGAGAAGAATTACCCGTTGTTAGTCTAAGTCTACATGTGGAAATATCCAAGGATATTTCTGCTGAGAAATTTTCCTCCTTAATATATGTTGAAGTTGGCAAAATTGTTCATGGTTTATATTGATCTTGATAAATGGAAAAGGTTGTTTGTGTTTCATGTAACGTTCACTCTAGTGAGGACTTCTTATATGAGTAATAAAAAGATATTAATTGACTTAAAGAATCAATGTGGAGCATATATAACATTGGATATATAAAGATGTTAAGTCTAGAAGATCTATAAATCTGGTAACTTAAGTTCCTCTAAAAGAACAATTGATTATATCTGATAACTTACGTTCCTCTAGAAGAACAATTGATTATATGTGTGTGCGCGCGCACGAGCGCGCGTGCGCGTATATGAGTAACTCATTGCATGAATATGAGCAATTACACTCCATATATATGAATGGTGGCGCACTATGTAGATATGAGCAAAACACTAGAAGGTCGGATATATAGAATGACTATGAATATGAACAGAGCACATATACAACTTGTGATGACAATTATTCTACAAACTTCAAATATACTATATTGAGATATTTCATCTCATCCATTGACAACTAGTGATTGGGTATGGATTTATTCCTTAAAAGAATTTGATTTTCTATCAATCTTAAAGAATATTTATGCAAAATATTCAATTTTGCACGATATCTTGATTGATTCATAATCATCCCAAAGACAAGATTCTTTCCATAAGTTGAAGCACCTCATTCTTGGAAACCAAGATTTAATTGTATGGGCAACCAAATCAAAATGAATTACGATTGATTGACCTCAACGGCTACCTAATCTTCTCAACAATTGTCCAATAGGTAGATTGGAGATTGATCCTCTTAAAGATAGTCCAATGAGAAGCTTGGATGGGAGGAGTGTAAAATAAGATCAAGGCACCACAGAGAAAGATCAAGGATTAACCAATTTCAAATTTCAATAGAGCATCACATTGTCTTTTGAGAGCTTAAATTTGTAATCCTAATGAAAGTGCGAAAGTCTGTAAGCTATATTTTCTTCTAGAAGAAGTGCTTGGATATTAGCAGCATTTACAGTTTTAACTTCTCAACGTTTGAATGATGGAATTTAACTAATAAGTTATCAGCTAGGATAGTGGAGGTACGCTTGAAATAAGATGAACCACTATTAACTTCTTTCATGGCTCATTTTCATTATTGTTTTGTTAGATATTACTAAAACCTACTCATATCAACTCTCTATTTTACCCCATCTTACGTTTATCATCTTTGATGCTTTTAATTCCTCATTTTTAAATCACCTATTCACTTCCTTCTAGGTAATATTGCCAGCCACTTCAATTGGTATTGGAGATTGGTGCTCATTAGTTTGAAGTGTTTACTTCTGACTTAAGGATTTGTTATGGCTAACAATTTTGGATGAGGTATATTATCAAAGACTAAGTGACACCAAACCTCCCTACTTAGATGAGAAAGATTATGACATCTACAAAAACAAAATGAAAGCCTTCATCAGGTCCATATATCCCTTGATATAGGACGTTGTACAACTTGGAGTAAATCCTACAACAAGAATCGTGCTTTGCCTTCATCCTCAAATACTAGAGAAAAAAATAGTAATAAACCCTCTACAACAACAATTACTCTAGCGGAGTTGGTTAAATGAGAACCCTTAGATGCTAAAGAGTCAAGGAAACCAAGACAAACATCCTCCTTGCCAAATATGAATCTTTCTAGATGAAACCTAATGAATAAATTCCTGATATGTTCAATAGATTCACTAATATAGTCAATGGACTCATATATCAAGGAAAACCAATTTCAAGAGAAGAAAAAGTAAATTAAGATTTTGCGAGGACTCTCAAAGGAATAAAATAACAACAAAACTTCCATTTGAGAGACACAGAGGATCATGCCTTTCATAGTTGATGAACTCATCAAGACTCTCATGTCTTATGAAGCTGAAGGTATCATTGGTGAGGATGATTCAAAAGGTAAAAAGTCAATTACTATAAAATCTCATATTCATGACTCAAGGGATACAAATTATGATGAGGATGAAGATGAAGATGATGAAGAGTTGGCCCTAATGGTAAAAAGGTTCGAGAAAATGGCTAGAAAGAGAAGATACTTCAAAGGAAGAAAGCAATTAAAGCAAATGGAACAAAGGAAGACCTTATACAACAAATTAGAAGGTAAGGATCTAATATGCTTTGAATGCAAGAAGCATGGGCACGTCAAACCAAATCATCTACTGCTATTGAAGAAGAATGGAAACTTTGAAAAGAAAATTTTTTTAAAGGTGGAGACATGAGTTATACTGAATATGAAGAAAATGAAGATGAAGAATATGCGCACATATGATTAACGGTAGACTCTCACTTACTAGATGAAATTTGAGGTAAATCATCCTAAAATCCCTAATGAGATGTTAGAATATATTGATGAATTATGTTTAGAGTATATATTAGCTCTTAGGAAAATATTCAAACTGAAGAAATAAAATTAAAGTTGAGGTAACATGATATTGCCAATGATAAAAACGCTGAATCTTTACAAAAGAGAATTTTGAAAATCAAAGGAAATCAAGATTTGATTTCAAAAGAAAATGATTCTCTTAGAAATGAAATTTTAAATGTTTCCAAAAGATTTTATCTTGGTTCTAAAACCTTGGAGCATATTCTTTCTATACCAATTTTATTTTAAAACAAATCTGGATTAGACTTTGAAAAGGAAAATATTACTAAAAATGAGTTTCCTAAGTTTGAGAAAAGATTTATGCCCAAACTATCTCAATTTGCTTACAAAAATTATTTTGGAAAGCAAATCATACAACCTATTGGATGAAACTTTTTCAAGTGGTCAAACTATAGGAATACAAATCATTTTAATAATGATTGCCCTAAAATTTTGGAGACCAATAAAAGGGAATTTCTTAAGAATGAGAGAATCTTCTAAGTCAAAAGGACCCAAGCAAGTTTAGGTACCCAAGAAAGCATGCATTTGCTTACATATTGTAGGTACTAAACAAAAGAAAGAATCAATAGTACTTGGGTAGTGATTGTTCAAGATATAAGATTGGAGATACAAACAAATTGGTTCAATTCACCAAGTTTCATGATGGAAGTGTAATCTTTAAAGGCAACAACACAGGTAAAATCATTGGTAGAGAGACTGTCAAAATAGGACATCTTACCATCCATGATGTATCTCTCATGAAAGTTCTCAATTATAATCTAATTAGCATAAGCCAATTATGCGACATTGAGTTCAAGATAAGTTTGCAGGAGGATAAATGTTGTGGACCTAGTAAGGACAACTCTCAATCATTTACTAGTAAGCATAGCAATATTTATCTCATGGATATGGAAATTGATGATATCAAGTACCTTGTCTCCATCAAAGATTAGACAAATCTTTAGCATAGAAAAATGGGACACATTAGAGTCAAGCAAATTTCCAACTTTCATCTAAGAATCTAGTTCGAAGACTACCAAAGTTGAAATTTGACAAGTTATAATTATGTACTTCTTGCACACTAGGTAAACAGGTAAGTGGTTCTTTTATATATATTAATAAAGTTACTACTAACCATGCCTTGCAACTTTATGCATGGATATTTTTGGACCCACTTGAAGTTAAAGCCTTAGTAGTAAAAGTTAGATGAAAGAATCTTTCTTGGATATTCCATGACCAGCAAATATGTCACGCCCCGATCCTCCGAGCACGTGCCCATCCCTCACCTTGGTCGATTAATAGCGACGTCCCGGGACGCATCGCCGACCCTTTCTTTCTAATATGCATGCGAAAGCATATAAAATCCCCAAACAATAAAACAATGAGATAGAAAAGTAGGGCCATAATTTTCAAACCTGAAAAACCACAACCACACTTTTATACAAAGCAAGCCTCATAGTATATATTACAATACTATTAACAAGTTAGATCTATCACACATCAGATCACAACTCAGAGTTTGCAAAACAGGGTGGGGGGTTTTAATCCTCTTCCGGGTCATATTCTGGATCTTCCTCTAAATCCTTCTCTGACTCCTCCTTCGGTTCCTCTTCAGGATCCTCCTCCTGCTCAACAATCTCCCCTTCATCTTCGCTTGAGCCGGAGTCCACGGCCGAGTATACATGAGTATTAGGGTCACCCTCGAGCTTAGGGTCTTTGGCTATGAGCACCACTCTGTCCTTGGGATTTGCAGTCCCCTTTCCGAATGCTGCCTCTAAGACATATAAAGGCACGTCACCTTCCGTTATGGGACCCTCTCTTCGCCCATCATGGTAGTGACGATACCACGACCGATACTCGTGGGGCACCAAGCCGTCTCTACCCACATCAACCTAAACGGTGGATTTCACCAAAACATACTCTAGTCCTTCCAGGTGGGGGTGTATCAATAAGTGATATCCTATCTCGGTGATCTCTTCAGGTATACCAAAATGTATGGGAGGACGAGGAGGTGGAGGTGCTGCCATCTAGGGACTTGAAATGTTGTCCCACAACGGGATGAGACTACGTCTCAGCAAGTTCTACCCCTAAAGATCCGATTATGAAGCCAATACACTATAGAGGTTACCTAAACACAACACGAGTTAGAGGACTTACCTTGGCCTCAGTTCCATCTTGCAAATCAATGTCATTTATAGATGCCTTAAATCACAACAACTAATCAATTCACAACATTAGATCAAATCATTAATCAATCGACCTAGTCGATTACATGTCACAACGACCTTCTCATGGTCGGCCCATTCAATACTATCTATAAGTCCATAATAGGATTGCTCGCTCTAAGTTGATATATAGATAATATAGCTCCCACTAAGCTGATAAATAATGTACTGCTCTCAATCTAAGCCGATATATCAAATCATTAGGTTGATATAGTACACTAATAATGCTCCCTCTAAACTGATAAAGTATACTGCTCGCAATCTAAGCTAACATATTAGAGCCCGTAGAATGATATAATATACTGTTAATGCTCTCTCTAAATTAATAAAGTATATTGCTTGCAATCTAAGCTGACATATCAGAGCTCGTAGGATGATATAATATACTGGTATATTGCTCTCAATCTAAGCTAACATATCGCCCGTAAGCCAATATAGTATACCATCCGACCTTTCAATCAATTCCATCTTTTTATTATTCTCAATAAAATAGCCGTGTGTGAGGACACGGTCGCCCAAAGCCAAAATATCATAATTTCACTTTGGAACTTCCCACCAGTTTCAGCAGTCCAAAAATAGATTTTTATTGCCTTGTAGACCAACGTCCGTAATTTTCCCATTAATTACCAAAATGAGTTAATTTAGGAATAAAATCATAAAATCATAATTAAATCAATTCAGCACGATTTAGGGCTCAAATAAATAAAGAGACTACACCACAATAATCAACATAAAATTCTAGTCGCCGGTTATCCCAGCCTAATTTTCGAAAAATAAATAATTAAATAAATAATTACAAAAAATATTAAATAAATGCAATAAATCCAATTTAGGCTGCAAAGTGCTTAATTGGAAGCCGAAATGGACCCAGGAAATTTTCCAGACTCATTAAATAAATAATAACACAAGTCTACTTGCTAATATCACTAACCACTTGCCTAACATGCATTGATAATGCACTAATTTAATTACTCTACTCTAATCTATCCACCTAATCACACATAATTAAATCTAAATAACCCCTAAACATCATTAATCTACTAAGTTGGGATTAGTGAGTAAAATTCACTTGTTTAACGAGTGATTCGGTGCAAAATGACGGGAATGTCACAGGGCTCGACTTTCCTCAAGGCGGGCCAAGCAACTGAGGCTCGGGACTACCTCAAAACAGGTCTTGAAGCCACTGTAAAACCCATAAACTCAGCCTCTATTTTAAGTTGTAACATAAGGGGAAACAAGCTGGTTATGGCGAAGCAAGACCGACAATAGCTAGGCGGGACTCTGGTGGGCCTGAACGGCGGGAGAATGGCGGTTTATGGTGGCCGGATAGGCTCTGGCTCAGCTTCATAGGTCATGGGGCTTCAGTTGGAACAATGTGAGGATGAGAGGAAGGAGGAAGAGCGGTTGGTCAAGCGCGGGTAGCATGCGCCGGCGGCACGCGTGAACGGTTATAGCGGCGAGGACATGTGACGATGGGCGATTTCAGCTACTCTAGTGGCTTCCTTGGTTGCTATGGGGTTTGAACTTGCACAAAGAAGGCTGAGGAAGTTTGCCGGTTGCTTGGAGAGAAAGAGAGGGCAAGAGGGGGGCTATCATGATCAATTTTTCCATTCGATTGTCTCCCTTGACCCATCCCAGCCACATGGGGAAAAGTACCAAAAAAGTCCTAAACCTCTTGCATTGGTACCAATTCAGTCCTAAACTTTTCAATTGGACCAATTCAGTCCATCCGGCCAATTTTGGCCGGCCGGCGCTGACGTGGACGTCGGCCGGTGACCGGATGCTGACGTGGCAATTTTTAATGATTTTTTAATGATTTTTTCGAATTTTTTTATTCATTTTTATTAATTTTTTCTTAATTTTTAAGATTTTTTTTCCTTTTTTTTCTGCTTTCTTCTTCGCGGTTGTCGGCGAGCCTCCGTGAGGCTCGCCGGCCCCGGGCGAGGGCCGCGAAGCCCTCGCTGCCGCCGGCGAGGGTCGCGGCCCTCGCCCGGCCTCTCCCGAGCCGCCGGTGAGGCGGCTTCGCCCGGATCTGGGCGAGGCCAGCCTTGCCCGCGGCTGGTGAGGCCATGGCGGCCCTCACCTGGCCTCTCCCAGATCCGCTGGCGAGGCCATGGCGACCATCGCCAGGGCGGAGGCGAGGGCCTCGAAGCCCTCCACAGCCGTCGACGAGGGTCGCGACCCTCGCTCGGCCTCGCCTTGGCCTTGCCGCTGAGTCCCCGGCGCCTCCTCCGCTGTCGACCCCAGAGCTTCTCGACCTCGTCATCGCCATCCTCACCTCCACGAGATCCCAATTTGAGGCCCTGGTCCCCCACCTCCCGCGACTCACGCCGCCACTCCTCCGCCCGATCTTCGCCACCGAAACCCTAGCCCGCCGCCCCAACACCCTCCTCTCCTTCTTCCGAGGCTGGCCTCGCCCGCGGCCCTAGGCGAGGCCGAGCGAGGGTCGCGACCCTCGCCGGTGGCTGGCGAGGGCTTCGCGGCCCTCGCCTCCGCCCTGGCGATGGCCGCCTCGGCCTTGCCAGCCACGGGCGAGGCTGGCCTTGCCTAGATCCGGGCGAAGCCGCCTCGCCGGCGACTCGGGAGAGGCCGGGCGAAGCCGCCTCACCGGCGACTCGGGAGAGGCCGGGCGAGGGCCGCGACCCTCGCCGGCGACAGGCAAGGGCTTCGCGGCCCTCGCCCAGTGGCCGGCGAGCCTCACCGGAGGCTCGCCGGCAACCGCGAAGAAGAAAGCAGAAAAAAAAAAAAGGAAAAAAAATCATAAAAATTAAGAAAAAATTAATAAAAATGAATAAAAAAATTTGAAAAAATCATTAAAAAATCATAAAAATTGCCACGTCAGCATCCGGTCACCGGCCGACGTCCACGTCAGCGCCGGCCGGCCAAAATTGGCCGGATGGACTGAATTGGTACCAATATTAAAAGGTTTAGGACTGAATTGGTCCAATTGAAAAGTTTAGGACTGAATTGGTACCAATGCAAGAGGTTTAGGACTTTTTTGGTACTTTTCCCCAGCCACATGCTATCTTCATTGCCCCTCAATGAGCCACCAATGCTCCCTCTTGCATACAAATTTCATGGGCTTTGGCTTCAATTGGACTCATTTTCTCTCTTAAATCAATCCCAATTGACTCTTACAAATTCAATCAACCCAACATTGGTCATCTTGGTATTTTTCCTCACCCATACAATCCACTTGATTCTCAAATTTGTGATAAAAAACGATCTCGGTCTTTTTCTGAACAAAAACGGTCATGTGCCGACTTTTTCCCAAAAGGTCTCGGGTTACAGAAAAATCTTCTGAGACTAAATCGACGTTCCTAGAATTTATTGTGATATGATAGAATCTTCAATTTCTGAAATCGGACTCGAATTTGCGGTTAATTTCTATTCGGTGCGTTTTTAGCGTAACTTAGGCAACCGGGTAACTTTCAAAAAAAATTTAGTGCAAATGACACATGGTCGATTTTCTTCAAGCTACAATGAACCCACTCGACACATTGGTGATTTTTGGTTGTTGTGAAAATCTCGATGATTCAAATACATACACAGGGTACCAAAACGATAGAAGAATCAGTCCAATGCCGGCCGACAAGAATTTTCTAATTTAGTGGTGTCACTCACGATTAGCCACACATCTCAGTCGAATCGACCCATCTTTGATCTCAAATCGATTTTTAATTGTGCTGTAATTGCCTCAAAAGATGAGCACGGTTGAGAAATCGATTATTGGTCGAATTCTCAAATCTATTACCTTAAAATTCCTTAATGGCTTCCCCAGATAGACTAGTTATCTTGAGAGTGATCAGCTCTGAGAACAGCCCTATAAGTGCGTCGATGAAATGCCCGATTTATTAAATAGAAAACAATACTGAAAATCTGGGATGTCACAACTCTTCCCATCTTACAAAAATTTCATCCTCGAAATTTAAACCATTACAAAACTTCATGAAAAAAGTGGGGGTACAACTGTCTCACGACTCTTCAGTTTCCCATGTCGCTCATTTAGTACCGTGGTGTTGCCAGACCACTTTGACTAACAGAATGGTCTTTGTATGCAGAACTTGTTCTTTTCTATCCATGATCCGAACCCAGCTTTCAATGTATGACACACGATCATCCACGTCCAATTTCTTGAAATTGAGCACGTGGGTCGGGTCAAGCTCATATTTCCTTAATATCGACACGTGAAAGACGTTGTGTACTTTCGTCAATTTCGGCAGCAATGCAAGACGATACGTTAAGGTCCCAATTCTCAAGAATTTCAAACGGACTTACGTACCTTGGACTCAGTTTTCCTTTATTACCAAAGCGCGAAGTTCCCCTCATTTGTGACACCTTCAGAAAAACGTTATCACCAACTAGGAATTCCAAAAGCCTTCAACGCTTATCTACGTAACTCTTCTGTATGCTCTAAGCGGTCTTTAGTCTGCCTCTGATCACTGCTATGGCTTTCGCTGACTGCTGGACTAACTCTAGGCCTATGATCTTTCTTTCCCCAACTTCATCCCAACACACTAGTGTCCTGCATACTCTGCCATACAACGCTTCAAAAGGAGCCATCTTGATGCTTTGTTGATAACTGTTGTTGTAAGCGAATTCTACCAAGTGTAGTTGTTCTTCCCAACTTCTCTTGAAGTCTAGTACATAAGCTCTCAGCATGTCCTCGACAGTCTGAATTATCCTCTTAGACTAGCCATCTATCTAAGGATGATATGCCATACTGTACTGAAGCTTGGTACCTAAGGCACTCTTTAAGCTCTTCCAAAAAGTGGCGATAAACCTCGGGTCTCTATCTGAAGTTATCGTAACCAGCACTCCAACCACCTGACGCACGTACAGATCTACGTGCCTATCCAAACTGAGGTCTTTTCAAACTGCAATGAAGTGAGCTGACTTTGTCAGTTTGTCGACTACTACCCAAATCGAATCATTTCTTTTCTAACTCCTCAGTAGTCCAGTCACGAAATCCATCGTGATATGCTCCCATTTCCACTCTGAGATTTCGAGAGGTTGCAGAAGTCCTCCTAGCTTGCAATGTTGAGCTTTAATCTGCTGACACGTCAAACACTTGGTGACATGCTTGGCAATGTCCGCCTTCATACTTGACCACCAATAGTGTTGACGTAGATTCTGATACATCTTGGTGCTACCAAGATGAATGATGTAACTGCTACGATGTGCTTCTGATAAAATATCCTCTCTAAGCTCTACATTGTTAGGCACAACCAATCGTCCTCAGAACCTTAGCGTTCCATCATCATAAATCTGAAAGTCAACCTTTCTTTCTCAGTGTCCTCTTGAAGAATTTTCTGCACATCTGGATCTATCAGTTGGAGTAACTTGATTCTAATTTGGATATCCAGTTCAATTCTGAGGGTGGCCATAAGACTTGAAAGGTGGCCTACCTCAAACTTAAACACTAAATCTCGAGCTCTCTCGATTAGATTCCACCCCTTCATTAGTAACTGAAGACTTTCGACTCAAAG
The DNA here is from genome assembly GCA_017140185.1 of Eucalyptus polyanthemos subsp. polyanthemos. Taxonomy (NCBI): domain Eukaryota; kingdom Viridiplantae; phylum Streptophyta; class Magnoliopsida; order Myrtales; family Myrtaceae; genus Eucalyptus; species Eucalyptus polyanthemos. The sequence goes on along the minus strand of CM029464.1, from coordinate 31,217,158 downwards.
CATCAGCGACCTTGTTTGCCTTTCCCGGATGATATAGAATATCACAGTAATAGTCCTTCAGCAATTCCATGCATCGACGTTGTCTCATGTTTAACTCCTTCTAAGAGAACAAGTATTTGAGACTTTGATGGTCCGTGAAGATCTGTAATTTTTCTCCACATAAATAATGTCTCCAACTCTTCATGGCAAAGATAATCACCACGAGCTCTAAGTCATGCGTTGGGTACTTCTGTTCATGAGTCCTCAACTAATGGGAGGCGTATGCAACTACTCTGCCATGTTGCATTAGAACGCAACGCAATCCCCTAAATGATGCATGACTGTAGATCTCGAATCCTCCAAGTTCAGATGGAATCGTCAGCACAAGTGCGGTAGTTAGCTTTTCCTTCAGCTCTTGGAAGTTACTCTCGTTCTTGTCTGTCTATATAAATTTTTCTTCTTTCTTTAAGAGTTTTGTTAGTGGCGACGCTAATGATGAGAACCCTTCCACAAACCTTCTGTAATAACTTGCCAAACTTAAAAAACTTCTAATTTCTATCACTGTAGTCAGTCTCGACCAGTTGATCATTGCTTCAATCTTGCTCGAGTCCATAGAGATTCCTTCGCCTAAAATCACGTGGCCTAAGAAAGCAACACAAGTCAACCAAAACTCGCACTTGCTGAACTTGGCGTACAATTGATGAACTCTCAACGTCTGCAACACTAGTCTTAAATGACTCTCATGCTCTTCATCACTTCTCGAATATACCAGAATATTATCAATGAACATGATCACAAAATGATCTAGGTATTCTTTGAATATTCGGTTCATCAAATCCATGAAGGCAGTAGGAGCATTCATCAACCTAAATGGTATCACTGTGAACTCATAGTGGCCATACCGAGTACGAAATACTAACTTAGGAACATCTTCCTTCCTAATTCTTAGTTGATGATATCCTGTCCTCAAGTCGATCTTTGAAAATATCGACGCCCCTTGTAATTGATCGAATAAATCATCGATCCTCGGGAGTGGATATTTGTTCTTGATCATTACCTGATTGAGTTGTTGGTAGTCGATGCACAAATGCAACGAACCATCTTTCTTCTTGACAAATAGAACTGGTGCTCCCCAAGGTGATGCACTGGGACGAATACATCCCTTATCCAATAGCTCTTGCATTTGCACCTTTAGTTCCTTCAACTTAGGTAACGCCATCCAATAAGGAGCCTTAGAGATTGGCTCTATCTCGGGTGCTAGCTCGATTATGAACTCAATTTCTCTCTCCGATGGCAATCATGGCAACTCATTTGGAAAGACATTCGAAAATTCTTATACCACAGCAATGTCTTCCATTTTCAGTTCCACAACTGTCGTATCCACGACAGTTACCAGGTAACCATGACAACCCTCGTTTAACAGACGAGTTGCCTCTGGCGACGAGATCGAGACAATTGAGGGTCCTCCTCAACTTCCGACAAACTTGAAGCTCTCACCCTCTAATGAGTCGAACTGAATCGCCTTGTGATAGTAGTCCATTATAGCCCGTTGTTTGGTGAGCCAATCCACGCCAATAATCAAATCAAAGTCATACATGGCTAGGACTAGCATGTCTATTTTCCCCACTCGCTCAGCAATCACTAACTTGCAACTAGAACAACCCAAAGCAACAATAATTTTATCCTTCAATGGTGTAGATATGCAAACTGCCGACTCCAACAATATAGGATTTAATCCTAACAACTTAACATACTAATCAGCAATAAAAGAATGAGTTGCTCCTTAGTCGAATAAAGCATAAGCAAGACAGTCGTTTAGCAAAACCATACCTGTAATCACGTCAAGCGCAGCCTCTACCTGACCTTGTGTAATGGCATACACCGTGCCTTGAATTGGTGGTCTTAGCTGACCTCCTTGTGGTGCATTCTAAGGGTCGCATACCCTCTAATTTGTCCCATAGGTGGCGGTGGCGGCAACTGCGGTTGTCCTTGTAGTTGCCTCGGACAATCTTTGGCCATGTGACCCTGTTGGCCACATTCAAAATAGGCGCCCGTCATTCAGGGGCACTGATTCACACCATGTCGTCTTCCATCAAGGCGATACATCTCAATCCTATTTGGTCTAGACCTTCCAACTCCATTTTTCTCGTTGAGCAAGATCTAGAATCTAACTCCAAGGATAGGCCTCTTTCCTTGATGGCTTGCATCTCGGTTCGAAACAAACCTCGATCCAGACGAGGCAGCTTGCTCGTTCAAACCTCTCTCTATCATCTGAGCTCGACAATAGACTTCTCGATAATCCTTCAAATCCAATGGCAGTAGAGGTTGTTTCAATTCAGAACGAAGACCAGTTATGAATTTTTGGGCTTTCTCTTTAGGGTCTTCTATCAATCTCGGAGCATACTAAGACAGTTCTGCAAATTTGACCCCATATCGGTCAATTGTCATGCTCCCTTGGTGGAGACGTTGGAACTCCTCTATCTTTTGTTCTCCGGCGGTACCTGAGAAGTACTGATCATTCAAAGCTCTGAGGAAGGTGTCCCACACCTGGACCACACCTTCCGGGAATACCGTGTGCTTGGCGGCTCTCCACCAAATGTTAGCATTGCCTTGAAGTTAGTACATAGCTAGTACCACCTTCTCTTATTTGTTGCACATTAGCAATGCAAACGCTTTCTCCAGATCCTGAATCCAAAGTGATGTGACTTCAGGGTTTCTTTCACCAATGAACCTCGATGGGTTCAGCTTCAAGAACTGCTCGGTGAGCTTATGGATCGGCCTCTCTCTCTACACCACGATATTCTCAGGCTAAACTACGACGGGTGCAACAACGGGTGTGGCAGCAAGTGCAGCCTCGGCGGCGGCGGCAATGGCAGCAATAGTAGCAGCTTGAGCAGTAGTTTCAACAACAGCGGCTTGATTCTAAGCCCGCTGATCCATCCTATTCCCCATGACTTCTAGCACCTACATGATCCTTTCGATCTTGGGATTACTAGGGGCTACTACCCCAACACCAACAGGAGGTGGTGCTATTCCACTGGCACTGGCCTGTGCCAGTGCCCTAGCTCTACCTCCTCGGGTACCAACTCCGGTCAGTGATCTAACTCGAGCCGTAGGCCAAACAGTTCTCTTACTTGGAGTTCTCTGCTCCGACTTGCTCATGGTTAAGTCTTTTCTACTGAAACCCGTCTTCCAAATCCACATTGGATTAGAAGATAAGTGATACACACATGGAAAACAATTTTACTAATCATCTACCATGGACATGAACTAGACATGAATTTAAATGTCTTTCCTACTACTATCCCATGGTCCATCGCACCTTATCACTTCAATCCCTAACCATTACTCTGATACCACTTAAATGGGGATGTCATGCCCCGATCCTATGAGCACGTGCCCATCCCTCACCTTGGTCAATTAATAGCGACATCCCAAGATGCATCGCAGACGCTTTCTTTTTAATACGCATGCGAAATCATATAAAATCCCTAGACAATATAACAATGGGATAGAAAAATAGGGCCATATTTTTCAAACCTGAAAAACCACAACCACACTTTTATACAAAGCAAACCTCATAGTATATATTACAATATTATTAACAAATCAGATCTATCACACATCAGATCACAACTCAGAGTTTGCAAAACAGGGTGGGGTTTTCAATCCTCATCCGGGTCATACTCTGGATGTTCCTCTGAATCCTTCTCCGACTCCTCCGGTTCCTCTTCAAGATCCTCATCCTGCTCAACAATCTCCCCTTCATCTTCGCTCTAGCTAGAGTCCACGGCCTAGTATATAGGAGTATCAAGGTCATCCTCTAGCTTAGGGTCTTTAGTATTGAGCACCACTCTGTCCTTCGGATCTGCAATCCCCTTTTTGAATGTTGGCTCTAAGATGTACAAAGGCACATCACTTCCGCTATGGGACCCTCTATTCGCCCATCATGATAGTGACGATACCACGACTGATACTCGTGAGGTACCAAGCCGTCTCTACCCACATCAACCTAGACAGTGGTTTTCACCAAAACATACTCTAGTCCTTTCAGGTGGGGGTGTATGGGGAAGTGGTATCCTATCTCGATGATCTCTTTGCGTATACCAAAATGCATGGGAGGACGAGGAGGTGGAGGTGCTGCCATCTAGGGACTTGAAATGTTGTCCCACAATAGGGTGAGACTACATCTCAGCAAGTTCTATCCTCTAAGACTCGATTAGGAAGCCAATACACTCTAGAGGCTGCCTAAACACAACACGAGTCAGAGGACTTACCTTGGCCTCAATTCCATCCTGCAAATCAATGTCATTTACAGATGCCTCAAATCACAACAACCAATCAATTCACAACATCAGATCAAATTATTGATCAATCGACCTAATTGAGTACATGTCATCATGACCTTCTCATGGTTGGCCCATTCAATATTATTTATAAGTCCACAATAAAAGGACTGCTCACTCTAAGCTGATATATAGATAGTATAGCTCCCACTAAACTGACAAATAATGTACCGCTCTCAATCTAAGCTGACATATCAAACTATTGGATTGATATAGTACACTAATAATGCTCATTCTAAGTTGATAAAGTATCCTACTTGCAATCTAAGCTGACATATCAGAGCCCATAGGATGACATAGTATACTGTTAATACTTTCTCTAAGTTGATAAGGTATACTGCTGGCAATCTAAGCTGACATATCAGAGCCCATAGGATGATATAGTATACCGGTATACTGCTCTCAATCTAAACTGACATATCGCCCATAGGCCAATATAGTATATCATCCCGACCATTCAATCAATTCCATCTTTTTATCATTCTCGATAAAATAGCCGTGTGTGGAGACACGGTCGGCTTTAGCCAAAATATCATAATTTCACTATTGAACTTCCCACCAGTTTCAGTAGTCCCAAAATAGATTTTTAGCGCTGTAGACCAACGCCCGGTAATTTTCCCATTAATTACCAAAATTAATAAATTTAGAAATAAAATCCTAAAATCAGAATTAAATCAATTCAGCACGATTTAGCGCTCAAATAAATAAACAAATTGCACCACAATAATCAGCAGAAAATTTTGGTCATTGGCTATCCTAGCCTAATTTTCGAAAAATAATTAATTAAATAAATAATTATGGAAAATATTAAATAAATGCAATAAATCCAATTTAGGCCCGTAATGCTTAATTGGAAGCCGAAACGGACCCGAAATTTTTTTGAGACTTGTACAATAAATAATAACACGAGTCTACTTGCTAATATCACTAACCATTTGCTTAACATGCATTGATAATGCACTAATTTAATTACTCTACTATAATCTATCCACCTAATCACACTTAATTAAATCTAAACAACCCCTAAGTATCATAAGCCTACTAAGTAGGGATTAGTGAGTAAAACTCACTTGATTAATGAGTGATTTGGTACAAAACGATGGGAACGTCGTGGGGCTTGACTTTCCTCAAGGCGAGCCTAGAAACCGAGGCTCAGGACTACCTCAAAACGGGTCTTGAAGCTATTGTAAAACCTACAAACTCAGCCTTTGTTTTGAGCTGCAAAATAGGGAGAAACAAACAGGTTATGGCGAAGCAAGACTGGTAACAGCTAGGCGAGACTCCAGTAGGGCTAAAGGACGGGAGAACGATGGTCTACGGTGGCCAGACAGGCTCTGGCTTGGCTCCACAAGTCACGAGGCCTCAATTGGAACGGTGTGAGGATGAAAGGAAGGCAGAGGAGTGGCTAGACAAGGGCGGGTAGCGCTCGCAGCGGCAACGCACATGAACGGCTATGGCAATGAGGACGTGTAACGATGGGCGGCTTCAGCTACTTCGGTGGCTTCCTTGGTTGTTGTAGGGTTAGAACTTGCATAAAGAAGGCTAAGGAAGGTGGCTGGTTGCTTGGAGAGAAAGAGAGGGCAAGAGGGGGGCCACCATGATCAATTTTTCCATTCAATTGTCCCCCTTGACCCATCCCAACCAAATGATATCTTCCTTAGCCCTCAATGAGCCACCAATGCCTCCCTCTTGCAACTTGAAGTGGTCCAAAACCATAGGGTATGGGAGGCAATATGAATTTCATGTGCTTTGGCTTCAATTGGACTCATTTTCTCTCTTGAATCAATCCCAATTGACTCTTACAAATTCAATCAACCCAACATCGGTCATCTCGGCATTTTTCCTCACCCATGCAATTCACTTGATTCTCAAATTTGTGATAAAAAACGATCCCGGTCTTTCTCAACAAAAATGGTCATATGCCAACTTTTTCCCAAAATGTCTCAAGTTGCAGAAAAAAAATTTGAGACTGAACCAACGTTCATAGAATTTATTATGACATGATAGAATCTTCAATTTCTGAAATCGGACTCGAATTTATGGTTAATTTCCATTCGGTACGTTTTTAGCGTGACTTAGGCTACCGAGTAACTTTCAGAAATTTTTTAAAGCAAATAACCCGTGGTTGATTTTCTTCGAGCCACAATGAACCCACTCAACACATTGGCGACTCTCAACTGTCATGAATATCTCAAGGATTCAAATATGGACACAAGTTACCAAAACGATAGAAGAATTAGTTTAGTGTTGGCTGACGAGAATTTTCCAATTTAGTAGTGTCACCTATGATTAGCTACACATGTGAATCAAACCAACCTATCTCTGATTTCAAATCGATTTTTAATTGTGCCTAATGGCCTCTAAAGATGAGCACAGTCGAGAAGAGGATTCTTAGTCGAATTCCTAAGTATATTGCCTTAAAATTCCCTAATGGCTTCCCCAAATAGGCTAGTTATTCCGTGAGTAATTAGCTATGAGAACAGCCCTATAGGCGCTGTGACACCCCAAACCACCTAGGGTCACCACAGCCACCTGGCATTACACCTAATTACATCTCTTAGCCGAAGCGTCGTAAATCATAGACATATTATATATATATTTTAAACAGTCCCAGCGCGACTCATTAGCGGAAGCAAAATATAACATCGCCATCTCACCCTCCATCAACCATTATACAATTGCACACCACTAAACATCATAATAAAGACAAAGACATGACACTTTATTTACATATTTTCAAGATGGGTTTCCATGGGTCGGTACATCAAAAGAAAGGCCAGGACATGAAGCCACACTCCGCCTAAAACCCCAAAAAGAAACACTCGACCCACTACGACTCATGTCCAAGATCCCCCATCACTAGTGTCAGCTAACCATCTCAAAAAGTTTCAGCTCCTACTCGTCACGCACGGGCCCTCACACCCATCTCGGTGCATCAGGCGGTGGCGGCGGCAACATCCACGCATCACTCCGTTGCCACGAATGTGGACGGATATGAACTCCTGGACAACAAGGCCCCCAGCTAGGCCTATATCGTACATAACTAAATAGCGCACTCGAATATACGTCAGTCCAAGAACAGAGGAACAGCCAAACTCCTCACACTCGACCTCTACATTGGATGGTACGCTGTAAAACACGCCCCGCGTGACAGTAGGGAGCGGCATGCTGCTAATCTGAAATGTTGGTCCCCAAAGGGGTGAGTACAAACACTTAGCAGGTAAAAGAATCCAATAACCACTCAATGCATCATACAATACAATCACAACATCATACATGCCATTCATGCATCCATGCCTGCTTACCTTGAAGCCATGCCTGTACCATCATACATCATTATCATAATCACATCACGTACATGTCATCATACCATAAGTAATCATCATCATATCATACACATGTCATCATGCCATAGGTGATCATAATCATATCATATCATATGTGCATATCCTCATGCTATAGGTGATCATCATCATATCATATCATATATGCATGATTCAATTTCCACTTTTAACTTTTAATTCGATCACCACATCACTCTTTCTCGGGATCATCAATTTCATCACATACTTTACACTCGCATCCCATCCTGGCATCGCGAGAAAACCTCCGGCATTCAGCCATTTAAGGCCACCGGGCATCTGGCATCCCCCACATTCCAGGCATCACGTATCCCAACTGGCATCACGAGGCATCCCCTCAAGCAAAGACCTCTGAGGTTTCTGGCACCCAACCATTCCGGGCATCCTGATACTCCCAGGGCCATCTGGCCATGTATCTCTATACATTCCGGGCATCCGGCACCCCCCATCCCGGGCATCCTAATACTCCCAGGGCATTATCATCCGCCACAAATAGTTTCCTCAATTATCATTATTCATGCTTACCAATTTAGGTCTCAACTCAGCATGTCACATGATGTAATGGCAAATAAGATTACTTCCATCCTTCGATTTATACATGCATCATCAGTCATCATCATACATGCAGCAATATGCAATCAATCATAAACATAAAATTGATGGCATTTGTACAATTTAGCATAGTCCATTTATCATGCCTCTTTGAAATTTATTTAAATTCCAGCTTATACCATTTTTGAAAATATTTAAATTAAATATCCATATGATTCTCAAAAATCACGAAATTAAGACATGTAATAGACAAGACAATAAGACATTGATTTCATGAATACAGCAAGGAATTTCGGATAAAACAGAATGTGCAGTTTTTGAAATAATTCAATTAAAATACACGAATGACCCCTGAAAATTATGAAACTTTGCCAGATTCTAGTTAAGACACTGAAGTAGATTTTTCATGCAGAATTCTCGGCCAAATTCCTTTGAGATAATTTTCTATAGTCGTCCGAAGCTTCTGATTCTCATACCGAAACGTCCAGTGTAGTCATCTTCAAAATACCGAGTTTTTACCCACTTACTCTTCTTCGTTTCCTCTGAAATTTGGATATGTTTTACTTCAAGAGGTCCCCTACAACTTTAATTAAGGGATCTAAGTCAAATGTCGACAGAACAGTCACCATATGGATCCATGAAGTCTCGGGTGTCCTGTACCACGTCTCCAGATTTACCGTCTTCAAGAGTAAGTCGATTCACTAGGTTATACTTGTTCATTTTACTTCAAATTTGAGTATATTGTATTTTAAGATGTTCTCTACAAGTTTTATGAAGAAGTCGAAGAGAGATTCTTAGTAAAAATCAACATGAAACCACAAATCCACCGAAAGGTCAGTGAAATCGTTCCAGATCCGGTGTCTCCGTAAGATGAGAGTTTGACCCCTTAAATCTCCATTATTTTGTACCCAAATTTAGTGTGTTGTAGTTTAATATGTTGGCTACAACTTTCATGAAGGAATAAAAGTCAAAATCGAACTCAAAACATGCATGCAAGCTCTCACAACGTTCTGGCTCAAGCGGTTCATGCGAAAACAGCATGCAAACTCAAAAACAAACCACATTAGCTTCACCCCCATGCCTCCAAAAATCGTAGACTCCAACCACACATGCAAAAAATTAGTGCAAGAGTAGAAAGCTGATTCCCAACTTGCCTCTAGATCGAGCTAGAAACGAGCACACGGCGGCGAACGGGCGGCAAACGGGCGGCGACGGGCGGACAGACGGCGAGCTCCTTCCTCCCTCTCGGTTCCTCTCCTCTCGGCCTCACTCTCCCTCTCTCAGAACTCACTCTCTCTCTTTCTCACTTGGCCGAACAACCGGCCACCTCTCTCTCTTCTCTTCCTTTTATTCCCCCAAATCCCCATCATTGGCAATGATTACTTGCCACTCCAATTGGCCAATGCATGGAAGCTCTTCTTGCCACTTCACAAGACCCATGCAATAGGCCGACCATTCCTCTTCTTGGGCCTCACTTGGGCCGGCGACAGCCCCATCCGTGGGCCTAATTGGGCCGGCCATTCGACCCACTAAAGCTTAAGCCAATGGGCCTAAGGCCCAAACCTAAATTAAATTAAATTTTCCCCTTTTTATACTTTCTTCTATAAATTTTAAATTTTAAATTCCACATGGCCAAAGTCTTGTAACATTTTATTTATAGGAATTTAATTTATGAGGTGCATAACCAAGCATAGATTATTCTCATTAATCTATCCTATAGTTCTAATTTCAAAATTCATGGACACAAGTATATAACACATAGCCTTAAAAGAAAACTAATGGCTAAAGCATAAACCATAGGTAATTTCATTACGTAATTATGAGCTCTAATACACCTTAGAACTTGTCTTGAATTTTTGGGATGTCACAATTCTCCCCTCCTTAGAGAATTTCGTCCTTGAAATTAGACACCACTCGTGCCTTCTTGAAACAAATAGGGGTACTTTTCCTTCATTTGATCTTCACTTTCCCATGTGGCTTCCTCCATATCATGATGTCGCCATAGTACCTTAACCAAAGGGATCTTCTTAGTCCTAAGAATATATTCCTTTTGATCCAATATCTGTACAGGCTCTTCAATGTACCTCACTTTCTCATCTACTTTGATGGCTTCATGATCGAGTATGTGACCAGGATCCGGCTAGTACTTCCTTAACATCGATACATGAAACACATCGTGCAAATTTCCTAACTTAGGGGGTAGCACCAAGCAATAAGCTACATCCCCTATCCTTTCAAGTATCTCAAAAGGTCCAACAAATCTAGGGCTTAACTTACCCTTCATCCTAAATAGAGATATTCCTTTCATTGGAGATACCTTATGAAATACATGATCTCCTACGCTAAATTCCAAAGGCCTTCTACGCCTATCTGCGTAGTCTTTCTGTCTACTCTGAGCTGTTTTAAGTCTCTCTTTGATAATTTCAATAGCCTCAGTGGTAATTTGTACCAGTTCAGGTCCTGTCAATTTCCTTTCACCTACTTCATTCCAACAGATAGGAGTCCTACATCTCCTTCCATATAATGCTTCATAAGGAAGCATGCCTATACTTTTCTGAAAACTATTATTATAGGTAAATTCCACCAAATGCAATCTTTCATCCCAATTTCCTTTGAAGTCAATTACACAAGCCCTTAACATATCCTCTAATGTCTGGATTACTCTTTCTGTTTGTCCATCTGTCTGGGGATGAAAAGCAGTACTAAACTGAAGCTTAGTTCCTAATGCAATTTGAAGACTTCGCCAAAAGTTCGAAATAAATCTCGAATCCCGATCTAAGGTAATAGTCACTGGAACTCCATGTAGGCATACTACTTGACCTACATACATATCTGCATATTTATCCATTGGATAGTCCATGCGAATCACTAGGAAATGAGCCAATTTAGTCAAGCGGTCCACTATAACCCAAATAGAGTCATGACTACTTGACGTTCTTGGCAATCGTTGTATGAAGTCCATTGTTATATGCTCCCATTTCCATTCTGATATGTCTAATGGTCTCAAGAGTCCTGCGGGTTTACGATGCTCTGCTTTTACTTGCTGGCACGTCAAACATTGAGAAACGTGCTTAGCCGTATCTGCTTTCATACCATCCCACCAAAATTGCTGACGCAAATTCCTGTACATCTTTGTACTACCCGAATGAATACTATAATTACTCTTATGTGCCTTCGATAGAATTTCCTTCCTTAATTCTTCATTGTCGGGAACACAAAGTCGTCCTTGGCATCTTACTATTCCATCATCAAAGACTTGAAATTCTGGTCTTTTTCCTAAAGACATAGCATCTTTCACTTTCAAAATCTCTGGGTCAAATTCTTGCAAGTCTTTAACTTTCTGAATAATCTCGGGTTCTATTCTTAATGCACTAAGCATACTAGTAAGACAATCCATTTCCAGCTTAAATTCTAAGTCTGCTACAAACTTTAACAATCCCCATTCTACCATCCTTAAACTAGCCATCTCCATAGCCGACTTACGACTAAAAGCATCTGCTATCCTATTCACTTTCCCTTGATGATATCTTATCTCATAATCATAATCCTTTAATAACTCCATCCACCTCCTTTGTCTCATGTTCAATTCCTTTTGTGAGAACAGATATTTCAAGCTCTTATGATCCGTATAAATCTCAAACTTCTCCCCATACAAATAGTGTCTCAATATCTTCAAGGCAAACACTATAACTGCTAATTCTAGATCACGCGTTGGGTAATTCAGTTCATGGGGTTTCAATTGTCTAGATGCATAGGCTATAACATTGTCATGCTGCATCAAAATACATCCCAGTCCTTTGTGAGATGCATCACTATACATTGTAAAACCATCAGGTCCAGTAGGTATAGTCAAGATTGGAGTTGAGGTCAATTTCCTTTTAAGCTCCTGGAAACTCCTTTCACATTCTCCATTCCATTCAAATTTTACATTCTTTTGGGTTAGCTTAGTTAAAGGTCCTGCCAGTCATGAAAATCCTTCAATAAACCTTCTATAAAACCATCCAGTCCTAAGAAACTCCATATTTTAGTGGGTGTCGTTGGTCTTGGCCAATTTACTACCATTTCAACTTTTGCCGGGTCTACTGCAATTCCTTTTCCTGACTCCACATGCCTTAAAAATATTATCTGGTCCAGCCAAAACTCACACTTACTAAACTTAACATACAACTTATGCTCTCTCAAGGTCTGCAAAACTATCCTCAAGCGTTGCTCATGCTCTTTAGGCCCTTTTGAATATACCAGAATATCATCAATAAAAACAATTACAAACTAGTCTAAATAAGGCTAAAATATCCTATTCATTAGATCCATAAATGCAGCCGACGCGTTAGTCAATCCAAATGGCATAACAAGGAACTCGTAGTGTCCATAGCGAGTCCTGAACTCAGTCTTAAGAATGTCCTCCTTCTTAATTCTTAAATGATGGTATCCCGACCTCAAGTCAATCTTAGAGAAGACCGAACTTCCTTGGAGTTGGTCAAACAGGTCATTATTTCTAGGCAAATGATACTTATTCTTAATGGTCGCCTGGCTCAGCTGCCTATAGTCAATGCACAAGCGCATCGATCCATCTTTCTTTTTCACAAACAAGACCGGTGCACCCCAAGGTGAAACACTTGGTCTAATGAATCCTTTGTTAAGCAACTCCTATAGTTGCACTTTCAATTCCTTCAACTCGACTGAGGCCATCCTATATGGGGCTTTTGATATAGGTCATGCTGCAGGCATTAATTCAATTTCAAACTCAATCTCCCGCTCTGGCGGCAATCCAGGCAATTCCTCAGGGAATACATCTTGAAATTCGTTAACTACATGAACTTCCTCAAGTTTAGGCTCCTCCCTTGCATAATATTTAACTATGGCTAGGTATCCATGACATCCTTTGTCAAGTAACTTACAGGCTTTTACTATCGAAATAAGTGCTACAGGAAGATGGGTCTAACATCCTAAAAATTCACAACTAGATTGATCAAGTAAAACGAATTGGATCAATCTTCTATAAAAATCCATTCTAGCCAGATACTTACGAAACCAGTCCATTCCTATAATAACATCAAAATCATACATAGCCATTACAACCAAGTCTATTTTCATATTTTTTCCTCCCATTGATATCTTATAATTCCCACACACCGGCGTCGGCAATACCATATCCTTTAAAGGTGTGGAAACACAAAGAGGCGTCTCAAGAGGCATAACTTCTATCTTATTCAAACGTCTATATCTTTCAGACACAAATGAATGCGTTGCACCCGTATCAAACAATACATATGCCTTTTCACCATTGATAAGGATCATACCTGAGATAACATTTTTGGAAGCTTCCGCTTCCTCTTGGGTGACCGCATACACCCTTCTTTGCACCGGTGGCCTATGAAAATTTCCTTGTAAGTTTGATCTAACAGCACTCTGATATCCCTATCACACTGAGCCAACACTCACTTGCGACCTCTCTTGTGGGCAACTTCTCATAAGATGGCCCACTTGTCCACAACCAAAACATTTTAGTCGTCCATTGCAAGGTCCTGGGCCATGTCGCCAATTATACCTTTGACAAATACCAGGCTGATAGGGCGCTTTCCCTATATTCAGACCATTTCTTGCTCCCCCAAAATTTCCAAAATTACTCTTCTTCTTCACATTCCAGGTCTAACCTGGACCAGAATAAGGTCTCTTACCCCTTCTCACATCATTAAAATTCGACGGTTTCTTAAACTCTGACCGTTCTCTTAACAATTCATGCTCCATTAACTGTGCCCTTTCATAAATCTCATTATAATCTCTTATGTTCAAAGGCACCAGTTGTTCCCTGATATCAGTTCTCAGCCCTTTCAAAAACCTCTTAGCCTTCTCCTCCAAATGCTCAATCAATCTAGGAGCATATCTAGACAGTTCAAAAAATCTAGCCTCATACTGGTCTACTGTCAGCTCCTTTTGTTCTAGTTGAACAAATTCTATAATTTTCCTATCCTTAGCACAGTCAGAAAAATGTTTTCTATTGAAAGCTCTCACAAACTTCTCCTAGTTAACATCAATACTTGTCTGAAAGATTATGTCCTTCGAAACTCTCCACCAAAACTTTGCATTTCCCTCCAACTGGTACTCTACTAAAACTATTTTCTCAGCATTAGTGCAGTCCAACAGCTAGAAAATTCGTTCCATCCCATCAATCCATTGCTCCGCCTCCTCAGGATTTCCCATTCCATTGAACTTAGGTGGCTTCAGCTTCAGGAATTGTTCCACCAGTCCTTGAGTACAGCGTTCTACTCCGGGCTGTTGCTGCACCTGCCTTTCCATCAGATTTCCAATATTGGCTAATGCCTGCAGGATGTCTTCCATTCGGGGTTCAGCCCTTGTAGTAGAGGCTTCAGCCCCGATGGATGAGCACTTCCAGCTCGTACCATGGCTTTCCTGCAATTTCCAAGTATTGCCTCAAGAATAATCTGAGACTCACTGCCTCTATTCAAAGCAACTACTACTACTTCATAAGTAACATATACATGTTATTGGTACCTAAAGGCAACTCAAAATAGACTACCAGGGATCTACGAGTGAATACTCATCACCCATTATTCAATTATTTCGTTTTATATCATATGGTGTGCATTGTCATCATGTTCCTCAATTTCCAAATGAGGCTCCTTATCACTCAATCTATAACCATTCGCTCTTATACCAAAAAGGGGCGTTGTGACACCCCGAACCACCTAGGGTCACCACAGGCACCTAGCATTACACCTAATTACATCTCTTAGCTGAAGCGTCGTAAATCATAAACATATTTATATATATATATATATATATAAACGGTCCCAGCGCGACTCATTAGCGGAAGCAAAATATAACATCGCCATCTCACCCCCCATCAATCATGATACAATTGCACACCACTAAACATCATAATAAAGACAAAGCCATGACACTTTATTTACATATTTTCAAGATATGTTTCCATGGGTCGGTACATCAAAAGAAAGGCCAGGACGTGAAGCCACACTCCGCCTAAAACCCAAAAAAAAAAAAAACACTCGACCCACTACGACTCATGTGCAAGATCCCCCATCACTAGTGTCGGCTAACCATCTCAAAAAGTTTCAGCTCCTACTCGTCATGCATGGGCCCTCACACCCATCCCGGTGCATCAGGCGGTGGCGACGGCAACATCTCACGCATCACTCCGTCGCAATGAATGTAGATGGATATGAACTCCTGGACAACAGGGCCCCCAACCAGGCCTACATTGTACCTAACTAAACAGCGCACTCGAATATACGTCAGTCCAGGAACAGAGGGACAGCCAAACTCCTCGCACTCGACCTCTACATCGGATGGTATGCCGTAAAACACGCCCCGCGTGACAGCAGGGAGTGGCATGCTGCTAATCTGAAATGTCGGTCCCTAAAGGGGTTAGTACAACCACTCAGTAGGTAAAAGAATCTAATAACCACTCAATACATCATACAATACAATCACAACATCATACATGCCATTCATTAATCCATGCGTGCTTACCTTGAAGCCATGCATGTACCATCATACATCATCATCATAATCACATCATATACATGTCATCATACCATAGGTAATCATCATCATATCATACACATGTCATCATGCCATAGGTGATCATCATCATATCATATCATATCATATATGCATATCATCATGCCATAGGTGATCATCATCATATCATATAATATATGCATGATTCAATTTCCACTTTTAACTTTCAATTCGATCACCACATCACTCTTTCTCGGGATCATCAATTTCATCCCATACTTAACACTCGCACCCCATCCTGGCATTGTGAGAAAACCTCCGGCATTCAGCCATTTAAGGCCACCGGGCATCCGACATCCCCCATATTCCGGGCATCTCGCATCCCAACTCGCATCACAAGGCATTCCCTCAAGCAAAAACCTCTGAGGCCTCCGACACTCAACCATTCCGAGCATCCTGATACTCCCAGGGCCATCCGGCCATGTATCTCTATACATTCCGGGCATCCGGCATCCCCCATCCCAGGCATCCTGATACTCCCAGGGCATTATCATCCGCCACAAATAGTTTCCTCATTTATCATTATTCATGCTTACCAATTTCGGTCTCAACTCAGCATGTCACATGATGTTATGGCAAACAAGATTACTTCCATCCTTCGATCTATACATGCATCATCAGTCATCATCATACATGCAGCAATATGCAATCAATCATAAACATAAAATTGATGGCATTCGTACAATTTAGCATAGTCCATTTATCACGCCTTTTTGAAATTTATTTAAATTCCAGCTTGTACCATTTTTGAAAATATTTAAATTAAATATCCATATGATTCTCAAAAATCACGAAATTAAGACATGTAATAGACAAGACAGTAAGACCTTGATTTCATGAAAAACACATGGCCAATAAAGTTCCACACAAGAGATATTATTCACACAAATACAGGAAGCAATTTCGGATAAAACAGAATGTGCAGTTTTTGAAATAATTCAATTAAAATACCCGAACGACCCCCACAAATTATGAACCTTTACCAGGTTCTAGCTAAGACATTGAAGTATATTTTTCATGAAGACTTGTTGGCGAAATTCGTTTTAGATAATTTTCTAAAGTCATCCGAAGCTTCTGGTCCTCATACCGAAACGTCCAGTGTAGTCATCTTCGAAATACCGAGTTTTTACCCACTTACTCTTCTTCGTTTCCTCTGAAATTTGGATATGTTTTACTTCAAGAGGTCCCCTACAACTTTAATTAAGGGATCTAAGTCAAATGTCGACAGAACAGTCACCATATGGATCCATGAAGTCTCGGGTGTCCTGTACCACGTCTCCAGATTTACCGTCTTCAAGAGTAAGTCGATTCACTAGGTTATACTTGTTCATTTTACTTCAAATTTGAGTATATTGTATTTTAAGATGTTCTCTACAAGTTTTATGAAGAAGTCGAAGAGAGATTCTTATTAAAAATCAACATGCAACCACAAATCCACCAAAAGGTCAGTGAAATCGTTCCAGATCCGGTGTCTCCGTAAGATGAGAGTTTGACCCCTTAAATCTCCATTATTTTGTACCAAATATTATTATGTTGTATATTAAGATGTTGGTTACAACTTTCATGAAGGAATAAAATTCAAAATCAAACTCAAAACATGCATGCAAGCTCTCACAAAGTTCTGGCTCAAGCGGTTCATGCGAAAACAGCATGCAAACTAAAAAACAAACCACATTAGCTTCAGCCCCATGCCTCCAAACATCCTAGATTCCGACCACACATGCAAAACATTAGTGCAAGAGTAGAAAGCGGATTCCCAACTTGCAACCGAGCTAGGAACGAGCACACGTCGGCGAACGGGTGGCAAACGGGCGGCAACGGGCGGACGGACGGCGAGCTCCTTCCTCCCTCTCGGTTCCTCTCCTCTCGGCCTCACTCTCCCTCTCTCGCAACTCACTCTCTCTCTTTATCACTTGGCCGAACAACCGGCCACCTCTCTCTCTCCTCTTCCTTTTATTCCCCCAAATCCCCATCATTGGCAATGATTACTTGCCACTCCAATTGGCCAATGCATGGAAGCTCTTCTTGCCACTTCGCAAGACCCATGCAATGGGCCGGCCATTCCTCTTCTTAGGCCTCCCTTGGGCCGGCGACAGCCCCATCCGTGGGCCTAATTGGGCCGGCCATTCAGCCCACTAAAGCTTAGGCCAATGGGCCTAAGGCCCAAACCTAAATTAAATTAAAAATTTTCCCTTTTTATACTTTCTTCTATAAATTTTA
Source organism: Eucalyptus polyanthemos subsp. polyanthemos (assembly GCA_017140185.1). Taxonomy (NCBI): domain Eukaryota; kingdom Viridiplantae; phylum Streptophyta; class Magnoliopsida; order Myrtales; family Myrtaceae; genus Eucalyptus; species Eucalyptus polyanthemos. The sequence continues at coordinate 31,199,136 of CM029464.1, read as the reverse complement.
AATTTTAAATTCCACATGGCCAAAGTCTTGTAACATTTTATTTATAGGAATTTAATTTATGAGGTGCATAGCCAACCATATATTATTCTCATTAATTTATCCTATAGTTGTAATTTCAAAATTCATGGACACAAGTATATAACACATAGCCTTAAAAAAAACTAATGGCTAAAGCATAAACCATAGGTAATTTCGTTACCTAATTATGAGCTCTAATACACCTTAGAGCTTGTCTTGAATTTTTGGGATGCCATAGGCGCGTTAATGAAATGCCCGATTTATTCGATGGAAAATAGGACTGAAAATATGGGATGTCACAAAACCTATGGGGCTTTTAACAAAAACTCTCATACTGTGGAAAGTGGCCAAGTTCAGTATTTGAAAATGAGGTATTTGAATGCAAAGTATGGTGTTCTTGGCTAAATATGTGCTCGTATGGTCACTATCGGAACCCGTCACCCGATGAGAGTTGGGGAGGCGATGCTTGATTAAGTTCGGATGCCCCACGTCAACGGATGCCGAGTCGCGGTGGAGGCCGGGCTGATGCTCCTTTATAGAATGCCGTCTAGGCGTGGAGTGCTAGACATTGCCGTGCCCGACGGGACGAGACGATACTTGGTTACATCGGATAATCACCGACTTTTGAGTTGGCCATGACCGATAGGTTGTAATAATCGGAACACGACTGAATGGTTGTGCTATTGCGCTTGATTATGGGGAAAAATTGTGTGGCATGATATAGGACGTGTCATAATGGTTTTACCTTATAATTGGGACGCATGTGAATGTTTGAAGGGTGAAAATGATATGTTCATGTTATTAATTATGCTTGTTATATTTATAATGGCATATGTGATGTGCTAATATGTAGGGACATGCCGAGGCAAGGTGAGTTTTGTATGGTGGGTGTTTATGTCACGCCCCGAACCCCGAGCGTGTGATCATCCCTCTCCGGTCATTAATAATTTGTGACTTCCCAGGACGAGTCGTTGACCCTTTTCGTTTTATTGCACACGTGGAAAGCGAAAATAAATCCCTTGACAGTAATTATCTCGGGATAGAAAAACAGGCCAACATATTCGCAAAACGAAACATGCTTTTATATTCACATAAAGTCATGTACAATGTCTATGACCAAAAAACTACAAAGACTGACTTTCCTAAAAAGAAGCGGTCCTAACTGACCTACACTTCAAATCACTTCAACACGGCTCCAGGTCCTCAACTTTACGGTACTGAAAATTGAGCCCATGACGGGGTGATTTGGCTTGAGAATTGCTTTTCTCATTCTTTACTAAGTGATTCCACAAACAAAATGCAGCTAAAGGCATCGCGAGGCGACCATCAAAGAGTCCAAAGAGCATCTGGTTATCCTCTTGCACAAGATGAGCTGCATATCAAATTTATCTTTAGCAAGAGATACATACCTCAGATCCATCATCTGTCTGTCATATTCCGTAATATAGTCTAGCAAGCTCAGCATAATAAGCTGAATGCATCAGGGAAAAAAAAATCTAAGAAGATCTTCAAGGACAAGATTCAAGAAATATTTTTTAAGGATCGGTTCTTGATGCATCTGCAAGTGGAATGAAGACAAGTCATGACCTGAGAGACATCCTTAGGCTACAATTGTTATTCTAGGCATTACTGGTATCCATCAAAAGAAACATCATAAATGATCGTACGACCACTTAATGCTTAAAAACCATCAAAGGCTTACCATATTCATTCAAGTAATCACATACTAAACGTTTAAAAATTCTTGCAAGAAGTTCAATATGAGGAGAGTTGCAAGCATAAGGGCAGATGAATTTTAGATGTACAGTAGCCTTAGGAACAAAACTGGATACATGCCTTAGCATGCCAATTGCTTGCCACCTTCTGATTTGACTACCCCGAATTTCAATCTTTACCGCATTAAATCCTCCTCAGCATTATGAGCAATAGTTGGTTTGACTACCAACAGTTGTGGTGCTAGTCGTCATGTCAATAGCAGACCCTGTTATCAAGCCAATGTAAGATAAACAGCAACATCTCAAGAAGTGTGAAAGTTCAATCACAAGGCGGCAGCTAAACCAAAATCTTAAAATCGAAACAATGTAAGATCAACAAAACCAGAATCTTGTCAACCCTTCAAGTTATGAGCAATGCGATCAGCCATGTTAAAGTAATCCTCCGTGTTGTGCAAGGTAGCAACTAAATTGGGGAGTGAGATTGGAGAAGCTTTTGGTCGGAGGCAGCAAAGGCAAAGGTGGCAGCATGGTTCATTGCATAAAAGGAGAGAAAACTTCACAGTAATGGGATGCTAAAAAATAGTTAAGAGGCAAAGGCAGTTGCGGTGGCGTCGTCCCATCTAAGAATTGTGAGTTACTTCAGAATTGTTGAATTCATTCATCCCAAGATGCTCCAAAGAGTTTGATAACCCCTATACAACATAATACACAATTTATTACATTTTACTAAATATGTCGTGATAAATATGTCTCAAAAGAGGCAAGGGCAGTGAACAACAAAAAATAAAAATGCTCTATTCAGACATCGTGGTTGCTCTGATATGTAGTACATCCATCACCAACTAGCTACGAATATGTAACAATTAAGCATATAATCGTGTCACTAGTCACCTTACTCTTCTCATAATAATAGCATAACATATTGCTCCCATCACTTTGCTTGTCTTGACGAGCCTAGTTCGAATTTGTAATTAAATTTGATTTTTATTGAACAAAAAATCACAAAAATCTCAAAATTATGGCAAAAATTTTATGCATCCGAGTTCTAGGTCATGGTAGCTTTGATACCACATGTAGGACACAAAATGCATAATCCCATGATTTCCATAAAAAGCGATGATTCATGCGCAAACCCTTCTCCTCTATTGCCCTTTGTATCACTAGCTCAATGAGATGGCCCCTCATTTTTTAGCGCTAGATAAACGCTCCTTATGTGAGGATACTTGTGAGAATTAGAGTTATATGAGAGACTTGAGCACTATTTATAAAGTTTCGAACTAGGCACTCTCATCATGAGTTAGGCTCAATTCGGCTCACACTAGCCAATCCCATATTAGACTAATTAAGAAACATTATATTTCACCTTAAACCAACTATATTATACCGATTGAGAAATATTCTATCTCACCTTAAACCAATCTTGTAAAATGATAAATTATAATATCAATTAATGTAGTTCACATTAGGAAAACCCTTACATTTATAGCCAAAAATTTTGCATGATGCAGGTTTGACTCATTAGGCAACGGAGTACCATTTAAAATATTAATAAAAATGAGAACCTTAGACTTTATCTGAATTTCGGGACGTAAAATATGGGAGTATTCCCACCTTGCTGATGAAGAAAAATATAAAACTTGAAGCAAGGGAAGCGAGGCGTGCCGGCACTAACACATTATAGAGAGTTTAGGAGGGATTTAATTTATGGACTGATAGAGAAATATGTCGAGATGTACTTTATTTTAAAAAAAGAGAAGTCTTCAAAAAGAACTTGTTATGTCACTCATTAGTTTGTAAAAAGGATAATAGCAAATATGATCCTTGAACTTTAGTCTAATGTGCAATATTGTCACCAAACTTTTGATTTATGTAATGTGGTCTCTGAATTTTGCTTAATGTGCAATGTCATCTTAGATTTTTAATCCATTCAATATAGTTCCTGAGCTATTGGTAAATATTCAATGTAATCTATAGATTATGTAAAATTTTTAAAAGTTCGGAACCAAATCAAACAAATTAAAAGTTCATAAATGACATTACATATTAGACTAAAGTTTAAGGACCAGTTAAACGAATAAAAGTTTGTGGATAACATTGTACTTTAAACTCAAAGTTCGAAGATCATTTGTGTCATTTTCTTTTGTAAAAATTAAAACTCTCTTGGGTAGCATATGAAACAATAATTTTACTTACATCTACCTTTAAACATAAAGCAAAAGCAAAGGAAATTACTATGAGCGTCTAACGGCGGTCAAGGCTTTTAGCTCCATCAAAATTTTGGACGATATCCCAAAATGACCGTGATTATCTAAAGTTAAGGGAAAGTTTGAATCTTAAATTTATCACTTTAAATGATCCACACATTAGTTAGTTTTAATGAACGGTCAATACCGGTTTTACTTGCTTTCTTTGCAAATTTTCCTTGTTCTTTCCTTCTATTTTTCCTTTTTTCCCTAATTTCTCTTTGCCGTGTTCTCTTTGTAGCACACATAAAACTTAACCCTGCAGTAGCTAGCCATTCGCTCCGTCGCGTTGCCTCCACCTCCATCATGGCTTCGTGAGCCCCGCAACGCTGTCACCTACGCCAACCCGAGGTCATTGACCTCCACCACCTTTTACAACTGCCTCGCTACTCACTAATTAACATCCACCTCTCTAGATCCATCTTGGGGTCGATGGGAATGTAGGTCCATGGCCTCGAATCCGAGGTAAAGGACCTCCATTTTGGCTGATTTAGTTGGTTTAGAGGATACAATAGCTGGGGGAGAGTGGTGGCGAGCTCACGTCAGGTGGAGGCACGAGGAGGCAAGCAACAAGCATCGACGGGGAAGAGCAACGATGGACGATGAGTGGTAAGGTGTGGCTGAGAGGGCAACGTGCAATGGTGGCTAAAGGAAGGAGAAGGAGAGTGGATGTGCTTTTTTAATTTCGTGTAATTCCAATATTTTGGTTGACTAGGGATTAATTTTAAAACGTAAATATAAAATATAATTTCAGTAGATCTTAATCCATGCCAAAAAAATGCAGGAAGTGAGAACAAAAAGCTCGATCTCAACACAAGTAATTACGCATCCCTGACATTCGGCAATAACTGCGTTAGATATTTTGAACCCCCTAGTGTCCATTAGCTAGAGGTGTTAAATTGGTGGGGTTAGGTCGGGTTTGGGTCGGGTCATTAATGGTCCGACCCAAATTGATCCATTAATCCATTTATGACTCATTTATGCCTAATGTAAATTTTCCAACTCATACCCGACCTATACCCGATCCATTTAACTAACCTTAAAAAGCTTATTTCTTATATATATGTTTTAAAAAAATGGTATTGCTAAAATAGTTTTATACAACACAAATTTAATGGACAATTTTTATAATTTTTAAAATAATTATTTTAAAAAATCGAAATTTAATTATTTTTTATGTTTTAAAATTATTTTAAAATTATTTTTAATTTTAATTTTTTTTTTCTTCTTCTTCTTTGGTCGGCCGTCGACCACAACGACGGTTGGCAGTCGGCCACAGGCAAGCCTCGAGCTCGCTTGACCCTGACAAGGCCTCCGCCTTGCTAGATCCGACAAGCTCGAGGCTCATTGGCGTTGGGCGAGCTCGAGGCTTGCCGACGTTGGGTGAGCTCGAGCTTGCCCCTCACCGGATCTAGCGAGTCTCGAGCCTTGCTAGATGTTGGCAAGGCCTTCACCTCGCCTGGCCGATTGCTGGGCATCGCCGTGTTGGCGACTAGAGGAAGAAGAAAGAACAAAGAAAAAAGAAAAAAGAAAATTATGTTTTTATAAAAAAAATATTTTTGTAAAATTAAATAGAGAATGGAGAGTTTCTTTATAAATAGGATCATTTTTAATGGGTTGATAAATTGATCTTAAATGGGTCTGTTCTTAGATCCATTTAAGACCCATATATTTAAGCATTTTTTATTTTTAAAACTCATATGGATATTTTGGAAAATAAGAATAAATCTATTAACGATCCATTTAACTAGAAATTGGTCTATAAATGGGTTAGGGCTTGTTTGTTTATGTTTCTTTTTTCTGTTTTTTTGTTCTGGGAACAAAAAGGAACAAAACGCGTTTGGGTGCGTTTATGTTCTTTTTTTGTTATTTTGTTTAACAAAAAAAAATAAGAAACACAAAATTTGTGTTTCTTATTTCAAAACACATCGAGAAACACAAAATTTGTTTCTATTTTCTTCTTCTTTTTCTTTCGCCGATCGCAGGCCTCGGCCATAAATGGATTAGCCTTGGCCTCGCCGAGCCACCCATTTTGACACCTTTACCGCCGGCCAAGTCGAGGCGGCGACCGGCCAAAAGAAGAAAAAAGAAAAAAGGAAAAAGAAAAAAAGAAAAAAAGGAAAAATAGAAAAAAATAGAAAAAAATAAAAGAAATAAAAAAGTTATATTAGCCCAAACGCGCTTTTTTATTCAAAAATTGTTAGGAATAAACAGGGCTCCAAAGCCCAAAGGGCTAAAAGAAAATTCCCATCATAAACTCGAACTGGGACGGCCCATGCGGCTCGGGAAGAGGTTAAAATCCCAAAGGGCTTACATTTCTAGTGTTCGCTCCCTCATTTTTTTCTCTTTCCATCCCCAACTTGTTCTCTCCTCTGCTCTCCTGCCGTTGTCGCTGATCTCGAAAATCAACCACCAAAAACTCTTCTTCTTCCAAGAAGCGTCAGCCGCGTGTGGCGGAACCGAAGCCCTCTCTCTCTCTCTCTCCCCTCTCTTGGTCGCTGTGTCGAAACATCTATACCTCGTGTCTTGCCCGTGTACTTGCTTGGGTGGGTTTTGGTTGTTTGGTTGATCTGAGCTCTTGATGGGTTTTGCCTCCTTCTGTGCTTGTAGTATCCGGAGAGGTGCCGGAGGAGCCCGTCGTCTCGACCAAGTCCGGCCATGTCTTCGGAAGCGCCCACCTAATCGAGCGATACGTTTCGGTCTGGTCCTGCCACTCTAGGGTTTATGTTATTCGTTTCGTTCTGTTCCGTTTGTTCCATCCTTTCGTTGCGGAGAGATGTGTGGATGTGAAGGGAGAGTGTGAGATAGAGAGAGAGGGAGAGAGATGAGCATTTGGGTAGGCTATAGTTTATTCGAGCTGTTCGCGGATTCTAGGGAAACCGTGACAGCGGCATAAGCCTACGACACAGCACTCGGTAGCTTGCTTTTTTCAGTTGTTAAATAAGTTCTTGGTGATATGGAATTTCTGAGCAAATGTTCGTATTCTTGATTGGTGAGGACTCAGAGAAGAGAAGGAAATTTAGAAATTTTGGTCTTGTCAAAATTTCCCCCCTTATTCTCTTTCTTCTTCTCTTTCCCCTTGAATTGAAAAGGAAAACGGATGTGAGGCAGAATTGAGCCAGTGGAACCGCAGAAGTAAGTTCCTCTGATGCTTGTCTAGTTCCTTTGCATGTGCCATGGGAAACAGTGCACAGGTTAAGCTTTTAAGAGTAAGGTATGACAGTAGTTCCAATCGAAAGAAGTTATTAATGTTTTCTGATCAATTGGTTGGATTTATAAAATATAAGATGGATGGACTCTGCGTACTTGTATTAGTATTAAAAAAAGAGGTCTGTTCCTTTTTGTTCGGTGGAATAATCATGTTGCTATCTTTCATGAAAATGATAGGACTCAAGCATCTTTTGACTATTTGACCTGTGTGAATGGTAATAAAGTGTATGGATTTATCCTTTGTTCTATATTATGTATTTGTTCTTCATGCATAAAATTTTTACACAGATGTCTTCATGTGAGAATGATCAATTTTTCTTGATCATTTGGGTAGCAGGGTTATGGAAAGTGCCCAGTTTCTGAGGAACAACTTACCATGGATGGTATCCTCCCCGTGAAAATGGGAAAGGCATTTTAGCATGAGTTTGAATCCTTTGTAATGCTCTAGCACTTTTGTGGAAGTTCTTCCTGATTTCCGTTGCTTTTAATGCAGATAATCAAGCCCAGACCTTTGCAGGCTGCCAGCATTCCTGGGTTGCTCAGCGTTTTCCAAAATGTAGCATATTGCTATTTTGCTTTTAATGCAGATTTAGGAATTGTGTGACTTGAAAATGTTCCGGACTGTATGTGGCGTGCTATTAAGGACCACTGGAAATGTCTCTTGTGTTGGCAATGCTGATTATCCCTCTCATGATATTTAAGCAATTTAATCAATTTACATATCCTCTTGCTAGTGACTTTGTTCCACAAAGTTAGATGCATTCCTTTAATTAAGCATTTCTTCCTATGAACTGGATATCATTGCAACTGGTGGGATGGACACGCTGTACTGTACTTTCTGATTGATCATTTGGACAGATCATGTCTACACAACCAGGGCACTCAAAGAAGGTTTTCCTCTCATGATTTTTTATTTTTTGGGGGCTGGGGGTCGGTGGTTTTTTTCTTTTTTTGGGGGATTTCTTTATTGTTTTATTCTCATCAAATGACTCTTACCTTGTTTGTGCATCTTATTCTAGGTTGCCAGTGTGTGTTTTGATGCTCAAGGTGATCTGGTTTTAACTGGTTTTGCGGATAGGGTAAGCTACTTTCAGAACCCTCATTTCAGATTTTCCATCCTTCATGCGCATAATATCCACAAAGCGAGGTTTATCTGCTAAAATAAAGAGCGAGGATATGGTTAGTAGTGGTGGATGAGGAAGGAGATAAAATAAATGAAGACATGTTTGAGTTTTAGGGCTTGCGCTTGGTCATTGAGTTCAAGAAATGGTATTATACATTGCTGTTTGGTCAGCAATAATATTGGTAGAAATATGGGCTATTAATGCCAAGTGTGCTGGAGGAGAAAATAGATGGCAATACAAAGCTCTCTCTGATTAGAGTCTGGGAGATAATATATTATATTGATGCTTTGGGAAGCCATTACCTTATTTGCCTCTTAATTGTTTCGTCAACATACTGCTGTATCTTGCTTGTGGAGGACACGGGCATTTTTTATTGTTTTGTTTGGAGACAAGTACATTGAGCAGTCGCCTTTTTTGGTAACAAGAGCATTGAAAATGCAGAGTAAAAGAAAAGTTGCAAAAGTGTTTTTGTTTGGGAATGACTTGACGATTTTCTTCCCAAAATGTTGTGGTAATTGTGAAATGTTGGGTCAATTGTACAATACAATAATAGGTATAGATAACACTTATTACATGTCTGTGAATTATCCTCTTGGCCGATTCTTTGAATAGGCTTGATAGAAATGGTTTTTCCTTGTTTTCAGGATGATTTGAATTGATTGGGCATTATGCATCTTGTTATTGGATTTATCAACGTCCAGGCTAGAATGTATTTTTCTCCCTCAAGAATGTGAGGAGATGTTAAAAATGTTTGGCAGCTGGATTTTTTGGAACTGTTTTCCTAAAGAATATTTTTCTTTCATCCCTCATATAACATGAACTTTGAACTTTTAGTGGTGTGTACTATTCATCTGATGTACTAACCTATTGAATATGTGAATCTTTTGCATATAGAATTATGCATTTATATATTCTAGTCTCACCTATGACAAGGAAGGGGAAAAGAGAAGAAAACAAATAATTCCGGGGAGTGTCTTCCATTTTGCATGTGGTCAGCTCTGAATACATTGTGCTCACCACATGCAAAATGGAAGATGGTCCCTGGAATTATTTGTCTTTTTTTTTTTCCCTTCCTTGTCATAAGTGAGACTAGTGTAAATAAATGCATAGTTCTATATGCAGAAGATTCACACGTTCATTAGGTCAGTACGTCAGATGAATAGTACACGTCACTAAAAGTTCATGTTGTATCAGGGATGGAAGAAAAAGATTCTTCAAGAAAAGAGTTCCAAAAAAAACCACCACCTTGGTGGCCGCGATGGTTTGGGCTCTCTCTTCCTCACGAAGAGGAGGAGTTCGAATCCCTTCACGATCGCTTGAGGTCTTAAGTAAGACACGCTAATGGTGGTGGGTCCTCTCGCTTACTAGTCTCACGATCGCTTGGGTCTTAAGTGGGACATTGATGGTGGTGGGTTCTCTCGCTTACGTGTTCCCCCAGGTTTACTCACCGGCTATCGACTGTCGGCTGTACGGGATTTCTGGTCACCAAAAAAAAAAATAAAAAAATCCAGCTGCTGGACATTTTTAGCATCTCTTCACATCCTTGAGGGAGAAAACATACATTTTGGCTTGGAGGTTGATAAATCCAATAGCAGGATGCATAATACCAAATCAAGTCAAATCATCTTGAAAATAAGGAAAAACCATTTCTATCAATCATATTCAAAGAATCGGCCAAGAGGATAATTTATGGGCATGCAAAAAGTGTTATTATCTATGCTGGGCCCCTAATTATTGTATTGTATAGTTCACCTAACATTTCACAATTACCACATCATTTTAGGGAAGAAAATCATCAAGTCATTTCCAAACAAAAATACTTTTGCAATTTTCTTTGCTCAGCCTTTTCAATGCTCCTATTACCAAAAAACGACACTGCTCAATCTACGTGTCTCCGAACAAAACAATAAAAAATGGATGTGTCCTCCACAAGCAAAATGGATGTGTCCTCCACAAGTAAAATACAACAGTATTTTGTTTTGACGAAACAATTAAGAGGCGAATAAGATATTGACTTCCCAAAGCATCGATATAATATATTATCTTTGAGACTCTGATCAAAGAGAGCTTTGTATCACCATCCATTTTCTCCTCTAGCACACTCAACATTGATAGCTCATATTCCTACTTATATTATTGCTAACCAAACAGCAATGTCATAATTACTATACCAATTCTCGAACTCAATGTCCAAGTGCAAGCCCTAAAACTCAAGTATGTCTTTGTTTGTTTTATCTCCTTCCTCATCGATCACTACTATGCATATACTTGCACTTTATTTTAGCACATAAACCTAACTTTGTGGATATTAGGCGCATGAATGATGGAAATGACGGTTCTGAAAGCAGCTTTACCTTATTTGCAGAACCAATTAAAACCACATCACCTTGGGCATCAAAATATAACATTTTCAAATTCAAAATATAACCTTAAAAAATACTATGGATATGACCTTTTCTCATATAAATCGATTAATTATGAAAATAAGAAGGATTCGCATATTTATGTATCACCATTATGTTTAAATAATAAACAAGAGATTTCTTATAATTACATCAAGTTATATAAAAAAGGTAAATTAAAATTTTAGCGAAAAATTCATGGTGCAAGTAATTAAGACACAGTTACATCATCACTGTACTGCCTAAATTCCAGCAATTGGCAATTAAAATTTTAGCGAAATATTCAAAGACAATATGTGACGCACGAGGTTGGGTTGCTCGAGAGCTCATTACCTTGACAAAAGGGTCCTTTGCTTTATATTCTCTCCAGTTGATGATGATTCCAAAACTCCCTGTAATCCTGAATCCATCGACGTATCGGAAGCTCTGTGATCCTCAGTGTAGTATTGTCGACTTCCTCGTTTATCCCACAAACAGTGTAACTAACGCCGGCTTCCTTCGTAGCTGTTTTCTCAATGGTCCCTCTAAATCCGCGATACCAAGGATCCATGGGCTCCATCATTTCACCATTCAACAAACGTCTCGAGTTGGCAATAACGTCTCTTGGATTGTAGTTGGTGATGTAAGAACTCCATCCAGTTCCAATTCCTTCACTACCATTGACGAGAACCATAGGTAAGATAGGCATGTACCTGCATTTCATGACCAGTATAAGCTAACACCTTCGTATTGGGTCAGATGAATAACAGGTGTACTATAATGAGTAATTACCAAGTTGGTTCAATAGATTGCCCATCTTCATTTAAGTAGTTCAGGAGGTTGTCATCATCCTTCGGAAGGGGAACCGTGTAATTGGCGAAAGCTTCGTCTATAGGTACCTAGGGCTAGCCTGATCTTTTCCTCCCTGCCAAAATAACATTTTCCTGCAAGTGAAAAGGAAAATTGGAGACAAGCTGATTATTCAGTGAAATATGAAATACTCTCACCATGTTGCGGGTCCCAAGTTCGCCATTCGGCATGAGAAGGTTAATGTTGTTGCTGCCTACATAATCCGTGCCATTCCAATTATGGTACTAGCAAGACTTTACTCGCCATGACGGTGGTGAACGTTCAGATACATAACCACAAAACTGGGCAACCTTTGCTTCTTTGATGAAATTCCCTTTAAATGAGCAGAAGAGAATTCTCCTTTGTTCTGGCCTGAGGCCGATGACCATGGAAGGAACTGATCTTTGAAGATCAGCCATAGAAAAAAATATCAGCTCCTTATTAACAAAGTCACTGTACTTGATGAGCTTCTCTTTCTGATCAGGATAAGTACCAGGCTGCTGGAAACAAATTCATAATTCCATTAAGTCACATCAAAAATGCAACAAATACTTATATATGGTCTAGTCTAGCGTCACCAACCCAACATTACAAAGATTAAACAAGCACAAAAAACACGATATCTATTCTTTGAGTTGTTCAGTCCTGTCTAAACAATGGAAGCAGAAATGATGCAAATCCACCAGAAAACACTACTTCAAGTTCTTCACAGCTGTGTACATTTTGATCAATCCATGTTTGAAAATGAAGTGCTCACACGAACGTTCATAGAAATGCCATGGGGGAACCAAGCTCAGATACCTATCCCCAGGTACGGCAGGTACAATATCCCACAAGTTTCTTATCTAGACAAATAAATAAATAAATATAGAAGTGAACCTCTTCAGTTTGCAAGTTACGCCTACGACAATAGACAGTATGGATTGGCCGCGCACGCATGCTGAGGTCTTATTGACCTCATCATGCTCAAAAAACAACACTGGAGCTATCCCAACGCGCACAAAGAGGGAGCACACAGAAGCAAAAAGGACAGATCAGGTGGAGATCCTATTGCCCTACTGTTTTGTGGATTTTGAAGGCAGATTGTTCTTGGCTGACAGCTCTATATTGATTTCGGGCCAATCGGCATGCCATGTGAGCCAAAACCCACCAATGTGAGCATCCGAGGTGAGGTGGTGAGGTGGTGGAGACGATACAACCTATTGTTTTTTCATAGAAAGCAGAGCTGGAACTCTATGTAGCAAAGTTTTCTTTAGTTACTATAGCGTAAACCTCGAAAAGGAGACTCAAGAAAATTCCCACTTACTTCAATGCAACTATAGTAGTTGGTAAGAGTGCAGGTGCTAATGTTTTCCATGATTTTTCATCTAGAAGCACATCTACAAAAAAATCACTGGATCAGTGACCACATGGCCTGAGTGGTGTCATGGTGCAAGTAATTAAGATCTAGAATGGGGATTGCAAGAAGAAACAAGATATCCCTAGGACGATGAAAGGTACTTCTTAAGAGACGGTAGAGACCCGGACTATTTGCTTATGAAACTGATTGCAGAAATCAACAGCCAGTCTGATCTTTAAAGAAAGGGAAAATCATATAAAAAGGAGAAAAACAGAGGAGAAGGATGTACCCCAAAAGCACATTAAAGTGAGATGGACAAATAAATAACTCAAATTGAATTGAGAGAGAGAAGTTAAATTTTCGGGTGGAACCTATAAACACCAGAGGAGACGCAACATGCCATGAACATCATAGGTAATTTGCTGTGGCAGGAAATACAAAATAAGTGGCAAAATAATATACCTAAAACTATGTTGAGTAATGAAACGATAGTAGGAAAGATCGTTTACCCTGTACAGAAATTACAAGAATGCATGACTGGATGTGGAACTTCTGCTTACAGAGTACCAATACATTGAGGATGTTGCTGTTGCTACTTCTACGATAGATCAGACGGATAGTCCAAGGGTTTCTTCGTGTATTTTAGATACGACCAATTATGTTGTTTTGCAAGAATTAAACCTTTTTCTGCGTAACTAAACTCAAAGAAGAAATGTGCAGCAGTTGGCAGACCCTTTTTAGGTATAGCATCAAGATCGAGCATGTCACACTAATGGTGCCTAAAGAAGAAACAAATTGCCTTAGAGAATAATAAACTTGATGCAACAAATTGCTGTGTTAACATAATGCCCTTTGGATTTCCAGTTGTCCCACTCGTGTAGATAAGCGTAGCAACATCATCAGAGTTGATGAGTTTGTAGTTGCGTTGATTTCCTGCAACTGAACAAGCTCGTTATCAATTTGCTCCAGCCTTTAAGAAGGAAAACAAAAATCATGTAAAATATCATCAGAGCTGATGAGTTTGTAGTTGCCTTGATTTCCTGCAAGTGAATAAGCTCGTTATCAATTTGCCCCAGCCTTTAAGAAGGAAAATAAAAATCATTTAAAATGTAGCATTCAAGTTTATTTTTTCTTTCATGCATGTTGCTAATCCTGTGCAAAACAGCGCAGCAAAAGATATATACTCTAAACTCGAAATAACAATCTCACTAATGGTTGACTGAGACTTTGCCCTTTCTCAACTTTGGCCCTAATAACCACAGCTGAAAGCTCTTCCTGCACCTATCCCTTTGTCCTTATTGTTAGAATTAAGGGATCCACTGTCATTAAACAATTATTTCATAACCCACCAGTTGTAGGACATTACCTGCTATTCTGCAGGCTACCTGCATATGGGCAAACCGGTAAAAGTTTCAAAGAGAATGTCAAACAGACTAGTCCACTTCTCTATCACTTGTGGCTTTAATGGTCTGACCTAACTTACAGTCAGTCAATGTATTTGCTTTATGATACCTGATACTAATTAATTGAAATGGCTGGAAAAGCTGCGCAGAATGGTTACATCCTGATTCTGAAACATCTTACCAACATCACAGATTTATTAAAGCACCCTTAGAAAACCAATTATTGAGTAATTTTTTTGACAGAAAAGTAAATTCTCTCTGTAACGAGACTTCCAAGTACCCTATGGTCTGCTAGAAGCACTGAATACAGTGAAGACATGTCAGTAACTTACAGGTGTCGTTGGAGTCAAGCAAAGATTTATTACGGCTGTCTTGTCCCAGATTTATGATTTCATTGTAGCCAAAGATGGGCATATCTTCTGTTCCTTTAATAGAAAGAGTTACTTTATCACCCCATAGTAGAATTATAAATCTTGTAGACGCCTTATCAGAGAACATGTAGTCTCCAAAATCCCAAAGAGGTCACCACAGAACGCAAAAGAAAGTTGGACTACCCAATAGTGGTAAGCATTTAAGAAAGCCCTCTGATGAAGAACCTTCACTTTCAAAATCAAAATACATGCAGATGAATCGGTGGATTTAGAATTCAATTCATCAGAGTATGAGCCTAAGAATGGATTGTACTTACTGCTAAAGCAGAAAGCCTTTTTTTAGAGCTAAATTGCATTGTGACATGTAGAGTAATATCATGGTTCCTTTTGATATGTGGCATAGCCCAAAGATTTTGCAAGCTTCCCAGTGATGTCGACTTTATTTCATGCACACTTGAATACCAAGATGGTTAGCTTAGCCCTTGCAATGAAAACGCAGTCCCACTTTATCATGTTAATGCATGCATCTTCAACGATTAGATAATGTAGAAATTAATATAGGAGAAGAAAAGAGAGCGATGTAGAAATTGATAAAGGAGAAACAAGGAGAACGTGTCAAATTGATTAGGGTTTTCCATGTCTTACACTCTTATTATTAAATAATACTTAATGACCATAATAACCCTATCGGTATTAATGATTATAATAACCCTCACACTGTAACACTCCCTCTCAAGCCGGAGCATAGATATCAAGCATGCCCAGCTTGTTACAAACCTACTACTCCCTAAAGACTTGGTGAAAATATCAGCTAATTGTTTATTGGTCCTAACATGACTAGTAAAAATAACTCTAGCCTGAAACTTCTCATGGATAAAGTGACAACCAACTTCAATATGCTTGGTACGCTCATGAAATACTGGATTTGAAGCAATATGGATTGCTGCTTGATTATCACACCGGAGCTTCATTGGTGCAGGATCTTCAAATCCAAGCTCAACTAATAGCTAACGTATTCAAATTAATTCACAAGTAGCTTGAGCCATAGCTCTGTATTTTGATTCCGCACTAGATCTAGCCACAACACTTTGCTTCTTACTCTTCCAAGATACTAGGTTTCCTCTTACAAAAGTGCAGTAACTTGATGTAGACCTTCTATCTATAGGAGACCCAACCAATCAGCATCCAAAAATGCTTCCACTCCTCTATGACCATAATCACCGAAGAAAAGACCACGACTTGGAGTTTTCTTCAAGTATCTCAAAATGTTGACTACAACATCCTAATGAGAGGTACAAGGAGAAGCCATAGATTGACTCGCAACACTCATAGAAAAGGAAATATCGGGCCGAGTGATAGTCAAATAATTCAATTTTCCAACAAGCTTTTGATATCATTCAATGATTCGCATTCCTCTGCCATTAATTTTGAGCCAGCTTCCATGGGTGTATCTAGGGTTTTGCTCCTAGCATACGTATCTTTCTAAGCAAATCCAAAACTTACTTGTGTTGTGAGATATGGATACATTTCTTTGCCTATGCCACTTCAATACCCAAAAAATATCTAAGTTGTCCCAAATCCTTTGTTTGAAACTGTTGTTGCAAATGCAAATGCAATTTCAATTCATCAATCCCTATAGAATCATCTCCAGTTATGACAATATCATCCACATAAACTACAAGAAATATTCGACCAGCTCCTAAAACATGGTAAAACATAGAATGATCTTCACTACATCTAAACAATCCAAATTGGAGCACCACTTATGTAAACCTCCTAAACCAGGCTCTAGGAGATTGCTTCAAACCATTTAAAGATTTCTTCAAACGATAAACATGAGCAGACTCCCCCTGAGGAACAAACCTAGGTGGTTGCTCCGTATACACTTCTTCATTTAAATTACAATGAAAAAATGCATTTTTAACATCAAGCTGAAAAAAAGGCCAACAAGCAGAAGTAGCCAACGAAAGTAAAAGATGAACAGAGGTCATCTTAGCCACTGGAGAGAAAGTATCACCATAATCAACCCATAAACCTATGCATAATTTTTAGCAACCAATCTGGCCTTGAGGCGAGCAAGAGAGCCATCAAGATTAACTTTAATAGTGAACACCCATTTACATCTAATAGTAGTTTTTTCCTTTAGGTAGAGGAACAAGATCCCAAGTCTTTTTTGATCAAGTGCTATTAGTTCCTCCATAGCTGTCCTTTAGCCTTGACATTAGAAGTAATGGGTAATAGAGAATTAAGCTCCTCATACATCCATTTGAAATCAACAAAATATTGAGTAAGTGGCCGACCTTTTCTATCAGCCTTATAAAATTCCTAGGACACTTCATATATCTTTGAAAGATTATTTTGTCTAGAATAAAGGACATTCAAGTAGTCCCACAACTCCTTCACAATATTAATATGTGTAACCAAATCCTCAATTTGAGATTCCATGGAGTTCAACATTTGAGCAAGAATTCTAGCATCTATAATATCCCAATTTGTATCGGAGGTAGATCTTTTACCTATTAGATGATTCTATTGCTCTCTCCTAGTCAACACTAACAACACGATTTTCCTCAATTGTTGGAAATTGGTGATACCTTCTAACTTCTTCTCCGTCAAACGACTAGAGGATGTAGACACAACCTCAGCTACTACACCTCTATTCTCCACCATAATTCGATGTGTACCAATATAACACAAGAACTTTCAGCACAATAATCAAATTCAAATCCCTCCAACTAATTCAATTCAACAAACTACCGTGATTTGTTTCAAACAGTCCAAATCTCCATAATACTTTAATCAACTCATCCTATTTCATCAAATCATAGATTATGCCAAACTAGAAACCACCTCATCCAACATCAATTTCGTGGCGAACATGATCATCATCTCCATCAAGCAAGTTGTTGCAATTTTAAAAAAAAAAAAACTTAGAGAATGACGAACACACGAGTGAACCTTAGAGGACCACACCAATCAGATCAGCTTGCACGGAGGGGCGCGAGCTCAACCAGCGTTAGATCTTGAATGGATGGACAAGACCGTGTGACACCGCACGACATTGGATCTAAGCCAACAAGGCTAGATTTGAGCCGACTATGCTCGTCGGCATCAACTCTAGACTCGAGAGGGCTAGCCAACACCGGCTTGGGTTGAGTGATGCTTGTTGATGTGGCTCTAATACCATGTAGAAATTAATATAGGAGAAGAAAATAGAGCGATGTAGAAATTGATAAAGGAGGAACAAAGAGAACGTGTAAAACTGATTAGGGTTTTTCACATCTCACACTTTTATTATTAAATAATACTTAATGACCATAATAACCTTATCAATCTTAATGGCCATAATAACACTCACACTATAACGGATAATAAATGGCTTTCCCAATGTCATCCTTAATTCTGTGAAGGCAGTATTTTGTACAATATGTACCAACATCAATCTAGATTAATGCCAAACATGATAGTTTGTTAAGATTAAGAACCAAGAAACTTGCTAAACCAGTTCTCAAATTAATAATGCAGTTTCAGTTGACAACATAGCATCATCAACAAGAGAATCACTTGCATGCATCCACTTTTGTTTTGAGCTCTCCTGAGGCAAAGAAAACATAGGGCACATGAGTTAAGAAAGCTATCTTGTTGCATTGCTAGAAGTTTTGTAGAAAGTTTACTGCACCTACTTTTTCCACTAGGCCATCAAGGGAGGTCTTCCTCTTGGTGATCCTTCCTTTCAAAAGTCAGTCTCACCTAGATTGATGGGATGATCACTTTCGATCGGGATGTTTTCCTTCCCATAATCTTTATTGGAATCATTTGTAGACCGGCGCTTGACATAGGAGCTCAAATTCTTAGATCCTACCAATAGGCTGGTTATATATATTCATTTGACTTCGTAACCTCTCTAGTAAAATTTGAAAATTGGATATTTGATGGGATTATTTTTTCATCTTTCCTACCCAACTTCCTAAAGAACCTATATGAGATAAGGTTCCAAATTGATCCTCCATCAACTAATACTTTGGTAGCCGGGTGACCATTTACTTTGGCACTAATATTCAAAGCCCTCAAGTGATTAGAAAGGTCCTCAAGAGGTTTCTCAAACTTCATTACTTCTTCATTGTCAAAAGAAAACTGTGCTCCTTTTCATGGGCTAAATTTTCTTTAATTACACTAGGGATAGTTTGGTCTATTCGGAACTCATTAGGTAATTTAACATGGACCATATATGAATTTAAAAGAGAGACTAGCCTAGATAACTGCCTTGGCATACGTTCTTTGTCCTTGTCCTTAGCTTGTGTGACCATCCTATCTCTTATGGATTCTTATGTCTCCCATTCATGTTTGGCTTTTTTTTTTTTTTTTTTTTTTTTTTTTTTCCAAACCAAGTTCTTAGTTCTATAGGGCTTTGGTTTGTTGGTCTCAATTAGCACTAGCCTAACCTAGGCGATATGGATTTGATTGATTTGCTGCTATAGTTTTCGCATTCTTCTTTTCCTCTGGCGGGGTTTATGTCATAGTACCACTTTGGACCTCTTAAGCCTTGTACCATTCACCCTCTGATTCGATCACAGGGCACCTTCAAAGTCCTTCGATGGTGTGTTTGTGCTACACAGTCATGATCTCTCACATTATCATAATGTTCATCTCCCTAGGTAGAAGGGATGACTATGAGGAAAGGCAGGTGGAGGTGTGTCACTCACATGATAGTCAAACTTCCCACTAGGCTAACCTAATGTATCTATGGTAGGGTCTCTCTCATCATACCTTTATTTGAATGATTTATGGGATCTTCGACAAGGGGAGTGATCTTCTACATGAACCAGTTCATTCTAGCGAGGCAAACCATGGTATGGTCTAGAAGTCCTTGTACTTTGATATTCACCAATAGTGTGATTTGTTGGTGGGTACCCGTATCCTATTCGGTCTAGAGGGCCCGCTTCTTCAATCATCTATTTGTAATGACTATAGATGTGTGGTGGTCTGTATCTATTACCTCGAGATTTTATCAAAACCATATCGGTCATTATTGGGAAAATGATCACTTTTGGTGGAGTGATTGGAATTTAGTCAATCATAGGTTGATTACCATGTGATCCTTTGAGCTTTATTGTTGCAATTTTCTGTCTTTTGGTGAAATGGAAGATTGTAATTCGGTTCTTGTGAAAATAACAAGTGCTCTTGCTTAGGCGTGTATTCTCAATCTTTGTTTGCTACATTTTTTGTTGGAAATGTTGCTTTGTTGCAATTTTTGCTCATAATTTTGGTTTCCTACAATTTTTGATGCAAATGCTTGTCAAAACAACAAATGGTAATAAGTTCACAAGTGATTATTTGAGGGGAAAAAAATTTAAATAGTGATTGTTTGAGTACCAAATTTTGTTGAAAATGATCACTTCAGTGCTAATTGTGGTTAAAAAGTGATCACTCATGTTGTATAAGTTTTTAAAAATATATATGTTGGTTCCACTTTCTAAAAGACTCCCCAACCATGAGATTTAGTTTGATTGTCAACATCAATTGGATACACACATGCTAGTGGTAGTCTTGGATATACATGAGGACAAATTTTGTTATAAGTGCTAGGCCTATCTTGTGCTTGCATCAGCTGCAAAAGAGTGTTGGTGCAAGCACAAACTAGCAAGATCAATTGGTTGGAGTAAGCATAAACTAGCAAGACCAATTGGCTGACATACAAGTGTCACAACAACACATACAAGCACTACATCAGCCCACTCCACAACCATATGAAGCATAAACAACACAATCAAACACAAAATATGGAACTGGCAAAAATATAGAAAAAAAAAAAACATCGTTTCCTTAACGAGGTTGGGACACCTGGAGTGCCATAACTTGGCACAGAGGGACACTTAAGTGCCATAACTTTAAAATGGTACACTTAAGTGCCAATATCAAAGTAAAATGGGACACTTAAGTGCCACTCTGGCAAAAATCCGGCCAAATGGCTGACGTGACAATTTTCCGGCGAGTTTAGTCTAAAATGGCGTCGTTTTGCATGCTGATGTGGCGGAGAAAATGCAAAAAATGACGCCGTTTCGTGTCGGCATGTAAATAATAATATAAAAATTAATTAAATTTTATTTAAAATATTCAAAAAATTTTAAAAAAGAAAAATTTTAATTTTTTTTTTAAAAAATTAAGAAAATTTTAAAAATTTTAAAAATTTTAAAAAATTAAGGAAAAAAAGGGGGGGGGGGAGGTCGACGGGGCGGGCGAGGGCCGAGCCCTCGCCTTCGCCGCCTCCCCACCGTCACTGGGAAGGGCTGGCGATAGAGGGAGGAGGGTCGATAGCCCCCGGCTGACCGACGGCAAGGGCTGCGAGCCGTCACCGGATCGTGGCGAGGGCCACGACCCTCGCCCCAATTCTGGGCGAGGGCTCGCGGGCCCTCGCCGCTAGTCGGCCAGCCTCGGGATGGGCCGGCGACAGAGTGGGGAGGGTCGGCCGGGGTCGCCGGGCCCTAGCCAGGGGCTCGCGAGGCCGGCTGACCAGCGATGAGGGCCCGCGAGCCCTCGCCTAGATCTGGGGCGAGGGTCACAACCCTCGCCGTGATCCGGCAAGGGCTAGCAGCCCTCGCCGTCAGTCAGCCGGGGGCCGGCGACCCCGGCCGGCCCTCCCCCCTCCGTTGCCGGCCCTTCCCGGGGACGGCGGGGGGCAACGGCGAGGGCTCGGCCCTCGCCCCGCCCGTTCGACCTCCCCCCATTTTTTTTCTTAATTTTTAAAATTTTTAAAATTTCTTAAAATTTTCTTAATTTTTTAAAATTTCTTAAAATTTTCTTAATTTTTTTAAAATTTCTTAAAATTTTCTTAATTTTTTTAAAATTTTAAAATTTTCTTTTTTTTTTAAATTTTTTGAATATTTTAAATAAAATTAATTTTAAATCTAATTTAATTAATTTTTATATTATTATTTACACGTAGACATGAAACGGCGTCGTTTTTGCATTTTCTCCATCACGTCAGCGTGCAAAACGACACATTTTTGGATTAAACTCGCCGGAAAGTCGCCACGTAAGCCATTTGGCTGGATTTTCGCCGGAGTGGCACTTAAGTGTCCCATTTAACTTCAAAACTGGCACTCAAGTGTACCATTTTAAAGTTATGGCACTTAAGTATCCTCTCGTGCCAAGTTATGGCACTTGGGTTGTTCTTCTGCATTCTCTTAACATTCATTCAACTTCTTGTTTACTCTTAATCAATCAAAATAACCAAACATCCACATCCACATCTAGCTTCGCCTCCTATCAAACATCTCAATACCAGACAATATCAACCCTCATTAGTCAAATATTAACTGCCATGTATGCACATCCCTTTAGTTCAATATCCTGTATCCTCTAATCAATAAATATGCATAACCTCCCCCACAAAAAAAAAAAAAAAAAAAAAAAAAAAAACATATCCAACACCCTCCCATCAGTCAGCATGCACAACCCCCTAGTTCCTTTTCTTTTTTAGGACTTTTGGCTTGACTCATAATCTTTGTACTCTTTCTAACTAGAATTGGAGCTGCAGGTTGTTGTATTGGCCTTCTTATCCCATGAATCTTCTTCTTAGCAGCAACCATTTTGTTACTAAGTGACTATATCGCTAATTGATGGGACTAGTGCTAAATAGTGGTGTTGGTGGTTGGTCAAGTTGTCAGCATCAGTTGGTTGAAATGGAATTGGTGCTAGGTTTTTTTGTTAATGGCTATTTTGGAGCTACATCTGATATCATTGTTTTTGGAACACTATTCTTTGGAGCCATCCATCTTGTATTTGGACCTATCGCTTGAGTCGTCTATTTTGGAGCAACATTTGATTGATTGTTAGTCGATTGTGCTCCAATTAACCTTGGTTGGGTTCTTCTTTTGTGCATCCCTTGATTGTTGACTTTGGCCACTTCGAGAGATGAGTAACTTTTGAACTTCCCCAAGTTACAACAACAAAACCACATTGTCAGGAAAATCAAATACCATAAATTAAATGCACAAGACCTATATAACTTACATTCAAAACAGTCATTCTAGTATTGAAGTGTGTATAAAAGCCATAACCATATTGTATTATCCTTTTTCCAATAGCCCCTCCTATTTGATGTGGTGCCTCAATTTCAGCAACCTGAATATCTTGTGCAGTTTGTCTTCTTCTCACTCAAGAAAGACATAGCAAAGTTAAACTTTGCCAAGATTAGCCCATAAAACAACACATACAGAAAGTGTACTACTTAATGAATTTTTACTCCTCGTCTATGCAACAATCGACTCAGGGGTTGGCCCTACCTTAAAAATGGCTTAATTAAAACCCTAAGTTACGATTGGATGGGCTTGGGAAGATTCATGCTAAATGACAACACCATCTCGTTCATGAATAATTGTTTGTGATTGCCTAATAATCCATTAGGTTTCCCTTGGTGGTTCACCTCAAGGAAGGTCACGAGGCACCTATTGAAATATTATCCTGCATCGTTTGACAATGGGTCTTATAAGCTATTCATATGCGTGTGGTCTCCATCTACATAATAGTTTAAGTTTTTGGGTTAAATTTTCTATCATGGTGCTAGAGCTAAAGCTATCTCTTATGCCTATGTGTGTCCAACCCCGTTACTCAAATTTCACATGCCGCTCCTAATTTGGTTTGCACATGAGATTGCCCATATCATCTGACAACGAGCCTTACATGCTCTTCAAAACATAGTCTCTTTTCACTTAATAGATTAAGTTTTTGGATTGAACTTTGTAACACCCCATCACTGCTGTGAGGTGGACGATCACTCTGCTGCGGTCTCTCTCTCTCATTGTATCAGCAAAACTTGGAGCCAATGTTGAGCTTTTCTTTTGTATATAGCTTGAGAGTACATGCCGAGCTCTGCTGAGTCTCCATTGATGATTCAATCGTCGATGGCAATAGGATCCAGAAGATGAACATGTGGATATGGAGGCGCTTCCTCCAGTTTGGTCTCGCATCCTTGGCAAGTTCTCAATGGCGGTGCCAACCCTGCCAGATGGCGCGGAGTTTTATACCTGAACTCTGGAGAAGGATCAAAATTAGTCTTTTAAGCTTCATTTGTTTCATAGAGAAATATTTTAGTAAAAACAATCGCTTGTGTCATTTGGAATAAATTATCGATGGAAATTTTTTTATTATCAATAACAATTTTTATCTAAAGTGAACATGAAAATATTTTTCGATTGTTTATTTCTACCAAGTGATACAAATGGTCGTTTTTATGGACATATTTTCCAAATTATTCACTTTTCGTAAAACAAAAATAGCCTTAATGAAAAGTGGACTTGCTTTGCCACTTTTTGGATTAAGAAGTTTATAAATGTAATGATTTTTTCTATTAATCAAGGTATGAATCAATTCATTTCTCTCAAAAGGACAAATGTTGTGCCATTTTTAATTAGTTAGCAGAGCTATGATATATCATCTGGAATTTCGTCAGATCATTTGTTAACGACGCTTGTTTCAAATTCCTAAATGAATATGAGGTTTTATATGCTGAAACTTTTAAAGCCTCTGCATCTTGGAAACATAAATTCAAATAGAATACGTGTATCTCCTGTCGATATCGATTAATGTCGTCTTCGAGCTTTCTCCGACAAGATGCATTCCTTGCGTGGACATAAGCACTTTAGAGGCCTAGGCATCACTGTGCATGGACGAGGAGGGACCATGAGACACACTTCCGTTATGGGAGCTCAAGAAACTTTTAAACCACAAGGCAGAGTCCTTGAGATATCTCTTCAATCCGTCCTTGTAATCTACGAACGTAAGACCAAACCGAAATGTGTAACCCTCGCCCACTCGAAGTCATCGAGGAACGTCCATGCAAAATATCCCTTCACATTTGCTCCTTCCCTGTTGTCATTTACGTCATAACAAGCTTCTATCAAGCATTGAACATAATCTAATCATATAAATGTTCACTTATAGTCTATCAAATCGAATAATGCATGATACATAGCAATTGAATAGACTATAGTAATTGACTATAGTTAACTCACTTCATAGCTTTTAAGAGATAGGACAGATGGAGCTGAAAGAAACTTATCTTCAGACCATCTCTGAGGGCATCTTCAAGTGGCAATGATTCATTATTTGCCTCAGCCATTCCTACAAAGGACGGACTCTTTGGTTAATGATATACAGTATTTAGGCCCCTGATTTGTACTTGTGCATATGTGCCTATACATTACCATTTTCAGTCACATAAATTGGTGGGTCATTGTAATTTGTTTTCACATAGAGCGCAAACTCTCGAATTCCTTCCGGATAGATATATTCCCAATCTTGGGCTGTCTACAAAATTCATAACAGAGTATGCATACACCAAGAGCTTGTATATATTGAAGGAAAATAAGAACAAACACAGTCCTGTGGATTCATAGAGATTACCGGTTGACCAATGGGAACACCATCTTTCTCAGCTGCAATACACAAGGAAGCAAGAAAAACAATGCAATGAATACTTCTTAGAAGAAACTTGGCTATTTCATATAGAGGAGGCGTATGGGGGACAGTTCACTAGATGTTAGTGTTACAACTTGAGTGCGTTGAGCACTAAACCTTTTCGTTATTGCAAATTTAGTGAAACTCTTTTAAATATTTAACTGGCTCCTTCGGTTTAACTAGTTTAATTAAATTTGAGGATAATCGCGTGTAGCAATGCCTGATCACAATGGCACTGGAATCTGTCAAATTATTTGGAGGACTCATCGAGCAATCCCTACAAGTCCTAAGGACTAAATGCACAAAAGAAAGATTGTAGGACTCAATTGCTCTTTTGGCAGATCCTTTAGGACTTATACCTAAATTACCCCTTAAATTTTGCTGTGATTTATGCTACAAATTATGGAAGAAACATGAGTTTCATTGAGTTATGTCACACTATGACCGAGAGAGAGAGAGAGAGAGAGAGAGAGAGAGAGAGAGAGAAGAGAGAGATCATGGAGACGAAGCTTACTGGTGATATTACAGTGACAATCTGAGGAGTAGCTGAGATTAAGACTGGCCGACGATGAAGATGATTCATCCACATATCTGGCAGTGTAGTAATTGATGGCCATGAAATCAAGAGACCCTTTGACCATATCCGATTGCGCCGCTGTAAATTTGGGCAATCTGCTTCCCACGTACCTCCTCATTGTCTCAGGGTAGTCACCATAGGTCACTGGATGGGCAGCCCTACATCCACATTTGATATTTAACAATATTGTTAACTAGCCATAGATTATAAACTACTAAATCAAACTAAGGTACGGGTACTGCAATCAAATCTTTATTTCAAAAGCTCATACTGGAACTGGTCTTGCATATATGAACTGTCTTTCCGTCATTGACGTTATCATCGATGATTAGAAGTCAAACTGTCTTCATCATAGTGTTGTGCATCAACAATAAATCCATGGAATAAGTGCGCTATAAGTCTTAAAACTTATCACGATGGTGCATTGTAGTCCTAAAACTTTCAAAAGTGCAATTAATTTTTAAAACTTATCATGAAAATGCAATCGAGTCTTAAAATTTCAAAAAAATATAATCAAGTCCTAAAATTTATTAGAAAAATGCAATTGAATTCTAAAACTTTCAAAAAATGTTATCAACGGAATGACTAGATTTGACTAATTTGACAAGTTTTAGATACTTTTCAAAATTTTAGGACTTTATTGTATTTTTATAATAAATTTTAGGACTTAATTGTATTTTTTGAAAGTGTTAGGACTAAATTGTACTTTTGTGACAAATTTTAGAACTTCCAAGATACTTATCCCTTAATCTATTTATTTAAGTCAACTTTAATACATATGTATATAAGTAAGGACAAGTGACCTGGCAACATTGACCTAGATGTTATAGATATAAATATAAAAATCATAACCCAACAAAAAAGAACTTCAAGAAACAACTTCCTTACAATTTAAAGATAAACAAACCTAAATCAATGATCAAATTCTTCAACAACTACATGTGCATCTTATAACCTTTCAAAAACCTACCATCCGAAATAAAAGTCAAGGGCTCTAGAGGCAGCCTTTCTGCTAGTTTCTGTCTCATACTTGGGTGTCATCCAGAAGGTTTGAATTGAGATCCCTATTTCTCCATTTTGTTCAGTCTATCCCCAAAATTGAATGCAAAACCAAATTAGTAGGACACACGTTAGAACTTAGTTTTGTCTGAAAAGGGATGAAGATCAGTGATAAGAACCTGATAGTTCTCTCTGTACGATTTTACGGCTGCCGCGTGAGAAAGAAGCATATTGTGAAGCGCAATATAGGGTTCCGTAGCCGAGTTCCCAGCCGTGCAGTTACCGACGTAGTCAGAACAACGGCCGGGTGCGGCAACTCCGAGGTCGTACCCGTAATACGAGAAGAAATTGGGCTCGTTGATAGTTATCCAGTGCTTGACCCTATCGCCAAATTCTCGAAAGCAGAAGTTTGTGTATTCGACGAAATCATTCCTGATATAATAATAGTTGGAAAATGCCATGAAATTAGTAAATGTATATGCATCTAAGTTGATGGCCAAAAAAATATGTATCGAACTATTATTTTTGTGCCAATTCGTCACGAGTAATTTGACTCTATGTTCGTTGGAGATGGAGATGTATCCTACGTGATCATGGGGCTTAAGAATCCACCGTATTCTTCGTCTAAAGCTTGTGGAACGTCCCAATGCAACAAAGTCACGAAAGGCTTTATGCCTGCGTAAATCAACATGGAAAAAGAAAATCAAAATAAAGATCAATTGCTGTGACACCTCCCCATTTGTTAGAAGAGAGATTACTCTTATGATTTCAAGAGCAAAAGCCATTTTCCGGAAGACAAATCTACATCTAATAATAATAATAATAATTTCATGCCTTACCATTCTCTAGGAGTCCATCAATCAGATTGTTGTAGAACTCCACGCCTTTATGATTGACCCTCTTGCTTATTTTCCCATCTACAAAATATCCATAAAATTTTACCTAAATACATTGGCCATATGTATAACTAGCAATCAATTTTATACAAGCAAGTCTTATAAATAAATACTACATATTTGGAATTTGGATGGTTAACTGCTTCTACTTAGAACATATGGATGTCAAACTTAGTAGGATTCACTCAATCTTATGATCAGATGCACTGAATACATTTCAATGACCACTTTGGCTTTTATATAACTTTGTGGGTTTAACATGAAATCGTGATGATTATAACACCAAACTTCGCATGGTTTGCAAATAAGAACACTTACAAGGTGCAATTCTCGACCAGGAGATGGAAAATCTGAAGGAGTCCAATCCAATCACTTTCAACAGAGCTATATCCTTCTGTTCCATGAATTACTTGTAGTTAGTATAGAGCTAATACCAGAAAAAGAAAATCCCATGCGGGTTGATTTATACTTTAGCAATCAACAAACATGTGAGAATTAGATGCACAACATTAAATATATTTGATGATTATCATATTCACTTCTAAGTTATATTTGGCCCCTCTACCAAGCGTTGACTTTCATCTTACCGGTCCATAAAGTTGGAGAAATATTTCATATGACCAAGGTTTACCTACTTTACATTCAATCATATGAGGTTTGGTCTCCAATACTGAAACTGTTAGTTTTTTGGGAGTGTCATTACCTTATAATTGTAGTAAAATTCATCAGCCACGTCTCCGGAACTTCTGTCACTAATCTTCTCTGGCAAGAAAATATCATTAGGCCTCTCCTTGGACGGAGAGAGAGACACAGACACAGACAGAGTAGGCAATTAGACAATTAGTAATCCTTCTCATCTTTTCTAGATGGGTCTAGTGCTCTCATGGTCAAAATTAGACAGCCACTCGTGAACCCACATGGTCCACCGGATCTTACTAATAGTATAATCCAGGTCATCGGTCGTGTTCATCTTAATAGTACAAAAAATGAGAACAACATTAGAAAAAAAAGGCGAAAAAAATGTAGTCACCCCACACACACAAAAAAAGAAAAAAAGAAAAAGAATCTGCCCACTCAAGAAGAAGATTGATCTTGTATGAACCTGAATGATTTGCTCAAAGATTTGCATGAAACTGTTCGAGCTTCGTGATTTTAGTCCTCACCCTCAACCTAAAATGGTTTAAAATGTTGATAGGATTTGTGGGTTTGAGAGAGAGAAAGAGAGAGAGAGACCTGGATACACTCTGGTGTAGATGTCCCAATTGCTCAACCCTTTGCCATCTGATGCAGCTGCACCTTCGATCTGAACAGGCCAAAAACGGCATAAAGCTTAATTTGCGCCCGCAGCAAAGTAAAAAGAGACGTGAAGCAACGAGTAATCACCGTCCAATCTCTAATTAACCGGTCAAGTTGACATATAAGATACATTCGCTCGGTGTAGCGAATCAAGTTAATCTCTTCAAGAAACAGTAATGTACTCCTCTCATTCATGTGCCAGAAACCACACAAGCACGCTCTGATAAGTCCCCTCTTCGCTTTACGATTATCAGCACTACTTTCTCATAATACTAGTAAATCGAGTTCATCAGATCAATCTTTCGCTGAAATTGATTGGGCAACACATTGTCGCACTGGTACATGGTGAGCTAGCTCTTAAGAATTCATTTACCTGGTAGGCGCTCGATGCGACTCCAAATATGAAACTGGCCGGAAAGCTACCTCTGTTGATCTCCACATTACTCGAAGGACCGACATGGGTCTTGTTTTCTCGATCTATGGCTCCGAAACTGCAGGCGACGGAACAACACGCGATTAACACCAAGATATTCCTAAATCCGGCACGGGATTCCATGTCTTTTCTGAGTCCTCTATTCCCAGAACGACATGATTATGAAGCCGCATAATTGTAAAGCTGTCCTGTCACAGGAGAAAAATATTATTATTTGAGGTGATTGTTTGATCCAGCGAGAAAGAAAGTCCAAAGGTTTGTGAAATATCAACAGGTCCAGATACCAGGGATCGTGTCCACTCCAGCTGCCATTACTCTCCAACTCCTCTTTTTCCCAAAATGGTACCGCATGTGCGCTGCGTCACTGGAATGCTGTCACGGAAGTCAACGTAAAGTCGAAAGTTTGGTGGAACAGCGCAGATCCCAGCGGATGCTTCGACTGCAACTACCATTCGTTGTGTCTTATGTTGCTAGACAGTAGTACGATCATGACCGTTAGATGGAAGAAGGGAGACGCTATGATAAACGTGCTTCACCAAATTCTTGTCTCAAACTAAAACTAAAAAAATACCTGCATAATGATTGCCCACGAATGAGCCGAATATATGGGACCGTTTGTGAAATAATGTCCAAGATCGTTAGAAACTCAGTAAATTAACTTATGTGACCGGAGCACGTCGAGATTTTTGCGAATCGAGGATTGCCAGCTATTAGCGGCCTCGTTCTTAAGATCTTCTAAAATCCTAAGCTCGAGAAACTTGCGGGATGCAAGAGCTTAAAGACTATATTAGAATCATCATTAATTGATTCAGAAAACCTAGGTCGATTGGGCACCTAAAAGCCTAGGCAGTGATGAGAATGTTACCAACCTAGTGCATGTGTGAAGAAAACTGGTCTATGGAGACTAGAGATCTTATGTCCGGAGAATTGGTTATGTGCGGGACATATTAGCTTTTCACAACAAACTTTTGACAGTGCAACCCAATTTTTGGTTAAGTGTTAAATCATCTATCATTTAATTTCATGAGTATCCATGATGTGCTACTTCAAAACTTCGACCTAGTATTTTATTAATGAGGCCCCATTTTGTGTGCAGCATCATGACTCCATTTGTGTGATAGAAGCACATATTAATTCATATGCAAGATTCAGTCATGTTTTGGAAATGACGTGACATGGCAATATTCATGTGCAACATGACATAACAAATTAAATTCAAAACATGATAACTGAAATAACATGGCATTACAATATTCCCATGTAGAATGGTGTGATGAATAAAATTCAAAACATGATGACGAGATGACATGATATGACAATCGCTTGTAGCATGACATGGCAAATTGAATCCAATACACCATGTCGAAATGACATGAGACAGCAATACCACATGTGATGTGACATAGCAAATTAAATTCAAAGCTTGATAACGAAATAACAAGACATCGCAACATTCAGATGAAGCATGATAGGATGAATAAGATTCAAAACACGAGAACAAAATAACATGACATGATAATAATCACATCAATATGACATGGAGAATTAAATTTAGAACAAAGTAATGTAATAGAATGGCGTGGCAATATTTGCCGGTAGAATGACATGGCCAATCTAATTTATAAGTCGATAGTGAAAGAACATCATATGAAAAAATTAACTTGCAACATGACATGACAAATCGGATCCAAAACATAATAGAGAAGTGATAATCTCGTGTTGACACCTGAATTTTCTTCAACATTGTATATATTTTTTTTTAATTCATTGATTTGATTGCTTTTTGGGACATTCGATTCGGGGACAATAATAATTTAAGATTTCAAGCCAATTTCAAGATTTTGAGCTCAAACAAGTAGGCCAACATTTGAACACGAGTTTAGAGCATGAAACAATGCATTGGACCGACGGAGTTCGGCCAAATTAACCCGATTGTCCAACCTAGTTCGCCTAATGGGTCAAACAAATAGATAGCCAATCTTACTAGATTGTTTGAAGTAAAATAGAATGATTGGAAAGTCTCGGATCAACCAAGTCAACCCAAAAGTCAATGAATTCCACCAATAGACCCATGGCCGGCCCACTCTCTCCCTAATCACAATATTTCATTTTCTAAAATTATTAAAATTAAATTTAATGTCATCAATCCTTAAGAGCCCCAACCTAACCATTCAATCCCCTCTAATCTAGACTTTAGGATGTGCCATGTCATCCATCCATGTGACATATCAAGGCCTATCCTTATTTCTCACTCATTAAGCAAATAATTAACGATGTGATCATAAGACGAGTCGTAGGGTTAGGATTAGTTCTAAATTTGATTTTTTTCCCTCCTGAATTTCCCTCCTAATCCTGAGGTTCATATTTACACTCTCAATTTAGCCATATTATTCTCCCAAAAACTCTCTCGTTCTTCTCATCGGGCGTCCTTGCTTCGCCAAGCTCTGACCATTTATTGATCTCCTTCCGATGCTAGCGACCTCACTTCTTCATGCGACTAGCCTCTTCAGTGAGTCCACAAGCCATTCATGGTGATCGATCACCATTGCCATTACCATAAGTCCTCCAATTCATCAATTTTTGTCGATCGTTCACCTATTCTCAATTCAAGAATAGGCGAATGTTCGATACAAACTTGTGATGATCTTCCAACGAATCATCCAAGAATCCTCGATTCAATTGTAGTACAAAATTGAAGTAATTACTTCAATCTACGATTGAATTTCAAGGTAGGATGTGATGAAATGGAATAATTATGGTAGTTGCTTGAATAAGTTTAGTTTCGAAAATTAACCTTCCCTTTTCTATTTTTGGACTGTTGAGATTGTTCATTATGTATTGAGAAAATAATAGTCGATAGAGGATGCCAACGTTTAACATTTGCAAGTACTTAATTAATTGATATAGCATAAATCTTATTCATCATAACGAAATTAGATCATCACCGCATATCCACCGGATGAAGTCACTCGTGTACCGATCTTGTCTTATCACTGCTAGAGGACGAAAATGACACATGAAACTTCTAAAGTTATGCCTAGCGTTTGATCTGGGGCGGATCTCGGGGGCAACCGGGCCAATGGTTGCTCTTTCCTCCCCGGTCCAAAAATTCCTTATACCCTCGGTAGGAAAAAATGATAATCCAAAAAGCATTTCTTATATGTTACCTAACTAATCGCTTGTCTCATCTTCTATAGTCTCAAATCCCCGGTTCCCATCGTGTTTAATGGTATCTCTATATTTTATCTTGGTTTAATTTTTTTACAATAAGTTCAATTTTTTTACAATAATTCTTTTATGTAGTTTAAAACTATTCAACGTGGTTCTTACGCCTTTAAAATCGATATTAAGTAGCTCATGATAAGAACACTCCAGGTAAAATTAAAAATCACATTTCAGTGTCTAAATGATTGTCCTTGCTTGGTGGCTGGAGAGATAAAATTTGGGGCTCATATTCCCGAAACTCTTCTAGAAAGCAAAAAAGCCCATGTAGCTATTATTGCATTTAGGGACCAAACAGGGTTTGTAATTTTTCGTCAACTTTTCATTTGTTTATATTGGACTAGAGCAGGTTCTTAAAAGGCTCAATAAAGA
The DNA here is from genome assembly GCA_017140185.1 of Eucalyptus polyanthemos subsp. polyanthemos. Lineage (NCBI taxonomy): Eukaryota > Viridiplantae > Streptophyta > Magnoliopsida > Myrtales > Myrtaceae > Eucalyptus > Eucalyptus polyanthemos. The sequence continues at coordinate 31,166,230 of CM029464.1, read as the reverse complement.
AATAGACAAGAAATCCACCCATTAAATGTTTGTTCAACTACAGTGCTTAATTTGCATTTTCCATCAATATTCACATAGAAATATGGAATTGTCCCGAAATTTTATTCAGAGGTCACTTTATCTTTTTGCCGTTTTTCAGATCATATATGTCATGAAAAATAGTATTTGACCAAAATTGAAAATTGGAATAGTTCATGTGAAGATAGTTTTTGTAACTTGTCCTTATTTTATTACGGATAACTTTGTACATATTTAAAGATATTGCTTACAATGATTCCAATAAATTAGCATATCGAAAACAGAGGGGAGGAAAACCTATCGATGGGATCAATAATGTAGATAGAGACGGTAGCTCTTACATTACTCACTAAGCAGAATAGTAAAACATTTCTCTATTGCTCTAGTGTGTTGTGTGTATGTACATATTCAACTCTAAATGCTGCTTTAGTGTATTACAAAATGAATTATCGCATAGCTATTGATTAATGCTGCTCCATTTTTGGTTTACTGTTTTTGCAAATTCACTCCTGAATATGTGATCATCACGAAATCTCTTGCCAGCAACGCATTTGACGCTCTAACTTACGTACACAGCATTAGCTAATACTAACAATCATAAGGCTTAATGAAAGGGAAGCACATGAAAAACCAATTTAAAAACACAAAAAACTATTATCTTGCTTTACAACATGCTTATTATCACATTAATCATGTCGTAACCTATACAGTATGTTAGACTCAGTGAGCAATCCGAGACGCAAGATGATATCTTAATCTACATCAAGGAAATGCTTTGCGGTGCGCCTCCAATCCAGCCAGAGCATAGCATATTTAGGGTTCGTCGTCAACGGCGCAAAGTAAACCACAAAGCCTATGGACCGGAGATTCTAGTTGTCGGCCCTTATCACTATGGAAATGAAAAGTTCAAATTCCTGGAAGACCAAAAGAAGCAGTACGTGCAGCAGTTGCTTTGGAGGAGAAATGAGAGTGTCAACGGGTATATGCCGACTCTAAGAGAATTGGAACAATGGGCGCATGATTGCTAGGCAGAAACCATCTATCTTTCCCCAAAACAGTTCCAAGCGATGATGCTCATTGATGGTTGTTTCATTGTCGAGTTGTTCCATAAGTTCAATACGGATGAATTGAGAGACAAAGTGTGCGCATGGTAACCATCCCCAGCCCAACAATTTCTATTCTTTTATTCCCCAGAACAAAAAAAGAATAAACCCGTTTGATAACTTGCAAGTTAGTTTTTTGTTAGGAACGAAAAGTTAGCCCAGGAATGGTTTTGGAATAGAAATGAGAAGTAGAAAAAGTTGCTTCTTGTTCCCGGGAACAAGTTTAAGAAATAAGTGAATTTTTTTCTTTTATTCTTCTCTTCTTGACCGCCCTTGACCGCCATTGATTGCCGACCGCCGGGCCCGTCATTGCCCGCCCATTCTACACGCCCCTGCCGCGTCGGCCGACCGCCGCCACCCGGCCGGCGTCCGGAGGCCGACCGACCATCGCTGCCCCGGTCGCCGGTCGCCGCCGGTCGCCGGCCGGCCGATTCGCCGCCGGACGACCGCCGACGACCGGCCGCTGGCCGGCCATTGTGCCGCCGGACGACCGCCCGCGGCCGATGTGTGGCCGGACGACCGCCGCCGCCGCCGGTCGCCGGAGGCCGACTGACCGTCGCGGCCGACGGTCGCCGTCGACGGTCGCAGCCCGGCCGACCGACCGTCGCCGTCGACGGTTCGCCGACCATCGACCGTCGCCGTCGCCGCCGCCGCCGGCCTACCGTTCGCCGCCGCACGTCTCAAATCTCCGGCCGACCGCCACCGGCCGATTGCCGGCATTGCCGATGGCCGTCGCCACGGCCCATCGGCCGCCACCTCCGCGGCCGCCTGGCCGCCCTCCGGCGGCCGGCGTCGACGGCGGCCGATCGGGCCGGCGACGGCATCGGTCGGCGGCGTCGGCCGGCGGGCGGTCGGCACCGGCGGCGACGTGCGGTGGCGCGGGCACCGTCCGCGACGGCCGTCTACCGGCAAAAAAATAAAAAACAAATAAATATAGAAAAGAAACTGTTTTTTACCAAACGCATTTCTCTATTCTTTTTCTGTTTCTAGAGTGTAGTTACCAAACGGGTTTTTTTACATAGAAATTGTTCCCCAGAATAGAAATAGAAAAGAACTATTTCTGAAAAGAAATTGTTCCCCGGCCAAGAATGGTTACCATGCGCAGCCAAAGACGACCCGCTAATAAATGCAGATCGGATTCGATACTGACTCTAGCGCAATGCACTGCTTCTTGAGAACCAACTCCCGCTTTTCGTCTTGAACAAGGTATTGACCTGGCTAAAGGTCCGGATGAGCATCTCGAGCTCATCGATAGAGCCACCAGTTATTTCGAACTAGGAGACTCGAGCCGATATCCGACACTTCACGAGAGCAAACATCTTCTTCATCTAATGTACACATGTTTGACTTCTGGCTTGCCTAACGTGCCCGACTAAATGGCGGAGCCCTGCCGATGAAAGAGAAACTCGTGTTCATGTCCTCAGCGACGGAGCTCATGGAGTCTGAAGTCAAGTTAAAAGAAGTGCGAGGGCGGCGCATGAAAGACATCAGATTCGAGAACTGGAAATTTGAGATACCGGTCTCGAGTATACAGGACCACACTGAGTCACAATTGAAACCAAATCATGTATGAGCAGCATCATCCAGGCGGAGACATCATCTACTTTACCAACTACTGACCTTCATGGATTGCCTTGTAAACTCTTCAAAGGACATCAAGGTACTCTGCTGCATAGGGATTATCAGGAACTACTTGGGCGATGACGAGGTGTTTGTGCAGATGTTCAACAAGATGGGTGACTATGTCACTCTATCCAATTTCTATTACTCCGAGATCTTCAAAAATGTGAACGTGTATTGTAACATGAGGAGGAACATTTGAATGGTGAAACTGAGGAGGTAATGTTTCCATAGTCCTTAGGCTTTCTTGTCAATTCTCGCAGCCATCATGTTGCTCCTTCTCGCAGTAGCTCAAACATTATTTGGTATTCTTTCTTACAGAAAGCAAAAATAAATGAGATCAATGCTGGTTCATCTATTTCTCATAGTTTATTGGAATACATAGAATAGTTTACATACAATTGGTGAAATCTAAATATGTAACTGTCAGCTTCTAACTTAATAATCTCTTAACACGTCGTTCAACCACAGCGATCCAGAGAATTGGGCCAGCATCCTTATATTTGCATTTATCACAATTGAACAAGTCTCTGTCGTGAAGGCAATTCCAACTTCTAGTTTAAAGTGTATTGCTCGCGCTAAGCTGACGTATCGCCCATAAGCTGATATAGTACACCAATATACTGCTCTTGCTAATCTGACATATCAGAGCCCGTAGGATGATATATTATACTATCCCATCATTCAATACATTCCATCTTTTATCCTTTTTGATAAAATAGCCGTGTATGGGGACACGGTCGACCTTAGCCAAAATATAATATTTTCATTTCCATAATTCCCACATTTTTTGTAGTCCATTCAAATATTTTTGGCATTATCAACCGATACCCGGTTATTTTTCAATTAATAACCAAAGATTATTCAATTAAAGAATAATTCCCAATTTCACAAATAATTCAATTCAGCACAAAATAAAGCTCAATTAAATAAACGGACTGCGCCACGACAATCAGCATAAAATTCCGGTCGTCGGCTATCCCTACCTAATTTCCGGAAAATAAATAAATAATTAAATTAATTTTGAAAATTAATAAATAAAAGCAATAAATCCATTTTAGGCCCGTAATACCGAATCGGAAGCCGAGACGAGCCTGGAAAATTACCGAGACTTGTTCAATAAATAACAGAGCATATCTACTTGCTAAGTACACTAACCATTCTCCTAACATGCATAGGTAAATCCCTAATTTAATTATTCTAATCTAATCTAACCACCTAATTGCACTTAATTAAATTTAATCAACCCTTAAGCATAATTAGTAAACTAAGAAAGCATTAGTGAGTAAAATTCACTTGATTTAAAAGCGGAGATCGGATCACCACGACGACGAAGCGACGACGGCCGAAATCCAAATTTTCGGCGGCGTCGGCGGACACCTGGGCCGGGCTCAAAGGCCTTGCAAGCCCACAGCAAATTGTTGGGCTTGGGCTGAACTTGCGGTTGGGCTTGGCTTCGCGGGCTTGGGCTGCTGAATTCTTGGGCCAAACTTCAAGTGAGCTGGGTTGGGCCTTAAACACTGGGCTTGCTGGACTTCAATAGAGTTGCTGAAATGGGCTGATGAAAATCACTGGGCTGCTGACTTACGTTGAAGAAGTTGGGCCCACCTGGAAGTTTGGGCTACTGCAACTGAAGCCCACGACTTCAAATGGCTGAAGCTCGCTGCAGAAATTATGAAGGTGCTGGACTTCGTCTTTGCTGACGTGTGGATGACGCTACTGGGAAGAAAAACCGAAGCTGCGAAGCTAAGGGCGGCGTGGATTGAAGACGCACACGTGGATTGAAGACGCACACGTGGAGATGAAGACACGAACGATGGGAGCAGGTGGCGTTCATTCGGTTTGATGCAGCTGGAATGGATTCACGAGCTGAGTTGGGCCGTGAGATTCGCTGGAGGACGCGTGGATCGGTGCAAGCTGTTGTTGAACATTGACTGGAGAAGCAGCTTTGTGGACAAGCGGTAGAGGAATGGAGCTGCAGGTTGCTCTGTTCAAATGGACGAAAAGAAAGGGTGAGGCTTCGTGGAGTAAGCTTTGAAGAGGTTTGCTGGGCTGTTCGGTTGATGGTGACCGAATAAGAAGGAAGCTCGGACGCATGGAAGTTGGACTTCCATGGCAAAACATGGAGCTAGTCAGTTGAAGGAGAATCGTGGCTGAAGAAAGAGAGTGAGTGGAGAGAACTTGAAGAGAGAGAGAGAGTTGGGGCACTTCACGCGTCGAGGAAAATGAAACAAAAGCAAAAGCACAAGCAGGAACCAGCGGCCAGCTTGCAAGAGAGAGCCTTCAAAGTCCAAAATAAATATCTAAATCATCATTGCTTTGGCCCACAAAGTCTACATGTATATCCTCTATGTCCCAATACTTTCTAGCATAAAATTTCCCATATAATCCAATTTTTGATGTAAAAAATACAGCCCCCTTCAAAGCTCCGAAATTCATTCAATCTTGGACTTCAATTTCCCAAATCGACGTCGAAAATTTCTAAGGAAAAAGCCCGAACAATTTTCTATAAGTCATCAATACTCAAAAGCTCGACTTGGAAGTCAAAACTTGCTTAAATTTGGCTTATACGAATTTCCGTTAATTTTCCGAGATGGCCGAATCGATTTTCCGTAAAAATCTCAAAATCTTTGAAAATTTATTGTGACTGAGTCAACGTTCCTAGGATTTATTGTGACTTGACGAAATTTTCAATTTCTGAAATCAGTCTCGAATTCATGGTTAATTTCCATTCGACGCGTTTTTAGCATGACCAAGGCTACCGGGTAACTTTTAGAGATTTTTAGTGCAAATGACCCATTGCCGATTTTCTTTGAGCCACAATGAATCCACTCAACACATTGACGACTATCGGTGGTCGTGAAAATCTCAAGAATTCAAATACAAACACAGGGTACCAAAACAATAAGAAAATCAGTTTAGTGTGGGCTGACGAGAATTTTTTAATTTAGTGGTGTCACCCACGATTAGCCACACATCAATCGAACCGACTTATCTCTGATCTCAAATTGATTTATATCTATGCCGTAATGACCTTAAAAGATGGACATGGTCGAGAAGCCAATTCCTAGTTGAATTCTCAAGTCTATTTGCCTTAAAATTCTTAATGGCTTTCCCTGATAGTTTAGTTATCTCGAGAGTGATCAGCTCTGAGAATAGCCCTATAGACGCATAAATGAAATGCCCGATTTATTCAGTAGAAAATAGGATTGAAAATTTGGGATGTCACAATCAGAGCCAAGTGCTTGGTTTATAAAAGTATTTTTACTTTTGAGCTAAAGATCTTTTATGGCTAGTATTTTGGCACTAAGACTTATGGAAGGGTAAAGCAACACCAGGCCACCATATTTTGATGAAAATGAATACAACGTATCGAAGAACAACATGAAAGCATTCATAAGATCTAGAGATCCCTTGCAATGGGATGTTGTGGAAAAATGAATCAATCATACTGCTGCGTCTATATCAAATAAGAATGGCAAAGATAAAGAAACAAAATCCCCCGTTCCTATGTCTCGGACGGAGATGTCCAAAAGAGAAGCTCTTGATGCGAAAGCAATTTATTCTTCATGTGAAGTAGCAAAAGAAGTTTATGATAGACTTCATGTTACATATGAATGGACCGATCATGTAAAAGAGACAAAAGTAAACTTCCTATTCGGCAAATATGAATCCTTTAAGATGAAGCAAGGAAAGTCGATTGGAGATACGTTCAGCTGTTTTACAGAAATTGTAAATGGTTTAGCATATCAAGGTCAACCAATTTCTTCCCCAATGAAGATCAACAAACTTCTATGAGGTCTCTCAAAAGATTGGAACCATGTTAAGACCTTAATCCGAGAGACTCAGAGGATTATGCCACTCTCCGTTGATGAATTGATTAGCACTCTTCAATCTTATGAAGTGGAACAAATCAATGACGAAGATCCCGAAGGTAAGAAGTCCATCGCTTTAATATCTAACGCTGATTATGATGATACAGACTCAAAAAATGACATGGACGATGAAGAACTTGCCTTTATGATCAAGAAATTCAAAAAGCCAAGTAGAAAGGGAAGGAAATTCAGTGAAAGAAGACAATACAAGCAAAATGGCCAGAAAAGAACCATGAAAGAAGATGACGAGTAAGGAAATATATGCTTGATGGCACATTCAAACTTAGATTTGAAATTAGAATAAAAGTTTGACGCGGACACAGACTCAGAATCAAAGTCGACTCAGACATAGACTTAGAATCCGATGAGGAAATCAAGGTAAGTCATTCAAAAATTTATCTCAAAGTTTCAAAGTATATAATGAACTTTGCTTAAATCTCAAATCTTCTCTTAAAAGGATCTACGAAGTTAAAAAGGAGAATTCTCGGCTTAGGTAACAGGATCTTTCTCAAAAAGAAAATTTTGAAATTTTGTAAAAAGATTTTCTACAAACAAATGGAAGTCAAGATTTACTTTTCAAAGAAAATGATTCTTTAAAGAAAGAATTTTCAAATATTTCAATAAGATTGTCAAATGGATCAAAAACATTAGAGCATATCATTTCCATACAAGTTTCTTATTATAATAAGTCGGGACTTGGTTTCAATAAGGAAAGTGATTCTCTAATAGATTTTCCTAAAGTTAAGAAGACTTAGACAAAGACCTTCTAAACTTGCGTACAAAAATCATTTTCAAAGGATATTTATATAATCTGTTGGTCGAAATGACTTCAAGTATTCAAATTGTGGAGACTCGAAACGCTTTGAGAAAAAATGTCCTAAAGTCTGGAGACCTATCAAGAAAGATTGGATAAAAACAGCATATTCTACTAACTCTCATGGACCCACGAAAAAATGGGTACCAAATAAAAGATGAGTTATTTTTGTAGGAAATAAAGGAAGAGAACAAGGAGAGTTTGGTAAGGAATGTATATATTGTTTATTTGAGTACACAATTTAAAATTTCTTATTATGCTTGATATTCAATATATCCTTGGTTGATTCAGATTTTATAATGATCATATTCTTTTATTGGTTTTATTGAAGAAAGAATCGTGCGATTTATTTTTGTGATTCGTGCGTTGAGATTTGATATAATACGTGTGATCATTTTGCTTAGAGACAAATGAATTTATTTGATTTGATTTTATACTCTCAGATTTTATCATATTTTGCCTAGTAAAAATCTGTTTTACGTAATATTAATTTATTATGCAAAAAATTCTTTCTTAAATATTCAAGGATTTTATTCTCTCTATTTTTATCGTAGTATGACTAAGTGAGAATTTATTTTTCAGAATATTATTGTGCATAATATTCTTTCTTTGAATACTTTGTTATGATGAATTAAGAAAGAATATTTGATTATGGAGATTTCATATTTTGCTCTAACATCATCGAAGGATCCAGATTGATGGATACCAAAAAGGGAAATGAGTTGATTGCAGGAAATTCTTTAAGGAAGAATGATCGCAAATCTATGCAAATCATGATGCAATCAGAAATGTATTTCATGCGAAGATTGGTTATGATTTTTTTTTTTTTATCGATGGTATATTTGAAACATATACCTTGGGTAAGAGAAATTTTTTTAATCATCCTGCCTTGCAAATTTCTACGTGCATTTATCATGATTTTGGATGATTGTTTATTATATTGTGAATATCTTTCATCATAAATATAAGGTATTGCAATTTTGGCACGTGATAGAAATATCTATTTTCTTTTTGCGAAATGCATCAATGATATATATTTTAGATTTATGTTTGAGAAAATGCCTTTGATCTTGAAAGATATTATTACATATTTATGAATATTATTGCTATATTTTTAAAAGATATCTTATATCTAGCAAGTTTTGATCCGCAAATCGGATGAAGGTATTACGTGATATATTTGCAAGGATTATCATCTGTTATACACAAATTTGTAGGTCGTAAAAGAATCTTCCATTTGGATTTTGGAAAGCTAAATTTGAAAATCATGGAGATTCTGTACTATTTTTTGGAGGCTCAAAGATTCTATTCCTTGTGCAAATTTTTTGCAAATAATTTTATATATGCTATTCAATTTATTTATTTGAAGAAATGACACTATATATTATGTGAATATTATTACAGCTTATTTGTGCAAAAAGTTTATTAAGTTTATGCAGGTTGAATTCGAGAAGAGCTTGATTGAAGAAAATAAATTTTTGCCTCGAATTTCAAAATGCAAATGATCATTGTGAATATTGTTGTTACGAATGAAATAATGGAAAAATATTATACTCAACGTGCACAAGCCACAATTAGTGCTACTCGCAAATACTGTCATGATGACAGGGGAAGAAAGCGAATTCAAGAGAAAGGAAAGTATCATGATCATCTCAAAAAGGCAACTAATTGAGGGGGAGCTTTGATCAATTATGGAATTTTTTTTTGAATTGATTGTGATCTTATTATGGAAGGAAGGAAAAGGTAAATGTGATTAGAACTTACCAAGTTCTACAAAATCCGGTTAGTGCATTCTTTATTACAATTTGTCATTAATAAATCTTTTTTTTTTGATATTATCATTTTATTATGACAAACAGGGTACGTGAATTTTATGATGCATTCGTGATTTTTATTGAATATTTACTGATATATATTATCGAAGTGAGCTATATTGCATATCTTTAATATTCGATAAAAGCTGATTTTTTTTTTTAATTGTGTTTCATGCAAGATATTTGTTATCATTTTATATTCTCTATGTAATACTATTTCTATGGTTACCGCTTTTTGATTATGACAAAAAGGGGGAGAGAATATAAATATGCATATGTGTTGATATTTATTGACCTACGATTATCTTTACATACATAATTTTATGCTCAATCTATTTGCTATCTTGAATTACATTATTCTTTAAGATTGCATTAATTTATTATCTTTAAAAGCATGATTACACATTTGCATATTCAGAGATTGTTTTGTCATCATCAAGAATGGGGAGATTGTTAGGGAAATCCCTTATGATATTTTGAAGATGACAAAATAAATTAAAGGCTACTAACGTGTTTAATGGTTAAGTAATAGACCATGCAGATAATAAGACATGTAAATGATATTGTCAAAGTCTAAAGACGGCCAGAAGATTGAACGTAACACATGTCTAAAATATATTTTGAAGATTTCCAGACTTTTTATGTCAAAGTCTGAAAATCTGCCAGACTTTGGTGTCAAAGTCTGTTCTAAATTAAAAGTCAGCTTACTCTGATAAATTATAGACTGAACGTGAATGAAAAACCAGAAGACAGACTCTATGCTGTAGCTGAACTAGAAGACAGACTTTATGCTGAAGCTGAACTTATTCAGACTGTGTTCAGACCTTAAAATTAAATCTATTCAAAAGCAGAATATGTTCAGACCTAGATTGTAAAGTCTATTGTACTTAAACTCAGATTGTAAAGTTTAACTCAGACTTAGATTGTAAAGTCTATTACGCTCAGACCTAAATTGTAAAGTTTATTGCACTTAAACTTTACATCCATATTCGACAGAACGTAACATAAGCTCCAATCATATAATGGCTAGTGATCTGATTTGGATTCTACATCAAGATAGATTTGATTGACTCAATCTAATTGATTAGTGATTGGATATTGAAGACAAGAACTTTCTATATGGAGAAGCTCTACTTGTGGAAATCAAGATTCTATTTGTATTGGCGATCAGAATCAATTTGGGATTCTACTTCTATCACTTAACGGCTACCAAATTTCTAGATATAGAGCTATCTAATATATAGATTGGAAGACAATCCTCAAGATACTGTCTAACGGCAAGTTTGGAAGTAAAGGAGTATTTAAGGAGATCAAGGATCGATGAGCAAGTAAGAGATAGATCGTAAAATTTATAATTCCAAAGTCTGAGCGACATTCGATCATATACTTGTCTCTTGTGAGCTTAAACGTTTGTGATCGTGAGAGAAATACTAAAAGAGTAACTTAGTGAGATAGTGTGATCTACTACTAAGTGTTTGCACTCAAAATTGTAATATCTTGTTGATTGCATAGTGGAATCCAGCCAAGAAGGCTGTTAGCGTGGGAGAGTGGATGTAGGCTTGATCTAAGCTGAACCACTATAAACCTTGTGTTCTTATTCTCTTCCCTGAATCTTTTTATTTTGTTCGTAGTTCTATTTAACTACTAAAAGTCTGATCTTGCTCAAAGTCTGCTGCTCTTCAGACTTAGTTTCAAAAGTTTGTTATTATTCAGACTTAGGTTAAAAATAAAGGTTTTACTCTAGATTTTGCAGAATCTGTTTTTGCACGTATTCACCACTCCTCTAGGTGTTTATACAAGCACTTTCAGAATTTTCCTTGTTTATGTAGAATAATGAGATATAGAGAATATAAGAAAAATAATGGCAAAACAGGAATTTAAATCAAGAAGTAGTGGAAGATAGATATCAAATCAGAATCATTTGATTTACTTCCAGATTTTATGCGCAATTGCTTAGAGCTTGAATATATCCTCAAAATGGGAGAACATTGAGAGCCAAAGAGAGCAGTTAGGTTTTTGTTAAATCGTTTTTCATTCTTCTGAGAGTTTTTCAAGTATTTTGAAGAGAAGACAAAAGTGGTGACAAATTTCTTGTTCTTCGATTCGAGATGCTGGGTTTGATATATATTTTTATTTCTTCTTCTACTATGTTCTAATTTTCTTTTGTTAGGACTATGATGTAGCCTAACCATGATGATGTGAATTTCATGATTTTTATGTTTTCCCATTGATTTAATTCATGTGAGTTATATATCATTATGCTTAATGCTTTTGAGCAACTGGCCACCACTTGAATGATCTGATGTGCATGTTTGAAATTGAGAAGTGATAATATACAATTACTCATTATAATATATAACAATGAATTAAACATGGATATATATATACCGTGTTATTTGTGTAGCTTTCGGTGATAAAGTGATCAAAAATACTCATTGTAAGTCGGGAATATTCATAGTTATGCACTTAGATATAGGATAGTAAATAGATTAGGAAATTCCGCTATCACATGTTTGATATTTTTCTTGTATCCACAATAATATGAAATTCATATTCAGTGGTTATGGTGAAATCGGATGTTCTAACATATTTATCTGATTGATTTACTGCATTTAGTCTCCCAATTTTTTTTTAATTTATTCTAAATTATATTTTGGTATGTTAGATAAATTTTATAATTAATCTATTTTAGTATTTAACTAGTTTATTAATAATCAATCTTCGTGGGATAATACTTTTTCTTATAATTATATTACTTGTTCAACACACTCACTTGCATTTAGAATTTTACGAACATTACCCGGTAGCCGAGGTCACGCTAAAAACGCACCAGATTGAAATTAACTGTGAATTTGAGTCCGATTTCAAAATTGAAAGTTCTGTCATATCATGAGTCATTTTAAGAACGTTAACTCAGCCTTAGAAGATTTTTCTGCAAACCGAAACTTTTTGGGAAAATGTTGTCATATGGTCGTTTTTGTCCAGAAAAAGTCAATGATCATTTTTGATCGCGTAACTGGGTTGCGAGTGGGATCAGTTGGTGAGGAAAAATACCAATTTGATCGATGAGGTGTCAGTTGATTTTTAAGAGGCCAAATTGGAGTGATTTAAGCATGAATGAGTGTCCAATTGGAGGAAATTCTAAGCAAATTCGTGTGCCCCCCACCACCATGACTTATGGACCAATTCCAGCTTCTAGATGAGAGCATGGCTAGCTGAGTTTGGTCCATGGAAGGCAGCTGGTGGTGGAGATTGGTCTTGGGGGACAAAGGTAAGTACCTTGTTCCCTCTCTCTTTCCTCTCCCCCTCCCACTAGTCGATAGCCCCTTTCTTCTTCTCCATTTTGCAGTTTGAAGGCCACCAAAACCAAAGGAGAATTAGCTAAAGCCGTGGAGTAGCCTCGCCATCGCGCGCCACCACCGAAGTCGCCGTTCGTTGCCCCGTCTCTCGTTCGTGCCACCACGCCTCGTCACGCGTGTAACATCCCAGGTCTTCACTGTACACATATTGTCTGCTTTGAACACTAAGTCCTCACGGTTTTGTTCTTCTCGAGGTAGCCCATACTATCCCAAGAAAACATGTATGTATAGTTAGAGAGACCCAAGCCTTATAAACTAGCCTAAGTGTGGCATCCTAAAACTCCGTGATGACCTTTAGATGCCTTATACCCTTTGGAAGGGCGATGGACACATCATTGATCTATGTTATGGTCTTTAGACCAAAAAAGTGTAATAGAATTAATGACCGAGCACCTAATGGGTGAATTATGTTTTTGGCCATGAATTTTATAAGTTGGACTTTATTAATCTTTGTTATAAAGTATTATAGCCACTTAAATTTGTAATTTAAGTACTTTGATTTAATAGAGATTTAGTTAGTTTTTTAAAAAGGGTTAATTCTGGATTTATTTAAGCTTGGGTCTTAGGCCCAAGAGTGTTGGGCTTAAGATGGGCCAAAATGGCTGGCCCATAAGCCCATGAAAGGGCCGTCAATCACACGAAGAAGTGGGGGGGAGAGACCAGTTTGCATGCCTCCCCATTTGTCATTTGAAGTTAGCCAAGTGTCAAGCCATGCAAAACTAATGATGGCTAATGATGGAGGGAAGGAAAATTAGAAGGGAAAAGTGGCCGGTTTAAGCGAGAGAGAAGGAGAGAGAGGGGAGAGTTCATCCGAGAGAGAGAGAGAGGAGAGAAAGAGAAAGAAGAAAGGAAGAAATGAAGAAGGGAAGAAGGAAGGAGGAAGGGCCGTGCATCGCCGTTTGTCGTCACGGTGTCTCGCCATGTCTTGCCGTTGTGTTCGCCGTTTGCTCGGTCTAGAGGCAAGTGGGATCTCTTGATCTATCCTTGCATGCTGTGCTTAGTGTGTGTGATTGAATGGTGACAATTTCGGATGTATAGAATGCGAAACATTGAAGTTATAAGAATGGTGCTCTAGTCTAATGTACTGTTCTTGAGAAAAACAGCTCGACCTTGGATGTTCTAGTGACTTGCATGTGATGTTCTAGCTGAATTTTGGCTTCGACCTCTAAATGAAAGTTGTAAAGGACTTCTTGGAGTATAACATAATCAAATTTGGGACAAAAAAAAACAAGTATAAGTGGGTGAAATCGTTATTCTTTGGAAAGACTGGATCTGGAAATATTGGTACTAGGAAGAGGGGGTTTAACCATCCATATTTAATTACCTAGGACGAATCTGACTTTGATGTCTTCATGAAGTATCTACCTTATGATATTTTCTATCACATAGTCAAATTGCATAATTTTTTAAAGTCATTTGGGTATTTAATCGGAAATGTTTCTAAAACTGTGCAATCTGATGTGTTCGGACCTTGTAAGTTGTAATGCGTGGACTATATCATTTTGTATGAGGTTCTATTGGAAAAGTGTTCTACATAAAATATCTTTATTTATGTCTTGCCTACAACATATTCAAATTTTGTAATTGTTGAAGTTCATTTGCCTATTTAACCAAAAATGTTTCAAAAACTGTGCAAGTTGAACTGTTAGAATAGTAGTACTGTGATGCATGGTCTATACCGAATTATATGGGGATCTTTTGGTGTAGTGATCTGCATGAAATATTTGCCTTTATGTCTTGACTATCATATGTTCGAATTTCATAATTTTTGAAGTTCATTTGGGTATTTAATCAAAATGTTTTCTGAAACTGTGCAAACAGAATTGTTCGAATTCCGAAATCTGCAATGCATGAACCATACTCAATATTGTAGAGTTCTATTGGCATAATGTATTTATGAGATAACTATCTTTAAGTGTTGTTTATAATCCATCAAAATTTCATAATATTTGGAGTCCGTTTATGTAGTAAATTGGAAGTATTTTCGGAATTGTGTATGATGCTTCATCCGAACATTTATATGTTTTCAGAAAAATAAAAGAACTTGTTTCATGTGATATGATGTATTGTGTTACATATATGATATCATATATCATGGTACATAATGTCAAAAGTTCAAATAGACCTTGTTGCCGTCACATCATGTGCCATGCTGATTTTGAGACACAATTGTGGATATGAATTATAATAAATGAGGATACCGTTGGAGGTGTGAGCCGACGATGCCCCAGGAGTGTCGGGATGCCCGGAGGTGAGTGCCGGATGCCCGGAGTGTGTGTGCCAGATGTTCTCGGGAGTTTCGAGATGCCCAGAATATGGGGGTGCCGAAAGCCTCAGAGGTGTGTGCCGGGGGATACCTCATGATGCCAGTTGGTGTACGAGATGCCCAGAATGTGGAGGTGCCAGATGCCCGGAGGTGTGTGCCGGAGGTTCCTCGCCGATGCTAGGTTAGGTGCAAGCAATAAAATGTGGGATGCAATTACTGGTCCCAAGAAAGAAAAATGTGGTGACCCAATTGAAGGATAAAAAAGTTGAAATTGAATCATGCATGGTATGGTGACATGTATGCATAGCTGTATGATATAATATGCATAAGTGCATGGTGGTATGTGCACATAAGGCATGGATATGCATGAATGATTGATGATGAGTGCGTGGTTGTATATGCACCTATGCCATGATGGCATATGCATGAATACTTGATGATGAGTGCATGATGGTGTATGCACATATGGTATGTTGACATATGCATGGCTGCAAGGTAAGTTATGCTTGGATGCATGAATGATAAGTACTCTACGATGATGTCATGATTGTTCTGTTTGATGCATTGAGTAGTTTAATAAATCCTTTACCTGCTGAATGGTTGTACTCACCCCTTTAGGGACCAACATTTCATATTAGAAAGATACCTCTCTCTCTGATCACACGGGGTACCTTTTACGGCCTTCCATTTGACGTGAAGGTCGAGTGTATGGAGCTTGATTATGCCACCATCCCTGGTTTGACATTCCTACGGGTTCATGTGCTGGTGATGTATGATGTGGGCTTGGCTGGGGGCCTAGTCATCCAGGAGTTCTTGTCTATCCACGTTTACCGTGACGGAGTGATGCAGGGGATGTTGCCGCTACCACCGCCCGATGCATCAGGATGCGTGTGATGGCCCGCGTGAGGAGTGGGAGCTGACGTTTTTTGGGGATAGCCGACACTTGTAGATGGAGGGTTATACATGATTGATGTAGGGGGTCGAGATCTCTCTTTTGAGCTGTAGCCAAGTTTAGCTAAAAGTCTTGGCTTTTTGGTTGTATCGACCCAAGATGCTCATCTTAAAAATGTAAATAAAAGTGGCTCGGCTTATGTTTTCCTTCAATGTGTAGTTGGTGTCCATTGTACCGTCATTAAGAGAGTAGAGGGATGGTGAGACTCGTCTTTAATTTCGCTTTGAGCTGCGCTAAACTCTTTTAAAAAAGAAAAAGAAAAAGGGGGCCCATGGACCTCGGTCCTTCTTGAAACCCCTTTATATCAAAGATATGTAACTGGTATTCATTAGGTGGAGCGATAGGTATCTGTGGCGACCTTAGCTATTTAGGGGTGCCACACTAGGACTCCCTCCCTAGGCTATGTGGGACAAGAGACGCGCCACCTCCCTATGCACGTCTGGGGATCGAGGTGCGAATGCATCGCCATCCCTCCTCCCTGTGCACCGTCGCCTAGGCTGTCTATCACACTCTCCCCCCGTGGGAGCACAGTGTCTTCATTGTGGCCCCACATGAGGTCGGGAGTCAGCAAGGACGCTGTGCTCCAAGGGGGGAGAGTGTGACGGCCTAGGCGACGGTGCACGAGGAGGAAGGATGGCGATGCGTTCGCGCCTTGGTCCTCGGACATGCATAAGAAAGGGGCATGTCTCTTGTCCCACATCGCCTAGAAAGGGAGTCTTGAGCTAACTTATAAGGCTTGGGTCCTTTTAACTATACATATGCGTTTTCTTGGGGTGGTATGGGCTACCCCAAGAGGAACAAAACTATGAGGACTTAATGTTCAAAGCAGACAATATGTGTACAGTAGAGACCCGGGATGTTACAAATGGTATTAGAGCCGACTCCCGATCGCATGTGGGGCCACAACGAGGACGCTGTTCTGACTCTCGACCTCGTGTGGGGCCACAACGAGGATGCTATGCTCCAAAGGGGGGAGAGTATGACGGCCTAGGCGACGGTGCATGGGGAGAAGGGATGGCAATGCATTTGTGCCTCGGTCCCCGGACATGCGCAGGAAGGGGGCATGTCTCTTGTCTCACATCGCCTAAGGAGAGAGTCCTAGGCTAGCTTATAAGGCTTGGGTCCCTCTAACTGTACATAAGCGTTTTCTTGGAGTAGTATGGGCTGCCCTGAGAAGAAGAAAACCGTGAGGACTTAGTGTCCAAAGTGGACAATATGTGTATAGTGGAGACCTGGGATGTTACAAGTGTTATCAAAGCCGACTCTCGATCTCGTGTGGGACCATAGCGAGAACGTTGTTCTGACTCCTGACCTCATGGGCCACAGCGAGGACACTGTGCTTCCAAAGGGGGGAGAGTGTGACGGCCCAAGAGACGGTGTGCGAGGAGGAGGGATAGTGATGCGTTCGTGCTTCGATCCCCGGACGTGCGCAAGGAGGTGGCGCATCTCTTGTCCTACATCGCCTACCCCAATGCCCAACAGTCTCCATCCCCGCCTCTGTCCATGCCTCCAGGAGGCTATTCCGGCAAACTCAGACTGTTGTGCATCGTCGTTTTGTCGTCGTTTAGCCCCGCCTAGGCCAATCGCATCTCCACCGGTCTTGCTTGCCTCAACCAGCCCCATTTCCTTTCTTTTGCAACTAAAAACAGAAGCAAAAACAAGTGGGTTTCCAGCTTAGTTTAAGCCTGTTTTGGAGGTGTTCTAGGCCTTGAAAGTTAGGCCCACTTTGGAGAAAGTCGAGTCCCATCGCGTCCCCATCAATTTGCACTGACTGAATCACCGAACAAGTGAGTTTAACTCACTAAATCTCGCTTAATAGGTTAATTATGCTTAGGGGTTGATTAGATTAAGTTAAGTATGATTAGGTGGTTAGATTAGATTAGATTAGTGCATTTAATTATTTGCCAATGCATGTTAGGTGGATAGTTAGTGTAATTAGCGAGTAAATAGACTCTAGTATTTATTTAACGAGCCTCGGAAATTTTCGGGTCCATTTCGGCATCCAATTAGGCATTATGGGCCTAAGTTAGATTTATTGGCATTTATTTAATATTTTTGTAATTATTTATTAATTTTTATTTTCTAAAATTAGATCGGGATAGTCTGTTACTAGAATTTTATGTTGATTATTGTGGTGCAATCTGTTTATTTATTTTAGCTTTAATTTGTGTTAATTTTGCCCAATTGTGATTTTAGGATTTATTCCTAAATTTATTTATTTTAGTATTTAATTGGAAAATAACCGAGCGTCGGTTTACAACGTCAAAAATATTTTGGTGGACCATATGAAATGGTAGGAATTATGGAAAGGAAAGTTATGATATTTTGGCTATGGCCAACCGTGTACCCACACATGGCTATTTTATCAAATATGATAAAAAGTGAGAAATTGTTGGAGAACGAACGTCGGCTCGATGACTTGGCACGTCATCTCGAGAGAAAGACATATGTTAGTTCGGCTCAATGACCAGATATGTCAACTTGGAGAATGCACATGGGCTCGATGACTAGATATGTCATCTTGGAGAATGCACATGGGCTCGATGACTAGATATATCACCTTGGAGAATGCACGTGGGCTCGATGACTTTATATGTCATCTTGGAGAATGCACGTGGGCTCAATGACTAGATATATCATCTTGGAGAATGCATAATATTGATTAGAATAACCGAGGAATGGTCTGATTGACACATAATCGACTAGGTCGATTGATCGATAAGTCAATCTTGAGTTTTGAATTGACGTGATGACGTGATTCATTGAAATTATGAATTGAACTGACTTGCAGGAAGGAACTGAGGCCAAGGTAAGTCCTCTGACTCGTGATTGTGCTTAAGCAACCCTTAAGGCATATTTTCTTCCTAATCGAGTCTTAGGGGTAGAACTCATTGAGACGTTGTCTCACCCCATTGTGGGATAACATTTTAGGTCCTTAGATGGCAACACCTCCAGCTCCTCCCGAGCATTTTGGTATACCAAAGGAAATCACTGAGATAGGTTATCACATTCCGATACACCATCACCCTGAAGGCTTGGAATATGTACTAGTGAAATCAATCGTCTAGGTTGATGGGGGTGAACCCCAAAAGGTGCCCCACAAATACTGGTTGTGGTATCACCATTACAATGATGGATGAAGGGTGAGCCCTGTATCGGAATCTGATGTACCTCTATACGTTTTAGAGGTAGCGTTTGGGAATATGATAGTAGATCCCAAGGGTAGATTAGTGATTGATGCGAAGGATCCCAAGTTTGGTGATGATCCTAACTCTGGAGTACTAGCCGTAGACTCCAGCTGGAGCATGAAAGAATGAGAGATCGTTGAGGAGGAGGAGAACCCGGAGGAGGACCCAGAGGAGGATCAAGAGAGGATTGAAACCCCACCCTTGTCTGTAGACTTGTTTTCTAAACTTGTTGATTAGAACTTAACTTAGTAGTTCACCTTGTATATATATGCATTTTGATTTGCATTATATATAAGTGTAGTTGTTTTTAAAAGTTTGAAATTTGGTCATACTTTTCTATCCCATTGTTTTATTGTCTAGGGATTATTTATATGCTTCCGCATGCATATTAAAATGAAAGGGTCGGCACGATGCGTCCTGGGACGTCACTTTTTAATCGACTCAGTGAGGGATGGGCGCACGCTCGAGGATTGGGGCGTGACAAGTTCAATTTGGGATTTTTGTTTGTTCGAGGATTTTAAAGCATTTTTATCGAGCTGGATTTTGTTGGACAAAATTGCCACACCCTACTTGCAGGAAAAAGTTGTTTGGTGAAGATTTGGCCGGAAATCAAGTTCGGGCCCTTATTTAATACTAACCTAACCACTTCAGACCCTTATTTAAGACAACGTCCACTTTCAGCCATTTTTTAAGAAAACGGCTCCATTTTGAGCCCTTATTTGAAATTTTCCTTCTAAATTTTAAATTATTTGCCATGAATACCTTGAATTTTCTTTTATCCTCTCATGATAGATGAAATCAATACGCAATTGATTTGTCCGATTAACATGCAAGTGCAACACTTAAATTACAATAAAATGCATGGTATTTTAAATGTATAATTTACTTGACTACCTAAATGAGCGAAGAAGAGTATATGCTATTGGTCACAAACTTCCATAATCACGTCAATCACTGAACTTACCAACATGGTTATGGAAGAGAGAGAGATGGTCACCTTCTTCAATTTTTATCTATATTTTTGGTCAGTGCAATGAATATCACGAACATAGTTGCGGATCAGAAAAGGGAAGGGAATTCATGAAACTTACTTCCTTTGCTTGTAAGCGAAAGAAGAAATTGGAGTTAGAATGATGAGACTAAGAAATACAAACCTTTTATACTAACTACAAACACGCTTTATATTTAGAACTTCCAACATTCAACATCATCACGGCAAATAGAAAACTTTGTCATCGTTATCTAAAAATGAAACATCAAGGCCAAAAGACTAAGAAGACTACTAGAAAAAGTCAAAAATGGACTTTACGAAAGTGATGTACATGTATGTATATGGTCAGCCACCTAGTCCTATTATATGAAATTAAGACATATTTAGCCATTAAATTCAATTTGCCGCCCCACAGTGACCAATAGATAGACATGCAAAATGAAATATTAGGGAAAATAGGCTAAATAACCTAATTTTAGGGCCATGATGAAGCTATTTTCCCCTTGACCACTTACCTTTCATGCAAGAGGAGTCTTGGACAAGCCAAGATCACCTCCTCAATCATTTCTTCAAGTCGGCAGCCTCTCTCCCCCATTTTTCTTCCACATTTTCAAAATTACGTTAGGGAATAAGACATACCTTTTGCTTTCAAAATGGGGTGATCTTTTTCTATTTGTCTCCATTTTCTTGAAAGGATGTTCCCGAATTGACCACACGAATGAGTCCCTCATCCTTACAACCCAATGCGAGAGTTTCAAATGCCCCTTTGTCATAATAAGTCAAGGGAATGATGTTCTAAGACACGAAATAATTAAATCAGAAAAACATACAAGGTCACTAGCATGAATGCTTTTCTCCCATTCCTTTCTCTTCTTTCGAAAAAGTGATGAAATGTCTTTTTTTTTGAAGCCCTAAGACAAGGAAGCATGAGGAAACTTGGACTTCAGATTTCTTCTTTTATTTCATGACTGGATATCATCATCAGGTCGGTTTGGTGTGTTTCCTTATACCCTCAAAAGGTTTTATTGATCAAGCGCTTGGCAAATTTATAAACTTTGGAAGGAAGATTTCAAAACTCAATTGCTCGGTGGAAATAATGTCCAGAAAACAAAATAGAAAGAAAAATAAGCAAGTCCTAAAAAGTAAGAAAGGTTCCCATGTAGTAGAATATGTCAGGGAATTGAAAGAGGTTCTACTCAAACTATTAGGGAAATCCCTTATGATGTTTTGAAGATGACAAATAAATCAAAGGCTACTAACGTGTTTAATGGTTGAATAATAGACTATGCAGATGATAGAACATATAAAAGATATTGTCAAAGTGTGAAGAATGACAGAAGACTGAACGTAACACATGTCCAAAGTCTATTATGAAGATTTCTAGACTTTTGTGTCAAAATTTGAAGACTGCCAGACTTTAGTGTCAAAGTCTATCTTACATGAAGTTTGCCTACTCTGACAAATTCCAGACTGAACGTGAATGCAGAACCAGAAGACAAATTCTATGCTAAAGTTGAACTTATTCAAACTGTGTCCAGACCTTAAAGCTAAATCTGTTCAAAAGCAGATTATGTTCAGACATTCATCCAATTGTAAAGTCTATTTCAGTCTAAAGACACTCAAACTCTATTTCAATCTAAAGACACTTAGACTTTACTTCAGACAAAACATAGCAGATTCAGAATAAAACAACTTGACAAAACGTAACACAAGCCCCAAACATATAACGGCTAGTGATCTGGTTTGAATTCTACATCAAGATAGATTTGATTGACTCAATCTAATTGATTGACAATTGGATCTTGAAGACAAGATCTTTCTAAATGAAGAAACTCTACTTATGGAAACAAAAATTCTATTTGTATAGGCAATCATAATCAATTTGGGATTCTATTTCTATCACTTAACGGCTACTAAATCTTCTAGATACATATATGTCCAATGGGTAGATTGGAAGACGATCCTCTAGATATTGTCCAACGGCTAGCTTGGAAGTGAATGAGTATTTAAGGAGATCAATGACCAATGAGCAAGTAAGAGACGGAGTGTAGAATTTATAATTCCAAAATCTAAGCCTTCGACCATACACTTGTCTTTTGTGAGTTTAAACATTTGTGATCGTGAGAGAAATACCAAAAAAGTGACTTAGTAAGATAGTGTGATCTACTACTAAGTGTTTGCACTCAAAGTTGTAATTTTTGTTGATTGCATAGTGGAATCCAACCAGAAGGCTGTTAGCGTGAAAGAGTGAGATGAAAGCTTGATCTAAGCCGAATCACTATAAATTATGTGTTCTTATTATCTTCCTTAAACTCCTTTATTTTGCTCGTAGTTCTACTTAATTGCTAAAGTCTGAACTCGCTCAAAATCTGTTATTCTTCAGACTCAGTTTCAAAAGTCCATTGTTCTTTAGACTTAGATTCAAAAGAAAAATATTTTTACTATTCTTTGTGAAAAAATTTCTTCACACCTATTCACCCCCCTCTAGGTGTTCATACTAGCACTTTCACAAACTACTCACGCCTATTTCATCCGATAGTCCTTCAGCCATGAAGAAGTCTTCAAATGCACCACCCTAGCTATCTCTCATCTCTATCTCAATTTGTTCCCCCATAGGGATGAGTTGGCTAAACGCATTAGTGATTGTGCCAACCATCAGCATCTGAAATTCACGCGAGAGAGTTTTGATGAACAACTTCATTAGCTCGTTGTCAATAAGTTCTAGAGTGACTTGCCTGGTCAAGTTCTTCCATCTTGTGGCACATTCTTTAAACGACTCACTTTTCTTCTTCTCAATATGTTTGAGATCCTCACAGGAAAGAGTGGTGTCAAGGTTGAACTTGTATTATTCAGTGAACACATCAACCACTTCCCTCCAAGTCTTAAGGAGATTTATGCTCTATGTGATGTACCACTTTAGCATGGGCCCAGTTAAGTTCACCTAGAATAACTGGATCATGAGAGGCATGCTATTAACAAACTGAGTCATCAGCACGTGGTACATATGCAAATGGGTTTTGGGCAAGAGACACCATCATACTTTTTGAACTCCGGCATTTTGAACTTTTTAGCATCTTAACCTTTGCATAAACAGATAAATCTAATGGAGGCGAATTCTATAACCCCTACAATTGCTTCAACTTTTCTTCTAGCTTCACAAAGCGTTTATCGTGCTCCATTGTCAACATGCTCCCAAGCTTAGCTTTCTCCATTATGACTAGAGGCGGGTCATCTTTTAATCCTAGCATGTCATCATCACTGCCCCCCCACCTTGCCTACCACCAGCAAGACATTTGCGACAACACTACTTCAATGGTGTTGGAGTGGGAACGACCTTACTTTGAATAGAATCCACCTATTTTGAGAGTTGTTGGAGTGCACTAATAACCCGCTTCATCTCACTTTCCATGCCGGCAAGACAGCTTAGCATGTCTTCATCGGCCATTTTTGCTCTCACTCTCAAGCAGGTTTGGATTAGCGAATGGTCTATGATAACCTTGTTTTAAATAAATAAGCAGATGTAAGCACAAGGTGTAAACAAGGAACCAGTCCATGACAATGAGCTAATCTTACCCCATTTTTGTTTATTCACGAAAAGTTCATACATCAAGGAAATTTCCCAAAATGAACTAGGAAAATAAATACATATGAGATGCTAGCATGGATTAGAAAGATATCAAATAAGAAAAACATAAAACTCCCTAATAAAAACAACAAACGCATGAATTCAAAACAAATTCTCAAAGGTTTCTTTCAAATGATTTGTTCCATGGTAATTTCCTCATTTCATTTTCAATTGATAAAGGAACTAAATCAACGATTAACCTAAATTGTCATGGACCGATTGAAAGTGTAGCAAGATAAGTAAATTCAATTGTATAGGAATAAAAGACTTACTTCACCAAAGAAAATAGATTGCAACCATATAGACATGCACATAATACATCTATTTTGATTTCTAACTAAAAAGGCTTAGCAAGATGAAGTTAAAAGGGTGATCTAACCGTCGTAGTTTTATGTTAGTGTTAGGTCCTCCTAACTTTGGCTCTATCTAAAGAAATTTTGGGAAAAAGAAAGGCAACTTCTATATGACGATCTTGTGTTTAAGATCGTATCTTTCTTAACACCATATGACAGTAGGGTTGTATGTGCCACGTTGTAGTGCTAAAACATTAGGGCATGCACAACAATTTATAACCAAACATTTATTATAATAAAATTGACATTTATCTCTAAGCTACTAACCTACAAAAAAATACCCAAGTTAAGGAAACATTTAAACAAGACAAAAAAGCCTAAGTCCGCAAAAAATCAAGTCCCCAACAGAGTCGCTAAACTGTTGTGACCTCTTCAAGCCCTCCCACAAATGCATAGGCTAATTGATTACTAAGTCTAGGCTTAACCTAGGTTCTCCCAAGCCCACCAATTTGCAACTTATGGTGCAAATTTTTAATCTACAAGTTATTTTTATTTAGGAGTCGTCACTAATCGGCTAGTGATGGGTCAATTAAAAATACAAAATATTTAAAAAAAAAATACTTTACTCATCCGCAACCAAAAAAATTAAAATCAGGGACTTGATTACACTTACTAATCAACTAATGCCCTTTTAGCATCTAATCTTGTTTAAACCTTGGGGTTTGATTTTTTTTGAAGGATTTTTTCATGCATTTTTAAGAGATGAATATTTTTATTTTAAGCTTTCTACTAATTTTTTTACGAGTTACCAAAATATAAAAAGCTTTCTACTAATTTAAAAAAAAATGTTAGGATTTTTTAATTATTAAAAAATATACTTTTACATTAAAATAATATCATTTTATACACAAAAAAAAAAAAAAAAAAGATGAGGGTGGATCCTCAGGTTGGAACCCACCCGAGTTGCAAACCAGCGACCTGGTTGGGCCTGAAACACTAGCCCAACCTAGAATTCTTTAAAAAAAAAAAAAAACAAAACACTCCAAACCCATTTTAAAATAAGACTAGGCCTACTTTCAATTAACAGAAAGTGCCCAGCCCATATTTGTCATTCCCATTAGTCAAAAGCCCCACCTGACCAACGCCCCTCGCTCGACCCGGTTCGCAGCTGCCGCCACTCCCCTCTCGGGAGACCGACGAAAGCAGCGACAGCAGGCCTATCTTACTGGCCGTGCGCTCAACGCAATAGCCGGCATCTCAAGCCGCCTTTATCTATGTCGCACCAGTGACGAATTCGACCCCCCAACCGAGTAGGGTTGGTGCCGCGGCAACATCGGCCAACCCAAGGGACACGAGGCCGCTCTAGATCGAGGACTCCAACTTCCATAAACATCACTCCGGCTCGAACCTGTCTAATGCAAGCAAAATCGAACAACGAGCAGCGTTTGAGAGGAGAGGTTTGTGGATCTCATTCGGGCATCACGTCAAACCGCTAAGGGCACTACTATAACGAGGGATTTCGACTCAACCAAAGCTCAAACCACGCCGGGACTCTCGACACATGACAATCAATACGCACAACAACTCAACAGGGGATTGGCGGGGCCGGAGTTCACATGAGCCGGATGGTCGCGAGCTTCGACTCTGCACGCCCAAAAAGAGGGCACAAATAGGTTGAGGCTTACTAGAGCTTCGGCGCGGAAAAGGAGGCACGGCATCGGGTCATTGGCCTTGATTGAGGCACGGTGGCTGGCGGTCTGCCCCACTGACACTCTTTTCTTGCTCTCAGTTGCGGCTCTACCTCTCTCCGCCTCTTGATTCTCTCTGTCTCTCTATCCGAAACTCCCCCCTCTCACCATTTTCTTCTTCTTCTTCTTCTTTTTCCTCTTGTCTCCTCCCTCAAACTGTTCTAATGGCCCTGGTATTTATAGGTGAGGAGCTTGCTCGACAGAGGTGCTTCGACTGTTAGTCCTTGGCGCGTCGACTAGGCTCCCTCTTTGGCCGAACCGATGTCCCATTGGCCATCCCATCCGCGGCAAGCCTGACCAAGGCAGGGCCAAACTTGCTCTGCAACTCGGCGGCATTGAAGACGCCTGCCCAGAGGTCCCCTTCCATCACCGGCTACGGGTGTCCTCGCGCACGTGAGGTGCGGAGAAGGAGGAAGGAAGTGGGGAAAAGGGGGCTGGGCCGGGGGAGAGCTGGCGCGAGATGGGCCCAGGCCAGCGCGGGGGAAGGGGGAGAGAAAAGAAAGGGGGCTAGGGCGAAAGCCCAACCCCCGAGCCCTTTCGTTTTTCCTTTTTTAAAAATAATATAAATAATAATTTTTAAATTTTAATATTTATCTGAAATGTAATAAACCAAACCACATGTGTATCAATAAAGACTTTTGACCACATGTGTTTTTTTTTTTTTTTTTGGTCTTCATTTATATGAACGCACATCGTGTGCAATTGTATAGCTTATCAAATACAGATTGATGACTTGCTGTCTATGCGGTGGTCTAGTGTGAATGTATATGTGGTCTTGTTAGGGCGTTATCCGTTTGCCAATCCGTTTGCTATATTAGTTGACATAAAAACTGTACTGCTGAAATGCTTCGGAGAACAGATACCAGGTCTCTTTGGCGGCAAGGGTATAAGTGACAATAGATGACAGTCACCTAGCTGTCGTTAGTGAGTTATGTTTTTCACCTAGGAATGTGCTGTGGTGCATTTAATGTGAAAGTTCCTCTAGAAAGGATTCGCACCGCATGTCTTAAGCTTTATGTATAAGACCAACCTTCAACACAAAGTACAATCTCCTCAATATTTGAATTGGTCTAATTAAGTCCTAAACCTTTATCAAAAATGTAATTGAGTGCTCAATGTAGATTCAAAAGTTGAAAAGTTCAGTTTGGGACAATTTTTGGAGAGCCATGTAAGCAATTTAAGACTTGATTGTATTGTTACAAATAAGTTTAAGATTGAATTGAATCAATAAAATTAAGATTTAATTGCATTTCATACTTGAAGGTTAGGACTTCCAACTTATTTTTCCCATATAATTGGCACAATCATAGTTTATGTCCGAGAATATTTTTTAGCAAGAGAGTTTTTTTTATAAATAAATTATTTATTATTTTTTTTTTCTTTACTATTTTGGTTTCGCTTGACCCGGTTCAGACCCGACGGGCGCCTCTCTCCATACTCGTCTCTTTGCGGCCGCTGCTGAGGGAGGCTGAGAGGTCACCGGGCAAACGACGACAACGATGGGTTCGACGGCGATGATGGCGGCGATGGCAACCAGCAGCGACGGTGGCCTCTCAGATCTGGCGTGGTGTTGGCGTCGGGCACGACTCGCGGCGGCGGCTTTGCTGGTTTCTCTTCGGCAACCCTCTTCGCGAATCTAGGGTTCCCTCGGACCTAGGCCAACCCCACTCGACCAGATCTGGATCTCCGGCTGGCCGGCTCGCGGACCTCCTCCGATGTCTCTCGGTGGAAGTAATCGGAGCTAGCCGCCTAAGATCCTCTCTGGGCTCCCTCGGATCTGGACTTGCAGGCGTTCGGGCCTCCCTCGAAGTCTCTCGAGGGAAGCTTCCGACGCTCGCAAGCTTTTGATCTCCCTGTCCGTGTGTCCCTCCGGCGGAATCTCTCCTTCTCCGGTCGCGAGCCTTCGAGTCTGAGCTTGCTTGACCTCGGCTCCCCTTCTGAAGTCTCTCAGTAGGAAGCTCGAAGCTTTGCAGCCTTCGATCGCTCTCGGCCTGCTCCTCAATGACGGAAATGGGGGCCTATTTATAGGTGAGGGGGCCGGTCGACGGAGTTCGATTTGCGGTCCCCGTGCGCCAACGGCCTTCCGCCGGCCGACCGGCGTCCCATCCGCCACTGTCCGCCGCGCTGCCGCCCCATCGCGTGTTGCCATCCATCCGCTCATCCGGTGTCGCGCCCTCGCGCGTGTCTGCAGAGGCGACGGAGGAAGAAGATGACCCGGATGGGCCGGGCCGAGGCGGAAATGGGCCTCTCGAGAGCCCATGTGAGGGCCTTCTTTACTTCTTTTCTTTTTCTATTTTGTTTCTTTTCATCTTTTTTTTTTGTTTATTTATTATCCAAAAAGAGAATAAAACTTATAAAAAACAAAAACTAAAAAACCTAATTAATTAAAATGAAATTTTAGGCATCAACAGCTGCCCCTCTTTGAAGGTGAGCTCGCAAGGGTTGCATTCAAAGACAAACTGATGCCTAAATTTTGTCCATATATACGTAGCATATTATATTATATTTATGACTTATTATCCTATGTAAAAAGAGCAATATAACATTATATATTCTAAGACAGACAAGAAGATACCTGTAGTTACTTACCGGGAGTGAGTGAGATAGGGTGTGAACCCCGAGTTTGGCAAGTATCAAGGCGTCATCTTACCTGGTGGTATGAAGAGGTTGCTTTTCCAGGGCTTGAACCATTCTTCAGTCGCCTGTTAAAACAATCAATGATTTGTCTAGGACTTGAACTTTTCTTCGGTCGCCTTGATGGGAAATTGCTCCTCCAAGACCCGAACCATTCTTCGGTCGCCTGTTGGAGTAATCAGTGGTTTGTCTCGGACCCGAATCATTCTTTGGTCGCCTATTAGAGCAATTAGTGATTTGTCTAGGACCCGAACCTTTCTTCGGTCGCCTGTTGGAGTAATCAGTGGTTTGTCTTGGACCCGAACCATTCTTCGGTTGCCGTGACGAGAAATTACTTTTCCAGGACCCGAACCATTCTTCGGTCGCCTGTTAAAACAATCAATGATTTGTCTAGGACCGAACCTTTCTTCGGTCGCCTTGACGGAGATTGCTCCTCCGGGACCCAAACCATTCTTCGGTCGCTTGTTGGAGTAATCGTGGTTTGTCTCGGACCGAACCATTCTTTGGTCGCCGTGACGGAAATTGCTTCTCCAAGACCCGAACCATTCTTCGGTCGCCTGTTGGAGTAATTAGTGATTTGTCTCGGACCCGAACCATTCTTCGGTCGCCTTGACGGGAGACTGCTCCTCCAGGACCCGAACCATTCTTCGGTCGCCTTTTGGAGTAATCAGTGGTTTGTCTCGGACCCGAACCATTCTTCGGTCGCCTGTTAAAACAATCAATGATTTGTCTAGGACCCGAACCTTTCTTCGGTCGCCTTGACAGGAGACTACTCCTCTAGGACCCGAACCATTCTTCGATCGCCTGTTGGAGTAATCAGTGGTTTGTCTCGGACTCGAACCATTCTTCGGTCGCCGTGATGAGAAACCTTTTCAAGGCATCTCATTTGTGGGTGCTTGATTTGTATCGAGGACCCGAACCATTCTTCGGTCGCTTTTAAAACAATCAATGATTTGTCAAGGACAACATTTCTTCGATTTTCCTGGGAGATGCGCCAACCTTTCTTAGGGCATTGTATTTGTTGGGGTGTCGATTTGTATCGAGGACACCAATTGGAACCCGACCTTTCTCGAGGATGCACCGACCTTTCTCAGGGCATCGATTTGTTGGGGTGTCTGACTTCTGTCGAAGACACTAGTTCGAACCCGACCTTTCTCGGGAGGATGCACCGACCTTTCTCAGGGCATTGATTTGTGGGGCATCTGACTTCTGTCAAAGACACTAGTTGGAAACCGACCTTTCTCGGGAGGATGCGCCGACCATTCTCGGGGCATCAATTCTGGAAGATACCTGGACATTCACAAGCATATCAAAGAGTACCTGGATATTCACAAGTACTAACCTGAAGGGTATCTTGGCATTTGCAGGCGTCAAAATGGGTATTTGGCTTACCATAGGCATTGAATGGGTACTTGGATGATCACAAGTATGATTTCTTTGGGGATACCTGGGATATTGTGCATTCACAAGTATTGAATAAGGGGTACTTGGATATTCATGATGGGAAATTGGAAATATTGAGGGGAACAGGACATTGGATATTCGTGAAGGTCTCTCATCTCCTGAGATATTCGTGAAGGTCTCTCACCTCCTGGTAATTGGGAATATCAAGGATGTGCCTTGGATATTCGTGAAGGTCTCTCACCTCCTGGTAATGGGAATATCGAGGGCGTGCCCCGCATATTCGTGAAGGTCTCTCACCTCCTGATAATTGGGAATATTGAGGGCGTGCCTGAGATATTCGTGAAGGTTTCTCACCTCCTGGTAATTGGGAATATTGAGGGCGTGCCTCGCATAGTCGTGAAGGTCTCTCACCTCCTGGTAAATGGGAATATTGAGGACGTACCTGAGATATTCATGAAGGTCTCTTACTTTCTGGTAATTGGGAATATCGAGGGCGTGCCCCGTATATTCGTGAAGGTCTCTCACCTCCTGGTAATTGGGAATATCGAGGGCGTACCTCCTGGTAATTGGGAATATCGAGGGCATGCCCCGCATATTTGCGAAGGTCTCTCACCTCCTGCTAGTTGGGAGTATCGAGGACGTACCTGAGATATTCGTGAAGGTCTCTCACCTCCTGGTAATTGGGAATATCGAGGACGTACTTAGGATATTCATGAAGGTCTCTCACCTCCTGGTATTATGAACTTGACTGTGGTATGAGGCTTACTTGGATTGCTGCAGGCACTTAAAGAGGTGGGACACCTGGATAGCCACAGGTGTACAAAGTACTGGAATACTTGGATGAACACAAGTATTTAATGATATGATCTAGGACCACTCAGGCTGGTCCAAGTGCTAGAAAGCATACCTGGACGGCGGTGCCAAGCAAAGCAATGGAATGCTTGAACAGCTGCTATATTATTTGGGGACAACTTGGACAGGCCGAGTGTCATGAAAAGGAAGTACTTGGACAACGGTGGGTACTTGATGATATGGGGATACCTAAACAACAATAGGTATTCAATAATAAATGGATATTTGGTCAATCACAAGCATCAATATTCATAGGCCGAGTGTTTAGAAAAGGAGTACTTGGTGGCTAGTACTCAAAGACACAAGTATTCAATGATAAACAGATACTTGGTTAGTCACAAGTATCAATACCCTTGGGACAACTCGAACAGGTCGAGTGTCGGGAAAAGGGAGTATCCGAACAGTGGCTAGTACTCAAAGACAAGAGGGATACCTAGATAGCAACAGGTATTCAATAAGCACCCAAACTCAAGGGACAACTCAAATAGGTTGATTGTCGGGAAAGAGAGTATCCGAGACGGTGGTCGGTACTTTAAAGACAAAGGGGATACTTAGAGGATTGCAAGCACCCAAACTCAAGGGACGTAATAGGTCGAGTGTTAAGAAGAGAGTATGCTGTTTGCACAATATGCACACGTGATTGTATATGCTGTAAATTCATGAGTTCAAATGAAATTCATGCATGATAATTTTGTCACTTTTGCATCTTTTGATTTCCGCTGGGGAAGATTTTGGAAGACAACCTTCATTTAGAATGTAGATGTCTTGAGCATGCCAGATGAGGGACTTTTAGTCTAAAAGGACTTTTCGCTCACTCTCATGGAAAAGGCTATCCTGACCATTGATGCAGGATTTATAAGGACCACGCTATCTCACTGTCATCATGTCAACAGGGGTCCGAGTATTCTCGCAAACAGTACGATTTTACTAATGTGAGAGGTCTTTGTTGAAACTGTGATGAAAGTCTTGGCCAATGGCTCATTGAAGGGAACCATCAAGGTCAAGGCTTATGAATGGAGTGTCGCATGATTGTCTTCGGGTTTGCAAGTCAAGAATCCTACGAAAAGAGATAGAGTAATCTTGCTTGTACTTCTTCGAGCGATGTTTATAGACATATGAAATCTTACATTAATTGAAGTGCCCTAGTCTCGAAGAGATTTTTACAATGGGATGCAACATAGATTTGGCTCATGTAAAAGGGTGAGAGTTGGTGACTATCTTGGCATTTGTCACTAGTCTTTCTTGTCCGATGAATGTTCTATGGACCACAACAACAATTTTTTTGGGAATACAAATGATTGTATTTTTGACTGGGGGACATTGGCCTTGCTTTTACCAGCACACTCGCTTTTTTTTTTCATGCCCCAATTTTTATCTCAATTTTTCATTCATGGGCATTGACCTTGCTTTTACCAGGTACATTGCTTTTTATGCCCCAGTTTTTGTTCTTGTTGCTTGAGGAATCGATCTTGACAAGTTAAAGCAAACGCCTTCATTAGACTATGGAGTCTTCATCTTTTGTTGGCACTCTTGATTATGTTGCTCAAACGACAAGTGGCTTCTACTTTGCCTCAATGTGAGGGTGAATTCACATACTCAATTGAGTTGTACAATGGATACAAGTGCGTAAATAAAGAATTGTTCTTCATGACTCTGGGGCACTTAAAATTAACGCGAGTGTTCATATGTAATAAAGACACTCAAAGATTGATGCAAGTGCGAGCAAGAAAATTTATATCCCCTTTCTCACCTTGTGATGTTGATTTGCTTTTGACTTGCCCCAGTGTGGGGTGGTTCTTTGTCGGGAGTATAGTAGAAATTTGTCAGTGTATGGGGCTCAAAGTGAGCGATGGAGTGCCTCTCACTGCTTTGATCATCGTACTATTCGCGAGAGAACTCTTTACCTTGTAGTTATGGAATTTTCTGCACTCATCTCACAAGTGTATAGATGGGGGATTGTGTGTAGGATATGGCTTGCCTGCCATCATTTTGACGTGCCTCATCCAACATGCTCAATCAATCTTGTATTCTTCAATTAGCTGTCTATTCTAATAATTCTCAATGGAATCAATGATTTAGACAGACAAAATCATTATGCAGAATTTACCTAGAAAATGGATGCAGTGTATGATGAGATGGAGTTTGTACTCTCAAAATAAATGAATGGCTTTTTACTCAAGAAGAACTTATTAACAGCTTATAGGGGTGTTTACCTAGGTGGAACGGTATTCACAAATGTGTTGAAATTTGAACATTTAAAAGAGTTATTTACAAAAGGGTGTTGATGGTTATCCCTATTGATTAGGGATATGACACATGAACGATCAGCTAGGGATTGGGGATTTGATCAGGAATTCCTGCTCTTGCCTCTTGTAGGAGAGAAGTTGTGGAAATGGCTCGACCAATAGAGCCAAGATTATAAGTGACTTGGGGCTTGAGGATCTCTGTCATTTGTTTTGGTGATTACTCGGGACGCCATTTCGTTTAGGGGATTTTGTCATGCCTCTCATTGATTTGTCTATCTTTGTTTTTGACAGTCAAGTGATCCTGTAACAAGACATGCTTCTCATTGATTTGTTATCCTTACTTTTGACAGTCAGGTGATCCTGCAACAAACAAGAGGGAATGTGTTAGTCATGAACTCTTTCAAGAGTCGAATAACTGGAATCGATACAACTTTACCCTTCACTGGTTTGCAGATGATTGGGTGAACCTGAAGTGAGAGGGGGACACGAAGTCCTATGTCCCTTCCACTTTAGGTCAATTATTCAATTATTGGCTCTTATGGATGACGCATGTCCGTTTACATGAAGCCAAGTGAACTTGATGTGGGTACTAGCTTGGCCAATATTAATTTGCCAAACCTAACCATTGAGTTTGGTTCTTGAGTTGTGATACTCCCCGTCAAATAGGGAGTTGTATTGAAATGATACCAAGTTCCTTTCAAGTTTGTATTTGTTGATTCCTAAGATATTTGAAAAATCTTAGCATAGTTCAATGTTTCCTTCAATTGGCCTCCCTCATTTATGACCATGTATGCATGATTGCTGGTCATTGATTCATCTTCAATGCCTTCCTTCTGGAATTTCTCTTTCGTCTTTGATTATATGACCATTAGCGCATTGAGGACTTGAAGCTTTTTTACGAGATGGATTCCAAAGTCATTGGAGTGAAGCTTCTAAATTCCAAAGTCATTGTGGGGCCATAGATCGCTTTGATTGTCTAGATTTTTTTCCTATTGATAGTAGCCAATTCGAGAGGAGAAATCATTTTCCTTATGCTTCTAGGCTTGTCGAAGTTGGAACTGTAACATCTAGCTGTTTGGGCGTGTCGTGCGACAAGATAGTCCTTTGGCTTAGGATGGAGCTGGGCAGGAGTGAGGCATGTCATGGATGCTTCGATCTCAACTCTATGCCTGTACCTATTACATTTCATCTTTTGTATCCTGTAAATAAAAGAGAGAGGACATCATTTCCAAATTATATTCAGAGAATAAGACTTACCCTCTTTTGGTGTAGGATAATTCTTTCTATTTGCCCCTGTTTTCTTGGCAGGGTGTCTTTGAATTTGGCGAGTTCACCTGATGCGCTTGCTTTAAATGCCCTCTATCACACTAAGTCAAAGGGGATGGGAATGATCTTCTGAGACATGAAGTAAATGAGTCAGAAAGACAAACATGGTTAAATTTATCATCTTGTTTTAACAAAAGCTTTTGGGTGATGAAATATTTTTATTTTTATTTTCAAAATACGTCTTTGGGGAAAGGGAAGCATGAGGAAGCCCAACCCTCAGTATTCTCCTTGGATGATATTTTCTTTTCATGGTTGGATAGCATCACCGGGCTGGTTTGGAGTACCGCCTCATGTTCTTAAAACAAAATATTAGAACCATACAATAGAGTACTTGGAATGGAAAATACAACAGTAGCACACCGACAAGATAAGAAACATGAAATTATAAAAACAAGTAAAACCCATGAAAACCCCGTGTAAAGGAGTGCTTTAATAGTGCTGGTCTTGAAGCTAGCATGTCTTTGAATTCCTCGCCTTCGGTAGACTCGAAGTATTCGCATGCGATGACTACCTCGTTGAAGCTACAGAAGTGTAACCCATGCAGCCAACAACGATGCTTGTAGGACAAAGCTTCCATGAACCGCTTCATTAACTCCTCTTCAGCCGTTGAGGGCAGGTTTGCATCATGAAAGCTCTTAACCTCCCTACGTATGCTTGGAAATCATCCATTGGTCTTCTTGTGAAGTGAGCCAAACTCTCACAAGGCAATTCAGTTCCGATCTGGTTTTGGTACTGATGCAAGAATGTGGAAGTCAGCTCATTCCAATCCTTTAGAAGATAAACATTTGCTGTGATAAACCATTGCAATGCAGACCCCGTAAGAGTTTCTTGGAATGCCTGAGTTGTGAACGACATCGGGCCATAGTACCGACTCATTTTTGCATGGAGATACTGCAAGTGGGCCACAAGACAAGTCGTGCCGTTATACTTGCAGAGATCGGGTATCCACATTTCTATGGGGGTCATGATCCTACGAGGGCAAGACGAGCTGGGTATGTCTTGGCTAGGCCGCTGGTTTTCCCACTGCATATCTGTTGTAGTGGTGAATTTTTCTGTTTCAGGGAAGTTGGATTCTGCCGAGATTACCCAATTGCTTTCTTCTTGGTCAAAATTTCCAAATGAGGATGAAGTATTGAAGCTATCCTCATGGTCAGAGGACGAGCTTAGTACTTCGTTAGGATCGTAGCGGATAAAGACGTACGCTTCCTCTTCTGACGGACCTTCATCCTCTGATGAGAGTATGAAACAGTTATACGATGAATCGTCAGTTTCATTGTCAAAATAACGCTGGAAATCCTTGGGATTGTATTTTAGGGCCAAGAGGTCTTTAGGGTTGTACTCTAGAAGATGGTGGCCTTCAAAGCTGTATTCTTGGGAATGCTCGAAGCTTTGGTGCGGTGGCTCTTCGGTAGATGCGGAATTGATTTGCTTAGGCTTTCTTTTTCTTGGCCCTTGGACCAGACCTCTTGAGTATTGCCCTGCGTTTCGCCAGCTCGATTCTGTCAAGGGAAGTGAGAGATATTAGAGTTTCACTCTCTGATTCACTTTCTAGGTTGATGGGGGTTGGTATTCTTTGGACCCTAGCTCTTGGAGTAAGCTTGAGGAGTTGTCCAGTCGTGCCCCGCTCTTGAACAGGCCTTGAGTCTATGATTTCGTACAAAGGCTCCTTGCCTTTCCTAGTGGGAAATTTTCCAGTGACAGGATGTTGCTCAGTCGCCCACTTATTATGCAAGGCTTCATTGACATGCTCCTCTCTTATCTCAGCGACTAATGGCTCCTCGTGCTCCGCGATCATTGGCTCTTCGTAGGGCAAAGTGATGTCAGGGGTGATGTCAACATTATACTCTTGGTGAAAAACATGAATTAGTTCCCTCCAAGTTTTAAGGGGACTAATCTTCCTAACAATGTACCATCGCAAGGCAGGGCCAGTCAAGTTCGATTGGTACGATTGAATCATCTTTCGAACCAGGTAAGCCTGCAAGTGGGTCTCTGGGCGGGAGGTATCAGCATACCTTTTGCATTCAGGTGCTTTGAGTTTTTCAGGGATCTCAATGCCGACGTAATTAGACAGGTCCATGGGATTCTGCTCCTGCAGCTGGTTTAACTTTTTCATGATCCTTTCAAACTGTCTATGGTACTGGCTATTTTCTGGCAAATTTGCGGGTGTCATGATGGTGTTTAAGGCAACTATAGAGTTGGGTTCGACTTGAGTGGATTCCATTTGTCTTGAGAGTTGTTGAAGGACAATGGACATTTGTCCTACACCGTCTTCAATGTTAATAAGGCGATTTTGTACATCATTCTAATCGGGCCCTAGCGCATGAGGCCATTCACGAGCTATTGGTGGCCGGCGATTCATAATTACCTGTTGGTTTGCGAAAACAATGAATGAGTATGGAAGTAAACAAAAATTGACCCATGACAATGGTCTAACTACTTTTTATTCATCAAAAGAGGATTTCATAGACCGCAGACTTCTAACATCTAGAACTCAAAATTGAAATGACAGAATAAAATACTAGATATTAAACAAAAGTCCCTAAACAATGGGACAAAACTTTAACGGTATTAACACTAAGGGAGACACGACTGCTAATCTATATGCGATAGGGAGCCTTGTTCTTGCAAAGGCTGCTTGCTTTCTTGGACTGGCTCTGAGATGAGTATCTAGCCTATTCCCATATCCTCTGCATAAACCCTGCTTACTCGTGCGGGCTACTCTCTCTGATTGAGCGAGGGACCGATGGCTTCCACCTTGTCAGGATGTGATGATTGTGGATGTAGGCCGCAGAGGCGTGGTGGGTTTTTTCTTCTCCCTCAAGCCCTTCAAGTACCACGATCCTTTTACGATGGCACTTGTCCCAAGTTTCTTCAACGATAGAAATTTCGACCGCATAGTCACGGCTTGTGTTGAAAAGACCTGGAGGAATTCTCCTCCTGGAAGGCGGTGGAATTTCTTGAAGGGCTCCAAATTGTCGTGCCACCCGATATGGGTAATAGGGAACAGCGCCAGTGCAGTCGAGCAATGGAATTGGGTGGGTGCGTTTGTAAGCAAAGCGGGCCCTCTTTTCATGGAACCAACCAGCACACCATTGGAATGCCTTAGGAGTTGGGTTTCTTAGGAAGTCAACCCAATTTGAACAGCTTTGATTGGGAATATATGGTCCTAAAACCATAAATTTTTGTAATGGATTTTCGAAGGTATTTGTTTCAGACGATCGCATGAAGTCTCGGAATTCGCTTAGGTGAGAAAAGAACCAGACTTGTAAAATTACAGGAGAGACCCGCATGATTTTCTCCGTGTTGTCTTTAAAACGATTAAAGGACAAGAATGTTTCAGTTAAAATCATGTTGACATAATTTCCCCCCCTCAAGATTTGGTCGACTATCCATGCCATCTTAGGACTTATGGCATTTCTTTGATGAGGGAAAATGTTGAGCCCGAAAAAGTCCAGGAGGAAAATCTCACTTTTTTGGGTCATAGGCTGATTTTGAAAACAAGCATCCATAAATTCAAACGGGCAGGTATTATGGTTGTTTTCAAGAATTTGTGTCATAATATGGACTTCAGTTCTTAAAAGTCGCGCCAACCCATGCAATGGGATGATACCTGTTGATGGCCTGACAAGCTTTTTCTCAAGAGGCATTCCAATGATGATGATGTATTCCTCCAGGGTTGGGGTTAGCTCAAACCTACCAAACATGAAAGTAAGTGTCCTCGAGCACCAGAAATGTGCCATGGCTTGTATGACTTCGGGACGAATAGTGATTTGGATCAGCGATAGGAGATGACCGAGTTTGGCCTTCACGCGCTCTTGGGCAAACTGATCCAATTGACCCCACCATCTAAAGAGCTTCGCCTTGGGAGTAGGAATGAACTGGATATCATCTTTCCCCATCGCATATAAACTGGGACTTTGAAAAGCTTATCCTAAATTGCCATGGGCCAAATAAAAAGACTAAGTAAAAGTGAAGAAATTACTTTGCTTTTAAATAAAATGACAAGCACAAAGACATGCACATGAGATGTGTGGCTCGATTTCTAACTTAGAAGGTTTGATGAAATTAAAAAGGTATCTGCCTGTCGCAGTCTTGCGTTAGCAGCATACCCCCTAAACCTCGGCTAAGAAATTCGGGGAAAAGAAAGACAACCTTTACATCACAATGTCGCGTTCGAGGTCGTATCTTTTTTAACACCATCCTAAAAATCCTATGGCGGCCTAGGTCTGGCGGCCGAGTTGTGTGTGCCATGTGAAGTGTTAAAACAGTAAAGCATGCACAACAATTTATAATCACAAGATAATCTATTTTAAACAAAATTAAAATAAATTTCTAAACTACTAACCTGCATAAAAAAAAAAACAAGTCAGTAAAGAATTTAAACAAGACAAAAATGGCCTAAGTTCTCAAATTGTCCCCAGCGGAGTCGCCAAGCTATCGCGACCTCTCTTTTTTTTTTTTTTTTGGCGCCCGCAATCGCGTACGGGCGCCTAAGGAGGCTAATGGCTCGGCTGAATTTAGTTAAGCCCGGACTCTCCCAAGTCCACCAATTCACGACTTAATGGTTCAAGTTTTTTAACCTGTAAATCAAATTTTAAATTGGAGTCGCCACTAATCGATTTGGGGTGGGTTGATTAGAAACCCAAGTGAAGTATCGGGAGAAATACTCACTCCTGCGCAACCAGAGAAATTAGGATCGGGGACTTGATTACACTAGTTAATCACTAATGCCTTTTCGGTACCTAATCTTGTTTAAACCCTGAGATTTTTTTGGATGTTCGAGGGATTTTCCATGCATTTTTGGGAGGAAAAACATTTTCTAGGTCATTTTCTAATTTTTGGACACAAAAGGGATTTTTTTGGATTTTTTTTTTTTTGGAAAAATACAAGTCTTTTTGGCTTTTTCTCTTTTTTTGGCTTTTTCATGAATTTTTGGCCTTTTTTTTGGATTTTTGACATTTTTTGGAAAATATGAAATATTTTTGATTTTTGATTTTTTGGAAAATAAAATATTTTTAAATATTTTTTAATATTTTTGGAAAATAAATTATTTTTTTTTTTCTCGATTTTTTTAAAATAAAAAATTTTTTTAACATTTTTTTAAATATTTTTTGAAAATAAAACATTTTTTGATTTTTTATTTTTTTGAAATAAAATAAATTATTTATTATTTTTTATTTAAAATAATATAAAACCGACCGGGTCGGATCCGCGGGTTGGGTCCGACCCGGGCCAGCCCGAAACGCAAACGCGGGCCCGACTCAGATTTTTCTCCCCTTTTTTCTTTTTCCAAGCCCATGAACTACCCAGGCCCATTTATGCACAAAAACAGCCCACACGGTTAGGCCTAGAGGACCCGAATAGGGGGAAACCCTACCCGGATGGGGGTTTCGCCTGACCCGGTTCAAACCCGACGGGCGCCTCTCTCCACACTCGTCTCTTCGCGGCCGCTGCTGAGGGAGGCTGAGAGGTCACCGGGCAAACGACGACAACGATGGGTTCGACGGCGATGATGGCGGCGATGGCAACCAGCGGTGACGGCGGCCTCTCAGATCTGGCGTGGTGTTGGCGTCAGGCACGACTCGCGCCGGCAGCTTTGCTGGTTTCTCTTCGGCAACCCTCTTCGCGAATCTAGGGTTCCCTCGGACCTAGGCCAACCCCACTCGACCAGATCTGGATCTCCGGCTGGCCGGCTCTCGGGCCTCCTCCGATGTCTCTCGGAGCTAGCCACCTCGCATCCTCTCGGGCTCCCTCGGATCTGGACTTGCAGGCGTTCGGGCCTCCCTCGAAGTCTCTCGAGGGAAGCTTCCGACGCTCGCAAGCTTTTGATCTCCCTGTCCGTGTGTCCCTCCGGCGGAATCTCTCCTTCTCCGGTCGTGAGCCTTCGAGTCTGAGCTTGC
The DNA here is from genome assembly GCA_017140185.1 of Eucalyptus polyanthemos subsp. polyanthemos. NCBI lineage: Eukaryota > Viridiplantae > Streptophyta > Magnoliopsida > Myrtales > Myrtaceae > Eucalyptus > Eucalyptus polyanthemos. The sequence goes on along the minus strand of CM029464.1, from coordinate 31,126,202 downwards.
TTGACCTCGGCTCCCCTTCTGAAGTCTCTCAGTAGGAAGCTCGAAGCTTTGCAGCCTTCGATCGCTCTCGGCCTGATCCTCAATGACGGAAACGGGGGCCTATTTATAGGCGAGGGGCAGCCGGTCGACGGAGCTTCGACTGCCGGTCCCCGTGCGCCAAACGGCCTCCGCCGGCCGAACCGGCGTCCCATCCGCCACCTGTCCGCCAGCTGCTGCCCCACGCGCGTCGCCGTCCGTCTGCTCATCCGGTGTCGCGCCCTTTGCGCGTGTGCTGCAGAGGCAGACGGAGGAAGAAGATGACCCGGATGGGCCGGGCTGAGGCAGAAATGGGCCTCTCAGGCCCATGTGAGGGCTGCTTCTGCTTCTTTTTCTATTTTGTTTCTTTTCCGCTTTTTTCTTTGTTTATTTATCATCCAAAAAAAGATAAAAAAATAAAAAACAAAAAGTAAAACCTAATTAATTAAAATGAAATTTTAGGCGTCAACAACAGCGAGCTAGGGACACCATGGCAGCATCCAAAGCTGAAGAGATCGGACGCCGCATCACGCAAGGGGAATATCTTGGAAGCACCAGAGATAGCCAGCAACTAGTGCCGAGCAAAAAACGAATAGCCAACGAACGGGAACCCTCCGGGGGAAAAAACGGAGAAGGAGGGAGGGTGTCCTTAGAAAACTTGCTGAGATGAGCTGCAAAGAAACCAATCAGAATCTTGGAGGCACTGACCAGTAAAATGTAACGCCTTAGTCAAAGATCGAGAGATGGATACCCCAACTGAGTTGTAGTCTTCTATTACGGGTCGTATCCGGGACCTTCGAAAGAGAGTTTTTCTTTACTATTTTCCTATTTACAATATTATGGGAGTAGAGTTATTTTGCCCCAAAACCACCCCAAGCACAAATCGTCTTCAAAAAGGGAAGTGAGAGACTCCTTTGAAATATCACAGAAATACGACTCCACACAGAGAAGGAAAGAGTCGCCAACCTGGCAATAAATAAAGGTTGTTGAAATATATTACATTGCTTAATAAATTCATGTGAATTTTATATAGAACGCGACAATAAATAAAGATTGTTGAAATATTCTACATTGCTTAACAAATCTAAGTGAATTTTATATGCAGGACGACAATAAATAAAGGTTGGACTTTCTAATAGAGGAGACACGACAGCAAGATAGAAGCTATAAGAGAGGATAGAGAATAAGATTATGATCTGCATGTGTGGTAAAGTTTGCGTATTTAGATAATGTTGTCAAATTCTAAAACCCTAAATCTTTACTTGTTCATGTGTCAGCCTAAGCCTAGCCGATCCCAATCAATTATTGAATGTCTAAAGTTGTGGATACTATTAAGCTAATTTGCTAGTCCTGGGCTATAATTAGACCCCATCAAATTCTTCCATGATGTTGTGAGTCGTCCAATACAGTATAAGGCCTTAAATTAATTTCTAGTCACTGGATAATAATAATGTAACTTGTGTAAACACTACCCAAGTTATTGCACTGAAGGTCAATTTTTGACATTTTCCAAGCCCTCTTTGCCTCCTGCACTTTAATAAAAAAAAAAAATCTTGGCCTTCTCCACTCTTCAAGTTCCATGAATATGCACTTGCAGTCATCTCAATAGGAAATTTAAATGCAAGCCAACACTATCCATTCCGTCGTCCCTACCAATCGGAAATAAGCCTCCTTTTAATTCTTACACGCAAACCAATTCCACTCGGTTTCGCATCGCAGAATGCAACTTGTGGAGGCTCAAAAAGTCCACTTTCAACGTTTTCTTCAAGCCTTTTGTGCCCTTTGCATCTTCATCAAGTTTTATGAATTTTTTGTTTATTGCATTACCTAGAATAGTTTACACACAATTGGGGGAATCTGAGCATGTAATCGATGATTCCTAACTTAAAAATTTCCTGACGCCCCTTACAAATGGTATCAATCCGTAGATTGGGCTGACATCTTCATATTTACATTTAAGATAAATGTAGCAAGTAGCTAGACTGTCGAACTCTTTATAAATATTCAATGAAATTTTGTTAGATGGTCGGTTTTCAGATATTACATTGCAACTTGCGAAAGACGTCATCCATCATTCTCATAAAGTCAATTTTAGACGTTTCTTTGTAAGTCTTTCTTAACCCTTTGCCTCTCCATCAAGTTCCATGGCAATACCCAAAGCATTTTGCTCATAGCTAATGATTTCTGAACATGTGACTTCCGTTTTCTAACTTCGAAATTTCTCGATGCCCCCAACCAACTATACTAATCTAGAGAATTGGATTGGCATCTTTAGATTTACATTTATTTCAAAGTGCAACAAGTTGTCTCCATTATAAAGGCATTCATGGTATCTAGCCACAACCTAAAATCTTGGTGTCTTACTTTGCCCATTGCCTTTTCATAAAGTTCCATGAACTTTTGGCTTATTACAATAACTAGAGTTGTTGCCATGCCATTGGTGAAATGTAAATATATAACTTCCAATTCTTAATTTAGAATTCTTCTAACGCGCCAATGTAGAAGAATGTGCTAGTATCTTTATACATACATTTATTATAAGTGTACAAGTTGTCTCCATCATGAAGGCAATTATAATATCTAGCTAGTAGCTGGAAGGTAGGACTCCTTCCATATTTTCCTTTAAGTTTTGTAAAATGGTCAGTTTTGACATATTATATGTAACTTCTGGAAGACTTCATGTGTTGTTTTCATAAAGACAATTTTTGACATTTCCTTGTAGATCTTTCGTAGCCCTTTGCCTCTTTGGTATGTTCCACGAACTTTCAGTTGATTGCTATATCCAAAGCAATTTGAATACAGTTGCTGAAATCTAAATATGTGAATTCTAGTTCCTTACTTGGAAATTTCCTAACAATGTGCCAATCCGAAGGAATAGGCTAATATCTTAATATTTAAATTCATTATAGGTGTACAAGTTGTCTCCATGATAAACGTAATTATACTATCAAATCAGTAGCGAACAGAGGACTCTTTCCAAATGTTGAAAGAGTTCATGAAGTTTATTTAAAATGGTTAGTTTTCGTATGGTAATATGCAACTTGTGGAAGACTTCATAAGTCGTTCTCATAAAGTCCATTTTTGACATTTCCTTGTAAGTCTTTATTAGCCCTTTGCCTCTTCATCAACTTCTGAGAACTTTCGGCTTATTGCAGAACCTTCCATCTTCAGAAGTCCACGAAAAAGAAGAGTTGGTATTTGCAGCAGTCTCATTTTATCTCAGCTGATAAACAATTCTACAAGAAGAGAAGAACTCGATCCGACGTGATAGTAGCTTGTCTAGCTTGGCGAGAAGAATGAGCAAGCACCAACTTGATCAAGTAAGTTGAAGGATTAGACCAGTCTTTTGCATTCCATCTTATGATCCATTCAATTAACATTATTCTAGAAAGTTTGTGAGAAGCACTACATATACTTATTCACATACAAATACTAATTTTTTTGGGGACCAATTAAGTTAAAGAAGAAAAAAAAAGTACATTATGGAGAAAAATTAAGGAGGCAATAGTTCACGGATCATTTTTGTAAATTTTCCTTGACTATCGGTTTGCTTATGTTTAATCTCAACACCACATGTTCAACTATGGTGCTTAGTCAATCTTTTCCATTGGTATTTCATACGGTAACACGGAATTTGTCCCGAAATTATGTTGGGGGATTAGTTTTTTGTTTGCCAATGTTCGAAGAGTATTTTTTTTTTTTTTCCGTCAAAAAGTTCGAGAGAGTTTAGGAATCAAACAAGTCACAAAAAGTAGCATGATGACCTAAATTAAAATTGGCAATATCACACATAAGGAGAGTTTTTGTACGTTGCCTATGTTTGTTATGAAAAACTTTGCTCGTGTGTAAAGATAATTCTCATAATGAGATATCAATATTTTAAATCATATTGAAAAGAGTGAGGGGAGGAAAACCTACATACTAGTGGGATCATTTAGGTGGTTAGAGAGAATAGCTCTTACATATGCAATTCTAAATTCTGCCTTGGGGTATTGCTGATATTGCATAGTTATTGATGAGTGCTGCTCCATTTTGCTTTACCATTTTCGCAAATTCACTGATAATGGTCCACTGTTTAATATGTGATCTTCACGAAATCTCTTGTCAGCCACGTGTTTGAAGCGCCGTTTACAAATTTTCCTAATATATTGATTTGTTCAAATTTGATGCTAGTCCACATGTTCAACTCCGGTGCTTAGTTAGCAGATTCCATTAATAATCACACGGAAATGCAGAATCTGTCCTAAAAATTTATTTGGAAATTAGTTTGTTTATTTTTTATTTTTTATTTTTTATTTAGTTGGGCGCCCGGGGGGGAGGATGTTTGGAGATTAGTTTAAGGGTCATATATTTCCCAAAAAATAGTATGATGACCAAAATCGAAAAACGGCAAGAGTATATACAAGGACATTTTTCGTAAGTAGCCCTTAATGAAAGGGAAGCACATGAAGAACCATTTTAAGAACATGAAAAACCATCATCTTGCTTTACTCTGTGCTTATTATCACATTGATTATGTTGTAGTCAATACAGCATGCTATGGTCTACGACCGTTCCATGGTGCAAGATCATGTCTCAATCCACATCGAGAGTATGCTTCGCAGTATGCCTCCTACTTCACCAGAGCATAGCATATTTAGGGTTCGTCATCAACTGCGCAAAGTCAACGAGAAAGCCTATGACCCAGAGATCCTAGCCATCGGCCCTTATCACTATGGAAATGACAAGTTCAAATTCATCGAGGAGCAAAAACTGCGACACCTGCAGCAATTGCTTGAGAGGAGAAAGGAGAGCGTCGACAGGTATATGCCAACTCTCAGGGAAATGGAACAGCGGGCGCGTAATTGCTATGCGGAAACCATCGACCTCTCCCAAGAAAAGTTTCTTGCGATCATGCTCATTGATGGCTGTTTCATCGTTGAGTTGTTCCGTAAGTACAATGGGAAGATACCGACAGACGAAGACGATCCGCTTATGCATGAATTAGGGATTCAAAACAGCATTATGCGCGATTTACTGCTGCTAGAGAACCAGCTCCCACTTTTCGTCTTGAGCAAGCTATATGACCTGACTAAAGATCCGGGCGACCAGAGTGAGTTCGGCCTTCACGCCAGCGTGTACTTCGAAGTCCCCACACAAAATTGGACGATTGGCGAGGAGACAGAGCATCTTCTGCATCTATATCACACGTGGCGCACTTTTGGCTTGCCTGAAACGCTTCGGCTAGATTACAAACCAGCTAAATTCTCGGCGACAGAGCTGAGGGAGTCAGGAGTCAGGTTTAGGGCTAAGGAAGGGGGCGAACTGAGCGACATCAAATTCGAGAATGGGACACTCGAGATACCGGTCTTGGAAGTAGGAGATCGCACCGAATCAAAATTTCGAAACATGATCGCATACGAGCAGCATCATCATCGAAGGAAAGACATCAACTACTTTACGGATTACATTGACTTCATGGATTACCTCATAAATTCTTCAAAGGATGTTGAGCTGCTTCGCCACATAAGGATTATTGAGAACTATTTAGGTGATGATGAGGCGATTGCACAGATGTTCAACAGGATGGGTGACTATGTCACTGTATCCAGTTCCTATTACTCCAAGATCTTCCAAAATGTGAATGCGCATTGTGACAAGAGGAGAAACGTCTGGATGGCGAAACTAAGGAGGGAATATTTCCATAGTCCTTGGGCTTTCTTGTCCGTTCTCGCGGCCATCGTGTTGCTCCTTCTCACAGCAACACAAACAGTATTTACTATTCTTTCTTACGCGGAGTAAAGTTAAATGTAATCAATGCCGATTCATATATTTCCCCTGAACCATCTACTTGTGTTCTATAGCCAATAGTATTATCTTGGTTTTCCAATGAGGATGAACCGGATGTGCTTAAAGAAAGATAGTGAAAATTATTTATGCTTTAAATGAGGTCCACAAATCTCTCTTCGTTTGGAACTAGATGATTACAACAGAAAACCCATAGGACATTAGCAACCAAGTTGGTATATGGTTCTAAAAGATAAGAGAAAAGAGGTAAAACCAACAACCAACTTAGATGATTACAATAGACATGGTAGGATCACCCTACCAAGTCTCTTCTTCCCACAAAAATATCCAAGCTGGTTCTTTGATCATGCTGGACCTAAAAAAAGAGTTACAATTCAACTTGGACTACAACTAAAAAGAACACACAGCAATTTCGTATCTCTGAACGATTTAATGGAATCCACATCAATGGTAGGAGAAGTTCTTCAAATGAAATTATCAGCAACCTCTGAATCAGGATGGATACTCCCAGAAACAAAATTAGCCTTTGGACTGTCTCCCGATCAGCTATACTTGCATTAATAGAAAGGCCATGCTACTCTGTAAGAAAACAACAAATCAATGAGCTTCATAACATCAGCCTTATTTTGCTGTTAAATTTGTCTAAAACAGCCCAAGTGAGGGAAGCAATTGTTCCGTGGGAAGCCTTATCAGAACAACATTAAATTCTCGTAGAAATCAACCAACATTTAATAACAGAAATGTAGGTATAATTCCTATTAGGATAGTCTAAAGCACATTCATTCATGTCAGCCAACACAATATGCAATTAGCAAGGAGGTAAGTTGATTCACCTCCTTTCTCTGCAAATTTGATTTCATGCATTTAATAACAAAACTAGAATTAGCTTAAATTCTCTAAACACAGACTCAATAAATAGTACATCCACCAAGCGTTGATCCTTTTAACAACATTTTCCAAATGGCACAACACATCTCTCCTTCCTACCAAACCAAGCACAATGCACCCAATGATACAACAATATCACATGATCAGCAGATAGTACATCCATCACAGGTTAAAAGCCACAGGTTAGCGGGTCCAATAAATCTTAAAAAAAAAAAACATGTACATGAAACATGTCTAATAACCCCATGTGGCACTTCTCATGTGACAAGTATGCTCATAGGAGTTAGTTGAATCTTCATTCATATCCAACCGAGAAGACACTTCCTCCCTTGCCTCTTTTGGCATTTGTTTTTTTATTTGGTGTTTGACCATTTTTTTTTTTGTCAATGCAAAATATAATCCATCTCTTCCGATGAGCATGTAAGAAGAAGAACCACAACTTGTAAAGATACAAAACGCAATATTGATGGGTAATAAAATACCAATCACAAACCAAAAACTCTTCACAAGAATCTTGACGAGGCAAAAAGACACTCACCCTTGTAAGGGCATAACCAAAGAGCAAGAAAAACACCAGAAAGTGGAGTGAACAGAATCAGAAAAAACAACAGACAGTATAAACAACAATGGATTTGGAACAATTAGAACTCGTTATCACTCAACTAAGTTGAAGCAAAGCTAAAACATCGAACATGCAGGAACCGCATATCCTCTCTTGAAATGTAGAGCTTTGTCTACCTCTGATGGTAGTTTTCTATCCACCCAAACCCTAATCCCCAATTTTACCCATCCCTCATTACCGCCCGCCATAACTTTTTGCCCTAACACTTCTGTAATTCTCCAGCGAAGCGAACCACCGTGGATTCTTTATGCTCTATTCTTCCCTGAAGGTAATTGTGCCTCAGACGGAACTTCCAGCAACCTCGCCTTCATCCATTCTCAGCTTTTGGGTGTTTGCATGCCTAGTCTTCTTCACTACCTGCTTCAAAGGTGCCTAAATTCCATCTTTCTTGAACTGTGACTTGACATGTTTTTGATTCACCCCTTTTCGTGTTCCTTCCTGCATCTAGTTTATTTCGATGGACACTGTGTAGCTCATGCTCTGGTATTCCTTATCTCCGGTCCAAATTAGGTTAGGTGAACCCTGTTTTTTAGTTAGTCCAATAGCTTTGGACGACCAAGAGGGTTCATTGCAACTGGCTACCCTGTGTCATAGATTGGGTTGCCTATGCTTTGCACAAGAAATATAGATTTGGGAAGAGGAGCCCCCACCTGAAAAATTGGAGGAGTGCCGGTTAATATTAGTGGGTGTAATCCTCTCGAACCCCTCTATTAATTTCCAAGCTTTCCAAAGTACCTTAAAGTGAGCTTGGCGGATTGACCAGGTTGAGATTTCCCAAAGAGATGCTTGCCTGTATATAGCAAAATTCCAATCAAAGATCGAGAAACAGAGAGTACTCGAAGGTGGACCTTGGCTGTTTTCAAGCCATTTAGTCATTTTTAAGCCATGGATTTCTAATACGCCGTTACACTGCTATGATTTTTCTCGCTATGCTTTTTGGGTACAAGTTTTTATACTGCCTTTGGAATGGAGTACATAACAAATGATTAGAAAGGTGCTTAACCGGGTTGGTCAAGTTTTAAAAGTTAAAGTAGACTCTAAAGAGGGTTCAGCCTTAAGAGCTGGGAGAGCGATGGTACAGATAAAATTGCACGAACCTTTACAAACAGGGAAACTGATCCGCATAAATGGAAAAAACACTATGGCTAGATTTTCGATATGAACGGTTATCTCATTTTTGCTATTCCTATGAGAAACTCGAACATTATGCCATGTGTTGTAAAGACTATCCTTTTGAAGAAGCAAAAATAAACGGTAAAGACAAAATGGCCTATGGCCAATGGTTACGCGTGGATGTACGAGAATATAGCCCTTATTGGCAGACATTTTATAACCTGCCAGAAAGAACAGAGTAGACAGAAGAGACAGTACTTGAGACCCCTCAGTCGACTGTTCCTTTGTTGCCCCCCAATAGTTAATGTCGAAGCAGATCCCATGCCGAAGCCGGCAACTCAGAACAACCCTTTAGATGCAGTGAGTAATCAGCAAATCCATCACAATGACTTGATCTAGGGGACTTCTCTAACTTTTGCTTTGATTCCTGCAATAGCCAAGATGAAGGGAATTCAAACTCAACCTACGGAAATACAGCACCAAAAAAAGTTGAAGAGTACCAAATCTATACCCAAAGTGGGTGCAGCTAAAAAATAGAAAAGGTATTCTCCCTATGAGATGAGGAACTTGGCTTCAAATGAGTTCGATGACACATATCTTATGGACACACTAGTATACGCAGCAGAGGAAGCGGAACATTGGGCTTTGGTGGTTGGCTCTAAACAGCCACCCAAACACAAATAACGTTGATTTGCTGGAACTGTCGTGGTTTGGGCAATCCCCTGATAGTTCAAGCTCTCAAGGCCATAATGGCCAAGGAAAAGCCCGACTTAGTTTTCTTAATGGAAATAAAGAATAATGAGACAGTGCTTCAATGTTTGCAGTGTCGTTTACATTTCCACAATTCTTTTGTACGAAGCCTAGTTGGTCTGGCAGGGGGACTGGCGATTTTTTGGAATGACCACTTAACCTTAAACTTAGTACGTTCATCGGAGGACTATTTTGATATGATCTGCCGAGATATGATGGAGGACAGAACGATGCAAATCACCTATCTTCATGCTCCCTCAACCTACCACACTAGATAGCTGCTATGGGAAGAGCTACATGTGATAAGTAACTCTAACACATTACCCTAGATATGTGCCGGTGATTTTAATGAAATTATTTATCCATGGGAAAAGGTTGGCAAGCGACCATCAGACTCGTATCGTCTACTCTTCTTTCGAGACGTCATAAACGACTATTCCTTGATGGAGATATAAAGCAAATGATGTGCCTTTACTTGGATGAATAATCGAGATGGGGATGAACTAGTAAAAGAATGTTTGGACTGGGTTATGTGTATGTTGGATTGGTGCCTTTTGTATCCCGAAGCTGAAATCTTAGCTTTGCCGACTATGGGGTCTGACCATAGTCCCCTTCTTTTAACCACAATAACAGCTTATCGAAAATGATGAAAGCCTTTCATCTTCGAAGCTTTTTGGAACCAAGATCAGGAATGCCGAGAGATCATCTCTAATTCATGGAATTCAGTTCAGGTACGAAATCCTAGTCTTTTGCAAAAGCTAAAGTCTATTACTGCCGCTTTAGCAGCATGGAGTCGATCAAAATTTCATAAGGGCCACCTGAGAGTGATTGCCTTACAACAACAACTTCAGCTCATCATAAATAGACCACATAATAACAGCAACGACAAAGAGGCAGCATCTAATATGTAGGATGAAATCATATGGATATGGTAGCAAGAAGAATAGTTTTGGGCTTTGCGCTTTAGGATTAATTGGTTGTGATGGGGAGACAAGAATACAAAATTTTTTCATGCAGCCACCATACAAAGGAGGCAAAGAAACAAAATTAGTATGTTACAGGATGACAATCAGAACTGGGTGTGGGACCCTTAGTGTGGCATCCCAAATTTCTGATTCTGTTTTCAATTAAATGAGACGGACTTTTCATCGACGCGCTTATAGTTCAATTCTTCGAGCTGATCACTCACGAGATAACTAGTCTATCAGGTAAAACCATTAAGGAATTTAAATGCAATAGACTTGAGAATCTGACCATGAACCGACTGCTCGATCGTATAAATCTTCAAGGATCATTACGACACCGTCAGAATCGAACAGAGATTAGTAATAGGTCGATTCGACTGAGATATGTAATTACAGTGTGGGTGATTCCACTTGATTTCAATATCCTCGTCGACCGGCACTGAACTGATTATTTTGTCGTTTTGGGTACCCTGTGTCTGTATTTGAAACCTCAAGATTTTCACAATAATTGAGAGTCGTTAATGTGTCGAAGATTATTTCGTGGCTTGAAAATAATCAACCACGGATCAATTGCATTGAAAATTTCCTAAAAGCTACCAAGTAGATTAGGATGCGCTCGAGTCGCGCCAGATTGAAATTAATCTTGATTTTAAACCCGAATTCAGAAATTGAAGGTTCTGGCACGTCACAATTCATTTTAGGAACATCGACTCATCTCCAGAAGATTTTTTCTACAAACCGAGATTTTTGGCAGAAAAGAAAAGTAAGGCCGTTTTTGTTCGAGATTGTCAGAGGGCCGTTTTTTATCGAATCTTTGGGATGCAAGTTGGATCATTTGATGGAGAAAAGTCATAAGAAGGTCAAGGACACATGGATCGATTTATTTGAGCTTCAATTGAGCTTCAATTGATTGGAATTAAGAGAGAATTGAATGGATTGAATGGGGGAATGTCCAAAATTCGTAGCTCCCATGGCACACCACATTTTGCACCTATTGCCAAGCTTGTAGAGGAAGATTGAAGGAGAGAGAGTGGCTGAGGTCATGTGGTGTCATGATGGGGGCAAAGCCAATGAGAAGATGGCAAGTGTTGAGCTCTAGAGAGCCTAAGGAGACCCCCCACTCTTCAGCAGCTTCTTCTCCCTTAATCCAAGGCTTTCTCCATTGTTGTTGAAGGAGAGAAGCTCAGCAAAAACCAGAGGAACCGAGCAGCATCAACCCTCCACTGTCGCTTGCCCATCGGACCTCTTTTTCCCCTTGTTTTCCCCTCATTCCAGTTTCTGCTCCAGCCGACCTTTTGCCAAAGATCCGAGTAAAAAGTTAACTTCCCGGTTGAATTAGCGAACTAGCCACCAATCACCGCGAAGAAGACATCCAAACCGTTCCGGAGCACCTCGTCACTCGCCGGAACGATTCTCCGACTGTCTCGTACGGCCGCTCGAAGCCACCGCTCGCCGGACCGTCTAGACTCGCCTGGTTCTGCCTGTTTCGCGGTTTTCAGCCATTTTCTCCCCATTTACACCCTACCTCCACCCATACCAACCTCCAATAAGATTCCCTTGACCCCCGGGAGCCGCCATTTACCAACCACCCGCTCGGCGGAGCTTCGATCGGCCCGTTTTCGCCGTTGAAGTTGCTGGTTTCTTCTCTGCAATTCAGTCCAGATCAAAAGCAGAAGACAGCAAGAAGTTCCAGACTTCAAGGCCTGTTTCAGTGTCTTCCCGGCCTTCGTTGGTGTCGCCGCTTCAGGGTTTATCGACCGCCTTGGCGTTGTGGTCGTCGTGAACTCACCAGCGCACGAAACCGGTGAGTTTATCCTTTAAACCTCGCTTAGCAAGTTAATCATGCTTAAGGGGTGTTTAGATTAGTCTAATTAGGTTTAGGTGGTTAGATTAGATTATTTTAATGTAAATTAGATTAGTTGTATGATTAGTTTAATGGATGTTTAATTAGGACTAATTGTATGTTTAAATTAGTGTAATCTAATTTAAGCCATAATTAATTATTTTAATTTAATAATTATTTCGAATTTATAAATATTATTTTATTAAATTATATTATTATAAAAAATATTTAATTATTTAATTTTCGGAATTAAATTTAATTATTTAATAATTTCAAAAATTTTGCCGGGATGGTTTAGGTCGTTAGAATTAAAGACCGATCGCGACAATACGGTCGGTTTGTATCAATTGTATGCGTAATTGCGAAATTGAGTGAAAATGATGATTGTGGTTAATAATTCCAAAAATGTGGAATTAAGTGAAATTGGAGAAGTTTTGGTATTTAACTTGAAAATCCCCGGTGTCAGCTATTGGCATCGTAATTGGTTGGTAGGACCAGTTTGAATTTATTGATTGATTTGATTGAGGAATGGATTGGGTTATTGTTGAATTGATAACTTTGGCAAGCAATTATGATATACCTATATATTGAATATTGCGGCAGCTTCTGGTGAGCTATAGTATACTATATTGAATATTGCGGTAGCTTCTGGTGAGCTATAGTATACTATATAAATATTGCGGCAGCTTCTGGTGAGCTATTATATTATCTATCAGCTACAGCTTTGGAAAGCATATGTCTCATTAACGACTGGTTTGATAGATGGTATGGAAAGATAGATAATATGATTGAATTGAATCTTTGTGAATGTTCAAATGTGATTCAGAATTTAATTGTGTTGATGTGCAAGAATGGACTGGGGCGAGGTAAGTCCTCAATCCTCTTTGTGTGGCTAGAACGGCCTGGGGCTTATTTTCTTCCTAATCGAGTTTTAGAGGGTAAGACTCGCTGAGACATTGTCTCATCCCAGTTGTGGGATAATATTTCAGGTCGCTAGATGGCGGATCCTTCAGAGCTTTTTGGTAGACCAGTGAGGGTCGCTGAGAGGATTTTTGACTTCACCGATCTCGACTGAAGAGCTGGCGAATGGACCTATCTAGCTGATCTTAAGACAGCTTAGTTTTTTAGGACTAATCTTCTATAGATCTTTTGTAAATAGCCTAGTCCTATAAATGAGTTGGTTTGATATGTATAAAAAGTATGTGGTTGGTTTTGAAAATGTGATCCTGCTTTTCTATCCCAATGGAGTTTTGTCTGGGATTATTTATCCACTTCCGCATGTGCAAAGAAAATGAATGGGTCGGCAACGTGTCCTGGGAAGTCGCATTTCTATCGACCGTAGTGGGATGTGCGCGTGCTCGAGGTTCAAGGCATGACACTTAGGCCCTACAGGAGATGACGTCTGGTTTTTTCATAAATTTATATACAATTGTGGGTTATTGTGACTACGAACCTATTTTGGATCAATGCCCACAAGTTGTCTCTTCAAAAATGAATGACTAGTTAACAACATTAGTCACTGTCGAGGAGGTGTGCTGGGCAACTTTCCAGCTGGAGACTACGAAGGCCCCAGGCCCTGATGGCTTGAACGGGCTCGTTTATCAGACTCATTGGGATATCATTAAGGATGATCTTCTTATATCAATGCAAGATTTCTTTAGATCAGGGGTGCTACCTAGCAATCTAAACAAGACCATTATTGCTTTGATTCCCAAAACCAATCACCCTGAAAGACTTGATTAGTATAGATCGATCAGCCTATGCAACTATGCATACATAATTATTTCAAAGGTCATTGCAAATCGACTGAAATCTTGGCTATATGATCTAATCTCTAAGGAATAGGCTGCCTTTGTGAGTAGACGACAAATTCAAGATAATATCTTGATCGTTCATGAAGTTCTTCATCAATTTAAGATACGGAAGCGAAAGCAAAAATTCAATGTCCTTCTCAAGACGGATATGCAAAAGGCGTATGACAAAGATGAATGGGATTTCCTTCAAGATTATCTACTTAAATTGGGATTCCACCCAAGATGGGTTCAGTGGGTGATGCAATGCATCACCACAACATCCTTCAGTGTACGTTTTAACGGCGAACCACTAGATCATTGTCAGCCGACAAGGGGCCTCCGGCAAGGTAATCCACTCTCCCCTTATATCTTTATCTTATTGGCGAATGTATTATCAATCCTTATTAACCAAGCAGTCGACATGGGCCACATCAAAGGGATCAAGTTAAATAGGTCATGCCCGACCCTCTCTCATCTTTTTTTCGCTAATGATTTAATTTTTTTCCTAGAAGGTACCATTAAGGAATGTCAGAACCTTGCTAATATTTTGAATCAGTATTGCATAGCTACAGGACAGGTCATAAATCGAAACAAATCTGGAATGTTTTTCAGTAAACACTGTCCTTTGAGACTACATGAAAATTTGGTGAGGGAATTTAGAATACTGGTATTGCAACGATACGGAAAATATTTGGGTATTCCATCAGACTGGGGGTGATCAAAACGAGAGATGTTTTCTTGGATTTTAGGGAGAGTAAATGCAAAATTGGAGGGTTGGAAAGAAAGATGACTATCGAAGGGAGGAAAGGAAATACTGCTTAAATCTGTTGTACAGACTCTTCCACAATATGCCATGTCCATCTTCAAGCTTCCCCTATCTCTTTGTAAATTAATTGAGCAGAGAATTTCTAGTTTTTGGTGGAGGAACGACAATAGCAGGGCAGGAGTCCATTGGTAGAAATGGGATGTTCTCAAAACTAGCAAGAACAATGGAGGACTAGGCTTCTGAGACCTTATAGAATTTAATAGAGCAATGCTTGGAAAGCAAGCTTGGTGTTTAATCCAACAACCTCTATCTTTATGGAGTCAAATTTCCAAGGGGTTGTACTTTCATTCAAAGGACTTCCAATAAGCGGATAAAGGAACTCGACCATCCTAGGGCTGGCAGAGCCTTCTGAGTGGTAGAGAGGCCATTCTACCAAATGTAAGATGGTCTATTGGTGATGGCAAACTGATCAAGATACGTGAGGATAGGTGGTTACCTATCGGGACTCTAGGCGGACCAGCCGCAAGAGAAGAACCAATGATGGTGGCTAATCTTATAGACCTATCCACCGTACCTAGAACCTCCTCCTATCAAACAAATTTTTGACAATCAGATCATTGCAGAAATACTTAGAATTCCTGTCAGACCCCTCTATGCTACTAGTCAATCAGTCTGGACAGCTACAACGCATGGCCGTTACACAATGAAAAGCAACTACAACACTCTCATCAACACAGCAAACGAATAAAGCAGTCAACAAGCCTCGACTTCTTATTAGAACCCCAGAATACTATGGCGAAGGATCTGGATAATGAAAACAGCACCAAAAATCTACACATTCTTATGGACAGCATGCCAAAACGCACTTGCAACCAAAGCAAATCTATTTCACAGACACATAACCCCCGATCCTATTTGCAATCTCTGCAATCAAAATTTTTAGAAACCCTAGAGCACTTATTTTCTTCTGCTCATGGACCAAGGGTGTCTGGAGTCATCCTCGGCTTAATATAATGATATCACCTCATACAGTGCAATGCTTTGATGCATGGATCACAACAAGAGTAACAAAACCGAAACTCTTACTTGGACTAGAAACCATAGCAAATGTTTATGGTAGAGTTGGCATATGCACAACAGTTGTATCTTCCACCGACAGCGACCAGATCCAACCCTTGCAGTGGAGGATGCCATCGCACAGACCCAGATCTACCAAATCTCCGATCCAAGCCATCAACGAACAGATCATCTTGCTCTAAATACATCACATTTGTGGAGACCCCCCAATCACAAAACCTTGAAATGCAACATAGATGGTGCTTATTAGCCTAGCAATAAAGAAGGTATAATGGTGTGTGTGAGTCGAAATCACTAGGGAATACTTACAAATGTATTTACCAGAAGTTTCCCAACTGCTTCTGTGTTTCAAACGGAGGTTCAGGCTCTTACCTTTACTCTTCATCATTTGCTACACCAAGGCTTCAACAACGAACATCTTGTAATTGAATCGGATTGCCTACTCTTGATCAAAACTGTCAACGAAAGGAGGATGCCGCCGTGGGAAGAATGCGTTCGGTTTGCTAAAGTTGACGATATGCTTTCCCATTACCCTAATTTGCAGCTTTGACACTATAGACAGGAGGCAAATGGAGTGGCAGATTGGGCTGCTAAGGCCCACAGCAGATTAGATCTGACCTGAAAATTGAATATTTTCCCTCCCTTTATTCTACAAGACCTTGTGTATGTGGATGCTATAGCTTCTGGTTGTAGTTTATCCAGTATATAAATACAATCCATCTTTTCAACCACAAAAAAAAAAAAAAAAAAAGTTGAAGCAAAGCTCCATTTGGATCAATCTTGGTCAACAATTGCGGATTTGGTGAGGAACTGAGAGAGATAAAAACATGAACAAGGAATCCTAAAATTTTGTCCAATTCAACTAAAGCAACCAAGAGAAAGCCTAAAACAGCACCACCGTGGTCCATGTAAGTTATCAAAATGAATAGCTACTAAAGAAATGGTTACTCATAGTGGTTTATGGACTCGTAGGCCCCTAGAGTGCCATAACTTGGCACAAAGGGATACTTGAGTTCCATAATTTATGAAAGTGACTTAAGTGCTAAAGTCGAAGCAAAATTGATCACTTAAGTGCCACTCTAGTCAAAATGCTAATGTGGCGATTTTCCGGTGAAGCAAGTGAAAAATGACGTTGTTTTGGTGTTGACAAGCTAAAAGAATAATATAAAGATCAATTAAATTAAATTTATTTAAAACATTTAAAAATAAAAATTTTAATTTTAAAAAATTAAAAAAAGTAAAAAAATTATAAAGAAAAGGGGTGAGGTGGTTGAGGGGTCAACCCTCGCCTGCCGGTGTCGCCTCCCCGCCGTTAGGAAGGATCGCGACCTTGGACGACCGGCGGCGAGGGCTCGCGAGACCTCGCCCGGCCAGGCGAGGGTCACTAACCCCTGGCCAGGGCCCGGCGACCCCAACCGATCCTTCCCCTTCCTTGGTCGGCCCTTCCTGGCGGTGGTGGGGAGGCAGCGGTGGCGGCTTAGGACCGACCTCTCGGTTGCCTCGCCCCTTTTTTTTTTTTTTAATTTTTTAAAATTTTTTAAATATTTTTATTTGTATTTTTAAATATTATAAATAAATATAGTTTTCAATCAAATTATATTAATTTTTATATTAATTGCTGATTTATGGTCACAATACAGTGTCATAGGACCCTCCCACTTGATTTTAAGCCATAATAGCTCATATATTCCTTGAGCCATTGCTCGAAATTATGATTTAGCACTTGATCTTGCAACTGCATTATGTTTTTTACTCCGCCAAGTCACTAAATTTCCGCCAAGAAATGTGTAATAACCAGATGTTGACCTTTTATCCACCATGGATCCTGCATAGTCAGCATCGGTTTAGGCTTGCAGCACCAATTTGTTTTATTTCTTGTGAATAGGACTCCTTTTCCTAGACTGCCTTTTAAATAATGTAGCACTCGATTGACATCATAATTTGACTAATCACTCTTACTGAATAGGCAATATCAAGCCTAGTATGAGCCAAATAGATGAGTTTCCCAACAAATTTTTGATACATTTCTCGATCTACAGCAGGTTCTTCCTTCGCATTCCCAAGCTTTTTACTAAGCTCAATAGGTGTGGCTACTGGTTTACAACCAAGTTTTCCAGTTTCCTTCAAGAGATTAGTCACATACTTCTTGTTGACACCTATTTTTGAACCAAAAAATTAATTAATTAATTAATTAAATAAAAACAAAAACAGAAGAAAAGAAAACAAAACATTTAAGGGTTGGGTCGAGCCTGATTCGGCCTTGGCTCGGCCCGCGCCAACGGTCTTCTTGCTCCTATCCATCCTTTGCACATAACCCGGGGGGGAAAAAGGAAAGCAGCAGTAAGGGCATAAGAGAATATGGGAAGCAAAGAAGAGAAGGAGAGGGAGAGAACTCGAGAGGAGAGAGGGGGCCTCACTGCCTCGACCCGACGCCGCTCTCCTGCCCTACATCGTTCGAGCTGCCGTCGCCGCTCCTGCCACCATTACCGCCTGACCAATTGCGACTGCCATTGTCTCCCCAGAACCCAGATCTGGAGCAGAGGCACCATGTGAAGAAGCAACACAGTAGAACTGAGGAGGGGTTCGAGCGAGAGGAATCGAGGGAGCAGCTTGCCACCAAAGCCGCCTGCAAGTCTGCCCTATTCACCGGCGACGTTAAGAACCCCCAACACCAGGCCACACCTCTCCAATAGCCGCCTATCCCGACGCCGTCACTGCCCATTCTCTTCGACGTTGTCCAAGTTACCGCCACCTTCAGTACCAACGCGCTGTTTGTTGATCCTTGCTGTGCCACCGCAACACCAGTCCTGCCCTGTCGCAACAGCAGCCTGTCACCGCCGCCACCCACCGCGTCGTCACAACCACCTACCATGTCGCCGCCGCCGTTGACACATAATAGCAACAAAACAGTAGGAGGGAGAGGAGGCACAAACCAAGTCTTGGCCGGGTTGGGCGAAAGCCCTGTTGGGTAGGGTTTTGAGCAATTTGGGCCGAGTACTAAGGCTAGGTTTGGGTTGGTTTAGGTAGTGGGCTTGTGGGCTTTATTTTAAAAAGATTAGACTAGACTAGGCTTGCATGTTAAGCCCAGCCTAGCTGGTTTTTGCCGATTTAGGTTGTGTGGCCTGGCTCGATATGAGCTCGGGCCATCTGGCCCGACCTATTTCGGGCTTGGGCCCTTTTCAACGAACTAGGTCGGACCCATCCCGGGGATTCAACTCGGGTCGTTTTAATATATTATAATATTAAAATGTTAAAATAATATTTTAACAAATATTAAAATACTATTTTAGAAAATATAAAAATATAAAAAATATATATTTTTAAAAAATTAAAAAATTAAAAAATAAAAATAAAAGATTTTGAAAATCTAAAAAAATGTAGGGTTTGGTTGGGAATTACCATGTCTTGCCTTTTTAGTGTAATTAGTCTTTTATTTGCTCGTATATTGATTATATTGCATGTTTAATTTCCATATCCAATTATGTTTAATTACACGTGTTTAATTTTATTGCAATTAGGATCTTGGTAGGTATGATTGTTACTTTAATAATTGCGCACCCGCATGACCACCTCACACGTTAGTGGATATATATAAAATTAATCCAAACTGCTTGACAGAAATCCTTTTTTTTTTTTTCTAAAATGAACAAAATTAGGTACTGAAAGGGCACTAATTAGTCAATTAATGTAATCAAGTCCCCGACCCTAGATTCTCTGGTTGCATAAGAAATGTGGCATACTCCCGTGCCTCACTTGGTTTCTAGCTGACCCTAATAGACTAGTAGCGACTCCATTTTGCAAAATTCTTAAAAATACCCCAATGTCACGTAAGGTATGGGCTTGGGAGAGCCTGCGCCTAATCATGGGCCTTAGACCCGTCCTTTAGGCAATACCCCTAAACCTACTCCCTTTCCTTCGAGGGTAGGTCGCGACATCTTGGCGACTCCATTGGAAACTTGGTTTTAAACTTTAGAGGACTTAGGCCAAAATTAATCTTGTTCAAAAATAATTTATGTTTGGCGGCGAGGACTCCAGGTACGCCCCTAACATGAAAGGTGTTAAATGTTTTTGTAGAACAAGAGGTATAATGGGAAGTGTTTACTCACCTTTGTCTTGCAAGGAGGTGTAAGAATGTATGATTTATTTTTTATGTACGGAGTGTTGTTTGCCTATAAATTGTTGTGCATGTATCATTTGCATTGCATTACATCATAGCACACACTACCTACCGTAAGACTTAGGTTGCATAGAATCACTTAGGATGGTGTTGAGGTGGATACCACTCTGACTACAATCATGTAGTACGAGTCGTCCATCTCAACCTTGAAATTTCTTTATTGATGTCGAAGGTCCCCACCCTGGTCTATAATCGCTTGACACGGGTTGGTTCTTTGATGAAGCTGGAGTCATGGGTAACACGACCTAGCCGCAATCTTATTGGTTCGGTCCGGTGATCCCATTGCTCCATTTTGAGCCGTATAGAGTAGAAATCGAACCACATCAATTGATTGCCCTCGGTGCTGTAGGCTTATAATTGAAAAAAAAATTGGCAATCACTTTTGACAAGTGAACATTGAATGCAAGTTCTAAACACTTTGATTTGGCCTTGTTGAACACATGGTTTTGTTTAAATTTCTAGTTATGGGCTCGAAATCATTTTGAAAAAAAAAAAAAAAAACTTTCAAGTTGTGATTTTATATTGGGACACCAAAATTGAAATTGCATTTTTTTTTTTATATCAAATTCTCTCATTCTCACATTTTGGGACTAAAATGCAAATCATTTTGTGTACAAATTTCTCAAAATAGAAGTCACTTCATTTTGCTATGAGTAAAATCACAAACCAATCTTTCAAAAATCAATAACACTTTTGCATATGAAACTTTTGGAATAAAAGTGGACATTCGATTGATGGTCGTAGATTGATTATTTTAATGATGTCTTCTCTTATGATAAAATCTTAGCGAAATACTAAAACCTCGTAATAAGGATTATGGGGTATGTACCGTTGTCTCGATTTTATTGTAAGAAGCGACCTCTTTGAGAGATCATTTTCTCATTCTCATACCGACATTATCATTTTTTTTTACAGGTTATGTGTGGTGCTCCTTGATATTAGGACAAGAGTGGATTTTACTCTTATTTATACAAGAGTTTTTTGTATTTTATCATTGTTCTCATTCTTGTTAAGAATCATGTTTTCCATATTTGGTTTTGATTGTGAATCCAATTGTTGCTTTTGTAAATCACGCGACTCACATTTTTAATGATGGAATTCAGTTTCATGAAAATCATCATTTGAAAAAAAAAACAAATTTAGAAGTGTTTTAAGCAAACCTTTACGTCTACCTTCCAAAATGAATTTCAAGAAAACTTTACTTAAGGCCCTCTCTTCACGTAGTCATTTTCTCGGGCTCATGGAACTTGAGGAGCAAGCATGTGTCGATGCTTCGTCGGTGCCAATCTTCCGTAAAGGCAGAGCGAAGTTGAGTTTTGTTCTAGGAAGTTTCTTTATTTGGAGGGAAATGACGCAAACGCCTTAGGTGCCAAAATAGCCCATCGATCTCGTTTACTTTGCATATGAGACAAATGAAGGGAGTTGCCAAGCATCCAAAAAGACGAATTAAAAGGAAGAGTACACTGTATTGATTTAAATTATTAATTTCTAATACTGTTTCTAACATGAATCTCTTTTCATTGTCAAGGAAACATCAAGAGTATCAAGTTTTGTAGCGTTCCAACAAATGTGATGAAGCGCTAAGTCTTGTTCATCTTAAATAAAGAAAGATTCCAATGAAATAGAGGGGCAATATTACCCCTTCCTCAAATAGAACAAAGGTTTGCCAAATAAAGAGTGGGAGAACAACATTTGATTTAGAGAAAAATCTCTCCTTCCCCCACCAATGAAGGTGATAAATGAAAAAAAAAATAAAAAAGTTGCACCTTGACCGTAGAAGCAGCGCCTTGCACTAAGGAATCTGGAAAACATCAAACACTTAAAGGCGAATGCAAAGGAAGGGTATTGTCAAGTTACCAAATATCCACGAAGGTGAATCCAAGAGATGTTAGCGCCCAAAGGATGAAAGAGAATGAAGGGTAATAATGTATCGTTTCCAATATTTCAATTCCTAAATATTTTTGCACTAACATATTCTTTCACATTCATTAAAGGGTTACCGAGTCACCATGCCGCAGGTAAATACCCTTCTTCTCAATTTTTTATTAAAAAAAAAGAAGAAGAAAAGAAAACGAAGAATTTCCATTACAAAAAAGAACCTTTGGCGCTTTCCTAGAGACAAGCACAAAAATAAATAATTGAGAAAAAATTTCTTCAAACTTTTTTAGCATCACTTTTATCTCAAAATTGTTTTCTCGTTTTGTGGGTTATTCATTTTGAATCAAAGTTCCCTATGGAGATTGATCTACTCAAATGATCTCGATAGAGTGAGATTGAGACGTTAACCATGCCAAACAAGAAATGCTTAGGATGAAAAAATGCAAGCCATTTCCAAACACGTCCTTCAAACACTTTTGAGAGTTAAGTAAAGACGACCTTCTCTTAGGATGAAGGATTCATTCGCATTGAGCCCAAAGATTGAAATGATAAAGGCTTCTCCTTCATCAATCCCAAGTATTGCATTAATCTCTTGCTTCCCCTTTGGGCCGAATAAAGATGATCCTTCAAAGTACTCCTGTCGAGAACGACCCTACATTAGGGCAGCATAGGAGGTTACAGCCGTGTTGTAGAGTGAAAGATTGAGAAAGATTCTATTACTTTCACTTGCATTAATCTTCTAGTGATAGCTTCAAAGGAATTCTCATCAGAGCTTGACTCATCTCAAGGTGAAGAAGAGCATTTCCTTCTCTATCCAAACACCGATACCCATTGCTTAAACCAATTTGGGCCTGATTATTCATTTCTGAACCTCGAGCGGTGATCATCTCCTTTCACTAAGGCAAGGCATAAGAATTGACCAAATACAATTGATAGTTATGAGAAAATGTGAAAAGCATCTCGAAAGTCATAAGAGTTACAAAAGTTCAAAGAGCAAAAAGTTCGACAAACTAGGGGGCATGAAAAAGTAGTGTACCTAGTAAAAACAAAGTCAATTCCCGTCAAGAAAAAGAGCCAAAAGGTTGCATTTTATGTGAAAAAAAATTATCAAAGTCCAAGTGCCTGCGTAAAAAATCGTCACAAGTGCAAAAGAAATTATAAAAAATGGGCAAAGCTCCCATGCAGAAATGATTAGTCAATGGACTTTTGAGATGCGTTGTGTTTCAAAAGTCATGATTTCGACAGATCGAGTGACTTGGTCACGATGCCATGATGATCATTGACTCTTAAAAATCCTCTTAAAAATTTTAAGCCTTTCGAGCCTCTCCCAAACCAACATTACAACCCTCTTCTGAAGTCTCTTCTGATTGGGATGGTTTGAGTGAAAATGAGAATGCCACAAAGAAGCTACTACTTGAAGGAGTGGAGGTAATTCTATTTTGTCTTATCTTCCAAGTTCTCAACTCATAGACCCGATGAAGATAGTGACAAATGTTCATTTATTGCCCTCAAAGCAATATTCCCTTTGTGTAAGTCTTTGACCAAACCTATATTGCAGTCCTTTCAAAAGACATTTTTGATCGATCAAATTGTGCTCATCGCGAATGTTTCTAAAAGCTTTTGACATGGGTTATGTGAGATACCCTTAGTAATCAGTTACTTCCCACGAGAATTGATGGGATCAATCAACCATTTTATTGAGAGTGTGTGAGAAACCCTTTTCTAACTAAGAAACTCTAGTTTGGCATGCTTAATGAGCATTTTTTACGAGTTGCAGCCGTTCTGATAAGAACTTGACTCTTAGAGAATTTGATGATTAATGATACATCCCCAAACAAGATGACAGTTTTGCGTCACATGATACTGATTGACATCGAATGTTTTTTTAAAGCAGTCGGACTTAGCATGATTGGCTTGTTCAATTAATACTGCAATATTGCCAATACATCTCTAGATGCAGTCCCTAATGATATTTGCTCAAGTTGAGTTTAACAAGATTCCTCAATGAAGCCATACAGTTTTCAAGGGATTAGCGAGTGCTTTCCTAAAAGCCAAAGGTTCATGGTCAGCCTTAAACTATGTCACCTCCAAAGGTTCATGATCGACCTTAAACCATGTCATCTATAAAGGTTCATGGGTTTTCCTCAAAACCATATATTTTCAGCCCCATCGAAACCCGTTGTTACACGGTGAGACGTCCTTCCCCTTCTTCCTATGACACGGAAAGTTTCTGTAACCTGGAGTCCTTCCTCTTCTTCCTATGACACAAAGAGCTTTTGTAGCCCGGAGTCTTTCTTCTTATAACATGGAGAACTTCCGTAACCCGGAGTCATTCTCCTTCTTCTTATGACATAGAGAGCTTCTGTAGACCGGAGTCATTCTCCTTCTTCCTATGACACGGAGAGCTTTTGTAACCCGGAGTCCTTCTCTTTCTTCTTATGACACGGAGAGCTTCTGTAACCCGGAGTCCTTCCTCTTCTTCCTATGACACAGAGAGCTTTTGTAGCTCGGAGTCCTTCTTCCTATGACATGGAGAGCTTCTATAACCCGGAGTCCTTCCTCTTCTTCCAATGACACGGAAAGCTTCTGTAGCTCGGAGTCATTTCCCTTCTTCCTATGACACGGAGAGCTTTTGTAGCCCGGAGTCCTCCTTCCTATGACACAGAGAGCTTCTATAGCGCGGAATCCTTCTTCCTATGACACAGAGAGCTTCTGTAACCTAAAGTCCATCTCCTTCTTCTTATGACATGGAGCGCTTCTGTCGCTTGGAGTCCTTCCCCTTCTTCCTATGACACAGAGAGCTTTTGTAGCCCGGGATCCTTCTTCCTATGACATAGAGAGCTTCTATAGCTCGGAGTACTTCCCCTTCTTCCTATGACATGGAGAGCTTCTATAACCCGGAGTCATTCCCCTTCTTCCTATGACACGGAGAGATTTTGTAGCCTGAAGTCCTTTCCTTTCTTCCTATGACACGAAGAGCTTTTGTAGCCTGGAGTCCTTTTTCCTATGACACGGAGAACTTCTGTAACCCAGAGTCATTCCCCTTCTTCCTATGACACGGAGAGTTTCTATAGCTCGGAGTCCTTCTCCTTCTTCCTATGAAATAGAGAGCTTCTGTAGCCCAGAGTCCTTCTCCTTCTTCCTATGACACGGAGATCTTCTATAACCTGGAGTCTTTCCCCTTCTTCCTATGACACAAAGAACTTCTGTAGCCCTGAATCCTTCTTCCTATGATATGGCATGCTTCTGTAGCCCTGGGTCTCTCTTTCTTCTTATGACGAGACGTGCTTTTGTAGCCCGGGGTCGCTCTTTCTTCTTATACTACGGCATGCTTTTGTAGCCCGGGGTCTCTTCTTCTTATGATAAGGTGTGCTTCTGTTGCCTGAGGTCTCTCTTTCTTCTTATGACACGAAATGCTTCTGTAGCCTAAGGACTTTCTTCCTCTTATTGACAAAATGCACTTCCATGGTTATAAGTCATTTCCGTCGACCTGATACATGCCCATGCACCCAGGGTTTCTCTACCGTCAAAATAATTTAAGTGTCCTTTGTCATTAAATGCAAGCATTCAAAGAGGGACGGCTCTTAATGACTATTTTTGAACAAAAAAAAAAACAAAAAAACAACACAAACAAAAAATAATAATTAATTAATTAAAAAACAAACAAAAACAAAACAAAACATTTAGGGGTTGGGTCGGGCCTGATCTAGCCTTGGCACGGCCCGCCCCTCTTCCTTTTCCCTTTCCCCGGTGCAGCCCAACCTCTCGATCTCCTTGGGCTCAGCCCATGTCCAACAGTCTTCTTTCTCCTGTCCATCCTCTGCGCACAACTTGGGGGGAAAAAGGGGAAACAGTAGCAAGGGTAGAGGAAAATAAGGGAGCAAAGAAGAAAAGGAGAGGGAGAGAACTCGAGAGGAGAGAGAGGGGGCCTTGCCGCCTCGACCTGATGCCATCCAACATTGCTCTCCTGCTCATTGCCGTTTGAACTCGCTACCTCAACTCGACGTTGTTCGAGCCACTACCCTCCTACCCTACGTCGTCCGAGCCGTCGTCACAGCTCCTGCTGCCGCTACTGCCCAACCAACCACAACTGCCATTGTCTCCCCAAAACCCAATTCTGGAGCAGAGGCGTCGTGTGAAGAAGCAACGCAGCAAAACCGAGGGGGGGTTCGAGCAGGAGGAATTGAGGGAGTAGCTTGCTGCCAAAGCTGCTCGTAAGTTTGCCCTGGCCACCGGCAATGTCAAGAACTCCCACCGCTAGCCCACACCTCTCCAGCAGTCGCTTGTCCCGACATCGTTGCTACCCATTCTCCCTGAAGTTGTTCGAGTTGCCGCCGCCTTCCATCTCGACGTGTTGCTTGTTGATTCTCGCCGTGCCACCGCAGCACCAGTCCAACCGTGTCACAGCACCAGCCCATCACCACCGCCACCTGCCGCATCGTCACAATCACTCGCTGCATCGCCGCCACCATCGACATAGAACCATAGCAAAACGGCAGGAGAGAGAGGAGGCACGAATCGAGTCTTGATCAAGTTGGGCGAAAGCCCCGTTGGGTAGGGTTTTGAGCAATTTGGGCTGAGTACTAGGGCTGGGTTTGGGCTGGTTTAAGTAGTGGACATATGGGCTTTATTTTTAAAAAAAATTAGACTAGATTGGGCCTGCAAATTAGGCCCAGCTTGGCTAGTTTCTGCCGGTTTGGGTCACGCGGCTTGGCTTAGTTCGGACTTGGGCCGTCTAGCCCGACCCAATTCGGGCTTGGGCCTTTTTCAATGAGTCGGGTCAGGCCTAGCTCGAGGATCCGACCCGGGTCATTTTAATATACTATAAAATTATAATATTATAATATCAAAATAATATTTTAAAAATATAAATATATAAATATATATTTAAAGCAAATTAAAAAATTAAAAGTAAAAAATTTCGAAAATGTAAAAAATGTAGGGTTTGGTTGGGAATTGTCATGTCTTGCCTTTTAGTGTAATTAGTCTTTTATTTACTCGTATATTGATTATATTGCATGTTTAATTTGCATATCTAATTATGTTTAATTGTACATGTTTAATTTTATTGTAATTAAGATCTTGGTAACTATGATTGTTACTTTAATGATTGCGCACCCGCATGATTACCTCACATGTTGGTGGATAGATATAAAATCAATCCAAACTGCTTGACAGAAAACATTTTTCATAAAATGAACAAGATTAAGTACTGAAAAGACACTAATTGGTCAATTAATGTAATTAAGTCCCCGACCCTAGATTCTCTAGTTGCATAGGAAGTGTGCATACTCCCATTTCTCACTTGGTTTCCAATCGACCCCAATAGGCTAGTGGCGACTCCTTTTTGCAAAATTATTAAAAATACCCCAATGTCATGCAAGGTATGGGCTTGGGAGAACCTGTGCCTAATCATGGGCCTTAGGCCCGTCCTTCAGGCAATACCCTTAAACCTACTCCATTTCCTCCGATGGTAGGTCACAACACTTCTGTTGTGAGACAAAAATTCCTTATCTAGAGTAAGAAACTTTAATGCCCATAAAGTATTTGAGTCTTCCTAGCTCTTTTATTTCAAACTCTTTAATCAAACAATGGTTTAGCTGCTGTTTCTCCTCATCATCATCACTTGTGACAATAATATCATCAACATACACTAGAAGTACTGTCGCTCTCCCTCTTGTCGAATGCTCAATGAAGAAGGTATGATCACCTTGGCTTTGTTTGTAGCCTAAAGCTTTCATAACTTTGGAAAATCTCCCAAATCAGGCTTTCCGTAATCTACATGCTTTGTTTGTTATATTTTCTCCTTCAAATCCCAGTGGAATACTCATATAGATCTCCTCTTCTAGGTCTTCATGTAAGAATGCATTATTCACATCATACTGCTAAAGTTGCCAACTAAAATGAGCCACCAAAGAGAGTAGAATTCTCACAGTGTTCATCTTTGCCACCGAAGCGAATGTCTCCTGATAATCTATTCCATAAGTCTGAGTATAACCCTTTGCCACCAATCATGCTTTATATCTCTCAAGAGAACCATTAGCTTTGTATTTCAAGGTAAAAACTCATTTGCAGCCCACAAGATTTTTTCCCTTAGGTTTTTTGACAATCTCCCAAATTTGGTTTTTTTTCTAGTGCATTCATTTCTTCGCTCAATGCATTCCTCCATTCTTCTTTAGACAATGCCTCAGATAAAGTATTTGGAATAGAAAAGGTATTTAGACTCACAATGAAATTTTTATGAGATGGTAATAGGCGGTCAAGTGACACATAGTGAGATAGTGGATATAAGGGTCACTTTGTGCACTCGCTAGTACCTTTTCTAACAGCAATGGGAAGATGGGAGTCATTTTCTGATATATCAATTGACTGTTTATGCAAAGGAGAGTCGGAACTTACCGAAAATTCATTTGCAAAACTCGGATGGGAATCTTGAACTTGTGTTTGGTCTAGAATAGCTGTCTTTCTTGAGTATACTTGAGGAAATCTCATAGCCATAAATATGAGGAGATACGGGAGTGGATTCTTGTTTCGAAATAGGCTCAATCGTAGGGAGTAAGTACAGGATTGAAGTAGTACGAACTGATTCATTAGAAACTGATTCATGAGGAGCCCGTTGATCAGAGTTGGAGGCTGAATGGTTAGGAGTTGATTCGTTAGGGATTGGTTGATCAGAAGTGGGAGCTCGGATTGGAAGATTATTAAGAGGTAAGTCAAGATTAAGGCCGTCAAAATCTTTATCTTCAACTAATGACTTCTTCCCCTGAAGATAAGACTGTGGAAAGTAAGGTTCATTTTCAATAAATGTAACGTCGACTAATATATAGGTCTTTCGAGAAGGAGGATCATAACATTTATACTCCTTTTGTGTAGTGGAGTAACCAAGAAAGACACACTTGATTGCTCTAGGATCTAGTTTTCCCCTTTGCTGATTATGAACATGTACAAATGAGGTGCAACCGAAGACTTTAGGTATGAGATTATTTGTTGTCCTAAAATGGGGATAAAAGCTAGAAAGAACTGCCATAGGAGTTTTGAAATCTAATACTCTTGATGGCAATCTATTAATCATGTATGTAGATGTAA
This sequence comes from Eucalyptus polyanthemos subsp. polyanthemos, assembly GCA_017140185.1. Taxonomy (NCBI): domain Eukaryota; kingdom Viridiplantae; phylum Streptophyta; class Magnoliopsida; order Myrtales; family Myrtaceae; genus Eucalyptus; species Eucalyptus polyanthemos. The sequence continues at coordinate 31,097,442 of CM029464.1, read as the reverse complement.
GGACGGCTTCCCCCCAATAAGACTTAGGGACATTTCCATGAAACAACAATGCTCAAGTAGTGTTGAGCAAATGACCATTTTTCCTTTTTGCCACCCCATTTTGCTGTGGTGTGTTTACACAAGATGACTCATGGATGATCCATTCCTTTTGGATTTAGGTTGACAAGATCTGATTAAAGTAGTTTCTAGCATTATCTGATCTAAAGCTCTTAATTTTAACTCCAAATCCATTTTGAACCATAGAATTAAAATTAGGAACAATACTACTTATATAAGATTTGTGCTTGAGTAAGAATATCCATGTGACCCTAGTGCAATCATCGATTAGAGAAACAAACTATTGAGCCCCTGAAATATTGGGAATTGTGGAAGGTCCCCAAATGTCACTGTGAATTAGATCAAAATGATGAAAACTTCTTTTGTTGTTTATAGGAAAAGATACACGGGTGTGCTTAGCAAATTCACAAGTATCACATTGGAATTGACTTATATCTAATCCTTTAAACAAAGAAGGAAACATGATATTTAAGACACGAAAAGATGGATGACCAAAACGAAAATGGTAAAACCAAATAACATCCTTATTTGAAGCACTAAGAAATGACAAGGGTGAAGTGTTCATGACTTTCTTTGAAATCCTCAACGTCTCAAGATAGTACAACCCATTCTTTTCCTTAGCAAGTCCAATCTTCCTCTCCAAATCCTGTTCCTGAAAAACACAATAGATAGGGTAAAAAATTGCATAACATTTGAGGTCATTGGTAAGCCTTTGTATGGAGACTAGGTTGGCTAATAGCTTTGGCACATGGAGGACATCTTTTAGAGTGAGAGCAGGCGTAATATAGATATCACCAACTCTTGCAACAGTGGCCAGAGAACCATATGCCACCACTATTTTCCTATTGCTTGGACATGGGGTGTAGGTACTAAAAAAATGAAGTGTAAGTCATGTAATCAGAGGCACCTGAGTCTATTATCCAAGCTTCACTTGAAAGTTTTTCTAAGACATTTAGACTAAAAGAGAATGGAGACTTACCTGAGAGTGCTAAGGAACATGCACCAGAGGGTTTATCAAGAAACCTTTAATTCTTTCTATTTCCTCACCGCTAAAGGATTCTTTCACCTATCCTTCATTGTGATTGATTTGCTGGCTGGTTTGTTCAATTGGATGAGCCAGGGGCCTTAGCTGTCCTCCTTCGTTTCCGCACTCTCGGCTTGAGGTTGCTGGTTTGCCATTCAACTTCCAGCAACGCTCCTTTGTATGCCTTGGCTTCTTACAGTAGCTACACCGCAAATTGTCTTGATTATCCCTCCATGTAGGCCTCGAAGCATCCACCTTTCCTCTTTCTTGTGTTGACGCATTGCAAATTACTACTGTTGAGCCTTCCACAACTTGAGGCTCTAGCATAATTCCCCTTTCGACTGTCTTCTACCCGTATTAGAGAGATCGTCTCTTCCAAAGAAGGGATTTCTTCCTTTGCAAGTATTTGAATCCTGACTTGGTCAAATTCAGAATTAAGAACTACTAGGAAATCATATACTTGATCCTTTTCAATGAAGGTTTTTAGAGTTGCAGCATCATCCGCACACTTCATCTCAAATACTTGATAATGATCGAGTTCTTGCCATAGATTTTGAAGGGAATTGGCATATTCCGTTACCGTTTTGCTCCCTCATTTTGTTGCACTTGTCTTTACCTTGATTTCATATACTTGTGCTGCATCTCAAGCCTTTGAATAAATCCTACGAATAGAATCCCAAATCTCCTTTGCATTTTTGAGAAACATATATGTATCATTGATGGTCGTATCCATTGAATCCCAAAGCCATGACATGATCATTGAATCTGCCTCATCCCATGCGTTGAACGCGAGATCTTCTGGTGTTGGACTTGTTCCGAGAAGATGGCTGAGTCTTCCTTTACCCTTCAAATAGGTCTTAACGAATTGTGACCATTTGAGATAATTCTTTTCATTCAGTCTATAAGTTGCTCTCACATTTTGTAGATCTCCGGTCATATAGTTGGTGTTGGCCTCCTTATTTTGACCCGAAGTATCTCCAATCAGTTTTGTCTCAAACATGGATAATTCCAGGCACAAAGAAAGTACTTGGAAAGGAAGAGCAAAAAATAGAAGCAATAAAGGCTACAAGTGAATGAGGTTTTAGGGCAAAAATTGGGACAAATTTAGAAGCGAAGAGAGAAAAATATAGCTAAAGGGATCACAATAATGACAGTTGCGATCAGATTGTTAAGGACAAAGACAAACCCAGCAATGAAGGTTGTGATTGGAAGATTATTGCATCAATGAAGGATGCACTGCAACACTATCCCAGAAAAATGAGCCTAATGCTCTAAAAAAAGTTGCGATAATTCTCTATATTTTTGTACTATTATTACAAAGCTATTTATAGGACTTCTACAAGTACTAAAAAGGAAAAAAAATAGATCTCTAAAATACAGCAGTAATCCCACAAATCAAGGAATACTAATAAATCATTTCCTAACTAATTATTTACAGCTATTTCCTAATAATGAGGACTCAAAAAATCAGGATTGAATATTCCTAATAATCATATCCTAAAAATCAGGATAATTCAACAAAGGAAAACTACAAAAATGGAAAGGGGGCCATATCATGGGTACAAAGCTAATTTTCAACTTAACCGAGGATGTTAAGGATTCTTGGTAATGTGAAAGACTTCAAGTATCATAAATTTTAAACAAGCAAGGTAAAATATGGCTTCCAAGGACATATATATATATATAGGAAGAAGCGATGCAATCACCAAGTTAAAAGGGAAAAGTTATTCATATAATATAATACTTGACATAGTATATTAATTAGTTGAGTACCCTCACTGGATAACATGGACAACTTGAAGCCTTAGGAGAATATAATCTGTTGGAGAACAAATACCAGCTATTCATTCCATCTGAAGAAAAGGAGCCCGCAGGATTCCGTAATGGAAGCAAATGAAGACAAATTTTCCCCGCTCTTTCGCTGAAATTAAAGAGGCTGGTCCTACACTCAAGGCTCTTTGGCCCATTATGCTTTAGAGATTAATCTTACACCAAACTGATGAGGAACTGTAAAACTGCCCTTGCTTTTTCTTAATGTTCTATAGTTGGTCTCCATCCATGCAAGATGAGCACAAGTACTAGATATTCATTCAATATGAAGAAAAGGAGGCCGTAGAATTCCATAATAGAAACAAACAAAGAAAAAGGGGGTGCATGACAACCGCCTATTTCTTTTCCAAAAATAATTTTCTATTCCAAACCCGTTTCGGAATAGAAATCCGTTTAATAAACTTATTCCGCTTTTCTATTTCTGGAATAGATTCATATTCCAGGAATATGGTTGGAATAAAAATCAGAAATAGAAATTTTCTACTTCTCTATTTCTAGAACAAAAATGAGAAATAAAAATTTTTCTCATTGTTCGTCAACCGGTCCTTCATCCGTTGTTGCCAACCACCATCCATTGGTCATTGGCCCCCACCAGTCGCCGCCGCCGCCATCGATCGCTGGCCGCCACCACTATATTTGAAGTATTAAATTCGTGCTTAAATCATTCCAATTAGATGCATATTAACCTTAAACAGAGGGATAATGAAGCTTAAATGTAGCATTCTCATGTGAGAGATTGCTCTAGCTTAAATTCTTGGTTGCCAGTTTTTCAACTAACAATTAGAGCACCATGTCAAAGATGTAAAAACATAAAATCTCCTTGCCCCAGTTTTTGAGGTGTGTTAAATAGGATCACAATAAAACAATCATCATAATAAGTAAGAAGAAGGCTGCCAAGAAATTACTTTTCTGCCTTTTCCAAATTTCTAATCCTTTATTTTATCCTTCTCTCTCTTGGAATACATATCGTCTCTTTCTCTACTTCAAAGGATAAAATATTATTTACCTCAATCTGGGACACACTCTCCAATTAACCTCCTGCCCCACCCCCCTTCCCCCTCTAACAAACCTCACTTTCACTAGCTATTCTAGGTTTTTCAACTGTTTATAGTTTAAGGTAAGTTATAAGCAGTATACATCCAAAGAAATTATGCCATAAAGCCAAGTCAAATTGTGCGCCAATTTCTCAAGCATATTAGAGGTCTCTCTCATTTGGTTGCAGAAGGACAAAAGCTGTCTCTCTCATCTCCAAAGGATGGCATAGTCCAGAAAGCGAACGGTGGTTGATGCCCATCTCATCATTTATTCAAGACTGAAGAAGAAGAAGAAGAGATGGTGTCTCTGCACTTCTTTGCTTTCTACTGTTCATTCATCTCCATCCCTTTTTCTTAATTCTCCAAGCCTTATATTTTCCAAAATGGAGCCTGAACATGATTAAGAAGAAAGTCCCATATGCACTAGGGGATGGAGACCCAATTTCATATTTGCTCTAGCTAAAAAGCAGAATTACCTTCTAAAGCTTGAACACTGGAATCATAGTTGGGATCGCCATCCTAAGATACATATCACGACCCCTGCAGACTACCATTTTTCTTAGAATCCAAATTGTTCAAAGTTTTTGAGTCATAGAATCGAATGATCGTGATCCCAATATTTGGATTGCAATCCTAACAACCATGCACACACATGCACACGCACGCACACACATAAAAGAGTCTTGTGATGGTGTGAAAGAAAGTGCAAGAAAGAGGAGACTGTAGGTATTGAACAATGTACTTGGCCCCAAACCCCAACAGCTACTTTCTCAAAGAAAAACAGTAAAAAATATCAACAAAAGGCCTTTTGAATACTGTAAGAAAAGTAGATGACAAGTTAGAACAATGTTCTTAGATTATATGAGAAACATCAACTACCTTTACCAATTCTCAACTCTGTACCTGCTTTCCTTAGCACAATTAAGTCTGCTTTACATGGCTGGCCATTATATGGAATTATCTCTGCCAGGAGTCCGTTCAGATAGCTTCTTTCGAGAAGGTTCAACACTAGCCTTCTTCGACAATATATTCGGAATTTGCTTAGGCACCATGCAAAAGCTAAGAGACAAACTGCCTGACCATGTAGAGAAAGGCAAAGGAGAAGAAAAGGAGGAGGAGGAGGAGGAAGAAAAAAGAGGCTTAAGAAGAGCGATATGCTCAAGAAAACCCCAAAATATTTCACATGGCCAAATTGCATGGAAATATTAAAGAGTAATTTTCCTCAACTTATGTTAAGCAAATTAACATTGAGAAGAATGTGTTACAAGCACTCAAACAGAAATGGTGTCAAAGTAAATTGGCATTCAATGATGTAAATCCTTTGTCAGAGTTGTTGGTGGCCAAAGGTGATGTTAAATTAGATATCTATGAAACACCGAAAAAATCATTCATAATATTTCCGTATAATTTAGCCACTTCTAAAACATTATTTGGGTTTTTGTTGACATTTTGCTCAGCTCCGCCTCCCTTTCTCCTCTTCCGTAGTTTCTTCTCCTTTCTCTTCTCTTTCTCTTTTGCTGCACCATCCTGTGAAGTAGAAAGATCAAATCATAAAATTAAAATCAATGGCCCAATATGAAATGCTTAACTATGTTAATAGAGCAAGTTGAGAAAGCAAATGCAAACTCATGTAATAAACACTACTGGCAGAACAAGTTGCACACCCATTTTACTCATATTATATTTCAGAGCAATAATAACACTCAAAATCTAAACCTGGCTTCTGCTCACTGAGTTCACCTCCTGATCAAACTCAGGTTCATTCTCAATTTTAATAGCAAATGGCAAGGATGATCAGTTCCAAGTTTGGAACCAAGGACCTACACTCTCAGGACCTGTTCCTAATTTTTTAAACCAGGAACTGACCCTGTGGACCCTAGAACCAACTCTGAAACCAAACCTGCCAGTTTCAGGTTCCACCGGGAACCAGCCACATCTTCTTTTCTTTTCAGTTTCATTCTTTTTTGGTTTCATTGCAGCTTTCTTATGCTATAATATGCAGCAAATCATTTCAATCCCATGAGGTTAGTTACCTACTTGTCCTACGACAATTCAAAATCCACGGACACATAACTTCCGTGATCATCAAATAAACACACACACTCGCAGCAACAATCCAAAGAAAGCTTCACAAAAGATCACAATTACTAGTACCCTGAAACAACACTTCACCAAAATGACTGCCGCCGCTTTTGATAAAAGAATTTTCACTTAACCTCCCTTGACCAAACAACAGTAGAATATGGAATGGTAGAAAAACACTAGCTGATCATTCTCCAGCTGAGCAGAACATGTCAACAGGTAAACTCGTGTAAAAATCACTTCAAGTCTTGAGCTCAGGTGGATTGCGAATCCAAGACTGAAAAGCCAACTACCCATAGACCATCTCTCCTTCCTCGCATATCCAAGACTCGAAAATGGAGACAAGAAAACCATTAACAGATAGCAACCATGTAAAACACATCGAGACACACCGTGACAAAACACTTCATTAGTTTTCATTAAATTTGATCAATATCACAAAAAACTACAAAACTACTCCCATGTGACAAACTAAGCATACAACCTCAAACTGTTATACCCATCAACTATCACATATCATCCGACTTAAAAATTTGACAGTAAAATTTAACAAAAACTAAAGGATAATAACTTTGTCATAAATATACTAATTTGAGATTTTTTGTAGTCAAAAAATTAATTTGAGGTAAATGTGTTATAACTATACTAGTTTGGGCTTTTTCACGGTATCCTAAATTAAAGTATATCCAAACTAATGTATAGGAAGCAAAATCATGTCAACTAGGATAGTTCATGGGACCTAGTCCTTAAATGAAGTAGTAAACACGAATGCTACTCTTAAAGGGTAGTCTAACCAAGATCTCTACCAATATTGATGCTAAAAATATCAGAAAAGGAAGCATATTAAGTGCATAAAATGTCAAGAATTTCTCCACTCGCTTATATTTACCAAAAGCAAGCTTGTATGACAATGAAATTAAGACAACAATCAAAATCTTTCATACGTACACATCTCCACAACAGGCAAAAATAAATGTTCCTTCTCATAGTAGGGCAAATAGTATTTACTATTCTTTCTTACACAAAGCAAAAATAAATGTGATCATATATTTCTCACAGTTTATTGGAATACAGAGAATAGTTTACATATAGTCTGTGAAATCTAAATACGCAACTTGATAATCTCTTAACACATTTTTCAACCGCACCAATCCAGAGAATTTGGCAAGCATCTTTATATATGCATTGATCACAATTTTACAAGTTGCCTCCGTCGTGAAGACTACTATTTTCTAGCTAGCAGGTAGAATGTAGGACTCTTTCCACAAATTCCGTGAAATTTTGTGAAATGGTCCATTTTCACATAGTACAATGTAACTTGTGGATGACTTCATATTTCTTTATTGTAGTACCCTCTACTGTCGGAAGTACTAATGTAGCACCCCGAACCCTTTGGTGGTCGCCACAAGCACCGGTGTTACACCTTATTACCCTCTTGTACTTATACTTATAACAAAAGCATCGTTATTCACAGGCATTTTTTTTTTTAAAGCGGTCCCAGCGCAACTCATTAGCGGAAGCAAAATAAAGCATCATCATCTATCCCCCTACCAATCCATGATACCAATACACACCACTAAACATCAGGATTTTATAAACAAGCGACGACACTTAATTTACATATTCTTTCAGGATGGGACTTCTTTTCGGGTCGATACATAACAAGGAAAAGCCAGGACTCTGCCATGTCCAACCTAAAACCTCACAAAGATCCTCGGCCCTCTATAACGCATATGCACGACCTCCCATCATATGTGTCGGCTAACTAACTCCCAAAAAAAGACAGCCCCTACTCGTCACGCTCAGGTCTCACACCCAGTCCGGTGCGTCAGGCGGTGGCGGTGGCAGCATCCCTCTCATCACCCCATCGCGGCGAACATGGACAGAGACAAATTCCTAGATGATTGGGCCCTCAGCCAGGCTTATGTCATACATGACAAGACAACGCACACGTATATAGGTAAGTCCAGGCACGGAAGGACAGCCGAACTCCTCACACTCTACCTCAACGTCGGACGGTAACCCGTAAAATGTACCCCTCGCGACGGCAAGAAGCAGCATACTGGCTAATCTGAAATGTTATCCCCAAAAGGGGTGAGTACAACCACTTAGCAGATAAGGAATCCAATAACAACTCAATGCATCATACAAATCATACATACATTGTAGGTGTTACTTACCTTGTAACCATGCACATACTATCATGCATCGTTATCATAGTCATAACACGTACAAGTGTATCATCATCTTAACATACACGTCATCATCATTATGACATCATCACATCACTCATGTTATCATCATCATGGCATCATCATATCAAGTATGTATATCACTATACCATATCATCATGCATATCATCATGCATATCTTCATTATCATGCATATCATTATGCATATCATCATGCCACATCATCATCCTCATCATCAGGCATATCATTATGCATATCTTCATCATCATGCATATCATCATGCATATCATCAATTTTAGTTATCCTCTCGGGCAAAGACCTCTGAGGCTTCCAGCATTCAGCCTCCCAAGCCACCGGGCATCCGGCCCCCCACATTCCGGGCATCTCGCACCCCAACTGGCATCACGAGGCATTCCCTTCGGGCAAAGACCTCCGATAGGGCTTCTGGCATTTACACTCCCTGGCCGGGCATCTCGCACCCCAACTGGCATCACGAGGCATTTCATTCGGGCAAAGACCTCTGATAGGGCTTCCGACCCCCCACATTCCGGGCATCCTGAATCTCCCAGGGAATTTTGGCAATGTATCTCTATACATTCCGGGCATCATCCGCCACCACAACCATCTCCTCATTTACCATCATCCATGTTTACTAGTATTTTAATCTCATTTTAACATGGCACATGGCGTGACATCAAACAAGTCATACTTGACATGAAATTCACACAAGCACTTCGATTCAATGCCATACATATACCAAGACTTTATCACATATACATCTCAATTCAATGTGATACACAAACCAAGACTTTATCACATGTACATCTCAATTCAATGTCATACACATACCAATACTTTATCACGTATACATCTCAATTCAATGTCACACACATACCAAGACTTTATCACATATACATCATGAGTTAATTAAATGGAATCTATGGCCAACAAAATAACCCATTTTATTTATTTATTCATTTATTTATTTATTTATTATTTTTTAAATTTTTTTATAACTATATATTCCCAAAATTATTAAAATTCAAGTAATTATTAAACAAAGCCAGAGGATGATAATTACTTGCAAAATTCATGGCCAAATTGAATTTTTTTTCAAAATCTCATAATTTTCACAAAACATCCTATGCTTCTCGGATGAAACCAGAATGCACGGTTTCTGAATAAATTCGATTAAAATATCCATATGGCCTCCAAAAATTATGAAATTTTACTGGATTATAGCCAAGACATTTTTGTACAACTTTCATGAATAAATCCAAGCCATATTATTTTTATATTATCTTATACAGTCTCACGAAGCTTCTGGATCAAACACCGGATCGTCCAGTGTACATATCTCCGAAGTATTGAGATTTCACCTACCTATTCTCTTTCGTTTTCTCTGAAATTTGGATATGTTATATATCAAGATTTCCTTTACAAGTTTCACGAAGAGATCCAAGTCAAATAACCAGAGTATAGTCCTCATTTAAGTCCATTAATTCTCGGGTGTCTCGGAATACATTACCAGAATCACTATCTTCAAGATCTAGTCGATTTACCAAGCTATACTTGTTATTTTCGCTTCAAAATTGATTATGTTGTAGTTTAAGACGTTCCCTACAACTTTCATGAAGAAATCGAAATGAGATTCTCAACAGAAACCAACATGAAACCATAAATCCAGCAAAAAGTCAGTAAAAACTTTCCAGATCTAAGGTCTCCGTAAGATGAGACTTTAACCTCTCAAATCTCCATCATTTTCCACTAAATTTTAGTATGTTGTAGTACAAGATGTTAGCTACAACTTTCATGAAGACATCGAAGCCAAAATCGGACTCCAATCACACATGCAAGCTCAAACAAGTTTCTGATTCACATGATCCGAGCAAGAACAGTCACACCACTCACACACAACTCATCCATGCTTCGGTTTTTCCCATCTAACAACCAAAAGTTCAACATGCAAACAACATACAAGCATGCAAGAGAAGTTAGAGAACTCCCACTTGCCTCTAGACCGGTCGGTCGGCGGCGTAGGGCGGCGAACACGGCGGCACACGGCGGTTCCCTCCTCCTTTCTCTCTCGGCCGCTCCTCCCTCTCGCACGATCTCTCTCTCTCTCTCTCTCTCCTTGGGCGAGCAAATGGCCAGCCACCCTCTCTCTCTTCCTTCTTATACCCCCCTAGAGCTCATCATTTGCAATCATGAGATTGCCTTAACCATGGCCAATGCATGGCCTTCTCCTTTGCCACTTGAATTTTTGAATTGGGTTTGGGCTTCTTGGGCTTGGGCCATCCGGCCACTCTTGGCCCTCCCCCTTGCTTGACGGCAGCCCACTTGTGGGCTTTAATGAACCGGCCAACTTGGCCCCTTAAAGTTCCACTCTTGGGCTTAAGGCCCAATCGAATTTTTACCCTCTTTTTTTTTTTTTGAAATTCTTCTATAAATATTTTTAAATTTTAATTTTCATCTTGGCCAAAGTCTTGGGGCATCTTGTTTATTGAAATTCACTTTATAAAGTACATGGCCAAGCATAAATTATTAATCTATCAAATTTAAATTTTCACAATCATATGCACAAATCATCTAATTAAAAGACTAATGGCTAAAGCATAAGCCATGGAAGTTTTTATCACCTAATTAGGAACTTTAACACACCTTATGGCTTGGCTCTGAATTTTCGGGATGCCACAACTAACGACCAAGGTGATAGTAGTAATTTCATGCTAGGGAATTGTAATTACAATAATATTTGAACAAAGGATTATTTAATTAGCATCTGTTTAATTAAATGGCTGACAAGGATGAGCCTCTCGGGCTTCGGAAATCTAGGCTCGAAATGTCCAAGCCAAAATGCATCTCTACACAACAACGCAAGGTTTCTTATTCTCTCGGTCTCGCATGTACGATCGCATGTTTTCACACATCCAACCTGCTGATTCTTCCTCCATCGTTCGCCTCAACATCTGTTAGCATCGTCGCCCTCTTCTCTCTCGCTCTCGCCTTGTATGATCGCATGTTTTCACGCCGAAAAAGAGAAGAACTGGTTACTATGTGATAGTAGCTGGTCTAGCTTGGCGAGAAGAATGAGCAACCACCAACGTAATCAAGTAAGTCCTGCGAATTTCCCTTCCCTTTTCTGATCCCTGTTGTGATTATTCACACTGAGAAAAAAAGAAAACATAATGTTGAAGGATTAGACCATTTCTTTCAATTCTGAGTTATGGTCCATTAATTAGCATGATTCTGGCAAGCACTTAAAATTAAATCATACACATTCGATCTAATACAGAGCGCCGAAATTACGTTAACTAACGTGTCTCAGCCAGACAGTCACTCAAGCATCAATTTTGTCTTCTCTTGGTTCAGTTGCCGATTGCTTTCATCCTTCTAGAGAGGGTTAATCACATGAATAATTTCTAAACTTACGTCTACCATTTAATCAGTAGTATCAGGTCAGTGGCAGCCATGCCTCCCTAGGTACAAAAATTCCTTATATTCTTAGGTAGAAATTAATTTTTTTAAAAAGCAGTCATTTATATGTTATTTAGCTAGAAGCTTGTCTTACCTTCTCTAACCTCATATTCTCAATTCCCACGCGTTTAATGATATCTCTGTATTTTATCTTGGTTCAATTTCGTTCCAATAATTCTTCTTATGTAGTTTAAAACTATTCAACGTGGTTCTTACGCCTTCAACATCGATGGTAAGTAGCTCCCAATAAGAACACCCCAATCAGTTTTAAAACTCATATTTCAGTGTCTAAAAGGTTGTCCTTGCTTGGTGGCTGGAGAGAGAAAATTTTGGGACTCAAATTCTCAAAAGGAGACCTAGATCCTTAGAATGCCAAAATTTAGTCCAGGAGGACACTTAAATGTCAAAAGTTAATAACTATATATTTAAGTGTCAAAAAAAAAAATGGACTAGTCAAGTGTTCAGGGTGAGAAAAACCAGTCAAAATGCTAACATAACATTTTTTTATGAGACAAGTGCAAAATGACGACGTGGCTAAATAAGAAAAAAAAAACGATGTTATTTTACATGCTAACATGGCTAGTAAGCTGAAAACGACGTCGTTTTCCCTCAAATTTGAATTTTAATATAAATATTACTTAACTTAAATTTAAAATTGAAAGATTTTTAAAAATAAAAAATAAAAGGAGGGTTGCAGAACGGCAAGGGCTATGCAAGCCCTCGCCGCCACCTCATCACTATCACTTGGAAGGGCCATCGATGGTGGGGGTAGAGCTGATCGAGGTCACCGAGCCCTAGTGGTGAGGGCTCGTAAGCCCTGGCTCAAATCTGAGGTGAGGGTTGCAGCCCTCCCTCAGATCTGACAAGGGTTACCAACCCTCGCTTAATAGGCCAAGGGCCAACACTGGCTAGGGGGTCTTGTCGAATCTGGGGGAGGGCTGTGACCCTCGTCCCAAAGTTGGGCGAGGGATTGTAGGCCCTCACCACTGGTCGATCGGGTCGTTGAGCCTTGGCCAGGGGCCAATGACCCTGATCAATCCTTCCCCCATCATTGCCGATCCTCCTTGGCGAGGACGGCGAGGGTTGAGCCCTCACTGTTTTGCAATCTTCATCTATTTTTTTAAAATAATTTAATTTAATGAACATTTATATTAAAATAAAATAAAATAAAATAAAAGGTAAAACAACATAGTTTTGGTTTTTCTTTATTGACTCAACTCTCCGACGAGTCATATAGACTAGTTATATTATTAAAAAATTATCACGTAGAATTTTCGCCCAAGGTCACCAAACTTAGAAATTAGATATCCCAATTTTAAAAAAAAAAAAATGACACTTAAATACCCATGCCAACTTTGGCACTTGTGCCGTTGTTTTGCCTTCCCAAAAGTCAAAACTCGTCCATAGAGCAAAAGGGGGTTCTCCGATGCTCAAAAGTAAAAAGCTCATACAGCTGTTAATTTATTCTCAGAGCAATATTATAAGGAGCAATATTACAGGGTTTGTAATTTTTCCTCAGCTGTTCATCTGTTTGTATTGAATGTCCACACCACGTGTTCAACCACGGTGCTTAATTTGCATTGTGCATCGATATTAGCACAAAAATACGAATTTGTCCTGAAATTTATTCAGAGATTAGTTTTTTTTCTACTAGATTTTGAAATTTATTTTTAAGAATTATATGCATCATGAAAAATAGTATGATGACCAAAAGTGAAAATTAAAATTGTTCATAAGAGCGCATTTTTGTAAGTTGCCCTAAATCAAAGGGAAGCATGTGTAAAACAATCATCTTGCTTTACTAAGTGCTTATTATCACATTAATTATGTCGTAGCCAATACAGCATGCTGGGATCTATGACCGTTCCATGGTGCGAGATCATGCCTCAATCAACATTGAAAATATGTTTCAAAGTATGCCTCCCGATATAGCTAGTACGAGTACCTAGAGGGGGGTGAATAGGTATATAAATAATTTCTCTTGATAATTGCACAATACTTAGACAGTTGAAGGATTTGCGACAAATAATAATCAACGTAAGACTGAGTAAAGGAAAGAGAGAATTGAACACGCGGTTTATAGTGGTTCGGCTTGATTCAAGCCTACGTCCACTTTTCTGCACTGACAGCCAATTGGCTGGATTCCACTATGAACAAAGAGATGTTACAGCGTTGATCTTCCTTGATTTCTCGGTGTAGATGATCTACCACACTCGCTCAAGGTATCACCAAGTATAGACACTCTCTGTGTATACAATTTCGCTCAGAATGTATCGACTAATAATCAAGGTACTTCAGACTCTGGAATTTCTCTATCGATCACGTACTCAAACAACTAGAATGTCTTCCTTTTTATACTCCTTTATGCCATCATACCCGTTGGCACTTACCAAAGGAATTCCTCCAATCTACCTATTGGACGGAATAAATTAAGAAGATCATTCGAGCTATTAAAGGAACCTGACGATAGCCTATCAATCCTGTTCGCCCATACAATCAAGATCTTGGTTTTCAAGAATAGAACCTTCAAAGAATATTTCGTCGACCATCGGATCTTCAATCGATCTAGATACGAATAAAAGAATCTGTTATATTTATCCAACCAAGAGATCTTCTCCAGAGGATAGGATTAAATCCTCAACCATATACTTCGACTCTGGATTTCCTTCGTCACTAGATCAGAAAGACTGTCAATGAGAATAGTCTTGAGTCTTAAGTCTTGAGTCTTGAGTGCTGAGTCTGGTGATCAGAAAGTCTTCAGACTTTAAACAGAAGGTCTGCGAATATCCAGACTAGACTGATAGAAACGTTTTGTCAGCTTCAAAATATTCTGGAAAGATTTCTCCAACAATCTCCCCCTTTTTGATGGTGACAAAACTTTCCTGTAGATTTGAACAATTTTGACATGCAAAAACATTTCTCAAGCAATATGGCTATCTCATAAAGATTAATAAAACAACCAGACTCTGCATCCACAGAAAATTGGTTAGTCTTTCATGAGTAATACCATATGACAACACTTGATATAAATGCAAACAGTCAAGCATCAAAATCCACAGCTAGTTCAGTCAAATTCAAGTTCACACCCAAGTTCACTCAAGTCATACTCAAAAACAAACATATTCAACCACAAAAAAAAAAAAAAACAAATTTAAAGTCAGAGTTTAAAGTTCAGAGTTTAAAGTTCAAATTGGTTCAAATTTCTTCTCCCCCTTTTTGTCATCATGAAAAAGGTGAGAAAGGAGTCAGGTCTGCTTGGGAATGCGCATAATCTGGAAATCTCCCATGGACTGGACTATGCCTTCTAGCCTCTTCAAGTCTTCCCTTAGTTTAGCTACCTCCTCTCCTTTGGCATTGGCTTGAAGTTGTAGAGCGAGGTCTTTCATTTTGTCCTCCAGGGTAACCGAAGATGCTTGTCCAACATTCCTTATGGCTTGAATTTCACAGTCCAGAGCATAGATTTGGCCCCGCATTTCCAGAAGAACATCAAGAATACGACGAAAATCTACTGAATTGTCCGTCTGTGTACTTGCATTGGCTTTCTCGGATGGAGTGAATGCAGACGATGGAGCTTCTATATAATCTTGCAGATTTGGTGTTGACGTATCGTGTCCTTCTTCAGGCAATTGAGAAGCCTGAAACTCTTCTGGATCTGCTGGAGATTGTCTTAGACCTTCACTATTAGCAGCATGAGGTGTGGACCTTTCTTGCTCGCCAACTCCCCCTGTCTCTAGGACCTCAAATGGGGAAGAGTGATGATCATGCTCTTCTATATCTTGATTCCCCTTCTCTCCAGATTTAGCTGCAGACTTTTCTTTCTCTTCTTCTCCTTCTTCTTCAGCTTCTTTCTCCTTCTCTCGCTGCTCTTCTTCTTCTCTGTTCTTGGCTTGCTCCTCTTCTTCTCTCTGTTTCTTCTGAAGTTCTGTCGATTGAGGTACAGAACGTCTGGTCCTTATCAAGGCAGAGATTGTGAGATCTTCCTCCTCATCTTCATCCTCCAAGATGAGAGTTCTTCTATTTGAGGATGGGGCACCAATAGCCTCCTTCCCTTTTCTCTTTGAAGCAGACGGTACTAGAGTCTTCACTCTGAATTTCTCCATTGCCTTGGAAAGTTCTTTCAGACGCATCTTCGTCAACATCTTCAAACCTACCACCATCTTATCGCACGGTCGAACACAAAGCGTATGTGGCGGTTCAATATTCATGTGTCTGAAGATCTTGGTCACCAGACCTGGGTAAGGCAATTGACCCTTGTCTTTCGACATTGCTCTGTACATGTGAAAGAGAATGATATGAGGAAGAGAGAACTTCATCCCTGAGTTAATCGCATACATCAATTTTGCATCGGAATTGGACACATCAGTCTTTGATGTAGACTTGGGCCTGATGCAATTGATCACAATTTTGTGAAGCACTATATTGATGGCGCGCAACCTTGAATAGATGATTCTTCCCTCTGTATCTCTATCTTTGACAAGTTCCAATGAGGCATGAGCAATTGAGACTTTGATTGGTTGATAGTGTCCTCGTTCAACTCCAATTATGTCCACCAACATGTCCACGTCCACCACATGTGGCATCCCAGAAATTCAAAGCCAAGCCTTAAGGTGTGTTAAATGTCTTTAATTAGGTGATAGAATTTTATGGCTTATGCTTTAGCCAATTTGTCTTTTAATTTAAATGAATTATGCTTGTGATTGTGGAAATTCAAATTTAATAGATTAATGCTTGGCCATATGATTTAAATTTCAATAATTAAAAAAATATATCCCAAGACTTTGGCCAAGATAAAATTTGAATTTAGAAATATTTATAAAAAGGAATTAAAAAAGAAAGGAGAAAATAGGGTTATTTTCGAAATGGGCCTTGGACCCATTAGCCTAAAGCTTGGTGGGCCAAGCTAGTCGGCCATTAGGGCCCAAGAAGGATTTCGACCAGCTCAAAGTGAGTGGCTGGTTGGGCCTAAGCCCAAGCCCAATTAATTCAAAAACAAAAAATTACAAGTGGCCAAAGGAAGATCATGCATTGGTTGGTCATTAGGTGGATCAATCATTGCAAATGATGGGATATAAAAAGAGAGAGAGAAGAGGAGTGGCCGGTTCCTCTAGCCCCATTTGGTCGAGAGAAGTGAGAGGGAGAGAGAGATTTCGAGAGAAAGGGAGAGGAGGGACCGAGAGAGAGGAGGTGGAGCCGAGAGTTGCTGCCGCCCGTTCGCCGTACGTCCGCCTAGTCCGACCGCCGTACACCGCCGTTCATCGCTGTTTGTTCATCTTGGAGGCAAGTGGGGTCCTTAACTTCTCTTGCATGTCTTTTTTGTTGGTTGCATGTTCGGTTTTAGGTGTGATTTGGGCGAAAAACCGAGGTAAGGGTTGGATGTGTTCAAGCTATGTGACTGTTTTCGTTCGGTTTGTGGTAGTCAGTATCTTAGTCGAGCTTGCATGTGTATTTGGAGTGCGATTTTGGCTTCGGTGTCTTCATGAAAGTTGAAGCTAGTGTCTTGTAGTATGACATACTCGAATTTCATGGAAAACGATGGTGATATGTGGGGTCAAAAGCTCTGTTATACGGAGACCTCAGATCTACGAAATCTTCACTGACCTTTTGTTGATTTCTGGTTGCATGTTAATTTCTGTTGGAGATCTCACTTTGTTGTCTTCTTGAAAGTTGTAGGAAACACCTTAAGCTACAACATACTCAAATTTGAAGAAAAAGTAACAAGTATAACTTCGGAGAAGTGAGTTCTGGACGAAACGGTAGTGGATCTAAGAAATACGGAGAAGTGTGTTCTGGACGAAACGGTAGTGGTTCCAGAAGCTTCGTAGGGCTATGGAAATTAATCTAAAAATAATTTGGCTTAAAGTTCTGAAATAAAAAGGTACGAAAATGTGTTGGCTATCACCCTGTAAAGTTTCGTAATTTTTGGAGACCGTATGGATATTTTAATTGAATTTATTCGGAAACTGTGCAGTGGGTTTAAATCCGAGAATTTTAGGATGTTTTTGGAGGAAATATTGAAATTATAAGAAATTCAATTTGGTCACGAATTTTATATAAAATTGTGATCCTATAAATGATTATTGAATATTATGATTTTGGGAAAATCATAAATATTAAATATTTATTTATGAAAATAAATAAATATAATAAAATAATAAAATAATAATAAAATAATAAAATAATAAAATAGATTTTTATTTGGCCATGGATTCAATTCCATTTGTGTGGCACTTGTGTGATGAGGTCTTTGTACATGCATTAAGTTGAAATGCTTATATGATTAAACTATGACATGTGCATGACATGTGAATTGAAATGCTTATATGATTAAGCTATGACATGTGCATGACATGTGAATTGAAATGCTTATGTGATTAAAATATGACATATGCATGACATGTGAATTGAAATGCTTATGTGATTAAGCTATGACATGTGCATGACATGTGAATTGAGATGCAAGTATGATATGTTTGATGCTATGCCAAATTTCCATGTTAAATTGAGATAAAAGATAAATGTGGATGAGAATGAGGTTGTGGTGGAGGATGTTGTCTGGTGGCCTGGTGGCGTAATTCCAGAGATTCCCTGGGAGTTTCAGGATGCCCGGAATGTGGGGGGCCGGAAGCCCTGTCGGAGGTTTCTGCCCGAAGGGAGTGACTCGCGATGCCAGGATTGGGGTGCGAGATCCCCGGCTAGAAGGGTAAAGGCCGGAAGCCCGTCGAAGGTTTCGCCCGAAGGGAATGCCTCGTGATGCTAGTTGAGATGCGAGATGCCCGAATGTGGGGGGCCGGAAGCCCAAAGTGGCCATGAGATGGCTGGAATGCGGGATCCCCGTCGGAGGTTTCTCGCCCGAAGGGATGATGATGATGGTGAATTTGATGATCTCGAGAAAAGATAATGTGGGGATCAATTAATAAGTAAAAATGGAAATTGATCTATGATGTGATATGCATGGTGATGCATGGCTGATGATGATATGATGATGTGATATGCATGGTGATGCATGGCTAATGATGATGTGATATGCATGGTGATGCATGGCTGATGATGATATGATGATGTGATATGCATGGTGATGCATGGCTAATGATGATGTGATATGCATGATGATACATGGCTGATGATATGATGTGATATGCATGGTGATGCATGGCTAATGATGATGTGATATGCATGGTGATGCATGGTTAATGATGATGTGATGATAATGATGTATGAGATGCCATGATGATGATATATATGCTATGATGATGCATGAATACGCTTGACATCAAAAAGGTAAGCAATGCCTGCATTGTATGATGGTATGCATGGTGCACTGAGTTGTTATTGGATTTCCCTATCTGCTCAGTGGTTGTACTCACCCCTTTTGGGGATAACATTTCAGATTAGCACTATGCCGCTACCTGCTGTTTCGCGTGGGGTATTTTACGGTCTACCGTCTGATGTTGAGGTGGAGTGTACGGAGATAGATTGTTCCTCTGTGCCCAGATTGACGTTTATCCGAGTGCGATGCTTAGTTATGTATGATATCGGCTTGGCTGGGGGTCTTGTCATACAAGAGTTCCTGTCTGTGCACGTTCGACGGGATGGAGCGTGCGAGGATCTTTGCGCCGCCACCACGACACACCGGGTTGGGTGTGAGACACAACGTGCGAGGAGTAGGAGCTAGATCACTTTTTGATGTAGATAGTTGATGCTGGTGATGGGAGGGTTTTGTGTTCATGTGATATTAGGGGTCGGAGTTCCTTTTTGAGATTTTAGGTGGGACATGGCAGAGTCTTAACCTTCCTGGTTTTTGTACCGACCCGAAGGAAACCCCATCTCGCTATATGTATGTATGTAAGCAAAGCGTCAACGCTATTTATAAAGTCGTGCTGTTAGTTGGTGTGTATTTGTATCATGGGTTAGAAGGGAGATATATGACGATGTGAATTTTGCTTCCGCTATGAGTCGCGCATGGGACCGCTTTAAAAAAATAAATAAATAAATAATGCCTGTAATCTGGCAAGGCTTAATTTAGCCAAGAGATATAGATGGTAAAAGATGTAACACCGGCGCTGGTGACAACCTGCGAAGGGTTCGGGGTGTCACACCAAAATCTCAATTTAAGAGTTTTTGAGGTGGACTCCTCCACATATGTGTTGATGCACTAAGCACCCTATGACATCGTGCAAATTTCACCACACTTACTAATGAAATGATCATATCTCAAAATTCACATCATCATCTATCTCCCTTCTAACCCATGATACAAATACACACTAACTAACAGCACGACTTTATAAATAACGTTGACGCTTTGCTTACATACATACATATAGCGAGATGGGGTTTCCTTCGGGTCGGTACGAAAACCAGGAAGGTTAAGACTCTGCCATGTCCCACCTAAAATCTCAAAAAGGAACTCCGACCCCTAATATCACATGAACACAAAACCCTCCCATCACCAAAGATCAACTATCTACATCAAAAAGTGATCTAGCTCCTACTCCTCGCGCGCAGTCTCACACCCAACCCGGTGTGTCGTGGTGGCGGTGGCAGCATCCTCGCATCGCTCCATCCCGTCGAACGTGCACGACAGGAACTCTTGTATGACAGGCCCCCAGCCAGGCCGATATCATACATAACTAAGCATCGCACTCGGATAAACATCAATCCGGGCACGAGGGACATCTATCTCCGTACACTCCACCTCAACATCGACGGTAGACCGTAAAATACCCCACGCGAAACAAGCAGTAGCGGCATAGTGCTAATCTGAAATGTTATCCCCAAAAGGGGTGAGTACAACCACTCAGCAGATAGGGAAATCCAATAACAACTCAGTGCACCATGCATACCATCATACAATACAGGCATTGCTTACCTTTTTGATGTCAAGCGTATTCATGCATCATCATAGCATATATATCATCATCATGGCATCTCATATATCATTATCATCACATCATCATTAACCATGCATCACCATGCATATCATATCACCACATCTCACAAAGGACTAGGATGCGTGTTGATGCAGCATGGCAAGGTTGTAGCCTATGCATCCAGACAATTGAAATCTCATGAGCTAAATTACCCGACGCATGATTTAGAGCTAGCAGCTATAGTGTTTGCCTTGAAGATATGGAGACACTATTTGTATGGGGAAAAGTTTGAGATCTACACGGATCATAAGAGTTTGAAGTATCTGTTTTCACAAAAGGAGTTGAACATGAGACAAAGGAGGTGGATGGAGTTGTTGAAGGATTATGACTGTGAGATAAGATATCATCCAGGAAAAGCGAATAGAGTAGCAGATGCTCTTAGTCGAAAGTCGGCCGTAGAAATAGCTAGTTTGAGGATAGCAGAATGGAAATTGTTAGAATCGGTAGCAAATTCCGAATTTAAATTGGAAGTGGATTGTCTTACTGGTATGCTTAGTGCATTAAGGATTGAGCCAGAGATTATCCAGAAAATTAAAATTCTGCAAGAAATCTGACCCAGAGATTTTGAAAGTGAAAGATGCTGTATCTTTAGGGAAAAGATCAGAATTTCAGATCTCTGATGATGGAATAGTAAGATGTCAAGGGCGACTTTGTGTTCCCGACAATGAGGAATTAAGGAAGGAAATTCTGTCGGAGGCACATAAGAGTAATTATAGTATCCACCCAGGTAGTACAAAGATGTACAGAAATTTGCGTCAGCAATTTTGGTGGAATGGTATGAAGGCAGATACGGCTAAGTACGTTTCTCAATGTTTGACGTGTCAGCAAGTAAAAGCAGAGTATCGAAAACCCGCAGGACTCTTGAGACCATTAGACATTCCTGAATGGAAATGGGAACATATAACGATGGACTTTGTGCAAGGATTGCCAAGGACATCAAGTAGTCACGATTCAATTTGGGTTATAGTGGATCGATTGACTAAGTCGGCACATTTCTTAGCGATTCGCATGGATTACCCAATGGATAATTATGCGGACATGTATGTAAGTCAAGTGGTACGCTTACATGGTGTTCCAGTGACCATTACTTCAGATCGAGATTCGAGGTTGACTTCAAATTTTTGGAAAAGTCTTCAAATTGCGTTAGGATCTAAGCTTCAGTTTAGTACTGCTTTTCATCCCCAGACAGATGGTCAATCAGAAAGAGTAATCCAGATATTAGAGGATATGTTAAGAGCTTGCGCAATTGATTTCAAAGGAAATTGGGATGAAAGATTGCATTTAGTAGAGTTCGCCTATAATAATAGTTTCCAGAAGAGTATAGGCATGTCACCTTATGAAGCATTATATGGAAGGAGATGTAGGACTCCTATTTGTTGGAATGAAGTGGGCGAGAGGAAGCTGACAGGACCTGAACTGGTACAAGTTATCACTGAGGCTGTTGATATTATCAGGGAAAGGCTTAGAACAGCTCAGAGTAGACAGAAAGGTTATGCAGATAGACGTAGGAGGCCTTTGGAATTTAGTGTAGGAGACCATGTATTCCTTAAGGTATCTCCAATGAAAGGAATATCTCGATTTGGGAAGAAGGGTAAGTTAAGCCCCAGATTTGTAGGACCTTTTGAGATACATGAGAAAATAGGAGACGTGGCTTATCGTTTAGCGTTACCTCCTAAGTTAGGAAATCTGCACGATGTGTTTCATGTATCGATGTTAAGGAAGTACCAGCCGGATCCTGGTCATATACACGATCATGAAGCCATCAAAATGGATGAGAAAGTGAGGTACATTGAAGAGCTTGTGCAGATATTAGATCGAAGGGAGCAAATTCTTAGGACCAAAAAGATCCCATTGGTTAAGGTGTTATGGCGACATCATGATGTGGAGGAAGCCACGTGGGAAAGTGAGGATCAGATGAGGGAAAAGCATCCTTATTTATTTCAAGAAGGCGCGAGTAGTGCTTGAATTTCGAGGACGAAATTCTCTACGAAGGGGAGAATTGTGGCATCCCGGAAATTCAAAGCCAAGCCTTAAGGTGTGTTAAATGTCTTTAATTAGGTGATAGAATTTTATGGCTTATGCTTTAGCCAATTTGTCTTTTAATTTAAATGAATTATGCTTGTGATTGTGGAAAATCAAATTTAATAGATTAATGCTTGGCCATATGATTTAAATTTCAATAATTGAAATATCCCAAGGTTTTGGCCAAGATGAAATTTGAATTTAGAAATATTTATAAAAAGGAAATAAAAAAAAGAAGGAGAAAATAGGGTTATTTTCGAAATGGGCCTTGGACCCATTAGCCTAAAGCTTGGTGGGCCAAGCTAGTCGGCCATTAGGGCCCAAGAAGGATTTCGACCAGCCCAAAGTGAGTGGCCGGTTGGGCCTAAGCCCAAGCCCAATTAATTCAAAAACAAAAAATTACAAGTGGCCAAAGGAAGAGCATGCATTGTTTGGTCATTAGGTGGATCAATCATTGCAAATGATGGGATATAAAAAGAGAGAGAGAAGAGGAGTGGCCGGTTCCTCTAGCCCCATTCGGTCGAGAGAAGTGAGAGGGAGAGAGAGATTTCGAGAGAAAGGGAGAGGAGGGACCGAGAGAGAGGAGGTGGAGCCGAGAGTTGCCGCCGCCCGTTCGCCGTACGTCCGCCTAGTCCGACCGCCGTACGCCGCTGTTCATCGCTGTTTGTTCATCTTGGAGGCAAGTGGGGTCCTTAACTTCTCTTGCATGTCCGTTTTGTTGGTTGCATGTTCGGTTTTAGGTGTGATTTGGGCGAAAAACCGAGGTAAGGGTTGGATGTGTTCAAGCTATGTGACTGTTTTCGTTCGGTTTGTGGTAGTCAGTATCTTAGTCGAGCTTGCATGTGTATTTGGAGTGCGATTTTGGCTTCAGTGTCTTCATGAAAGTTGAAGCTAATGTCTTGTAGTATGACATACTCGAATTTCATGGAAAACGATGGTGATATGTGGTGTCAAAAGCTCTGTTATACGGAGACCTCAGATCTGCGAAATCTTCACTGACCTTTTGTTGATTTCTTGGTTGCATGTTGATTTCTGTTGGAGATATCACTTTTTTTTCTTCTTGAAAGTTGTAGGAAACACCTTAAGCTACAACATACTCAAATTTTAAGCAAAAGTAACAAGTATAACTTGGTGAATCGGTTAGATCTTGGAGATGGTTGATTCTGGTGAGGTGTACCGAGACACCCGAGACTTCATGGGTTAAAATGGTGACCATAATCCGGTTATTTGACCTAGATTCCTTCATGAAAATTGTAAAGGACACATTGTTACATAACATAATTAAATTTCAGAAGGAAAAAAAGAGATTTGATGGGTGAAATCTAACAAATACGGAGAAAAGTGTTCTGGACGAAACGGTAGTGGTTCCAGAAGCTTCGTAGGGATATGGAAATTAATCTAAAAATAATTTGGCTTAAAGTTCTGAATGAACAAGGTACGAAAATGTGTTGGCTATCACACTGTAAAGTTTCGTAATTTTTTGAGACCGTATGGATATTTTAATTGAATTTATTCGGAAACTGTGCAGTGGGTTTAAATCCGAGAATTTTAGGATGTTTTTGGAGGAAATATTGAAATTATAAGAAATTCAATTTGGTCACGAATTTTATATAAAATTGTGATCCTATAAATGATTATTGAATATTATGATTTTGGGAAAATCATAAATATTAAATATTTATTTATGAAAATAAATAAATATAAGAAAATAATACAATAATAATAAAATAATAATAAAATAAAATAGATTTTTATTTGGCCATGGATTCAATTCCATTTGTGTGGCACTTGTGTGATGAGGTCTTTGTACATGCATTAAGTTGAAATGCTTATATGATTAAACTATGACATGTGCATGACATGTGAATTGAAATGCTTATATGATTAAGCTATGACATGTGCATGACATGTGAATTGAAATGCTTATGTGATTAAACTATGACATGTGCATGACATGTGAATTGAAATGCTTAAATTGAGATTTTGGTGTGACACCCCGAACCCTTCGCAGGTCGTCACCAGCGCCGGTGTTACATCTTTTACCATCTTTATCTCTTGGCTAAATTAAGCCTTGCCAGATTACAGGCATTATTTATTTATTTTTAATTTTTTTTAAAGCGGTCCCATGCGCGACTCATAGCGGAAGCAAAATTCACATCGTCATCTATCTCCCTTCTAACCCATGATACAAATACACACCAACTAACAGCACGACTTTATAAATAACGTTGATGCTTTGCTTATATACATACATATAGCGAGATGGGGTTTCCTTCGGGTCGGTACAAAAACCAGGAAGGTTAAGACTCTGCCATGTCCCACCTAAAATCTCAAAAAGGAACTCCGACCCCTAATTTCAAATGGACACAAAACCCTCCCATCACCAGCATCAACTATCTACATCAAAAAGTGATCTAGCTCCTACTCCTCGCACGTAGGTCTCACACCCAACCCGGTGTGTCAGGTGGTGGCGGCGGCAGCATCCCTCGCATCGCTCCATCCCGTCGAACGTGCACAGACAGGAACTCTTGTAGGACAGGGCCCCCAGCCAGGCCGATATCATACATAACTAAGCATCGCACTCGGATAAACATCAATCCGAGCACAGAGGGACAATCTATCTCCGTACACTCCACCTCAACATCAGACGGTAGACCGTAAAATACCCCACGCGAAACAGCAGGTAGCGGCATAGTGCTAATCTGAAATGTTATCCCCAAAAGGGGTGAGTACAACCACTCAGTAGATAGGGAAATCCAATAACAACTCAGTGCACCATGCACACCATCATACAATGCAGGCATTGCTTACCTTTTTGATGTCAAGCGTATTCATGCATCATCATAGCATATATATCATCATCATGGCATCTCATATATCATTATCATCACATCATCATTAACCATGCATCACCATGCATATCACATCATCATTAGCCATGCATCACCATGCATATCACATCATATCATCAGCCATGTATCATCATGCATATCACATCATCATTAGCCATGCATCACCATGCATATCACATCATCATTAGCGATGCATCACCATGCATATCACATCATCATTAGCCATGCATCACCATGCATATCACATCATCATTAGCCATGCATCACCATGCATATCACATCATCATATCATCATCAGCCATGCATCACCATGCATATCACATCATCATTAGCTATGCATCACCATGCATATCACATCATCATTAGCCATGCATCACCATGCATATCACATCATCATATCATCATCAGCCATGCATCACCATGCATATCACATCATAGATCAATTTCCACTTTTACTTATTAATTGATCCCCACATTATCTTTTCTCAAATCATCAAATTCACCATCATCATCATCCCTTCGGGCAGAAACCTCCGACAGGGATCCCAGCATTCCAGCCATCTCATGGCCACTGGGCTTCCGGCCCCCCACATTCCGGGCATCTCGCATCTCAACTAGCATCACGAGGCATTCCCTTCGGGCAGAAACCTCCGACAGGGCTTCCGGCCTTTACCCTTCTAGCCGGGGATCTCGCACCCCAATCCTGGTATCGCGAGTCACTCCCTTCAGGCAGAAACCTCCGACAGGGCTTCCGGCCCTCCACATTCCGGGCATCCTGAAACTCCCAGGGAATCTCTGGAATTACGCCACCAGGCCACCAGACAACATCCTCCACCACAACCTCATTCTCATCCACATTTATCTTTTATCTCAATTTAACATGGAAATTTGGCATGGCATCAAACATATCATACTTGCATCTCAATTCACATGTCATGCACATGTCATAGCTTAATCACATAAGCATTTCAATTCACATGTCATGCACATGTCATAGTTTAATCACATAAGCATTTCAATTCACATGTCATGCACATGTCATAGCTTAATCATATAAGCATTTCAACTTAATGCATGTACAAAGACCTCATCACACAAGTGCCACACAAATGGAATTGAATCCATGGCCAAATAAAAATCTATTTTATTTTAATATTATTTTATTATTTTATTATATTTATTTATTTTCATAAATAAATATTTAATATTTATGATTTTCCCAAAATCATAATATTCAAACAATCACTAATAGGATCACAATTTTATATAAAATTCGTGACCAAATTGAATTTCTTATAATTTCAATATTTCCTCCAAAAACATCCTAGAATTCTCGGATTTAAACCCACTGCACAGTTTCCGAATAAATTCAATTAAAATATCCATTCGGTCTCCAAAAATTACGAAACTTTACAGGGTAATATCCAGCACATTTTTGCACATTTTTCATGTAGAACTTTAAGCCAAATTCCTTTTAGATTAATTTACATAGCCCTACGAAGCTTCTGGAACCACTACCGTTTCGTCCAGAACACACTTCTCCGTATTTGTTAGATTTCACCCATCAAATCTCTTTCGTTCGTTCTTAAATTTAAGTATGTTATGTAACAATGTGTCCTTTACAAGTTTCATGAAGGGATCTAGGTCAAATAACCAGATTACGGTCACCATTTTAGTCCATGAAGTCTCGGGTCTCTCGGTACACCTCACCAGAATCAACCATCTCCAAGATCTAACCGATTCACCAAGTTATACTTGTTACTTTTGCTTCAAATTTGACTATGTTGTAGCTTAAGGTGTTTTCTACAACTTTCAAGAAGACAACAAAGTGATATCTCCAACAGAAATCAATATGCAACCAAGAAATCAACAAAAGGTCAGTGAAGCTTTCGCAGATCTGAGGTCTCCGTATAACAGAGCTTTTGACCCCACATATCACCATCGTTTTCCATGAAATTCGAGTATGTCATACTACAAGACATTAGCTTCAACTTTCATGAAGACATCGAAGCCAAAATCGCACTCCAAATACACATGCAAGCTCGACTAAGATACTGACTACCACAAACCGAACGAAAACAGTCACATAGCTTGAACACATCCAACCCTTGCCTCGGTTTTTCGCCCAAATCACACCTAAAACCGAACATGCAACCAACAAAACAGACATGCAAGAGAAGTTAAGGACCCCACTTGCCTCCAAGATGAACAAACAGCGATGAACGGCGGCGTACAGCGGTCGGACTAGGCGGACGTACGGCGAACGGGCGGCGGCAACTCGGCTCCACCTCCTCTCTCTCGGTCCTCCTCTCTCTTTCTCTCGAAATCTCTCTCCCTCTCACTTCTCTCGACCGAATGGAGCTAGAGGAACCGGCCACTCCTCTTCTCTCTCTCTTTTTATATCCCATCATTTGCAATGATTGATCCACCTAATGACCAACCAATGCATGCTCTTCCTTTGGCCACTTGTAATTTTTTGTTTTTGAATTATTTTGGCTTGGGCTTAGGCCCAACCGGCCACTCACTTTGGGCTGGTCGACAGCCACCTATTTGGCCCTAATGGCCGACTAGCTTGGCCCACCAAGCTTTAGGCTAATGGGTCAAAGGCCCATTTCGAAAATAACCCTATTTTCTCCTCTCTTTTTTTGATTTCCTTTTTATAAATATTTCTAAATTCAAATTTCATCTTGGCCAAAACCTTGGGATATTTCAATTATTGAAATTTAAATCATATGGCCAAGCATTAATCTATTAAATTTGATTTTCCACAATCACAAGCATAATTCATTTAAATTAAAAGACAAATTGGCTAAAGCATAAGCCATACAATTCTATCACCTAATTAAAGACATTTAACACACCTTAAGGCTTGGCTTTGAATTTCCGGGATGCCACAATTCTCCCCTCCTTAGAGAATTTCGTCCTCGAAATTCAAGCACTACTCGCGCCTTCTTGAAATAAATAAGGATGCTTTTCCCTCATCTGATCCTCACTTTCCCATGTGGCTTCCTCCACATCATGATGTCGCCATAGCACCTTAACCAATGGGATCTTTTTGGTAAGAATTTGCTCCCTTCGATCTAATATCTGCACAGGCTCTTCAATGTACCTCACTTTCTCATCCATTTTGATGGCTTCATGATCGAGTATATGACCAGGATCCGGCTGGTACTTCCTCAACATCGATACATGAAACACATCGTGCAGATTTCCTAACTTAGGAGGTAACGCTAAACGATAAGCCACGTCTCCTATTTTCTCAAGTATCTCAAAAGGTCCTACAAATCTGGGGCTTAATTTACCCTTCTTCCCAAATCGAGATATTCCTTTCATTGGAGATACCTTAAGGAATACATGGTCTCCTACACTAAATTCCAAAGGCCTCCTACGTCTATCTGCGTAACCTTTCTGTCTACTCTGAGCTGTTCTAAGCCTTTCCCTGATAATATCAACAGCCTCAGTGGTAACTTGTACCAGTTCAGGTCCTGTCAGCTTCCTCTCGCCCACTTCATTCCAACAAATAGGAGTCCTACATCTCCTTCCATATAATGCTTCATAAGGTGACATGCCTATACTCTTCTGGAAACTATTATTATAGGCGAACTCTACTAAATGCAATCTTTCATCCCAATTTCCTTTGAAATCAATTGCGCAAGCTCTTAACATATCCTCTAATATCTGGATTACTCTTTCTGATTGACCATCTGTCTGGGGATGAAAAGCAGTACTAAACTGAAGCTTAGATCCTAACGCAATTTGAAGACTTTTCCAAAAATTCGAAGTGAACCTCGAATCTTGATCTGAAGTAATGGTCACTGGAACATCATGTAAGCGTACCACTTGACTTACATACATGTCCGCATACTTATCCATTGGGTAATCCATGCGAATCGCTGAGAAATGTGCCGACTTAGTCAATCGATCCACTATAACCCAAATTGAATCGTGACTACTTGATGTCCTTGGCAATCCTTGCACAAAGTCCATCGTTATATGTTCCCATTTCCATTCAGGAATGTCTAATGGTCTCAAGAGTCTTGCGGGTTTTCGATGCTTTGCTTTTACTTGCTGACACGTCAAACATTGAGAAACGTACTTAGCCGTATCTGTCTTCATACCATTCCACCAAAATTGCTGACGCAAATTTCTGTACATCTTTGTACTACCTGGGTGGATACTATAATTACTCTTATGTGCCTCCGACAGAATTTCCTTCCTTAATTCCTCATTGTCGGGAACACAAAGTCGCCCTTGACATCTTACTATTCCATCATCAGAGATCTGAAATTCTGATCTTTTCCCTAAAGATACAGCATCTTTCACTTTCAAAATCTCTGGGTCAGATTTCTTGCAGAATTTTAATTTTCTGGATAATCTCTGGCTCAATCCTTAATGCACTAAGCATACCAGTAAGACAATCCACTTGCAATTTAAATTCAGAATTTGCTACCGATTCTAACAATTCCCATTCTGCCATCCTCAAACTAGCTATTTCTACGGCCGACTTTCGACTAAGAGCATCTGCTACTCTATTCGCTTTTCCTGGATGATATCTTATCTCATAGTCATAATCCTTCAACAACTCCATCCACCTCCTTTGTCTCATGTTCAACTCCTTTTGTGAGAACAGATACTTCAAACTCTTATGATCCGTGTAGATCTCAAACTTTTCCCCATACAAATAGTGTCTCCATATCTTCAAGGAAAACACTATAGCTGCTAGCTCTAAATCATGCGTCGGGTAATTTAGCTCATGAGGTTTCAATTGTCTGGATGCATAGGCTTCAACCTTGCCATGCTGCATCAACACGCATCCTAGTCCTTTATGAGATGCATCACTATACACCGTGAATCCATCAGGTCCAGTAGGTATAGTCAGAATTGGAGCTGAAGTCAATTTCCTTTTGAGCTCTTGGAAACTCCTTTCACATTCTCCATTCCACTCAAATTTCACATTCTTTCGGGTCAACTTAGTTAAAGGTCCTGCTAGCCTTGAAAATCCTTCAATGAACCTCCTATAATAACCAGCCAATCCTAAGAAACTTCGTATCTCAGTAGGTGTTGTCGGTCTCGGCCAATTCACTACCATTTCAACTTTTGTCGGGTCTACTGCAATTCCTTTTCCTGACACCACATGTCCTAAAAATACTATCAGATTCAACCAGAATTCACACTTACTAAACTTAGCATACAACTTATGCTCTCTCAGAGTCTGCAAAACTATCCTCAAATGCTGCTCATGCTCTTTAGGCCCTTTCGAATACACCAAAATATCATCAATAAATACAATTACAAACTGGTCTAAATAAGGCTGAAATATTCTATTCATCAAATCCATAAATGCAGCAGGGGCGTTAGTCAATCCAAATGGCATAACAAGGAACTCATAATGCCCATAACGAGTCCTAAACGCAGTCTTAGATGTCCTCCTTTTTAATTCTCAACTGATGATATCCCAACCTCAAATCAATCTAAGAAATACGGAGAAGTGTGTTCTGGACGAAACGGTAGTGGTTCCAGAAGCTTCGTAGGGCTATGGAAATTAATCTAAAAAGAATTTGGCTTAAAGTTCTGAATGAAAAAGGTACGAAAATGTGTTGGCTATCACCCTGTAAAGTTTCGTAATTTTTGGAGACCGTATGGGTATTTTAATTGAATTTATTCGGAAACTGTGCAGTGGGTTTAAATCCGAGAATTTTAGGATGTTTTTGGAGGAAATATTGAAATTATAAGAAATTCAATTTGGTCACGAATTTTATATAAAATTGTGATCCTATAAATGATTATTGAATATTATGATTTTGGGAAAATCATAAATATTAAATATTTATTTATGAAAATTATTAAAAGGAACTCCGACCCCTAATATCACATGAACACAAAACCCTCCCATCACCAGCATCAACTATCTACATCAAAAAGTGATCTAGCTCCTACTCCTCGCGCGCAAGTCTCACACCCAACCCGGTGTGTCAGGTGGTGGCGGCGGCAGCATCCCTCGCATCGCTCCATCCCGTCGAACGTGCACAGACAAGAACTCTTGTATGACAAGGCCCCTAGCCAGGCTGATATCATACATAACTAAGCATCGCACTCGGATAAACGTCAATCCGGGCACAGAGGGACAATCTATCTCCGTACACTCCAACTCAACATCAGACGGTAGACCGTAAAATACCCCACGCGAAACAGCAGGTAGCGGCATAGTGCTAATCTGAAATATTATCCCCAAAAGGGGTGAGTACAACCACTTAGCAGATAGGGAAATCCAATAACAACTCAGTGCACCATGCATACCATCATACAATGCAGGCATTGCTTACCTTTTTGACGTCAAGCGTATTCATGCATCATCATAGCATATATATCATCATCATGGCATCTCATATATTATTATCATCACATCATCATTAACCATGCATCACCATGCATATCACATCATATCATCAGCCATGTATCATCATGCATATCACATCATCATTAGACATGCATCACCATGCATATCACATCATCATTAGCATGCATGCATATCACATCATCATTAGCCATGCATCACCATGCATATCACATCATCATATCATCATCAGCCATGCATCACCATGCATATCACATCATCATTAGCTATGCATCACCATGCATATCACATCATCATTAGCCATGCATCACCATGCATATCACATCATCATATCATCATCAGCCATGCATCACCATGCATTCACATCATAGATCAATTTCCACTTTTACTTATTAATTGATCCCCACATTATCTTTTCTCAAATCATCAAATTCACCATCATCATCATCATTAGCTATGCATCACCATGCATATCACATCATCATTAGCCATGCATCACCATGCATATCACATCATCATATCATCATCAGCCATGCATCACCATGCATATCACATCATCATATCGTCATCAGCCATGCATCACTATGCATATCACATCATAGATCAATTTCCACTTTTACTTATTAATTGATCCCCACATTATCTTTTCCCAAATCATCAAATTCACCATCATCATCATCCCTTCGGGCAGAAACCTCCGACAGGGATCCCAGCATTCCAGCCATCTCATGGCCACTGGGCTTCCGGCCCCCCACATTCTGGGCATCTCGCATCTCAACTAGCATCACGAGGCATTCCCTTCGGGCAGAAACCTCCGACAGGGCTTCCGGCCTTTACCCTTCTAGCCGGGGATCTCGCACCCCAATCCTGGCATCGTGAGTCACTCCCTTCGGGCAGAAATTGTGGCATCCCAAAATTCATAATGATATCTAGTTACATTAAAGTCTATGAATAGGTGATGGAAGTACCATCAAGTTTTTTTATGGCCATTTAATCCATAATTTGCAATAAGATTTATGGCCAAGCTTTTAATGGACAAGTATTTGATAGGAAAGAAAATCCTATCATTGGCCATGTGTTTTATAAATTGGGATTTATGGAATTATGATTTCAAGATTTTGGCCATGTGGAATTTAGTAATTAAATTCTTAAAAGAAAGAATTAAAGATGAATAATTGAAAGGTGAAATTAGGATTTAAATTAGGTTTGGGCCTTAAGCCCATTTGGCCTAAGCTTTTAATGGGCCAAGTTGGCCGGCCCAATACAGGCCCAAAGGAGTGGTCGACCAGCCCATTTGCCGGCCCAATCCAAGCCCACAAGCCTTGCATGCGAGTTGCCAAGTGGCGTGGAGGCTGTGCAAGGTGTGGCTGCCCCCATTGGCCATCTTGGGCGGCCACATGCAATATAAAAGCCACAAAAAAAGAAAGAGAGAGAGAAAGAGAGGGAGAGGGAGTGGCTGTCGTCCAAAGAGAGAGGTGTGAGAGAGAGATAGTTTGAGGGAAAGGGAGAGAGACCGAGAGGGAAGGAGGCGGAGCCGGAGGGGTGTGCCGTTCGTTCGCCGTCCGATCGTCGCCGTTCTTCGTCGTTTGTTCACCTTTAAGGCAAGTGGAGTCCGTAACTTCTCTTGCATGTTTGTTGTGGTGTTTGCATGTTAGATTTTAGGTGTGATTTGTGCGAAAAACCGAGGTAAGAGTTGGTTATTTGTAAACCGTGTGACTGTTCTTGTTCGGTTTGTTGGAGGCAGTAGCTTGTTCGAGTTTTCATGTGGGTTTGGAGTTCGATTTTGGCTTCGGTTTCTTCACGAAAGTTGAAGCTAACGTCTTGTACTATGACATACTAAAAATTAGTAGGAAACGATGGATATTTGAGGGGTCAAAAGTTCTACTATACGGAGACTTAGATCTACGAAATTTTCACTGACCTCTTGTCGATTTCTTGTTTGCATGTTGATTTCTGTTGGAGATCTCACTTTGTTGTCTTCTTGAAAGTTGTAGGAAACACATTAAGATACAACATACTCAAATTTGAAGAGAAATTAATGAGTGTAGCCTAGTAAATCGGCTAGATCTTGGAGATGGTTGATTCTGGTGAGGTGTACCGAGACACCAGAGACTTCATGGACTAAAATGGTGAACATAATTTGGTTATTTGACCTAGATCTCTTCATGAAACTTGTAAAGGACACATTTTTTCATAACATACTCAAATTTCAGAAGAAACGAAAGATATTTGATGGGTGAAATCTAAGACATACGGAGAAGTGCGTTCTGGACATCGCGGTAGTGATTCCAGAAGCTTCGTAGGGCTATAGAAATTAATCTAAAAATAATTTGGCTTAAAGTTCTGAATGAAAAAGGTAGGAAAATGTGCTTTCTATCACCCTGTAAAATTTCGTAATTTTTGGAGACCGAATGGATATTTTAATTAAATTAATTCGGAAACTGTGCAGTGGGTTTAAATCCGAGAATTTTTGGATGTTTTTGGAGGAAATTGTGACATTATAAGAAATTCAATTTGGCCACGAATTTTATATAAAATTGTGATCCTATTAGTGATTGTTTGAATATTATGATTTTGGGAAAATCATAAATATTAAATATTTATTTATGAAAATAAATAAATATAATAAAATAATAAAATAATAAAATAATAAAATAAGAAAATAAAATAAAATAGATTTTTATTTGGCCATGGATTCAACTTCATTTGTGTGGCACTTGTGTGATGAGGCCTTTGTACATGTATTAAGTTGAAATGCATATGTGATAAAGCTTTGACATGTGTATGACATGTGAATTGAAATGCAAG
This sequence comes from Eucalyptus polyanthemos subsp. polyanthemos, assembly GCA_017140185.1. Taxonomy (NCBI): domain Eukaryota; kingdom Viridiplantae; phylum Streptophyta; class Magnoliopsida; order Myrtales; family Myrtaceae; genus Eucalyptus; species Eucalyptus polyanthemos. The sequence goes on along the minus strand of CM029464.1, from coordinate 31,062,779 downwards.
TGTGATTTGTTTGATGACATGCCAATTGCCATGTTAAATTGAGATAAAAGGATAAATGTGGATGAGAAAGAGGTTGTGGTGGAGGATGTTGTCTGGTGGCCTGGTGGCGTAATTCCAGAGATTCCCTGGGAGTTTCAGGATGCCCGGAATGTGGGGGGCCGGAAGTCCGGTTGTATCTTGGATACATGCCCGGAGATTCCTCGCGACACCAGGATTGGGGTGTGGGATGCCCGGCTAGAAGGGTAAAGGCCGGAAGTCCGGTTGTATCTTGGATACATGCCCGGAGGTTCCTCGTGATGCTAGTTGGGATGCGAGATGCCCGGAATGTGGGGGGCCGGATGCCCGGTTGTATCTTGGATACATGCCCGGAGGTTTTTCTCGCATGAGATGCGAGTGTAAAATATGAGATAAAATTGATGAATCGAGGAAGGGTGATGTGGTGATCAAATTTAAAGATAAAGATGAAAATTTACTCATGGCATGATATGGTATGATATGCATGATGATATGCATGATGATGGTGATGATATGTGATGTGATATGATGATCACCCATGGTATGATATGCATGATGATATGCATGATGATGGTGATGATATGTGATGTGAAATAATGATGATCACCCATGATAATATGATATGCATGATGATGATATGCATGATGATATGCAAGATGATGATGATGACGATATGCATGATGATATGCATGATGATCATGATATGATATGCATGATGATATACATGATAATGATGATGATATGACATGCATGATGATATGCATGGTGATGATAATGATGATGATATGTGATATGACATGTGTAATGTGATGATGTCATGATGATGATAACATAAACTGTTATAATGATGCATGATAGTATTACGCATGGCTTCAAGGTAAGTAATGCTTGCAATGCATGTATGACTTGTATGATGCATTGAGTGGTTATTGGATTTCCCTATCTGCTGAGTGGTTGTACTCACCCCTTTTGGAGACCAACATTTCAGATTAGTAGATGGTTTGAGCGGTTGGATATGACCGCGGGGAGAAGGATAGCAAAGGAGGGAACCATTGGACGCCGACACTGGTTGATGGACCTTAAGCATACGATTGTGGGAGGAGATGTCGGTCATCTTTTAAAGTATAGCCGAGTATAGAAACATTGGCATTTCGATGTACTGACTAAAGATGTCCATATGCTTTATGTAAATAAACGTGTCCGGCTTTTAACTTATATAAGATGTTTAGTAGGTGTGCATCGATTTCTGAATGTAGGGAAGGGAATTGTTGGATATGCTTCCGTTATGTAAATTGCGCAAGGGACCGTTAATAAAAGATGTAAACCCCCATGGTTGTATGGACCCGCTGCAACTAAAAATGGTATCAGAGTGACTTGTTATTTGGGAAAGAAAAAGGAAAAGCGAACTGTGGTGACTCTAGCGGATCGGGGGCCGTCGAGGGGTGCCACAGCCTTTGTTGGTCTTGGTCTCTAACACTGAATGATATTCTATTCGCATCTAAGAAGCTAAGATTCGAATAGAAGTATGCTGTTAATTGCGCATAACCATCTGTGGTATCAGTGCAAAAACGTTCCAGTTGAAGCAGATTGAACTTCTCTCTTAAGTTCAAATTAATGGCATCCAAGAAATCGAAATCAACACTCCTAGGGTTTATCACCCCTCGCTTCAGCAGTCTGAAGAACAAATTCTCTTGCTCCTTTGATTTAAACAGCTCCATTCTTTTTCCCTTCACCCTTGCAACAACACCCATTCTAGGTTGAAAATCACTGAACATTTTATCATCATTATTCTCATCAGTCGGATTCGGTCCCGACATACGAGGGTCACTTGGAATGTTCGCAAGTGCTTCCTCAGCCTTTTCTTTGGGAGCAATTCCCAAATTCTCCATTCTTTTCAGAAAGATATACTCATTCCCATAATTCTTATCTTTAAGAAAATCATCCACGTAGTTCAACGGAGTCCCAGTACTTTTCAACGCACAGTAGAGCTTGTAAATAAAAGAGGGTTTTTGGACTCTTACAGGGTCTGCGTCCTCGATTATTTCTTCCTCTGGATGTTGACCCGTACCTTGTGGGGTAGATGGCGTTGAGTGACGTGGTGGAGAGTGAATCAGGCTCTGTTGCTGACTCGATAATTCTTCCTCTTCGGTGATATCAAAATGGGTAGGTCCCTCCTTCATTCTCTGTGGTCCCTTGTTCGCGATTCTTGAAGACTTCCTCGAAGAAGACATCCTTCCTTGTCGTTGAAAGATTCATTTACTTGCTTTCCCAAGAAAATATGACAACTTTCTCGAAGATGAACACGAAGTAGAAACTGGATTAGAAGGAGAATGTCTTTTAGGGTTTTGAAGATTGGGCGAAAAAAGAAAACTGTATATATAACTCAGTTTTGAAAAGGAAAGTTCAATCGGCGCAAGGAAAGTGTACGAACACCTCTTTTTAAAATCATTAATAGCCAAAACTAATCCTTTTGAAAAGACAAGATTTAGTATTTCACGGAAATTATAAATTAACTGAACAGAAGATCGTACCTTTTTGAGTTTAGATATAATATCAACTTACAGTCTATAGCCATGAATGTCTGAGTCTGACGGTTTAGAGTCTGAGGGTTGGAGAGTCTCTAGACTTTAACTTCCTCGAGCTTCAAAATGTTGAGTCTGGAACGGATAAAATTGAATTGATTTTTCTCCAAAGGCTTTGTGAATATATCCGCTAGTTGACTTTTTGAATCAACAAATTGAATCGAGATTTCTCCATTTTGAATATGATCTCTAATGAAGTGATGTCGAATCTCTATATGCTTTGCTCTTGAATGAAGGATTGGATTTTTAGTGAGATTGATTGTGCTGGTGTTGTCACATCTGATCTCTGTGCAAGAGTCTTCAATCCCAGAGTCTTGTAGCTGTTGTTTTATCCATAGAATTTGCGAACATCAGCTTCCAAGAGCTACATACTCTGCTTCTGTTGTTGAGAGAGCCACAGTGCTTTGTTTCCTTGAAAACCAAGACACTGTTCTGCTTCCAAGCAACTGGCAAGTTCCTGAAGTACTCTTTCTATCGACTATGCAACCGGCCAGATCTGCGTCTGAATATCCCAGAAGATTAAAATCTCCCTTCTTAGGATACCAAAGACCGATGCTTGAAGATGAAGCAACGTATTTAATAATACGTTTTGCAGCACTGAGATGGGATTCTCTAAGATCTGATTGAAACCTAGCACAGATGCAAACACTTAACAAAATGTCAGGTCTAGAAGCAGTAAGATAAATGAGTGAACCAATGATGCTCCTGTACAGCTTTTGATCAACTTTCTTCCCTTCTTCATCTTTGTCTATCTTCAAAGAACTTGACATTGGTATATCAGTCTTTTTGCAATTCTCCAATCCAAACCTTTTGACAAGATCATTAGCATATTTTTCTTGGTAAATGAAAGTTCCTTCCTTCAATTACTTTACTTGAAGACCAAAAAAGAATGTTAATTCTCCCATCATACTCATTTCAAACTCATCCTGCATAGACTTAGAAAATTTCTTGCATAGACTTTCATTAGAGGATCCAAAAATAATATCATCCACATATATTTGTACAAGTAAAAAGCTTTTGTTTTCCTTTTTGATAAATAAAGTAGTATCTACTTTACCTTTGACAAAACCATTCTGTAATAAGAACTTACTTAATCTGTCGTACCAAGCTCGAGGTACTTGCTTTAAACCATACAAGACCTTTTTCAGTCTGAAGACTGAGTCTGGCTTCTTTGGGTCTTCAAACCCAGGTGGTTGTTCCACATAAACTTCCTCATGGATAAATCTATTTAGGAACGCACTTTTGACGTCCATTTGGAATAACCTAAAATTTTTATAATAAACAAATGCAAGTAATAGTCGAATGGCTTCTAACCTTGCTACTGGAGCGTAGGTCTCATCATAGTCTATTCCTTCTTCTTGCGTGTATCCTTTAGCCACGAGTCTTGCTTTGTTTCATACGACTTTTCCTTCTTCATTCATCTTTTTTTATTTCTAAACACCCATTTGGCTTCAATAACAGTTTTAGATGTCAATTCCCAGACATCATTAATGTTGAACTGTCTGAGCTCTTTTTGCATAGCTTCGATCCAGCTTTCATCAGATAAAGCTTCTTCTATGCTTTTTGGTTCAATTTCAGAAATGAGAGCCACAGCACTAGACACTTCATATCTTTTGGATCTGGTGCGAATTCCTTCATTAATTTCGCCGATAATGAGATCTTTGGGATGACTGGACTTATGCTTCCAGTTACTGGTTGATTTGTCTGGATGATGATCTCTTTCTTTATTTGAATCTTTATGACCATCTTGATGCTGGTCTTCCAGAGTCTAAGATACTTCTTGAGTTGTAAGCTTTGGAAAGTCTGGAGCAGGTTCAGACTCTTCATACTGAGTCTGACTGGATTCATCTTGCGTAGAGTCTTGAAATTTGACATTCATTGACTCCTCCACAGACTGACTCTTTTTGTTATAGACTCTGTAGGCTTTGCTTGATGTAGAATATCCAAGGAAGATGCATTCATCTGATCTTTCTTCAAACTTACCAACTCGATCTTTTGCATTTTTCAATATAAAGCATTTGCAACCAAACACATGAAAGTATTAACAATGGGCTTCTTACCTTTGAATAACTCATAAGGGGTTTTCTCTAGAATAGGTCTTAGGAAGACTCTATTGATGATATAGCATGTTGTTGAAACAGCTTCAGCCCAAAATTGTGAAGAAATTTTACTTTCAATTAAAAGAGTTCTAGCCATTTCTTGAAAAGATCTATTCTTTCTTTCCACAACTCCATTTTGCTGAGGAGTATATGGAGAGGAGAACACATGCTTAAATCCAGATTCATCACACAATTTTGTAAAATCTTGATTTTCAAATTCACCTCCATGATCTGTTCTTATACTTGAGATAACACATCCTTTTTCATTTTGAACCTTTTTAGCAAAATTTTCAAAATAGGAGAAGGTTTCTTACTTACTTGCAAGGAAATATACCCAAATAAAGCGGGAGTAATCATCCACAATTACTAGGCAATATTTCTTACCTCCAATACTCTGGGTTCTGGTTGGTCCGAAGAGATCCATATGCAGCAACTGTAGTACATGATTAGTAGAGACATGATTTATTGGCTTAAATGAATTTCTTACCTACTTTCCCAGAATACATGGTGTGCATGGATCGGACTTTTGGTATGGTAATTTGGGTAGACCTCGAACAAGCTGCTTTGATGAGATTTTGGCTAATTTCTTCATGTTGACATGACCAAGCTTTCTGTGCCATAAGCTTGCTTCATCTTGAATTGAGATTAGGCATTGTGATTCATTTAGTTTCATGTCTAAGAGGTAGATATTTCCATGTCTTCGACCAATGAAAGACTGAGTAGAGTCTTTACTGATTCCAGAGCATATTCCTTCTTGAAATGAGATATTGAAGCCAGTATCACACAATTGGCTAATGCTGAGAAGGTTATAGTTGAGTCCTTCCACTAGAGAAACATTACTTATTGTGATATTTCCAATTTTCACAGTTCCAAATCCCACAATACTTCCTTTGCCGTTTCCTCCAAATGAAACTTTTCCACCATTTACTTGAACAAGCTTTATGAAGCAATTTGAGTCTCCTGTCATGTGTCTTGAACATTCGCTGTCAAGATACCACTTTACCTTTTTCTTAATGGAAACCTGCATTAAAAGAGAGTCTAAAGCTTTCTTTGGTACCCAAATTTTCTTGGGTCCTTTGGTGTTAGTAGGATAAACATTATTAGGCCATACTTTCTTAACAGGTTTCCAAACCATATGACACTCTTTTTCAAAGTGATCATGACTGTTACATTTTGAACACCTGAGAGCATTTCGACCTACAGACTTTACAAAAACTTTCTTGAAATGATTTTTGTAAGCCTCTCTCAACGGTCTTTTCTTAATTCTTTCTTTTACTTTAGGAAAATCAATCGAGGGAATTGTTTCTGCTGTCATACCTAGACCAGACTTATTGAAATAAGGTATTTGAACTGAAAGAACTTTTTCAAGTTTTTCAGATCCTATCGAAAATTTCTTTGAAATATTTGATAAGTCATTTTTTAAAAAAACATTTTCTTTCAAAAGATTATCTTCTTTTTCTTTAAGAGTAGAAACATTCAAGTCTAAACTTTTAACTCTTTATTCTAAAATGTTTTCCTTTTGTTTTAGAGCTGAGTTTTCCTTTTTAAGTTTGAAAATTCTTTTGAGAGAAGTCTTAAGACTAAAACACAGTTCATCAATGTATTTAGAGACTTTGATAGGAATTTTAAAATCACTTACCTCAAATTCACTGTCTGAGTCTGATCCAGAATCTGAGTCTTAGTCTGAATGTGCCATCAGACATATATTGGCATATTCATTATCACTTTCTTCACACTCTGTATCACTCCAGGTTTCGGCTTTGAGAGCTTTTCGAAACCTTTCAGCTTTTCCTCTTTTCTTCTTCAGAAGAGGACAGTTGGGTCGGATGTGTCAATTTTTCTTGCATTCGAAGCAAACTACATCTTTGTTTGGTTCCTCCTCATCAACAGACTTGGTCTGCTGTCTTTGGAAACTTTCTTTCTTTGAGTTGAACCTTCTTCCTTTTATATTCAGTTTTTTGAATCTTCTTATCATGAGAGCAAGCTCCTCATCGTCCAGATCATCTCCTGAATCTGTATCATTAGAATCATCATTTGATTTTAATGCAATGGATTTCTTACCTCTTGGATCTTCGTCTTCATTAATTCGTTCCACTTCATAAGATCGAAGAGTTCCAATCAGCTCGTCGACAGCAGATAGTGGCATAATTCTTTGCGTCTCTCTTATTGAAGTCTTTATATGATTCCAATCCTTGGAGAGTCCACGCAAAGAGCTTGTTTACCTTCATGGGATCAGAAATTTTTTGTCCTTGGTTCTCAAGACCATTGACAATATCTGTAAAACGACTAAACATGTCAGTTATAAATTCTCCTGGTTTCATTTTGAAGGCTTCATATTGACCGAGGAGAATGTTAATTCTGGTCTCCTTCACTCGATCTGTTCCTTCATAGGTGATATGCAATCTGTCCCATACTTCTTTTGCTGTAACACAAGAAGATATTCTGTTATATTCAGTTGGTGACAAAGCATAATATAAAGAGTAAATTGCTTTTGCATCGAGTGCTTGTCTCTTGTTTATCTCTTCTTGAGTCATTTCGCTGGTCTCAACAATTTCTTTCCCTCTTTCAGAGACTGATGCAGCTGTAGGAGTAATTCCTTTTTCTACAACGTCCCATTCCAGAGGATTTTTTGATCGTAGGAAAGCTTTCATCTTGTTCTTCCAGATGTTGTAATCATTTCCATCAAAGTAGGGTGGTTTGGTATTGCTTTGCCCTTCCACCAGCCCTGGTGCTAGCATACTAGCCATAGATCTTTTACTCTGAAGTAAAACACTTCAAATAAAGTAAGAACACGAGCTCTGATACCAATTGATATAACTAGTACGAGTACCTAGAGGGGGTGAATAGGTATATAAATAATTTTTCTTGATAATTGCACAATACTTAGACAGTTGAAGGATTTGCGACAAATAATAATCAACGTAAGACTGAGTAAAGGAAAGAGAGAATTGAACACGCGATTTATAGTGGTTCGGCTTGATTCAAGCCTACGTCCACTCTTCTGCACTGACAGCCAATTGGCTAGATTCCACTATGAACAAAGAGATGTTACAGAGTTGATCTTCCTTGATTTCTCGGTGTAGATGATCTACCACACTCGCTCAAGGTATCACCAAGTATAGACACTCTCTGTGTATACAATTTCGCTCAGAATATATCGATTAATAATCAAGGTACTTTAGACTCTGGAATTTCTCTATCGATCACGTACTCAAACAACTAGAACGTCTTCCTTTTTATACTCCTTTATGCCATCATACCCATTGGCACTTACCAAAGGAATTCCTCCAATCTACCCATTGGACGGAATCAATTAAGAAGATCATTCGAGCTATTAAAGGAACCTGACGATAGCCCATCAATCTTGTTCGCCCATACAATCAGGATTTTGGTTTCCAAGAATAGAACCTTCAAAGAATATTTTGTCGACCATCGGATCTTCAATCGATCTAGATACGAATAAAAGAATCCGTTATATTTATCCAACCAAGAGATCTTCTCCAGAGGATAGGATTAAATCATCAACCATATACTTCGGCTCTGGATTTCCTTCGTCACTGTCAATGAGAATAGTCTTGAGTCTTAAGTCTTGAGTCTTGAGTGCTGAGTTTGGTGATCAGAAAGTCTTCAGACTTTAAACAGAAGGTCTGCGAATATCCAGACTAGACTGATAGAAACGTTTTGTCAGCTTCAAAATATTCTGGAAAGATTTCTCCAACACCTCCCACTTCGTCGGAGCATTGTATATTTAGGGTTCGTCATCAACTGCGCAAAGTCAACGAGAAAGCCTATGATCCAGAGATCCTAGCCATCGGCCCTTTTCACTATGGAAATGGCAAGTTCAAATTCATGGTGGAGCAAAAACTGCGATACCTGTAGCAATTGCTTGAGAGGAGAAAGGAGAGCGTCGACAAGTATATGCTGACTCTTAAGGAACTGGAACAGCGGGCCAGTAATTGCTATGCGGAAACCATTGACCTCTCACAAGAAAAGTTTCTTGCGATGATGCTCATTGATGGATGTTTCATCGTTGAGTTCTTCTGTAAGTACAATCGGATGATACCGGCAGACAAAGACGACCCGGTTATGCATGAATGTGGGAATCAAAATAGCATTAGGCATGATTTACTGCTGCTAGAGAACCAACTCCCACTTTTCGTCTTGAGCAAGCTACATGACCTGACTAAGGATGAGCATCATGAGTTTAGCAAAGTCGCAATCATGTACTTCCATGGTGAACGAAAAAACCTCGGCCGAAATTTGCGATTGGCAGCTGGGAACATCTTCTGCATCTATATCACGCGTGGTGCACTTCTGGCTTGCCTGAAACGCCCCACCTGAACTGCATACCAGTCATGCCCTCGGCGACTGAGCTAACGGAGTCGGGAGTCAGGTTTAGGGCTGCGCAAGGGAGCGAACTGAGCGACATCAAATTCAAGAACGGGACACTTGAGTTACTGGCCTTCTGTGTAGAGGACGACACCAAATCAAATTTTCGAAACCTGATCGCGTACGAGCAGCATTGTCAAAGCAAAGACATCAACTACTTCACAGATTACATTACCTTCATGGGTTGCCTCATAACCCCTAGAGAGGACGTCGAGGTGCTTCACCGCGCAGGGATTATTAAGAACTACTTGGGTGATGACAAAGTGGTTGCGCATATGTGCAACAGGACCTGTGACCACGTTAGGATATCTTATCCCTATTACCTCGAGATATTCAACAATGTGAATGCACATTACAAAAAGAAGTAGAACGTCTGGATGGCGAAACTGCGGGAATATTTCCATAGTCCTTGGGCTTCCTTGTCCGTTCTCGCAGCCATTGTGTTGCTCTTTCTCACAGTAGCACAAACAGTATTTACTATTCTTCCTTACACAATGTAAAGTTAAATGTGATGAATGTTGCTTCATATATTTCCCCTAGACCATCTACTTGTGTTCTATAGCCAACAGTATTATCTTGGTTTTCCAATGAGGACGAGCCATATGTGCTTAAAGAAAGATATTGAAAAGTATTTATGCTTTAAATGAGGTCCACAAATCTCTCTTCATTTTGCACTAGATGATTACAACATAAAACCAACAGGACATTAACAACGAAGTTGGTATACGGTTCAAAAAAGAAAAGAAAAGAGGTACAGCCAACTTAGATGATTACAATAGATATGGTGGGATCACCCTACGAATTCTCTTCTTCCCACAAAAATATCCAACTGGTTCTCTGATCATGCTTGACCTAAAAAAGGAGTTACAATTCAACTTGGACTACAACTAAAAAGAACACGCAGCAGCTTTGTATCCCTGAACGATTTGATAGAATCCACATCAATAGCAGGAGAAGTTCTCCAAATGATATTATCAGCAACCTCTGAATCAGGATGGATACTCCCAAATACAAAATCAGCCTTTGGACCGTCTCCTGATCATCTATACTTGCATTAATACAAAGGCTGTGCTACTCTATAAGAAAACAGCAAACCAATGAGCTTCTTAATATGAGCCTTATTTTGCTGATAAATTTGTCTGAAACAGCCCCAAGTGAGGACAGCAATTGTTCCTTGGGAAGCCTTATCAGAACAACATTAAATTCTCATAGAAATCAACCAACATTTAATAACAGAAACGCAGGTATAATTCCTATTAGGATGGTCTAAACCACATTCATTCATGTCAGCGAACAAATTATGCAATTGGCAAGGAGGTAAATTTATTCACCTCTTTTCTCTGCACATTTGATTTCATGCATTTAATAACAAAACTAGAATTAGCTTAAAGTCTAAACACACTCAAAAAATAGTACATCCACCAAGCATTCATCCTTGTAACAAAATTTTCCAAATTGCACAACACATCTCTCCTTCCTACCAAACCAAGCACAATGCACCCAGTGACACAACAACATCATATGATCAGAAGATAGTACATCCATCACAAGTTAGAAGCCACGGGTTAGCAGGTTCAATAAGTCGTAAAAGCAAACATGTACATGAAACATGTATAATAACCCCATGTGGCACTTCTCATGTGATTAGTATGCTCATAGGAGTTAGTCCAATCTTCATTCATATCCGACTGAGAAGACACTTCCTCCCTTGCTACATTTGGCATTTGTTTTTTTATTGGGTGTTTGACCATTTGTTTTGGCTGTCGATGTAGAATATAATCCATCTATTCCGATGAGCATGTAAGAAGAAGAACCGCAACTTGTAAAGGTAAGAAACACAATATTGAAGGGTAATAAAATACTAATCACAAACCAAAAACTCTTCATAGGAATCTTGAAGAGGCAAAAAGGCACTCACTCTTGTAAGGGCATAACCAAAGAGCAAGAAAAACACCAGAAAGTGTGGTGAACAGAATCAGAAAAAACAATAGACGGTATAAACAACAATGGATTTGGAACAATTACAACTCGTAATCACTCACCTAAGTTGAAGCAAAGCTCCACTTGGATCAATCTTGGTCAACAATTGCGGATTTGGCAAGGAACCGAGAGAGATGAAAACACGAACAAACAGCACCACTGTGGTCCAGGTAAGCTATCAAAATGAATAGCTACCAAAGAAACGGTTACTCACAGTGGTTTAAGTCTATGCTTTTACCAATTGGGCATTGTAAGCAAAATATTAGTGTAATTAAACCAAGGATATAAGGAAAAATAAAAAAATGGAAAGGGGAGCATATCATGGGTACAAAGTTAATTTTCAACTTAACCAAGGATGTTAAGGATTCTTGCTAATGTGAAAGACTTCAAGTATCATAAAGTTTAAACAAGCAGGGTAAAATATGGCTCGCTCCCAAGGATATACATATATATTCAGGTAGAAGTGATGCAATCACAAAGTTAAAAGGGAAAATTTATTCATATAACATACTACTTGACATAGTATATTAATTAGCTGAGTACCCTCACTGGATAAAATGGACAACCTGAAGCATCAAAGTGAATATAACCTGTTGGAGAACAAATACCAGCTATTCATTCCATCTGAAGCAAAGGAGGCCGCAGGATTCCGTAATAGAAGCAAACAAAGACAGATTCTCCACACTCTTTTGCTGAAATTAAAGAGGCTAGTCCTACACTCAAGGCTCTTAGGCCCATTATGCTTTAGAGATCAATCTTACACCAAACTGATGAGGAACTGTAAAATTGCCCTTACTCTTTCTTCATGTTCTGCAGTCAGTCTCCATCCATGCAATATGAGCACAGGGACAAGACAGATACTGACATAGAGAAGAAAAGCTCCATGTGAAAGCTGCTTACCCAACAAAAAAGCAGTTTCACTCTAGAGTCCCCCATTAGAAATTTTACAACTGGATCCATATTTCTCCTATCAAATAAATAACTAAGATCAAATAAATTCACAATAAATATTAAAGCTGGGCAACCTTCGTCACACACACAAAAAGGTTATCACGATCGAGATGCTAAGTAGGATCCTTTTGGAGTCTTCCAGATTAGATCAAGATCATAAGATCCTACATATTTTAAGTATTAAATTCTTGCTTAAATCATTGCAAGTAGATGCATATTAACCTTTAAAAGAGAGATAGTGAAGCTTAAAGGTAGCATTCTCATGTGAGAGATTACTCAGGTTTAAATTCTTGGTTGCCAGTTTTTCAACTAACAATTGAAGTACCATGTCAAAGATGCAAAAGCATAAAATCTCCTTGCCCAAGTTTTTAAGGTGTATTAAATAGGATCACCATAAAATAATCACCATAATAATCAAGAAGAAGGCTGCCAAGAAATTACTTTCATGCCTCTTCCGATTTTCTAATCCTTTACTTTGTCCTTCTTTCTCTTGGAATACATATCGTCTCTTTCTTTATTTCAAAGGATAATATATCATTCCCCTCGATCTGGGACACACTCTCCAATTTAACCACCCCCCCCCCCACATCCCCCCCCCCCAACTCTCTCTCTCTCACAAACTCACTTTCACTGGCTATTCTAGGTTTTTCAACTGTTTAAAGTTTAAGGTCAGTTCTAATCAGTATACATCCAAAGATATTATGCTACTAGGCCAAGTCAAATCGTGCGCCAATTTCTCAAGGATGTAGAGGTCTCTCTCATCTGGTTGCAGAAGGACAAAAGCTTTGTCTCTCTCATCTCCAAAGGACGGGACAGTTCAGAAAGCCAACAGTGGTCGATGCCCATCTCATCATTTATTCAAGACTGAAGAAGAAGTGATGGTGTCTCTGCACTTCTTCGCTTTCTACTGTTCATTCATCTCCATCCCTTTTTTCTTAATTCTCCAAGCCTTATATTTTCCAAATGGAGCCTGAACATGATTAAGAAAAGTGGCACATGCGCTAGGGAACGGAGGCCCAATTTCATATTTGCTCCAGCTGAAAAGGCAAAATTGCCTTCTAAAGCTTGAATAGCGGAATCGTAGTTGGGATCGCCATCCTAAGATACAGATCATGACCCCTGCAAACTAACGTTTTTCTTAGAATCCAAATTATTCAAAGTTTTTGAGTTGTAGAATCAAATGATCGTGATCCTACAATCCGGACTGCGATCCTAACAACCATGCACACATGCATGCATGTGTAAACATAAAAAAGTCTTGTGATGGTGTGAAAGAAAGTGCAAGAAAGAAGGAGACTGCAGGTCAGATTGAACAACGTACTTGGCCTCAAACCCCACCAGCTAATTTCTCAAAGCAAAACAGTAAAAAAATCATTAACGAAGGGCCTTTTGACTACTGCAAGATAAGTGGATGACAAGTTAGAACAATGTTCTTAGATTATATAAGAAAGAAACATCAACTACCTTTCACCAATTCTCAACTCTTTACCTGCTTTCCTCAGCACAATTAAGTCTGCTTTACATGGTTGGCCACTATGTGGAATTATCTCTGCCAGGAGTCCGTTCAAATAGCATCTTTCGGGAAGGTTCAACACTAGCCCTCTTCGACGATATATTCGGAATTTGCATAGGCACCACGCAAAAGCTAAGAGACAAACTGCCTGACCATGTAGAGAAAGGCAAAGGAGAAGAAAAGGAGGAGGTGGAAGAAAAAAGAGGCCAAAGCTGAGAAAAATGTCTCTAGGAAGAGCGATATGCTCAACAAAATCTCAAAATGCTTCACATGGCGAAATTGAATGAAAATATTATAGAGTAATTTTCCTTAACCTGTGTCAAGCAAAGTGACATTGAGAAGAATGTGTTATGAGCACTCAAACAGAAATGATGTCAAAGTAAATAGGCATTCAATTATGTTAATCCTTTGTCAGAGTTGTTGGTGGCCAAAGGTGATGTTAAATTGGATTTTTATATCAACACCAAAAAAATCCTTCATAATATTTCCGTGTAATTCAGCCATTTATGCAACATTATTTTGGAACCAAACCAGCCAGTTTCAAGCTGGTTTCAGGTTCCACCGTGAAACAGCCACATCTTCTTTTCTTTTCAGTTTCATTCTTTTTTTGTTCCATTGCAGCTAGGTTATGCTACAATATGCAGCAAACCACATCAATCCCATGAAGATAGTTACCTGCCTGTCCTACAACAATTCAGAATCCATGGATACATAGACTTCCCTAATCGTCAGACAAACATACACACTTGCAGGCAAAAATCCAAAGAAAGCTTCATAAAAGATCACGACTACCAGTAACCTGAAACAGCACTTCACCAAAATGACTTTCGCCACGTTTAATAAAAGAATTTCCACTTGACCTCCCTTGACCAAACGACATTAGAATATAGAAAGGCAGAAAAAACACCAGCTGATCATTCTTTAGCTAAGCAGAACATGTCCATAGGTAAAATTGTGTAAAAATCACATCAAGTCCTGAGCTCAGGTGGATTGCGAATCCAAGACTCAAGAGCCAATTACCCATCAACCATCCCATCTTCCTCGCGAATCCATCCACGACTCAAAAAAATGGAGACAAGAAAACCATAAACAGATAGCAACCATGTAAAACACATCGAGACGCGCCATGACAAAACCAAACCAGAGGAAACAAAGGGGAGAATTAGGGCAAATTGGTACCTCAAAAACCGTCGAGGCCGAGACTGAGCCTCGAGGACGTGAGTTGAGCGAGTTGAAAGAGAGAGAGCGGTCATGAGAGAAGTTTGGAGTCTGATTGAGGGTTTTATTTATAATTAAAAAAGAAGATTTAAATGGGTAATTTCACACCTAAAATAGAAAACCGGACTGATATCCACTTATTCAAGTTTTTAGGAACCGAAAATCGGTCCCGTTCGGTCTAGGCAATTCTGATTCGGACAATTCCATTTGCTCATCCCTAGTGCTAACAACAATACTTCACTCTTTATCAAGCTTTCGTGTTTAGCTAGGTGAAGGTACATTTCCTAAAAACTGTAAAAACATTATAAAATGGTTAAAAATTCAGGCCGGACTAAATTGCCATAAAATTAAGGATTAATACCATGAAAAAGTATTAAATTAGTACGCTTGTGATAAATTTATTCAAAATTAATTTTGGACCATAAAAAACTTCAAATTAGTACATCTATGATGAATTTACTTCAAACTAATTTTTTAACCACAAAATACTCCAAACCGATACATTCGTGACAAATATATCATCAATTACTTTCTATTAAATTGGATTAATATTACGAAAAATTATAAAACTAGTACACATGTGACAAACTAAGAGCAAAACCTCAGATATAAACTTTAAATTAAAGCGTATCAGTTGGGACAAGTCACGGGACCTAATCCTTAAATGTTGAAGTAGTAAACACAAATGCTCCTCTTAAAGGGCAGAATTGAACCACGGATCACTCCCAATAATGATCGTAAAAATATCAGAAAAGTAAGCATATTTGTGGCATCCCAAAATTCAAGTCATCCTCAAGAGAAATTAAAGCCTATAATTAGGTAATGAAATTACCTATGGTCTATGTGTTAGCCATTAGTTTTCTTAAGGCTAGGTGTTATGGTGTTTGTGTTTATGAATTTTGAATTTAGGACTATAGGATAAATTAATAATCTATGCTTGGCCATGCCCTTTATAAATTAAATTTCAATAAACAAAAATGCCCAAAGACTTTGGCCAAGATGAAAATTGGAATTTAAAAATATTTATAGAAGGAATTCAAAAAAAAAGAAGAGAAAAAGGGGATTAATTTTCGAATGGGCCTTAAGCCCATTTGGCCTAAGCTTGGTGGGCCAAGCTAGCCGGCCCAAGGGGGGGATTCGACTGGCCCATTAGGGCCCAATAGGTGGCTGTCGACCAGCCCAAAGTGAGTGGCCGGTTGGGCCTAAGCCCAAGCCCAATTAATTCAAAAACAAAAATTACAAGTGGCCAAAGGAAGAGCATGCATTGGTTGGTCATTAGGTGGATCAATCATTGCAAATGATGGGATATAAAAAGAGAGAGAGAAGAGGAGTGGCCGGTTCCTCTAGCTCCATTCGGTCGAGAGAAGTGAGAGGGAGAGAGAGATTTCGAGAGAAAGGGAGAGGAGGGACCGAGAGAGAGGAGGTGGAGCCGAGAGTTGCCGCCGCCCGTCCGCCGTACGTCCGCCTAGTTCGACCGCCGTACGCCGCCGTTCATCGCTGTTTGTTCATCTTGGAGGCAAGTGGAGTCCATAACTTCTCTTGCATGTTTGTTGTGGTGTTTGCATGTTAGATTTTAGGTGTGATTTGGGCGAAAAACCGAGGTAAGGGTTGGATGTGTTCAAGCTATGTGACTGTTTTCGTTCGGTTTGCGGTAGTCAATATTTTAGTCGAGCTTGCATGTGTATTTGGAGTTCGATTTTGGCTTCGGTGTCTTCACGAACGTTGAAGCTAATGTCTTGTACTATGACATACTAAAAATTCGTAGAAAACGATGGATATTTGAGGGGTCAAAAGTTCTATTATACGGAGACTTAGATCTACGAAATTTTCACTGACCTCTTGTCGATTTCTTGTTTGCATGTTGATTTCTGTTGGAGATCTCACTTTGTTGTCTTCTTGAAAGTTGTAGGAAACACCTTAATCTACAACATACTCCAATATGAGGCAAAAATAACAAGTATAACTTTGTGAATCGGTTAGATCTTGGAGATGGTTGATTCTGGTGAGGTGTACCGAGACACCCAAGACTTCATGGACTAAAATGGTGACCATAATCTGGTTATTCGACCTAGATTCCTTCATGAAAATTATAAAGGACACATTTTTACATAACATACTTAAATTTCAGAAGGAACGAAAGAGATTTGATGGGTGAAATATAAGAAATACGGAGAAGTGTGTTCTGGACGTCGCGGTAGTGATTCCAGAAGCTTCGTAGGGCTATGGAAATTAATCTAAAAGGAATTTGGCTTAAAGTTATTAATGAAAAAGGTGCGAAAATGTGTTGGCTATCACCCTGTAAAGTTTCGTAATTTTTGAAGACCGAATGGATATTTTAATTGAATTTATTCGGAAACTGTGCAGTGGGTTTAAATCCGAGAATTTTAGGATGTTTTGGAGGAAATTGTGAAATTATAAGAAATACAATTTGGCCACGAATTTTATAAAAAAAAAAAATTGTGATCCTATTAATGATTATTTGAATATTATGATTTTGCGAAAATCATGATATTAAATAATTATTTATGAAAATAAATAAATATAATAAAATAATAAAATAAAAATAGATTTTTATTTGGCCATGGATTCAATTCCATTTGTGTGGCACTTGTGTGATGAGGTCTTTGTACATGCATTAAATTGAAATGCTTATGTGATTAAGCTATGACATGTGCATGACACGTGAATTGAAATGCTTATGTGATTAAGCTATGACATGTGCATGACACGTGAATTGAAATGCTTATGTGATTAAGCTATGACATGTGCATGACACGTGAATTGAAATGCTTATGTGAATTGAGATGCAAGTGTGATGTGTTTGATGCCATGCCAAATTGCCATGTTAAATTGAGATAAAAGATAAATGTGGATGAGAATGAGGTTGTGGTGGAGGATGTTGTCTGGTGGCCTGGTGGCGTAATTCCAGAGATTCCCTGGGAGTTTCAGGATGCCCGGAATGTGGGGGGCCGGAAGTCCGGTTGTATCTTGGATACATGCCCGGAGATGCCTCGCGACACCAGGATTTGGGTGCGGGATGCCCGGCTAGAAGGGTAAAGGCCGGAAGTCCGGTTGTATCTTGGATACATGCCCGGAGGTTCCTCGTGATGCTAGATGAGATGCGAGATGCCCGGAATGTGGGGGGGCCGGATGCCCGGTTGTATCTTGGATACATGCCCGGAGGTTTTTCTCGCATGAGATGCGAGTGTAAAATATGAGATAAAATTGATGAATCGAGGAAGGGTGATGTGGTGATCAAATTTAAAGATAAAGATGAAAATTAACTCATGGCATGATATGGTATGATATGCATGATGATATGCATGATGATGGAGATAATGATATGTGATGTGATATGATGATCACCCATGGTATGATATGCATGATGATATGCATGATGATGGTGATGATATGTGATGTGATATGATGATCACCCATGGTATGATATGCATGATGATGGTAATGATATGTGATGTGAAATAACGATGATCACCCATGATAATATGATATGCATGATGATATGCATGATGATATGCATGATGATGATGATATGCATGATGATATGCAAGATGATGATGATGACGATATGCATGATGATATGCATGATGATCATGATATGATATGCATGATGATATACATGATAATGATGATGATATGACATGCATGATGATATGCATGGTGATGATAATGATGATGATATATGATATGACATGTGTAATGTGATGATGTCATGATGATGATGACATAAACTGTTATAATGATGCATGATAGTATTACGCATGGCTTCAAGGTAAGTAATGCTTGCAATGCATGTATGACTTGTATGATGCATTGAGTGGTTACTGGATTTCCCTATCTGCTGAGTGGTTGTACTCACCCCTTTTGGGGACCAACATTTCAGATTAGTAGATGGTTTGAACGGTTGGATATAACCGTGAGGAGGAGGATAGCAAGGGAATGAGCTTTTGGACGCCGACACTGATCGATGGACTTTAAGTGTATGACTGTTGGAGGAAATGTCGGTCATCTTTTGGAGTGTAGCCGAGTATAGAAGACTACGTCATTTTGATGTACCGATGAACAATGTCCATCTGGTTTAAGGTAAAAAAAAAAAAAAAAAGGTGTACGGCTTTTACTTATAAATATTTAGTAGGTGTGCATCGATTTCTGAATGTAGGGAAGGGAATTGTTGGATATGCTTCCGTTATGTAAATCGCACAAGGGACCGTTAATAAAAGATGTAAACCCCCATGGTTGTATGGACCCGCTGCAACTAAAACTGGTATCAGAGTGACTTGTTATTTGGGAAAGAAAAAGGAAAAGCGAACTGTGGTGACTCTAGCGGATCGGGGGCCGTCGAGGGGTGCCACAATATTAAGTGCGTAAAATGTCGAGAGTTTGTCCACTCGCCCACATTTACCAAAGGCAAGCTCATATGACGGTGAAATTTAAGACAACAATCAAAATCTTTTATATGTGTACACCTCCACAATAGGCGTTGCCGCAACCTCGTACACTGGTTTTTGTGACGTGGACTCGGCGAAAATTTCATCAAACTCGTAGGTGTTTCTATTTCAGTTACTCTTCCCCAATTTCAGCATTTTCAGCTAATCATAATAATACATAGGACTTAAATCAGTGCATCATGCAAAAGAATAAACCACCCGTATATTGCCAATGCGTCTTTTGCTTTCTAGGAGCAATATACAAAAATTGCTTACCCTTAGATAAAAGTAAAGAGTACTTTTTTCTTTAACTTTTTTGCTCAAATATAAATGTTATGAAAAGTTTGCATTTGAAGGTACGTGTCAACAGTTAAATATTCTAAAAATTTTGAAAGTTTCAAATAAAAAAAAATGTCAAAATTTGTGAATCGCTAGATTTAGATTAAATAAAAAGTAAAACAATTTAGATAATTACCAAACGAGTCGCTTGCAATCAATAGACTATACATATAATGGAAATAGGACTTGGATGATTGACATACCCTTGTAAATTATCTTTTCTTGAGTTAAATGCCAGTAAAAAAAAGTAATACTTTTTAAGTAAATAGAACAAGAATGAACCAACAAGGTGTGGCGCAGATGGTAAGAAAGTCTGCTATTTCTGTGACCTTAGTTTTGGGCCTTGTTATGATTACGCTAGGAAGAAAACTTTATGCACCAGGTTGATGAGGGGGAGGGCAACCTTAAAATTGTCGGAGGGGGGGTGCACTAGTCATGTTGTGCAAAAGCTAGTCAGGAACCATTTAACGTGAATCTTCAACTTAAGGTGGTGATGAACTATATAACATTTCTTGTAAATTGTTGGGTGATCCCGAATCTCAACTGAGGCTCCATTTGTTTCATGAAAAAAATCACGTTTCCAGAAAATGTATTTTGAGAAGCCATTTTTCAAGAAAATAACCATATTTTCCAGTGTTTGAGTGAAACCTGAAAATAGAGAGGAAAATATTTTCCATTGTTCAGTATTTGATTTGATTTTTTTGGGAAAAATTACCAAAAAAAAAACGAATTTTAATTTTTTAATCGACCAAAAAATTATTTTATTATTTATTTTTTTTAAGAAATTGAATATTTAATTATTTTCTATTTTTTTTAAATTGATTTTTTTATAATTTATAATTTTTCCTTTTTTCTTTCCTTTTCTTTTCCTTTCTCCTACTTCCTCCTCTTTCTTCCTCTTCCTTCCTCTGTTGCCATGTGCCACGGCGATGGCTGGTTGCCCGATGATTGACCAAGACACAGAGTGGCTAGCTCAAGGCTTGGTCAATCCAGGCTAGCTTGAGCTTCACTGAGGGCAGCAATCTCATGGCTCGCCAGATCACAACAATGGCCGACCAAGGAAGAAGAAAAAGAAAAGGGAAGAAAAAGGAAAAGAAAAGAAAAAACATAACAATAAAAGGAAAATGTGTTTGGTGAAAGAAAGTGAGGTGGAAGAAGTTACGGAAAATGTTCCGTATCTTCTTCCACCTCACCTTCTTTCCCCACTTTTAAAGGTGTTTTTTCTAATAGTGAAAAATCCTTTCATTGACTATTTCATTTTCCGTTAAACAAACATCGGAAATGTGACATTTTGAATTTTTTAGTCTTGCTTTCAATTAAATTAATCAGGTCTTTCATTGATGTGCTTATAGTGCTATTCTCAAAACTAATCACTCATGAGATAACTAGACTATTTGAGGAAGTCATTAAGGGATTTTAATGCAATAGACTTGAGAATTCGACTAGGACCTGACTACTCGACCGTGCTCATTTGCAGAGATTATTACGACACAATTAAAAATCGATTAGAGATCAAAATTAGGTCGGTTCAACTGAGATGTGTGGTTAAACGTGGGTGATTCCACCAAATTGAGAAATTCTCATTGATCGGCACTAGACTGATTTTTTTGTTTTTTAGGTACCTTGTGTCTATATTTGAATTCTCAAGATTTTCACGACAATCGAAAGTCGCCAATGTGTCGAATAGGTTCTTTGTGGCTCAAAGAAAATTGACCATGAGTCATTTGCACTAAAAATTTCTAAAAGCTACTCGGTAGCCTAGGTTACGCTAAAAACGTGTTAGAGTGAAATTAATCGTGAATTTAAATCCGATTTCAGAAATTAAAATTTTTGTCATGTCACAAATCATTTTAGAAACGTCGACTCAGTCTCCGAAGATTTTTCTGCAAATTGAGACTTTTTGGGAAAAAGTCGTCATAGGGCCGTTTTTATTAAGAAATCGTTAGGGACCATTTTTGATCGTGCAATTGGAATGTGAGTGGGATCAATTAGTGAGGAGAAAATACCAATTAAATCATTGAGGTGTTGATTGAATTTTTTAGGGCCAAATTGGGATGATTCAAAGAGAGATTAAAATCCAATTGAGGGGGAAAACAATTGAAATTCGTAGAACCCCCATGGCTGTAACTTATGGACCTCTTCAAATGCTTCTAGAAGAGATGTATTGGTCCAAATTTGGTGGTGCAAGCTAGCTGGGTTGTGTAGAGCCTTCAAGGGGACCAAGAGATGAGGATAAGGCCTTTGGTGGCCCCCCTTGTCTCCTCTCTTCTCTTCCTTCCCCCAAGCGGGTCGATAGCCCCTTTCTCCCCCTCTCTTTTTGCTGTTCAAACACCCAATAGTCTAGAAGAAGCCACCGACCAGCCGTCCGCCCGCCAAGAACCGCCACACCACCGTCCTCACGCCCGTCATGCTCCACGATTGCCTCACCCTACCGCGCACGCCTCCGCCGCTCCCTAGCCGTTGTTCTGCCCAGGTGTGGTGCCCAGGACCTTTCACAAGCTGGTCGTAGCATCCCAGCTGTTGCCAGAGTAGCTCCGCCACCCGACAAGCTGCCATGGAGCTGTTGCAGCCCGTCCGTCTACTCCGTCGGCCTTGTCTTGCCCAAACAGCCACTGAAGCCGCCTCAACCAGCCCCGAGCAGAACCTGAACCAGTGGGTTTCCAACAGTGGTTTAGGCCTGTTTTGGTTTTTTCCCGGCCCGAAAAGCTAGGCCCACTTTGGAGAGAGTTGATCCTTGTAGCATCCCCGTCGTTCAAACTTAACGGTTCGTTAATCAAGTGAGTTTAACTCACTAATCCTCGCTTAGTAAGTTAATGACACTTAAGGGTTTATTAGTTTAGACTAAGATTGGTTTAGTGAATAATTAGAATAGTTTAGTGAATTAGTTAATTATTGATGCATGTTAGGTGGTTAGTTTTATGTAATTAACGAGTAGATAGACTCTATTATTTATTTAACGAGTCTCGGAATTTTTCCAGGCCCATTCCGGCATAAAATTAGGCTTTATGGGCCTAAGTTGCTATTTATTGCATTTATTTATTATTTTCCGTAATTATTTAATTATTATTTTTTTCGAAAATTAGATCGGATGGCTGGTGACTGGAATTTTGTGCTAATTTTAGTGGTGCATTCCATTTATTTAATTGATTGCTATTTCGTGCAAATTGGCTGTGTTTTGTGAAATTGGGTATTTATCCTAAATGTTAATAATTTTGGTAATTGATTGGAAAATTATTGTGCGTCGATTTAAAGCGCCAGAAATTTATTTTGGGATTGTTGAAACCGGTGGGAAGTTCAAAATTGAAAATATTATATTTTGGCTTAGGATGACTGTGTACCAACACATGACTATTTTTATCAATAATGATAAAAATGTTGAATTAGTTGTATGGTTGTGATAATATACTATATTAGCCTAAGGGCGATATGTCAGCTTAGCAGAAAGTAGTATACTGGTATACTATATCAGCCTACAGGCGATATGTCAACTTATATAGAGAGCATTATACCCAATCATCTCATAAGAGAGCTATACTATCTATTTATCAGCTTAGTAGTAAGCAATCATGATATAGTCGGACTTATAGATAGTATGAATTGACCCAACCAAAAAAGGGTCATGATAACATGTAATCAACTGAGTCGATTGATCAATGAATCGATCCGAATTAATTGGATGTTATGATTGCGAGTTTATAAATTAAACTGATTTGTAGGAAGAAATGGAGGCCTAGATAAGTCCTATACCTCGTGATTGTGTTTAGGCATCCCTTAGGGCGTATTTTCTTCCTAATCAGGGCTTAGGGGGTAGAACTCGCTGAGACATAGTCTCACCCAATTGTGGGATAACCATTTTTAGGTCCATAGATGGCAGCTCCTCCCTAACATTTTGGACAACCTAAGCAGATCACAGAACATATGAACTACATTCTAATCCATGGGCATCTCGAGGGACTGTAATACGAACTAGTGAAAACTATTGTCTGGGTTGATGCGGGTTTACCCAAAAAGGTGCCTCATCAATATAGGGCATGGTATTGCCTGTATCGTAATGGGCAGAGAGAGGGTCCCGTGTCGGAATGCGAGGTGCCTCTGTATGTGTTGGAGGTTGCGTTCGGGAAAGGTACGGTAGATCCTAAGGGTGGATCGGTGGTGGATGCGAAGGATCCTAAGCTTGAGGAACCAGAGTCCCCGGTGTACTCAGCAGAAGGCTCTAAGGAGGATGAGGATGTGGAGCAAGAGGAGTTTGAGGTGGACGAGTAGCCGTAGTTTGAGGAAACCCCCACCCTTGTTTGTAGACTGTGTTTTCTAAGTTGGTGTTGAGTAGGACCTGACTTGGGTAGTTTGTATTGTATATATATATCACTAGTTATGTTATATATATGTGTGGTTGTTGTTTTGGTTTGAAAATTTATGACCTACTTTTCTATCCCATTGTGTTATTGTCTGAGGATTATTATCTGCTTTCGCATGTACATTAAAATGAGTGGGTTGGCGACCGTCCTGGGACGTCGCTATTAATTGACCAAAGAGGGATGGGTGTGCACTCGAAGACGTGACAGGAAAATCTGAAAAGTATTTTTCTGAAAGTTATTTTCCGTGAAATGAACGAAGCCTTAATATAACGACATTTTCAAGTAATATAATCTTTAGTCTAATTGGACCACTTAGGCTTTCTTCAAACATGAGGTTAATAATTCAATGTGGATAGGATTTCTCCATTAATCAAAACAATAGTAGTCTTCGTCATTTCTCTTATCCTAGGCATTTTTCATGGGGAAAATTTGCCATGTCCACGTAAGGCACTCTAGGGCGCGGATTCATCGTGCCATGTATGTATGCCTATCCACTAGTGCAAATCGGTGTAATTAGTCATGCCAATTCACTAAGGAGAGAAGAAAGAAATAATTTTTTTACATTCACATAGTTTTTATTTCACCTTAGAAATTTTATGACATGTTTCGTATACATCAAACTAACCTCAAGAAAGGTAAAGTTGTTCAAAATAAAGCTAAACTTGTTCAACAAGGATATTCTCAAGAAGAAGTGATAAATTATGATGAGACATATGCACTTATTGGGTGATTAGAAGCAATACGTATTTTATTTGCTATGCCTGTATTATGATTCCAAGTTATATCAAATGAATGTGAGTGTCTTTCTAGATGTTTTATTAAAAGATAAAGTTCTATCCAATTTGGTAAACGGAACCGCGATATTTCTTCCAGCCATCCGAAGGCATTAGGTAAGGTGATCCATTGTCATCATACCTATTCATAATCATGGCGAATGTCCCCTCTTATCTTTTGAGTCAAGCTATTGCGGATGGAAGTATCAAGGGGACTAAATTAAATAGACATTGCCCTACTTTTTTCTCTTATTTTATTAGCGGATGATGTGATTTTTCTTCTTGGATGGTAAAATTAAGGAATGTTAGAACATGGCAAACTTACTGAATCAATATTGCTTTGCTTCAGGCCAGCGATTAATCTAAACAAGTCCGTTATCTACTTCAACTATGGTTACCCTTAGAATCTAGTGGCGCGTTTGGTAATGATGTTCCCGAGTATAGATTCTGATATGAAGTGATTCTTTTTGAATATGTTCTCGGGAACAATTTCTAAGCATTTTAAGCCGTTTGATAATTGTCCAAAATTTTTTATTTTGGAATAAAATTGCGTTTGGTACTGTGCTCATTGATTATGTTCCAAATCAATTTATTTTAATTTTTAAATACTTTTTTTTTTTACTTTTTTACTTTCTTTTTTCTTTTTCTCCTATTCTTCTTCCTCTTCTTCTGGCCGGTGACCTCACCGGCCCTTGGCGAGGCCGGCCCTTGCCGACAGCCCAGCCTCGCTGGGGCTGGGCGAGCCTTGCTAGGGCTAAGCGAGGCCCGCCGGGCCACTGGCGAGGCTGGCCAGCGGGCCTCGCCCAACCTTGCCGGTGGCTAGGCTGGCCTCGCCAGGGTTGGGCGAGGCCTGCCTGGCCATCGGCAAGGCTCACCCAGCCTCATCGAGGCTCGGCCTTGCCAGTCCCGCCGAGGCTTAGCCTTGCCAGATCTGGCGAGGTTGAGCCTTGCTGGTGGCTAGGCGAGCCTCGCTGGGGCTGGGCGAGGCCCGCTTGGCCATCAGCAGGGCTAGGCTTGCCTCCGGCAAGCTCACCAGACCTTGCCCTAGCCTAGCGAGCCTCCGGTGAGCTCGCCAGACCGGTTTCGACAACCGGCGGCGGCAGCGAACGGCGGTGTACGGCAACGGATAGCGGTGGACGGTGGCGGCAGGATGAAGAAGAATAAAAGAGAAGAATAGAAAATAGAAGAATAAAAATAGTTGGTTTTGATTCTTAGATTTGTTCCTAGAAGAATAACCAACTTTTCTTTTATATTCTTGATTTTGTTTCAAATCTAATTCCAGGAACAAAAAAATAGAAATTTGTTCTCGGAAACAAAAATTTTACCAAATGTGATTCTGTTCCCAAACTGCTCCCGGGAACAAAAAATTAAAATCAGGCACTGTTGGGATGGTTACTAAACAGGCACTAAAAAGAAAGATGGCGAATGAATTGAGAGTTCCAATCATTGAGAATATTGGGAAATATTTAGGAATTCCTTCGGATTGGGCCCAATCAAAGAAACATGTATTTGCTTCAATCCTTACAAGAGTCTATATGAAGCTAGATGGATAAAAAGTAAAATTGAAGTTGAAGGAGGGCAAGGATGATCTAATTGAAACTGTGGTATAGACTCTACCCCAATGTGCTATGCTTATATTCAAACTCCATGATGTGTTGGAACACAATGTATAGTGAAAGTCGATTTTCTGCTTTCCAGCGAGTTCACCCTCTCGATATGTTGTTCCGAATAGACATCTAGTTTTGTTCTTTTTCCCCTTTTGGCTCCGAGCGGAAACCATTTAAATCGTTGGTGGTAGCTTACTGTACTTGCAATTTGTACTTGTTGCACTGACACTCTCTTGTCTAGTGTCAATTACCGAAACGGTTATGGTTTGCAGAATAATTGACCTGCCTCATAATGAAATTGGTTTGCACATCACCACATTATACTGCGATTGGGAATGAGAATGCAGTTGGTGGTCGAGATTGCACAAGAAAAAACAAAGGTAATTGAAGAAAGTGCTCATGAAAAGGACGCGAAGCAAGAACATCTTATTGTTCGGCCCAAAATTGCCTGAAAAAAAAATGAAAGTAACAATATTTGAAAAGGGTACATCTCTAACCTATGCGTCTACTAATTAAGTACTAGACAAAAAGACCAAGGACAAGAAATGCTTTATAGCAAATAATGAAGGGATAACGATTCAGTGGTTTCCACATCAAAGGAATCGAGGCTGAAGTCAAGTGGAGAAGCGCACCATGTGTCTTGTCAAGTTCATGGTGCAACAACAAAAAGAGGCTGCGTATCACGAAACAAATGTTAAGACTAAGTCTGGGAGCATAACTACCGCATGAACAAATGCTGGGATGAGAGAACTTACCATGTCTACACTGACTGGTTTGCCGTCCTCTACCAATATTTCAGCTACTATTCCAGTCTAATCAACCTGAGAATCCATAAAACCAGAGATTAGTGAGACTACGAAGCAAAATTATAATCCGTTGCTGGAACAGTCAAGTGTCAATGTTGTATGTATGCTCTAAAGTTACCATATAATAGTTATTTATTAGGAATTTATGGTCTTTGTTCGACTATGACATAATAACACAAATGGATTGAATTACAATGTAGCCAAAGCTGACAGGTTCATTATGTTTTTAAAGCATTCATACTGTCTGGATAATTATGACATATTGTTAAATGTCAATCATGGCTTGTAGGATTTATAGATTAATTGGGACAATCAATTCTCTTGGAGTACTAAGTGATAGTGCAAGTCTTACTATTATTTCAATGATGAACCCAAAAATGTCACACACCATAGTCGATTCAGGATGATGTGGAGCAAGAGAGATAATATCACAAATAGGTTTGCAATAACGACAATGAAATTGAGTTGAGCTGAAATTAAATTAAATGAGATTTAATTTAATTTTTATTTTAGTCATGAGCATACGTGCAGACAATGCACACATATGCCCAAGGTAGACACCTATTTATGTGCCTAAAATGCACACATGAAGATCATGCCATTTTATGTTTTAAATTGTAGGATTTATATAAAAATAAAATAAAATAAAATAAAAGTGCACACGCATGGTCAGCAACTGTGCTGACATGAGAAGCACACGGTCAGCAACAGCAACAACTGCCGACAGTTGCTGATCGCAAAATAAAATAAGGATCGGCAACAGTTGCCGTGGGGTGTGTGATTGTGCAATGTGTGCGTGAGACAAAAAGTTTTTTTTTTTTTCGCCGTGACTAAGATATCAATAGTGCGGCGAATAATCTGAGCACAATTTTTAGTGGTGATTATCCAAGTTCTTTCTTCTATTTGACATGCGATGTGTTTAAACTAGAGGTATGATATTTGTAGGCCTCAAATTGAAGAACATTTAAAACACGTTATGAGAGATAATCTGTTTAAACCTCTTTATTCTTAAGATTTTTTATTAAAATGCACGTACAATGCCTTCGGAGATACATGTGTAGTAAAATTTTATAAAAGCTTCCGTTGCGTTTATATGTATTTTACCTATGCTGTAAACCCCAACAATCAAAACACCAAAGTTTGAGCTTGAGAACACAACAAAAACAAAATAAAATTAAAAATAGCTCATGCAACACGATTGCATTACTATTTCACAATATTCATTTTGAGCAAAAAGAACTTATTATGCTCTCTCTCTCTCTCTCTCTCTCTCTCTCTCTCTCTCTCTATATATATATATATATATATATATATATATATATTTATATGTATGTGTATATGTATACAAGAGCATAATAAACTTAGTTACTCATGCAAAAGATAATGTTTTTCTGTGTCGACAAAAATCTTCGCAGAGAGGAAACTGTGGGATTGACCAAGCATCTTGCGTGTTACATTTTGGCTGTTTACATGTGGCCAGTCCACTTGGTGGGTACAGGCCAGTGCTCTTAAACTGACCGGGCGCAAAATATGCTAAAGCTGGCATATCGCCGATCAACCATTGCAGCCACATTCGTTTAGAGGGATGTGATCATGTTAAACATTATTATGTAGGTAAATGACACATATGGACATGAATTCCGCGTAGTCAACACGACCTAAGAAGAGGTCGTGGCTGTAGGTTCAACTCTCCCAAAATGCAAACTTACACTCCAGAAGAGATCAATTTCATTGGAAATTAATAGTTTCCCATATAAGCAAGAAAGAAATCATAGCTTGAGGTTGAGTTTGGGTGGACATCACTACAGTTTTTTATTCAGAAACGCAAATGACTAGACCAAAGAATGCTGAACCAAAAAGCTAGTTCACTTATTTTTTAGAAGTAATTTATGTAATACGTGAAAATGCAATCCAACATCTTCATAACTAGAACCAAGAACACATATATAATCAAGTAAAGAAATTAATGCATCTGATTTGGACCATCGTTCTTGATACTGAATAGAGACAATCCAAACTCAAGAACTTTCCGTCTATTACCCTTTGTATCACTGGTTTAATGAGACAACCCCTCACCTTTAGTGCTTAGGAAATGCTCATTTGTGAGGATAATTGTGAGTGTTAGGGTTAGATGAGAGACTTAGCACTATTTATAGAGTTTTCAATCAGGCCCTCTCATTACGGACTGCGCTCAACTCGGCCCATATTAGTTAGTCTCATATTAGACTAATTAAGAAACCTTCTATCTCACCTTAGACCAACCCTATAAAACAGCAAATTATAATATCAATTAATATAGCCCACATTAGAAAAACTCTTAATTCTCTCACTTGGGCTATATTAATTGAAATTGTACCGTATGTGCACACCTTAGTGTAAAGATAATTCTTAATAGTCAATCTTATACCATAAAGTCTCAAACACTGAATCATGACGATAATTATATGTACACACACAAAGCCTTTCATAAACATGAGTGCTTTTAACTTTATTAATATGGATTCAATATTATAGTATGGCAAATGGATAATACATCTCATAAAGAGATTTCATTTGTTAGTTACATTTTTTTTTTTTTTATCTTAAGTGTCACAAAAATTTGTGCCATTAGAGAATGTCTTTATGGTTTTAGTGAACCCACATATGTCTTATTTTTATAGTTAACATTTCTTTATATGTGACAAGATATATGTTCAACGCTAATAACTGAATGCCCATAGCATTTACTTAAGATTTATACAATATCTTGAGACTTTATCAACATGTATTCACTATAATAATAATACATTCATAAATACTTTATTGACCATTCTGTACTATTTCTTTATGGTCAAGAACTTAACCGTCATATATTTGAATGCCTTGAGAGTTCTATTGTTGTTAATAAACAATATTGTAGAGTTATTATCTCAATACAACTGTATATGATTATTCATGAAGTCAAATACGGCCAACTCTCTACTGAGGTTCCAGAGCCTAATATCCTGAGTAACAATCGAAAAGCATGCTACAAACTCCGCTTACATGGTAGATGATGACATATATTTCTATTTACTACACCTCCTGCTAATATAAAGATGTATTATGTTGTCGACTTCATGTCATCCTAATAGCTAGCAAATACATATGAATTATTTACTAGCTTTAGGATATGAACATGTGTGTAAATCAACATATAATCTTTTGTCTTTTTTAGGTACCTAAAAAAACCTCATTGGCAGTGACCTAGTGATCATGTCCAGAATTTAACTAATATCCATCTAGAAGTTTTGTCATAAAAACGATATTTGGTTTAGTGCAAATTTACGCGTACATGAAGCTTTCAAGTGCACTAACACAAGGCACATCATTCAATTGGGTTTTCTCAATGTCTCAATGAGGACAATGTGACAAATTCGGTTTATCACCCTTAATGACAGGAGTAATTCATGGATTGTAGTGATGTATACTGAATCTTTTTAAAATACGATCAACAAATGTCCTCTGAAATAAACCAAATATATGGCGAGAACGATCCTTACGGATTTCAGTGTCAAGGACAAAAGATGCCTCATCAAGGTCCTCTATATCAACATTTTTCAATCATATCTGCTTTATCTCATGCAATAATTCAAGATCACTACTTGTAGGCAAGATATTATGTATATAGAGTATAGGAAAAATAAATTTCCTCCCTTGACCTTGCCGTATATATACTGATTTATTTTGTTCTCAATTGAACGAAGTGACAACATTATGAAACTTTAATAACATTGTCTGAAAATTTGCTTGAGACCATAAATAAGACTTTTTAGTCTACACATAAGTTTACCTAAATCATCTACTACAAAACCTTCGTGTTGCACCATATAGACTTCATTATGAAGCTATTCATTTAGAAAGATAGCTTTAACATTTATTTGGCTTAACTCCATATCAAAATGAGATTAGAAAAAATATTTCTTCATTGTCCACCCCTCTTTAAGATGGAAACCTTAGTTATCTGTTTGACTTTAAACTTCCCAATCTTTCTTTGAAGTCCTTTGTAGTCTTATACACCCATTTAAAACTGATGAGCTTGTGATGTTCAGGCAACTTAATTAGTTCCCAAACACTATTATGTTTCATAAATTGCATCTTGTCTTTCGTCGTATCTAACCACAGATCCGATTAAGGACAAGAAACATCATCTGTATAAGTCACTATATCGACCATGCAGTAAATATTGTAGTCATGCCCTCATAGATAAACTATATAGTCTGATGGTATAACTGATTGTCTCTTTCTAACAGATCTCTTAAGTGGAGCTACAACTAGTTCATCCTGCACATGAGATGCTTGAGAAACTTCATTAGAAACTGTCTCGATAACAGTATCCTAAACTTCAATAGGCTTAGTCTATGGTGTAGAAGACTCTACAATTGTTTGTATAGGTAAAGGTAAAGACACGATGATTTCCATCGTACTATTATCCTAACGTCGAACTCTAGAAACTTTACTTTCTATGATTTCATAATTCTTGTACCTTTATTGGGTATCTAAAATCGATACCCATTCGAATGATCTGAGTAAGATATGAAATAATATCAAGTTGTTCTGAATTCCAACATGCTTAATATCAGATTATATAATTTCACTTCTGTAAGACACCCTAAACCTTAAGATGGTTCAAGCTAGTTTTTCGTTAACTCCATCACTCAAAGAAATTGAACAATTTTGGTAGAAACACGGTTTTATAGCTTTCAAAGTGACACCTCACAGAAAACCGGGTAAATTATTGCTATTAATCATACTCCTCATAATCTCCATAAGGGTGATATTGCACCTTTCAGCCACACCATTATATTCAAGATTTTCGGGTATGGTAAATTAAGTTACCGCCCCAGAATCTTCCAATTATTTGACTAAAATGTCTTTTTAAACTATCAAACATTGCCATGCTTGCCAAAATAATCATCACCAAGATTAGGTCTGACAACCTTCAAGCCTTATTCCAATTGTTTGTCAATTTTAGTCCAAAAAAAAAACAAATTGAGTTTATCTAGAGATTCAGACTTTTCCTTAATCAAGTATAGAAGAAATAATCGTCAATGATTGTGTTGAAATAAAAAATGTATACAAAATGTTACCATATAGGGTCCACTGATATAAATGTAAATGACCTCTAATAGGTCAAAACTTCATACTGCAGTTTTATTTTCTTAGGGAAAATCTCAAATAAGGACCCGAAGTAACCGTTGTCCCAAATAAGAACCCAAAGTGGCTAACAAGTCTTAAATAAGGACCCAAACCCGCCAGTCGGAGAGCCTGTGACATTTCTGGTGGCCGGAATATGGGCAATTTTGTCCACAAAAAAAATATAGAAATTAACAAACCCTAAAGACAAAACCCCCCCAACTCTTCACGTTCTTTTGACCTAAAAAAAATCTTTATGTTCTCACGTATTTCTTCTTCTGCTCTTCATCTTCTCCGTTCTTTGTCCTCTCTCGCTTGGAGCACTGAAATTTTCTGTTAATGGAACACGAATTGAAACACAACAAGAAACCCCTACCTTTGTTTCTTCACATCTTCTTCTTTTGTTTTCTTTCTTCATTTCTTTCCAACGAAGAAGACAAAAATCTTGAGTAAAACCACCTTTTCGTTATTGAGTCTACTCATGTGTAACACGAGGGGCTCGATTCTTCATTATCTTTTCCTAGGTTTGCCATACACTTTGATTCACACTCCCGTTCAACCGAGATCAATTTCGTTCAAATTGGTGAAATCGATCCTTCGTTCGTCAATTGTAACTTGTTGAAGCAACATATCGACAAGTTGCGGGCATGTGGTGGAATATCACATAGATGGTAGCGAGGATGGTGATGGTAGGAGGAATTCTTTTGTTTTATGATGTTCTTTTTGCTTGTTTTGTCGGATTTCTAAGTTAATGTCTCTTTTGTCAAAAAAAATGCATATGAGTTGTGTCCAAACGAGAGGGGACAAAGAATGTAAAAGATGAAGAGCAGAAGAAAAATAACGTGAAGAGTTTGGGGGTTTTGTTTTTAGGGTTTGTTAATTTCTATCTATATTTTTTTGAGACAAAATTGCCCATATTCTGGCCATCAGAAATGTCACACGCTTGTCGACCGGTGGGTTCAGGTCCTTATTTGAGACTTGTTAGCCATTTCAGGTCCTTATTTGGAACAATGGTCACTTCGGGTCCTTATTTGAGAAAGTAGACTCACTTTGGGTCCTTATTTGAGATTTTCCTTATTTTTTTAATCTTAGTTATCTTACTTCTATAATAATCTACGCAAGTCTTTAGGTAAATTTTAAGAATAGACAAAATGTTGACATTATCAACTTTTATACTCTTTCTTTAGATATGTGACCAAGACATTACTACATGAGATTATTCCTTAGGCAAAAGTTTTTCGAAAACAACATTTTCAACTGTATATGTGACGTATATATCATTGAGAGTTCAACAAAATTTGTATAATTCATTGGACATAATGTAATACTCAACCTTATTTGAATTAAAGAACACTAAAATGATATATATATATATATATATATATATATATATATATATTAATTTCATAAATAGCTACATACATTCAAACATGATAAGAAAACTAAGTTCTATGTCAAAGAAGGTATATAAAATGCATTTCTTAACATTAGCTTAAAAACATAATATAGAATTAAAATGATATATCCAACGAACTCAATGTTGATTTTATCGTTGTTTCCCATGATAAGCTATTATTTATCATAATTTGACTTCCTTAGATTTATGAATCCTTATATGGAAAACACAACAAATTTGTTGCACCATTATCTAGCCATCAATAACTAGACAGGGCTTCTAATAGGTATTGGATTCATAAATAGTACCAAAAAATCATTACTTGCATACTCACACTTTTGGTTATCCAAGTGTGATAACCAAATTTTTGTATATTTACTACAATCTATCTTTATATGACATTTCTTCTTAAAAAAAAAAAAAAAAAAAACAATGATTGCCATCATTTGAAGGATGCTTTCTTAGGATCCAGATTGTTAGAATGACCGATGATTTCATGAGTTCATTTATGAATATGATTTTAGACTTTGAATTTACCATCCTTAGATTGTAATTTCTAACCTCATCAAAACTATCATACTTTATGTTGAAGAGTCATTGTAGATATGTCATAATCTCGGCATTAGATAAGACACAATTTCAAGTTACCAAGGCTACCATCATCCTTTTAGTAATGCAGTCAGTTTGTAAACCATTTTTTTAAGGGTTCATGAATGGAATGCTTCATGGATAACAAGCAAATTCAATTACTCTTTTCCCAAATAGAAAATCTTTTTTCCACTACTTAAAGTTTGATCTAACAAGAACATCAATAGTTATGAAGTTATTAATTATAAATAAGATGACAAAAATAACAAACAATCTATGTAATTAGCATCATGTGAGTATTGTACAACTTGAAGACGTATAAGTACACATTTTAGAGAGTTACATGTATTATCATATAATCAGTTTTGAGCAAAATGCATGACATGCAGTTGTATACTCTCTACTTGACAGCGGCCATGAGAGTATATTCAAATCTTCGTGAATTTATCACCTTTGAGTGTATGAACTACTAGGATCGGTCATTCTTTCATCATACGGTTATTCCCTCCATAAACTAATACACAATCACCTCATTTGGAGTATAACCACGCATTAGAACATGAGACATCCCATCATTATATGATATTGATATTTCTCAAATCCAATCAAGTGTACAATTTCGATGGTTACAACTCAATTGAAATATTAAAACTCTCTCATACTGGGCATATCAACTTTACTTTTCACATACACTATATACATGTGATTTTAACTCTAGTGACATTAGCAATTTATCACTAAAATCACATATCATGCTAATTACATTACTTTATTCATTTATACAAGTTAAATTTTATATACATTATTAATGAATCATACCTCTACACAATCTTTAAGTGATAATATACATATGAGCTTGCACCTACATTTCCAAAATCATAGAAAAATACAAGAAAATACCCTAAAATACCCCCAAAAACCCATATTTAGGGTTCCATACATATTTTCACTTCCATAAAATTATCAAAAATAAAAAAATAAATATATCATAGTGTAGAGCATCTCCATACAAGCACATAGACTCTAAAAACACTCTAATCGGAGTCCGGACACACCCGAACGCTCGTCCAGAGTGTGCGGCGTGTGTAGCGCACACACCGCATGCTTGAATCAATTTGATCATTGGTTCGATCGGCCAGACCGATCCAATTGGTCAACCAGAAACTGGGTGGTGTAGGTCAACAACTCGGGTCACAGTTAACCAGGTTAGGTCAAGTCAACGAGTCGGATCGTGGTTAATGGGTCGGGTTAGATCCTCTAGCACGAGTCGTTGACGTCAGCATGATGTCAGCCCTTGTGCATGAGAACACGTGAAAGCTTGTGGCCACAAGTGCTTGACCTGCAACGGCACGTGGGGGCGCATGCAGCCTCCCCCGATGGTGCATCACTCATGGTTTTGCTCGTCTTGACGAGTTCTTTCTATTTATATAATTAAAATCAATTTTTGTTGCACAAAAAATCACCAAAAAGGGCAAAAAATATACATCCATGTTTTAATTTATGGAGGCTCTAATACCACATGAAATATGCGAAAACATAACATAAATCTCCATAACTAGAACCAAGAACATATATATAATTGAGAAAAGAGATTAACGCACCTGATTTGGACCATCGTTCTTAATACGAAATAGTTACAATCCAAACTCAAAAACTTCTTCTCTATTGCCCTCTGTATCACTATCTCAATGAGACGGCTCCTTACCCTTAGCGCTTAGAAAATGCTCTTTTATGGGGATAATTATGAGTATTAGGGTTAGCGAAAAGATTTGAGCACTATTTATAGAATTTCCAGCCAAGCTCAACTCGGCCCACTTTAGCTAGCCTTATATTAAACTTGTCACGCCCCGAACCCTGAGCGCGTGCCCATCCCTTGGCGGTCGATAAAATTTGCGACTTCCCAGGACGAGTCTCCGACCCATTCATTTTTAAGCACATGCGGAGAGAAAAATAAAAACCCTAACAGTAATCATCTCGGGATAGAAAAGTAGGACATCAATTCACAAAAGCACACTTTTATGAACAATGAGATTCAAGTACAAAATGAGTCTAGTCGAAAGCCTACAAGAAGGTCAACTCTTAAAAGAGGTAGTCCTATGACATACTAATAGGACACATCCGTTGATCCTTCATACTCCTCCTCCTTAGACTTCGAGGCCTTGGTCTTCCACGACCACCTTCTAAGGACTTGAAAATGGTTATTCAATAACCAATGAGACAAAGTCTCAGCAAGTTCATGCTCTAAACCCTTATTAGGATGGTAATACGCCCAGAGGCGTCATAACAGCACAATCATGCATTTGATATAGAGGACTTACCTCATCTCAGATCTACCCTGCAGGTCAGTACAGTTTATATCATAGATAGCCATACCGATATGAGCAATAATTAAGCTCCAACAATTGGAACGCCACACTCAATTCTCAAATCAGCACAAGGGTCTTGATTATAGGGTCAAATCGTTATGACATGTCCCATTCCATGTCACACAATTTTGTCCCATAATCCGCTGCAAATATTTCACTCAACACGCGTTCCAATTGATAATTATGCCTACTCTAGGGCACGGCCTACTTGAAGTTCGACGGTCTACTGGCGTAGCCAGGCATCGTCTCACCCCATTGAGCACGGCTACGTCTCTCAAAGACGGCTTTCTCCAAGGAGCATAGGTCCAGAATCTACTGCGACCCGAAACCCAATGAGTGGGTAACCCATACAGGGTAACGTCCATCCGATACAATTTGGGGACAAGTTCTCTTAACCAACATACGACCAATCAATCTTGGCCCAGGACACCGTGCATTACATTCAAATGCCTCAATTAAAATAGTGTTCCTGGCCTATTTTCTTCGTATTAAAAACTTCTGATGAAAAATAGTCGTGTGTAGGTATACGGTCAGATTAGACCCGGAAAATTCATAATCTTCTTTTCAAAATCTCACTGGTTTATATAGTATATAAAACTATTTTCGGTGTTTAAAACCCGACATTGAGGATTTTCTGAATAAATGTTGAATTTCACAATTTTTGGAATTAAATACTCAAAATTCCAATCAGCACTCAATTTGCACAAACTAACACTCAATTGCAAAATTTAACCACATCATAGCAATCAGCACAAAATTCCGATCACCGGCTACCCTGACCTAATTTCCGAAAAATATTTAATAATTAAACTAATTACACTTAAATACATCTAAACACCCCTTAAATGTCATTAGCCTACTAAGAAGAGTTTAGTGCATAAACTCACTGGGTTAGCGAATATACCGGTTCACGGTGACAACGATGCGATGGCAAGAGGTTCGGAAGCTCGCGGTTTCGAGGACACGGCGGAGGCTGTGGAATGGCTGGATCGGCGCAACGGGGACGGTGGCTGCGCGTGCACAGCGAAGGGAACAGTCCCTTTCTTTCCCTCGCTGCTCTCTCTCTCGTTCCCTCTTTCGTTCGCTCCTTCTCTCTCTTTCTTTCTCTGCCCCTTCTTCCGTTCCTCTCCGAAGCTTACTTGTTGACTTCCCTAGTCAACAAAACGGAATTCGGTGGCAGCAGGAGAAGCGGCAACGTAAAAGGGAGTCCCAGGAGACACCTTGCAATTTTCCATGCAAGGCGTGTCAACGTGCCAGCGTTGGTCGGTCACCGCAAATGGAGAAGAGACGTGGCCTTCGCTGGCCGTAGAAGGAGAGGAGCGTGCGCACGTCAACAGCTGGAGAAGGACGTGGCCTGTAGCTGCTCCTTCTCGGTCAACATTCCCTCTTCTGTTGACCATCAAAAGGGGCGTGACTCTTCATGCCGGCGTGAATATGGGCTGTAAACGTGGGCCTTCTTCGCCAGCATTGTCGAAGCCTTTATTTCCCTTTTTGCCGTTCAGCTGTGGAGAACCGACCTTGATCTTGCATGGTCTTGCATGGGAATGCATGTTCTAATGTAGCTGAAACTCCGGAAGTCTTACGTCTTCGCGTGAATAAAAAGCTCACTTGGTAAGGTATCAATGCCGAAGATGTTAGCCTTGCGAGCGACGTCACGTGAAGAAATTCCTAGATGAGGTACCATCACGAGAATGTGACGAAACGTGACGTCTCGATTGGGCAATGGTAATGACGAAACGGTATTCACAAGTGGTGCTAACAACGTAATCCGACAACAAATTCATCGACCTGTCACAAATCGTTACGTACTTGAGGTCCAGCGAAATCCAAATGTCACAAAATTAATTAAAAGATATTCTATCTCACCTTAGATCAATACTGTAAAATGGTAAATTACAATATTAATTAATGTAACCCACATTAGGAAAACTCTTACAATTTCTTTTAGTGCTAGAGAGGAGGAAAGTGACCTTCATGATTTGAATGGGAAAAGGATAAAAATAGATGTCTACATACCTCAATTTCGTTTATCAACTTCATGGCTTTAATAATATACATCACAGAGCATCCATGAACTATACTTAAAATTATACAACTTTGAGTGGACAAAAAGAACTACACCTGCATGGATTGTCACAACAATGACATATATTGGATGACCAAGTGTCAAGAGTTTTTATGATGATGATGGTGGGGGAAACCGATATTGACCGTGTATCCTTGAGAATGAGAAAGAGGGTTTGATCTTCGGGATGACATGGTTATGTCCTTTTAAGGTCTGCAAGATATAAAAGATGATGATGGCCGAGCACCGGGGGTTAAATAAAGGATAGGATATTTATGATTGACTCTGACGAATGTGGGTTTTGTTGATACATAATTTTTAATCGATGCGTCAAAAAGGTTAAAAAAAAATTTTGAGATTAAGGTTTCCGATTGCAACGGAGCCCATTTCTCGATCAAAAAGTGTCGTTTTTCATTTCTTTCATTTCCATTGTTATTTTTAAGCAATTTCCTGGTCATTTCCAAGAAAAACCTAAGAAGTCAAACAGTTGATTTTTGAGTTGACTTTTTGGTCAACCATTTGATCAAAAGTCAACCCAAGTCAAAAAGTTAGCTTTTTGCCCAAAATAGCCTTAATTTCACTTTAGTCAAATCATTTTTTTTTTCAAAAGTTCAAAGATTTGACTCAAAATTTAACTTCTAGGGAAAAAGCAACTAAATGATTGACTTTTGATCAAACATTTGATAAAAAAAAATGGAAAAATCAAGATTCCTCAAAACATATTTTTTTAATGTTAATTTGACTTTTGTGTCGAAAATTTTACAAAATTCAGTTGAGAACATTGTTTTCCGAATTTTTCAGTTTTAGGTTCTAAATCGACAAAAAAAACAAAAGTACTTTTGTTGTAGCCATAATTAGGCACAGTTCCTTTTATGACATTTGGTCTATGGACTATTTCTAATCCACTTATTCATTTAATTTCAAGAATTGTCATGCCAAAAGGCGAATTGTCATTTTAAGCCATAATTAGGGGGTCTGAATCGATCATTCATGATTTCTAAACGAACAATTCTTTTCCACTCATTTTTTTGAGATAAGTCCAAATCCAGGGTCCATTTTGAGAAATTCACATGAGAAAATCAAGCTGTCAAGCTTTAATTAGAGAGATTTAGGTTGGCCCATTCAATATTATGGTTTCTTTTTGGTCGGAAAAGGAAATATTATATAATCAAGTTAAATAAATAGAGCAGCCCGTTGCATGGGCTTTAGAAAACAGAAGATCCAGAAGCAAAATGGGAGGGGGCGTGGCCTAGTCCGGTGGTAAGGTGCCATTACAATGGGCCTTAGCGGCCCAATCAACCACGAAATTGGCCTCTCATCTACAGTGTCGTACACTTAGGTTAGGGAAAGAAGAGAGCTTGGCTACTGCTTCTGCAAGTAGAGCTCTCGCCTCCCATGGTGTCGAATGT
Organism: Eucalyptus polyanthemos subsp. polyanthemos; assembly: GCA_017140185.1. NCBI lineage: Eukaryota > Viridiplantae > Streptophyta > Magnoliopsida > Myrtales > Myrtaceae > Eucalyptus > Eucalyptus polyanthemos. The sequence continues at coordinate 31,022,729 of CM029464.1, read as the reverse complement.
GGATCATGAACAGCTTCCACCAGCACCAGATAATCAGATTCTATCACAAGGTGGTCCTGATCCTTACCGTGTTGTAGCAGATGATCAAGAGTGATGAGTAGCACCTGGATCTCACTTTGCAAGGCTGAAGCTGTTGGGAAATCATAGGTAAAGCCGTATAGAAAAGTGCCTTAGTGATCTCTGTAAATGCATTCCATAGCGCATGTTGTACTAGAGGGATGATAGGCCCCATCTATGTTGATTTTCACCACGCCAGGATCTGGTGCTCACCACAATAGATTGGATTGAGGAGGAGATCAGCCTGGTCGCCACAATAGATCGGATTGTGTGGAGAGTTGTGCCATTTTGACCTGGCAAGGGCTACATCCATGACCTGAAGGTGATCAAGGCGCTGTTGGTGGAATATGAACCTGTTGCGTGCCTTCCAGATGTGCCACAAGAGAGAAGCAATTTTCTCCAGGCCAGGATAAGTATGTCGTTGTTCAATCTATGCCACTAACCACGCATCCATCCTTGTTACTGACTATGGTGTGATTTGTATACGAATCTGTGGATGTGACCATATTCGGTGCATCCATGGACATAAAAGAAAGAGGTGTTCTATAGTTTCTGGTGTGTGGTGAGAGCAGAGAGGGCATGTCGGATCAGTGGTGATACATCGTTGGAAGAGATTAGCTAAGGCATTATGGCATAATGACTAGAGGAAAGGTCGAATTTTGGGGGCAAGTTTCACAACCCAAATGGATTTCCATAGTAGCTTGGGAACTACTTGTCTAATGGTGTGATAGCCGATTTTCAGGGTTTTAGGTGATTGGCGATCACCTTAGAAATGATTTTATAGGCATAATTGCATAGGCTTATGGGATGGTATTGGTCTAGTCTTTCAGGGTGTGGTACCTTGGGGGTTAGGGAGATGATGGTTTTATTTAAATCTGGTGGCATTACTCCAGATAGGAAGAATTGCTGCACTGATGAAAAGATCTCGTCCTGGAGTATATCCCAATGATTTTGATAGAAAAGTCCATTCAAACCATCTGGGCCCGGAGCTTTAGTAACCCCCAACTAGAACGTAGCATGTTGAACCTCCTCCCTAGTGACAGGAGCTGTCAAAGACATGTTCATTTTGTCAATAATAACCCGTGGGCATTGATTCAGAAGAGGCCCATAATCATGATATCCCACCGTCTATTGATATAGATTTGAAAAGTAATCCGTTGTCATCTTCTTTAAAAGCCAGGGATCGCGCACCCAACCATGATTGTCGTCCTATTGCATACTGATCTTATTGCGTTGTCTCCTTTGAATGGTAGTTGCATGGAAGAATTTAGTATTTTTATCTCCCCACCTCAGCCAATTGATCCTAGAGCGCATCGCCCAATACTGTTCTTCTTGTTGCCATAATTTCTGAATTTGCTCTTTCAAGTGAGTAACCAACGGTGCATCATAATGATCATGGGTTTGATTAACATGACTTTGAAGTTGCTTGGTGCAAAGCTGCAAGTTGATGATGTCCCTTGGAGAATTTCGATCTACTCCAATGAGCTAGTGCGAAGGAGACCGCCTTTAGTTTGGATGGAAGGGTGGAGTTCGGTAACTGTGTGGATCTCCATGACCGAGCAACGATTTCACAACAATCCGGGTCTTGGATCCAGAAAGTTTCGAAAATGAAGGGCCGATGTCATCGATAGGGTAAGGCTTCAGTGATTAAGAGCAAGGGGCTGTGATCCGACCCTACAGCAAGTAAAGCAAACGCTTAAGCTTCAGGGAAGGTGAGACGCCAATCCAAAGTACACAGAGCCCTATCCAATCTTTCCTTGACAAAGTCATCACCAGCTCTATGATTCATCCATGTAAAGGTACATCCCTTACTTTCTATGTCCATGAGTGAACAGTCATGTAATACATCTCGAAAAGATTGCATTCTATGAGAACCGGCCAAGCGCTTACCTACTTTTTCCCAATGATAGAGTATTTCATTGAAGTCACCGACACAAACCCATGGTAGGGTGTTAGAGGCGCTGATAAGTCGCGGGTTGCCCATAGCAATTGGCGTTGCTGGAAAGTAGCCGGAGCATGAAGGCAGGTGAGTCGCATTGGAGTACCTCCCATTATATAAGTGCATATGACATCAAAAAACTCCGAGGTAGAGCATTCCAAAGTTATAATAAGCTGGTCAGTCCAAAATAAAGCCAACCCACCAGCTAAACCAATGGGGTTGAGCAGAAAAGAGCTAGGATACTTGAGTCTCTTTTGCAGTCGTTTGACTACGACCTCTTGGTTTTAAGTTTCCATCAAAAAAATAATGTCGGGCCTCTCTTTAGCCACTAAGGCCTTGAGGGATTGAACTGTCAAGGGGATTGCTTAGACCCTGACAGTTCCAACTCAAAAGTTTCATTTATCACTTGGTGGCTTTTTTGGGCAAGCCACCATAGCCCATTTGCCTGCTTCTTTGGCTTCCAAGATGGGAGTATCCATGAGTTGTGTCTCATCAAGGTCTTCGTGTTGATTTAGTCATGGTTCATAAGGATTATACCTCTTCAATTTTTCGGTTGTGCCTGCTTTGGTATTAATTCTGTTGTGCTTTGTCTTCGTGGGGTGAGAGGAGCCCACTACCAGGTCTTGAGGATGCTTCATCTTGGCAGAAACCAGATCCATCGCAGCTGTTGTTGGAGGTTCTGAAGGCTTACCTGCAGGAGCGGGACGCTGGATGAATTTGTTTGTACTTAGAATGAGTGGCAAAGCTGGCGACTGAAGAATTCCCTTGTTTCTATCAGCACTAGAAGGCTGCACCGCGACTAGTTGAGGTGATGGTGGGGGAGTTTCTAGGATGACCTCTTTTGAAGGTTCAAGTATGTCTTGCGGCACGTAGAAAGTTTTCCAGTATGGATTATGTTCCCAAACTTCCGCTCGTAACCATTGGCCGTACGCCATTTTTTCTTTGCTTGTCATCTTAGCTTCATCAAAAGGATAATCCTTACAGTACATAGCATAGTGTCCGAGCTTGCCGCAGGAGTAACAAAAATGTGACAGGCGTTCATATCGAAAATCTATCCATAATGTTTTTCCATTAATTCTGATCAATTGGCCTGTCATCAAAGGTTCCTGCACCTTGAGTTCGACCCTTGCTTTCCCAGCTCGGAGGGAAGTACCCTCCTTATTTTCTATTGGACTTCCAGTACTCTGCCTATGTGTCTAACAGCCTTTTCTATCATATTTTCAGAACACCATTCCAACGGAAGACCAAAGACTTGCACCCAGAATGCGCAAGTGGAAAAATCATAACAATGCAAGCGGCGTGTTGGGAATCCAAGGCTTAAAGATAACTAAATGGCTAGAGAAAAGCCAGGGGCCCCCATCCAAAACCCGTTGTTTCTCCACCTTAGATTTGAATTTTGCTACATACAACCCTGCTTCCCGTGAGGATAGTTTGACTTGGTCTGTTCTCCAAGCACACCTTAATGTATTTTGGAAAGCTTGAAAGTTTATGGATGGATTGGATAGAATTTTACCTACCAATATCAATTTGCATTCTTCAACTTTGTCTATAGGTGGCGCATCATCCCAAACTTCAATCCCTTGTTCCGGCCAGAGGCGGCCCATTCGGGAGCATAGGGCAGCAAGGCGAGAGGTTTCTTCCTGGTCTTGATCGTCCATGAGGTCAGGGGACAAGTGCCTCTCACCAGAGAGCCTATCTTGGAGAAGAAATTCACATGCAGATGGGTGGGGTACAACAGGAAGCAGTGACCGACGATATGGAAATTCCAGGCAAGCGATTGAAGATATACCATTCATGAGAGTTGGGTCGAGGTGATTGAAAACTGAATCCCACCTACCAACAATGAGGATGGCGAGGATTGGGTCAGTAATCGGAGAGGGGTGAAAATTGGGAGGGGAAGGTGATGGAACCAGGTGGGAACACTTCCAGAACAGAAGTTCGGACAATTGAGAGCAACAACTGTGGAAGAAGCAATGAAAGGAAATACCGGGTTGAAAAACAGGGGAAGAGATGAAGGTGGAACAAGAATTGTGAAGTTAGGGTTTAGGGTTTTAAACTACCATGAAGGTAGAGAAACGACTCTACATTTCGAGAGAGAGTATTAGCTTCCACGAAGGTTCAATATTATGGTTTAATCTCATGAATCGAGGTCTTGTGACATAAATTCAAGGTCAATTTAAAGGCATTAGGTTATCCTAAGCAAGAGTAATTAGTCAAATAAATTTATTGCAATGTTAATTGAATTCAATTTCAATTAATTTGCAATTATGGGTAAAGAATTGCAAAATTGCTCATTTTAGCCTTTAATGCTTGATTGTATGTACCCATGGTTTTGGTCTATTGTTTTTCACAATAATCACTCAATTAAGTCTATAGAGAACATAGATTGCATTTATGGGGTTTAATTTGCTTAATTTGATTTAAATCAGACAATTTCTCATCGAATCGGACAAGTTTTCCTTTCACATTAGTCCTTGAGGGACCAAATCACATAAATTTTGAATCCACAAGGACCACCTGAACACGATCCAGCAAGAACCGGCCAAAACTGATCAAGAACCGATCAAGAACCGATCGAACTAGTATGAATAGGCTTGACGAGTCTGACCAATCGCCGGTGAGGCAGGCCGGTTTGGCCCCTTGCCGGTCGATTCTAGACCTCTAGTGACAAGTTTCAAGATCCTTGCTTCACGAACTTTGCTCCCATGCCTTTGCATTTTCAAGATTTTATGATTACCCCATAAATTTTGGAAATTTACGATTTAGCCCCTAATTAGACCCTTAAGTGCAATTCTCATTTTAAATCCTAATTTTTGAGAATCAAACCCATCCGATTGATCATATGACACATCTTAATGGTGTGTAGCCTTTTTAAAATTTAATTTGGCCATTAAATCAAGTTTTTGACCATCGGATCGATCCGATAGCCAAGATTCGCCAATTTGGGATTGGGATAAAAGGGATTTTCTCTCCATTTTGAAAAGGAGGGCACATTTTCTGCAGAATTTTATCTTTCTAAAACGGAACTCTCTCTCTCTCTCCCTCCCTCTCTCGCCAACTCTCTCTTCCCTCCTACGCGTGCGGCCACCGCTCGTCAACGTACGCCCCCATGTCGGTGGCCTTGCCGATGCCTCCGCCACCTTTGACATCCCTCTCTCTCTCGTGGAGCTGATTATAGCTCCCTTCAACCCCGGCAATTGTTGCTTGCTCCCATCCGGCGGCTTCTTCACAGCTGCGGGGAAGACCGACATCCACGTTGATCTTATCTCCAGCCGGTTCATTTGCTTGAACCGGCTCCTATCTGGTGGCCGTTGGACTCCCAGCCACCGTTGATCGGTTCGTATAGAGGTCCCCAACCCTCTAGTGGTCGGGGTTTGAAGAGTTGGTCACCCGAGCATCTCCGGCGACCATTTCCTTCAATTGGCATTGAAGACCTGTCCAAACAGAGACCGATTCTGCTCATAGGCTGAACCGGCTGTTCAACCGCTTCCTTTGGCGATCCACAGTGATCGAATCTATTCATCGAAGTTTTGATCATGCTTTGACAATGATCACTTCGTCCGATTGTGTCCAAAATCAAGGAAAATGAGAAAAGATAGATTCTCGAACTCGAATTCGATAAAGTGAGATTGGCATATCCGATCGGGGCTAAGATTCAAGATTAGATCCATATAATATGCTTGATTTAATGATAATAAGGTTGTTTGATGATTTGCTGAGATTGAAGTTCATTAAGGATGGGTTTGTGGTTGATTGAGTGTGATTAATGTTGATATGCGATTTTCGTGCTTCTGTGCATAGCTTACTATTTGGCTTAAAATGAGGTATTAGATGAGCTTATTTGACCTCGACTCATTCTAGGCTTAGAAAGTACACTTCGATATCTTTGATTTGATAGGTCGCACATCCCGAATAGAGATCTTTTGACCCTAAAAAAATACCTCAGAATCCAGTCGATTCTGCAGTAGTTTAGGTTGATTTTTTGTTCTGGTTTTATACCGATTTTTTTTTCGTGTTGATTTTTGTGTTCTGAATTTGGAGAATTTTTCTCATGAGATTTGTTCCAAATCGTCTCAAGTATAACATATATTTTTTCTAGATTTTTTGGAGGTGTTTTGATTAGGCAAAATCATTTAAAACCGACTGCATGTTATTCAACCCTGCATTGCATCCAAATTGAGTTTGTGTGAGTTTGAGCTTGTAGATGAACTAATTAGGTTTGACATTCTTCATTAGACTTGTAATGCATGTTTTAAGGATTCTAGGAAGGTAAGATTCATATGGATCGCTCGTCATTTGGTGTGTCAATTGCATACTCAAATACATTTAGGTACTGCTGCAATTAGGACATTTCATGATATGCATCTGTTTTAATATTTTCACCTAGATTTGTGTGATCTCCATTAGGTTTTGACATCTTAACAAAAAATGTTCGTCATTTTGCACTCTGCATATTAAATTTTTCATTAGATTTTTCAAACGTCATTAGGTAATCAAAATCAAGTATGTTCTGTGATATTTGTATTAATTTCGAGGCTTATCATAAAGTCACTAAAACACATTTATTAGGGTCTCTTAAAGACCAAATCATGCATCAATGCTTCTTGACTTTTGAAATGTGCATTACAAGCTTAGCGTCCATATGTGGTACGTCATGATTGAACATCATTTGACATGTGAATGTCATGTGTTAATTAGGTTAGTTGCATTGGGAAAACATCAAACACGTCATTTTAATTCTAAGTCATTTTGCATTGCCAATGACTCGTATAATTCTTTCATATCCCGACCTAGGGTTAGATGTTTACCCAAATCATTTGTCACATCTAATCCTTTGTTGTATGCGAATTTCATGCCACTTATGCATTATTTAAGTGACTTTAGAAATCATAAATGCATATTATGTATTGACTTGTTAATGGCTACCATGCACATTTTTACATATGCCAATTTTTGAGCATCAAATTGACCTTGATTGAGTTTCGACCCTTCTAGGAAGTCATAGGACTCATTTAGATCTTTTGAATGCCACTAGTTTTGTGCAATTTTCTTGTCGTTAGGACCACTTTCCATTTTTTTTTTTAAATTTAGTCTAGAAATTTGACTTAGATTAAATTCGGAACTCTGTTTTTACCCCTGTTTAGTCAGTCTTTTGCTATTTTTGTGTGATTTTTTCAGTAGGGATTCTTGAGTTGGACTCTTAAAACTTTTGTTTGTCACATTTTGGACTATGTTGTGGTGAAATTTTATATTTTTCAGATTCTGTTTGATAGGTTAAATCTCAGTCTCATTGTTACTTTACATTGCTGTGTTGTGAAAATTCTGATGCGACATCGAACTTCATGAATTTTTTTAAAATGCTTACATAACTCATTTTGGAAAACTTTCTCAACAAAGTTTGTTCCTTATGATGTCGTGCATATTGTGTAATTTTCTTAAGGACAAATCATCAATGGGTCCTTTCCAATTTAGTTGATTCTGTTTGTCTTGTCTGTGATGTTCTGTTGTAAACCCTTATTGTGATTTCTTTTTAGGATTTTTTAGGATGACTTACATGTGGAATTAGGATTCATCGTCTTCATGAAATCCATTCCAAATTCCTTGATCTTCATTGTCAAAAATTTTCAATAAATGAAATGATTTTTTGATCACATTTTCTACAAAATTGATTTGAAATGTTGATGTTGCATACTAAAATGAATTTGGTACATTTGATGCTTCCAACATCAATTGTTTAGAATCCTTTAGACCTTTTGATTTGACATTGGAATCTTTATGGTCTGGACCGTATTTAAAATGCATGCAATGTATGTGAGTGCATGATATACGAGTCCCAGACTAGCCTTGATAATTAAATGCGTTCCATACTTGAGATGTCCCTTTGTCCAAAAGTCTTATTTTTCTTTCTCGACATTTTGAACATATACAAACCTTTTGAAGCATCACATAAACACACACATGCATGAAACCATCTCATTTTTAGAAATGCCTGTGATTGTAATTGGTGCATGCCCATTGAATAAGGCCCAAGGGCCTGCATGCATGTTTAATTATTGGTGATGCATGTGATTGTTAGATGTATGTTTAGATATGATGCTTGATTCCGTGGTAAATCTTGGGATTCACCTCAAACATATCTTAGGGACTTATAAGCATTAGTGGCTATGCAAGAACACAAATGGTCACTCATGGCTTTAAGTCATAAAAATAAATGGGATAGACGTCTAGAGGGACCGATGTATGAATTGCAAAGGCTGACCCGAGGCCCTATTTGTTCATTTGTATATCCGATTTCATTTGTTTGGTTGTTCTTGATCATTTTCTGTGTTTGTTGACTGTTTTGTTGTGAATAATTGTTTCTTTCTATTGTATGTACCTAGTTATAGTTCCTAGTTTAGAACTAGATTAGGCCCTTGGAGGTGGAAGCTCATCAAGACATGAAAATGGTGAAGGTCGATGTCCATTCCGATTTTTTTTTTTGTACTCATTTTCCCGATATATATTTCGGGTTTTTCATTTGTATAAACACCGACGAGTTGCGGGTTCTTTTCTTTTCTTTATTTCCTTTGAGCTTTAGGGTTGCATGCTAGGTTTCCTGCTTTCCTTAGTGCTTTACTTGGTTGTTTACTTACCGTTTTGTCTTTAAATTCAATTGTGTGCTTTCTTTTCTATTTTGTAGACATAGAATTGCACGAAAATGACCATCCACACATGATCATTTAGTTTAGGTTCATTGATTTCGAAAAAGTAAAAAGACAAGCACGATCACCTTAGGCAACACAACATACTGTTAGATATCGAAAGGGTGCTAATAGAAATATTAGCGTAATCCAAGTCCCAAAACCTAGATATTTAGTTGCATAGAAGTTGAGGGATAACTCCTGACCCTTGATTGAGTTTTCTATCCAACTCCCTAAAAATGACACTAGTGACGACTCCCCTTTTTATTAGGTTGTTTAAACAATTAATTAATAAATAAACCCCTTGTGAGGGATATGGGCCTCAACAAGGTTTACCGTGGTTTAGCATACTTGATGTGGCAGTAGCCCAAAGGAAAAAGTGATGCCATCCTATGGGTGAAACATATTATCAAGAAGGCTATCATAGTAAAGGTATCCCCTAAATTCGATATCCATACTCGACCTTCTCCCCTAAGGTGTGTCACCCGTATAGGTATGAGTCACGACATCTTCTACTGTACGTAGGGTATGAGTTTGAGAGAACTTGTGGCCGTGATCGAGCGAACTCACAAATGGTTCATTCCGAAAGGCGGGTGATAACGTTTTTGTGGATGTGAACCATGAGGGAACTTTCGTGGTCAAATACTCCTAAATTCGATTTTTCCCACATTCATTGGAGGCTTGCGAGGAAGGTCGGGTCGTGACAGCTTTTTTGTTTTTCAATGGTAGTACTTCTCCAAAATGATTTTTGTTGACTTGAAAATTGGGTTGCTCAAAAGCTCAGCACACGAATATGGACCACATTAATTACTAATTTGACTTTTGACCCAAAAAAATTACTAATGTGACTTGTGGAAAAACTTGCCAAGTCAAAAATTAACCTGAGTCGATTTGACGTTTTCCTAGTCTTCTTAGTCTTCTCTACTCTTAGTTCCATGAACACGCACTTGCAGTCGTCTCAGCCCTCTGGTAGCGCAGCCTAAGGATGGATAGTGATTGATAAGAATGCTGATGGACGACACTGCCCACTCCATCGTTCCTACGAATCCGTCAGCCTAGAAAAAAGCGTCCCTCTAATTCCTAAAATGCGGGCTTCGTGGAACTCTGCTCCATCTGGAAAAATAAAGAACCTTGCTAAAGCTAACCCCACCGTTACACCCTATGAATAACGGTGTCTTTTTAACTACAAAGTGTCATGGAGATGCAATTGGCAACCAGAGACTATTTGTGAAATAGAAAGTTCTCAGATAAGGACACTAATTCTTTCTTCTAGAAAGGAAATGAAACCAATAAGAACTAATTATTGTGGGTGACATTTTTTTAATCTTTGAATAACTACTTAAATATAAAACTCACTGGAGGAGTGAGTAGAAAGTATACTAGACTTTTTTTCTTGATTAAGTTTGTCATGTTTTTTATTTAGTCTTGTCTAGAGTTATTTAAAATTAGACCACATCAAAGTGATTTTCTCGTTAATTGCCATTTGTCGATGACTTATTTTTGCTGAATTGAGAACGCAAATTTGTATTCTATTATGTGAAAATCATGTTTGATATCATTCTTTTTTGTAACGGTGGGGAAAAAATTAAAGTGTGTCATGAAACCAGTAAAGCAAAGAGAGAAAAATAAGAAGGACAATGTTAGCCTAACGGCTGTAAGTGCTTTAAACTAATTGTGCATTTTGAGCCTATGGTATCATTTTAAAAGTAACATGGTACAGAACATTTGGTTAATTAATAATTCAGCTTAATTAGTAGAAGATTGCTGGCATTTTATGGAAGAGAGAAATGAATAATTTTGTTTAATTAAAAGGTTCATATTGATTAAAATATATTTCACATGAGAAACTTCAAGTCCATGTAGCAAATTTGAAAGGCAAATTTTAATTCTGAGTAAAAAAAAGAGAGAGAGAGAGAACAGATTCCACTCAAAGTCCCACCATTTCCCAAGGAAACCGGAGGGAAATATGGGGAAGACTACACCGTTGCTCTACCAAGCTTTTTCCAAAAATAAACTAAAACAAATCAGGACTATATATATATTTTCAATGGCCAACACCTTTTTATTTTTGATAATTTAGGTGGACAAGCGCAAGTAGGCCAATTGAAGGCCCATCAGAACAATTTATAAACCCTTGAACTCATTAAGTTAGGGTCTTTTGCCTGTGAAATTTGAATTTGTGACTTTCAGTTCCTAACTTGGAAATCTACGGACCCCCAACCAATTGTATCGATCCATAGGATTGGGCCAGCATGTTTATTGTTGAAAGTGTAATAAGTCGTCTCCATCGTGAAGGAAAATATAGTATCTAGCTAGTAGCTGAAACAACATAATCTTTCTAGATTTTCTATGGAGTTTTGTAAAGTGGTTGATATTCGCATAGTACAATGCAACTTGTGGAAGACTTCATACGTCGTTCTCCTAAAGTCAATTATTGATGTTCCCTTGTAAGTCTTTCTTAGCCATTTACTCTTCATCAAGTTCCATGAACTATCAATTTATTGTAATACCCAAAATAGTTTGCACTTAAATGGTAAAATCTGAACATGTGGCTTGGAAATCTCCTGACGAGCTGATCAAGTGGTTGGCTTTCACATAGTACAATGCAACTTGTAGAAGACTTCATATATCGTTCTCATAAAGTCAATTTGTGCCATCTCCTTCTAAGTTTTTCTTAGCCCTTTGCCTCTTCGTCAAGTTCCAAGAACTTTCAGTTAATTGCAATCCCCGAAATAGCTTACACACAATTGATGGAATGTAAACACGTGCCTTTCAATTTCCAACTTGGAAATTTCCTGATGTGCCAATCGATTGTGCATCGAGGATTGGACCGGCATCTTCATTACGTTTGTTATAAGTGTACAAGTAGTCTCCATCGTGAACAGAATTATGATATTTAGCTGGTATCTTCAAAGCAGGACTCTTTCCAAATGGTCGGTTTTCACTTAGTACAATGCAACTCGTGGAAGACTTCATACATCGTTCTTATAGTCAACTTTTTTTGTTTCCTTGTAAGTTTTTCTTAGCCCTTTGTCTCTTCATCAAATTCCACGAACTATCACAGTCAATTTTTGTTGTTTCCTTGCAAGTCTTTTTTAGCCTTGTGCCTCTTCATCAAATTCCATGAACTATCAATTTATTGTAATAATTAGAGCAGTTTGCGTGTAGTTGGTGGAATTTAAACCTGTGACTTACAAGTCCTAACTTATATATCTCTTGGCACTCCAATGAACTGCGCCAATCCAAATAATAGAGCAATGCAAATTATGAAGGACCTCATACATCGTTGTCAAAATGTCAATTGTCGATGTCTCCTTATAAGTCTTTCTTTGCCCTTTGCATGTTCATCAGTTTCCACGAACTTTCAGTTTATTGCGATACGCATCCTCAGAATTGTTAATTACCAAGGTCGATGTTGATGAATGAAAGATATTTCTTACGATGATATGCCAATAGCATATCGAAGACGGTAGGAAAACCGATCACTGGGATCAATAAGGCAGATAGAGACGGTAGCTCTTACATTATTCACTAGCAGAATAGTAAAAAATTTCTCTATTGCTCTAGTGTGTTGTATGTATGTACATATTCAACTCTAAATGCTGCTTTAGTGTATTACAAAATGAATTATCGCATAGCTAATAGCTATTGATTAGTGCTGCTCCATTTTTGGTTTACTGTGTTTGCAAATTCACTGAAGATAATGGTCTACTGCTGAATATGTGATCATCATGAAATCTCTTGCCAGCAACGCTTTTGATGCTCTAATTTACATACACAGCATCAGCTTATACTAACAATCATAAGGCTTAATGAAAGGGAAGCACATGAAAAACCATTTTAAAAACACGAAAAACTATCATCTTGCTTTACAACATGCTTATTATCCCATTAATCATGTCGTAACCTATATATACATAATGTTAGACACAATGAGCAATCCGAGACGCAAGATGATGTCTTAATCTACATCAAGGATATGCTTTGCGGTGTGCCTCCAATCCTGCCAGAGCATAGCATATTTAGGGTTCGTAATCAACTGCACAAAGTAAACCACAAAGCCTATGAACCGGAGATTCTAGTTGTCGGCCCTTATCACTATGGGAATGACAAGTTCAAATTCATGGAGGACCAAAAGAAGCGGTACGTGCAGCAGTTGCTTTGGAAAAGAAATGAGAGTGTTGACGCGCATATGCCGACTCTAAGGGAACTGAAACAATGGGCGCGTGATTGCTAAGCAGAAACCATCTATCGCTCCCCAAAACAGTTCCAAGCGATGATGCTCATTGATGGTTGTTTCATTGTCGAGTTGTTCCATAAGTTCATTACGGAGGAATTGAGAGACAAAGACGACCCGCTAATGAAGGCAGATTGGATTCGATACTGACTCCAGCGCAATTTACTGCTTCTCGAGAACCAACTCCCGCTTTTCATCTTGAACAAGCTACATGACCTGACTAAAGGTCCGGATGAGCATCTCGAGCTCATCGATAAAGCCACCAGTTATTTCGAACTAGGAGACTCGAGCAAGCCGATATCCGACTCTTCACGAGAGCAAACATTTTCTCCATCTAATGCACACATGTTTGACTTCTGGCTTGCCTAAGGTGCCCGACTAAATGGCAGAGCCCCGCCGATGAAAGAGAAACTCGTGTTCATGTCCTCAGCGACGGAGCTCAGGGAGTCCGAAGTCAAGTTAAAGGCAGTGCGAGGGCGGCACATGAAAGACATCAGATTGAAGAACTGGAAACTTGAGATACCAGTCTTGAGTATACAGGACCACACCAAGTCACAATTTCGAGACCTAATCACGTATGAGCAGCATCATCAAGGCGGAGACATCATCTACTTTACCAACTACATGACCTTCATGGATTGCCTCGTAAACTCTTCAAAGGATGTCGAGGTACTCCGCCACATAGGGATTATCAGGAACTACTTGGGCGATGACGAGATGGTTGCACAGATGTTCAACAAGATGGGTGACTATGTCACTCTATCCAATTTCTATTACTCCAAGATCTTCAAAAATGTGTACTGTAACATGAGGAGGAAGTTTGATGGCGAAACTGAGGAGGGAATATTTCCATAGTCCTTGGGCTTTCTTGTCCGTTGTTGCAGCCATCATATTGTTCCTTTTCGTAGCAACTCAAACATTATTTAGTATTCTTTCTTACAGAAAGCAAAAATAAATGTGATCAATGCTGGTTAATATATTTCTCACAGTTTATTGGAATACGTAAAATAGTTTACATACAATTGGTGAAATCTAAATATGTAACTTTCAGCTCCTAACTTGATAATCTCTGAACGAGTTGTTCAACTGCACCAATCCAGAGAATTGGGCCAGCATCCTTATATTTGCAATTATCACAATTGTAGAAGTACTCTCCGTCATGAAGGCAATTGTGGTTTCTAGCCGGTACGTAGAACATAGAGAAAAGTACCAAAATAGTCATAAACCTTTTGTATTGGTACCAATTCAGTCCTAAACTTTTTAATTGACCAATTTAGTCCTAAACATTTTCACATTGGTACCAATTCAGTCCATCCGGCTAATTTAAGCCGGAAAATGCTGACGTGGCTATCGGCGGTCTTATGTGGCGCCACGTGGACAAATTTTATAAATTTTTTATATTTTTTTCAGATTTTTTAAATTATTTTTTTCTTTTTTTTTCCTTTTCTTCTTTCTCTTTTTTTTTTTTTTTTTCTTTTCTCCTTACCCTTGGCCGGCGAGGTCGCCGGCTGGCCAACCATCGTCAGCCATAGGCTAGTCGGGGCGAGGGGCCCCATGCCCTCGCCGGCCACTAGTGAGGGCCGCTGCGCCCTCGCCGGCCACAGGCGAGGGCATCAACCCCCGCCTAGATCCAGGTGAGGGCCAAAACCCTCGCTTGTGGCGGGCGAGGGTGTGGCGGCCCTCGCCTAGATCCAAGTGAGGGCGCAGTAGCGGGGCATCTTGTCTCCTCCAGCTACGAAGCATCTCTCCCTTCTTCTCTCAATCAAGCTCGATGGTACTCTCTCTCTCTCTCTCTCCCGCCCACACGCCCGCACGCACGCACGCTTCCTTCCACAAGTGGTCACGTCTTGCACGAGACATGTTTGTGAGAATGCCAACACGAGCCCTGACCACCACCGCTTCCTTCGCCGATAGCTACGAGGCTTGAAATTGTGGAGGGCCGCGCCCTCGCCTCGATCTGGGCGAGGGCCGCCGCACCCTTGCCCGCCACGAGCGAGGGCTGCCGTGCGCCCTGTGGCGACGAGGGTGCGAGCCCCACGCTGGATCCGGACCGGGTGGGGCCACGCCCACGCCCATGGCTGGTGAGGGCGTGGCAGCCCTCACCAGTGGCCGGCGAGGGCGCGGGGCCCCTCGCCCCAACCAGCCTGTGGCCAGCGATGGTCAGCCGACCGGCGACCTCGCCGGCCAAGGGGTAAAGAGAAAAGAAAAAAAAAATTAATAATTTAAAAAATCTGATAAAATATTAAAAATTTATAAATTTGTCCCTGTGGTGCCACATAAGACCGCGATAGGCCATGTCAACAATTTCCAGCTTAAATTAGCCAAATGGACTAAATTAGTACCAATGTAAAAAGGTTTAAGACTAAAATGGTCTAATTAAAAAGTTTAGGACTGAATTGGTACCAATGTAAAAGGTTTAGGACTATTTTGGTACTTTTCTTGTAGAACGTAGGATTCTTTCCGCGTGTTCCATGACGTTTTGTGAAATGGTCGGTTTCTACATGGTACAATGCAACTTGTGGATGACTTCATGCATCTCTCTCTCCTAAAGTCAATTTTTGGCGTTTCTTTCTTAGTCTTTCTGAGACCTTCGCATCTTCATCCAATTTATCAACAACCAAGGTTGATGTCAAAATCCATAGTCCTTATTGGAAAATCTTTTATGGCCCGACAGATACATCAGAGCAAACCAGAAGAAGTGATCCCTGAAACTCCGCCTGCACAGTTTCCTATAGTTCCCTTATTGCCCCTTCCCTCTCCGATATTGCCAGCAAACAAATCCAGAGATGTTGAGGGTTACCGTGCATCATCTCCTGTGCCTTCTCCATTGCTCCAACCACTCTCAGTCATGCATAGTATAGCACTTGTCTCTGCTGACAAAAAATTGAAGGGAGTTCAGTATGCACCTATGGACACAAAAGCATCAAAGAAGTTGACTAATCCTAGGTCGAAACCTATTCTAGGATCGGCTATGAAACAGCGCAGGTATAACCCATATGACTCAAAAAGTATACTCATAGCGAAACCTACTAATTTACACTTGTTGGAAACCCCTATTTTTCAAGCAGACGAAGCTGAAGTTCGGCCTTTGGTGGCTGGCCCTAAACAGCCACCCGTTGACAAGTGAAGCTGATATGTTATAACTATCAAGGTTTTGGCAATCCCCTGACAGTTCGAACCCTTAGGGCCATGACGGCCAATGAAAAGCCCGATATTATACTTTTAATGGAAACCAAAAACTCTGCAGAAAAGCTTCAAAATGTTTAGCGAATTCTCAACTTCTCTAATTCCTATATACTTAATCCAGTTGGTTTGGCGAGAGGGTTAGCAGCATTCTGGAATGATCCTATTCTTTTACAGGTGATTAGCTCCACACAACACCTCTTAGACATGAACTGTAAGTTTGGTCAGCAAGGCAGGACTACTCGTATTACCTTTCTCCATGCTCCTACGGATTTTCAACAGCGGTAATTGGTCTGGGATGAGCTTCGACAAATTCATTCCCACAACAGCTTCCCCTGGCTTTGTGCTGGCGACTTCAACGAAGTCCTTTACCCTTGGGAAAAGATAGGCAAACGACTTGCTTTTCTACACATAATGCAATCTTTTAGAACTCTGTTAGACGATTGTGCTTTTACTGAATTAGAAAGCAAGGGTTGTAAATTTACCTGGATGAATAATAGGGAAGGGGAGGAGCTTGTGAAGGCCAAACTAGATCAAATGGTCTGCTCAACGGATTGGAGGTTACTGTTTCCTGCGGCTGAAGTTTTCGCGCTCCCACCTGTGGGTTTTGATCACAGTCCTCTTGTGATTCACACTTCGCCACCTTTATGAAAACAAAAAAAATCTTTCCTCTTTGAAGCATTTTGGAATGAGGATACTGAATGCAACCACATTATCTCTACCACATGGAATTCAAGAGACTTACTAAATACTAATTTTATTACACGAGTGCAGAAAGTTACAGTAACCCTTATCAGTTGGAGTAGGCAAAAGTTCACCAATGGTCACCAGAAAATTTTGACCCTGCAAGACTAATTACAGCATTTTATAAACAAGAGGACTTCCCCAAACGACAGTATATAGGTATCAAGGTTGAAAGCAAAAATTCGTCAAGCTTGGCAACAAGAAGAACAGTATTGGGCCTTACGTTCCAGAATTAAATGGCTCAAATGGGGCGACAAAAATACTCGTTTCTTCCATGCATCAACAATTCAACGCCGACAACGTAATCGAATTACTATGCTGCAGAATGATGATCAGCAGTGGGTACGTGATATCCCAACTCTCCAAGACATGACATTCTCATTTTTCACTAAGTTATATACTTCTAAAGGTTATCAGAACTATCAACCATTACTTGACCAATGCAAGACAATCGTCACTCCCGAGATGAACACCCACCTAATAGCTTCACTTACTATGGAGGAGGTTCGGCAAGCCACTTTTCAAATGGGAGCTACCAAAGCCCCAAGACCGGATGGCTTAACCGGTTTATTTTATCAAAAACATTGGGAAACAATCATAGACAGCCTATTCTTGTTAGTGCAAAATTTTATGCTATATGGGGAAATGCCTCCAGGTCTAAATCAGACGATTCTAACCCTCATTCCCAAAACATCTCAACCTGAAAAACTGGAGCAATTTCGGCCCATCAGTTTGTGCAACTATGAATACATAGTTATCTCTAAGGTGCTTGCTAATCGCCTCAAATCCTTATTGCCTATTCTAATTTCTAAGGAACAATCAGCGTTTGTTAAAGGCAGGCAGATTCAAGACAATATCCTTATTGTCCAAGAAGTTCTTCATCAGTTTCGAACACGGCAACACACTAGCAAGTTTCATGCAATTCTCAAAACATATATGAAAAAGGCCTATGATAGAGTGGAATGGGATTTCTTACGTGATTACCTCCTAAAACTAGGTTTTCAGCCAAGATGGGTAGGGTGGATTATGCTATGCATAACGACTTCATCTCTAAGTGCGAAATTTAATGGAGAGCAATTACCCTATTTCTATCCCTTTAGAGGACTAAGGGTGCGTTTGGGAAAACTTTTGGGGAAAGTTTTTAGGAAAATGCAAACATCTTTGAGTTAAAGGTGTTTTTCAAAATGCATTTATGTTTGGTAAATTGTACTTTGAAAGCTCTTTGTGAAGCACTTTGAGCAAAATAGTGTTTGGGGAATTATATTTACAAAGTATCTTTGTGGTAAAAAAAAAATTATTAAAAGAAAAAATATAAAAAATTGACCGGCAAGGGCGACCCCGGATTTAGGGCGGCGACCCCGGATCTGGGTCATGGCGGCGTCCTGCGAACTCTGGCGACCCCGGATCCGAGGGCGGCGAGGTCGCACGACGCCGCCTCGACCTCCAGAGACCTATATCCAGGGCGTCGAGGTCGTGGGAGGACCTCGCCGCCTCGGATCTGGGTTGCGCGAACTCGCCGCCCCCGGATCTAGGGCGGCGAGGTTGCGGGAAGTCACGCGACGCCGCCGTGACCCAGATCCGGGGGCGGCGAGGTCGCACAACCCATATCAGGGGCGGCAAGGTCCTCCCGCGACCCTGCCGCCCCAAATCTGGGTCTCGGCGACCCAGACCTCGCCTCGACCCACCCCCCGGCGTCAATCGCGCCACCCCCGATGACAGTCGTCTGGGCGACGGTTGCCGGCAACTGCCTGCCCTTCGTCAGCAAGCGGTCGCAAAAGAAGAAAAAGCTCGCGTGGAAGAAGAAGAAGCTCGTGGAAGAAGATGATGAATAGTAAGGGCGAAATCGGACAAACGAAAAATCAATGAGGGTAATTTGGGAAGAATTTTTTCTTAATCCCCCAAGCTCAGCATTTTCGGTAAGCTGAAAGCCCAAGGTAGCCCCCAACCTGCCTTGGGCTTTCAGCCTTGTGAAGCTCGCATTTGGGGAATGCCAACCCAAAAATGAATGCCAAACGGGCTGGCATTTGCCCAAGGATCCTTAACCCTCCAAAGGGCTTTGGGAAGTGGTTCCCAAACGGAGCCTAAGACAGGGTGATCCCTTATCACCTTATCTTTTTATTCTGTTGGATGATGTTTTGTCTACTTTAATTACTCATGTAGTTGCTATAGGACATCTTAAAGGTCTTCGGTTAAATAGATGGTGTCCTACCCTGTCACACTTATTTTTTGCTGACAACGCCATCTTCTTTTTAGCGGGAACTATCTCTGAATGTCACAACTTAGCCAATATTTTAAATTTATATTGTGTGGCTACAGGGCAGCTGCTTAACCGAAACAAATCAGGTCTCACATTTTCCAAAAACTGTCCTACCTCTTTACAGCAGAATATGGCTACAAAACTTCGGATTCCGATTTTACAAAGGTCTGGAAATATTTAGGCCTACCATCTGATTGGGGAAGATCAAAGAAGGAGATGTTCTCTTGGATCATAGGAAGAGTAAATGCCAAACTTGAGGGATGGAAAGAGAAATTTATTTTCAAGGGGGGTAAGGAAATCCTTATTAAATTTGTTGTACAGGCTATTCCACAGTATGCGATGACTATATTTCAGTTGCCTATCTCTATTTGTTCATCTCTTGAGAAGTGTATTGCCCGATTTTGGTGAAGAACTAATCAGAATAAGGGAGGTGTGCATTGGAAAAAATGGGATGTTTTGAAAGGCAGAAAGATGGAAGGAGGATTGGCATTTTGCGACATTCTTACTTTGAATAAAGCACTGCTAGGAAAACAGGCTTGGCGACTACTAAACCATCCTGATTCGTTATGGGAAGCTCTTTTTAAAGGTTTGTATTTTCACTCAACCGATTTCTTATCAGCTGCCAAAGGAACTCGGCCATCTTGGGGATGACAAAACCTTCTTAGAGGCAGAGATGCTCTTTTACCGAATCTATTCTGGTCTGTTAGGAACAGAAATCATATTCGAATTCGTGGTGATCGTTGGTTACCAATGGGAATTATCTATGGACCTCCAGCTAAAGAAGAACCAGTTAAAGTGGCAGATCTTATTGACCCGACTCACCAGAACTGGAATACATCAGTGATTCACAGATTCTTTGAAGATAAGGTTGCTACATAAATTCTTTCTATCCCAATTTGACCTCTTTACTCATAAGGCAAACTAATTTGGTCAGCCACATCTATTGGTATGTATACTGTCAAAAGTAACTACCATTCAATTATGCAGTCAAATAGCAAGCATCAAGTTTCAAGTGCCTCGACATCTTACCGAGATTTGCATAGTCTTTGGCAACACATCTGGTCAATGAAGACTGTCCCCAAACTCCGGACTTTCCTCTGGTCAATCTGCTATAAGGCCCTTGCAACCCGAGATAACTTGTTTCACCACCATATCATTCCAGACCCCTCCTGCCCTCTATGCCAACAATCTGTCCCTGAAACCAGTATACACCTTTTTCTTCAATGTCCCTGGACTAGAGCTATATGGTCAAATTCGAAGATTGATTTATTGTCTTCATCTACCACAGCTTCCAATATCAACTCGTGGTTAATGGAAAAGGTGATTTTACCTGATCACTCACCTGGTTTGAAGGTTGTTGCAAATTTACTTTAGCAAATCTAGTGGAATAGAAATAATTTTGTCTTTAGAAACCAGAATCCAAACCCTTCCCTAGTAGTCAATACGACCATGGCACAAACCAGATCTTACCAACTCTCTGTTGCTGCCCCCCAACCATGATCTGGACTGGATCCTCTTACTCCGAATCAACTTTGGCGACCTCCGGGAAAGGGTGCCCTGAAATGTAATATTGATGGCAGTTATCGACCGGGTAAACCTGAAGACTCCATGGCCTGTATTTGCAGAGATGATCAAGGTCGTCTTACAGATATCATTTTACGAAGTTTCCCAGCGAACTCACCATTGGAATCAGAACTCCAGGTGCTCAATCTCACCCTCCAACATCTTCACCGATGAGGCCTTCAAGACGTACCACTAGAACTCGGCTCGACTGCCTTCAGCTTGTCAAGATTGCGCACGGCACAAGATCGCCGCCATGGGAGCTGCGACTTGTGATAGACGAGCTTTTCTTTTGGCTATCCACCTTCTCTCACCTCTGTCTGCGTCACTGTCGACGCTCATCTAACCTAGTAGCTGACTGGACTGCGAAAGCCCAATTAGCTAACTCGGCCCTCAACTGGAATTTCTCTCCCCTGTCTGTATTGTTGGATTTAGTGTATACGGATGCTATAACTGCAGGGTGTAAAGTCCCTTTATGATCAATATATTAGTTGGTTTTTGTCAAAAAAAAAAAAGTTGATGAACCAAAATAAAAGGTGTTTGATTTTTGTATAAATGGATCGTGCATGTGGAGTCTCATTTTATCTCTACTTCACTGAAAAACAATCCCACAAGAAGAGGACTGGATACTACATGATAGGAGCTGGTCTAGCTTGGCCAGAAGAATGAGCAACCATCAACGTAATCAAGTAAGTCTTTATGAATTTCCCTTCCCTTTTTTGATCCTTGACTATTGTGATTATTTACACTGAGGAAAAAAAAGGGAAAATTACCGGTAGACAAGTTTTTAATAATTTTTTATTTGTTCAAATTTTTAATTATTTTTTTATCTTTTACTCTCTCTCTCTCTCTCTCTCTCTCCTTCCTCTCCTTGCAACCGGCCAGAGGGGAGAATCGGCCACCATACTCAGGCGGCTAGCCAATGGCGAGCTTGCCTTGCCATCGCTAGGCAAGGGCGAGCTCGCCTAGCCACCGACGAGCTTGAACTCGTTAGATCTTGGCAAAGGCGAGATCGCTTAGCAATTGTGAGGCTCGTCTTCACTGGATCTAGCGAAGGCTCGCCTTGCCGGTGGTTGGGCGTGCTCGCTCTTGCCCAGATCCGATGAGGGTGAGCCTCACCGTCATTGGGCATGACACTTAGAAGACTAAGAAAGAGCGAAGAGTACTCGTTGACGGATTTGTGGATGGCATTGCCGAACATGGACAGCCCTAAGTTCATGGCAGTGAAGAAGCCCTTATTTTGGTTCTTCTTCGGACTCCCCATCCCTCTCTCTCTCTCTATAGCCCGCCCAGCGACAGTGAGGCTCACCCTCGCTAGATCTAGGCAAGAGCGAGCTCGCCTAACCACTGGTGAGGTCAAGCTTGCCAATCCACTGGCAAGGCTCACCCTCGCAGATGCCTAGGCGAGCTCGCCCTCACCTAGCTACACCATAGGATCCTTTACAAATGTTTTTAAAAAAATCCATGAAGAATTTTAAATTGGTTAGTTTTCGGATAATAAAATGCAACTTGTGGAAGACTTCATTTGTCATTCTCATAAAGTCATTTTTTAATGTTTCCTTATGACTTTTTTAGCCTTTTGCCTCTTCATCAACTTCCAAGAACATTCCGTTTATTACAGTAACTTCCATCTTTAGAATTATTGACGATCAAGGTCAAAAGAGATGAATGAAAGCGTGTTTTCTTTCGCGGGGGTGGGGGACGGGGGCAGCGTAGTCTCTCAAGTAAAATATGTTTGTTTGGTTTTAAAGGTTGATGTTTGGCGGAGTCTCATTTTATCTATACCCATATTACTGAAAACACAATCCCACGAAAAGAGAAGAATTGGTCTAGCTTGGCAAGAAGGATGAGGAATCACCAATTCAATCAAGTAAGTCATCATGAATTTCCCTTCCCTTTTCTGATCCTCCACTGTTCGATCATTTTTGTAATTTTTCCTAATATATTGATTTGTTTAAATTCGATGCCAGCTCCACATGTTCAATTCCAGTGCTAAGTTAGCATTTTTCATTAATAATCACACGGAAATGCAGAATTTGTCCTGAAAATTTATTTGGATATTTTTATTTTTTTTTTCTTTTTTTTTTTTTGAGGTCGGCGTCCTGCTGGGGCGGGGTGGTTTTCGTTGTTGGGGGGGGGGGGGGGGAGGAGATGTTTGGACATTAGTTTAAGGGTAGAGTATAGACAATGACATTTTTCGTAAGTAGCCTTTAATGAAAGGGAAGCACACGAAGAACCATTTCAAGAACATGAAAAACCATCATCTTGCTTTACTCCGTGCTTATTATCGCATTAATTATGTTGTAGCCAATACAACATGCTGGGATCTATGACCGTTCCATGGTGCAAGATCATGTCTCAATCCACATCAAGAGTATGCTTCGTAGTATGCCTCCCACTTCGCCAGGGCATAGTATATTTAGGGTTCGTCATCAACTGCGTGAAGTCAACGAGAAAGCCTATGACCTAGAGATTCTAGCCATCGGCCCTTATCACTATGGAAATGACAAGTTCAAATTCATAGAGGTGCAAAAGCTGCGATACCTGCAGCAATTGCTTAAGAGGAGAAAGGAGGAGAGCGTCGACGGGTATATGCCGACTCTCAGGGAACTGGAACAGCAAGTGCATAATTGCTATGCAGACACCATCGACCTCTCCCAAGAAAAGTTTCTTGCGATGATGCTCATTGATGGCTGTTTCATCATTGAGTTGTTCCTTAAGTACAAAATGAAGATACCGAGAGACAAAGACGACCTGGTTATTCATCGATGTGGGATTTTCGACAGCATTAGCCACGATTTACTGCTGCTAGAGAACCAACTCCCACTTTTCGTCTTGAGCAAGCTCTATGACCTGATTAAAGGTCCGGACGAGCATCATGACTTCAGTGAAGTCGCCGCCATGTACTTCGATTTTGAACTAGGAGGCCCCGGCCAAAATTGGACGATTGGCAAGAGGGAACATCTCCTGCATCTATATCACGGGTGCTACACTTCTGGCTTGCCTGAAACGCCCCAGCTAAACTGCATACCGGTCATGCCCTCGGCGATTAAGCTAAGGGAGTCAGGAGTCAGGTTTAGGGCTGTGCAAGGGTGCCAACTGAGCGATATCAACTTCAAGAACGGGACACTCGAGTTACCGGTCTTGTATGTAGAGGACGACACCGAATCAAAGTTTCGAAACCTGATTGCGTATGAGCAGCATCGTCAAAGTAGAGACATCAACTACTTCACGGATTACGTGACCTTCATGGATTGCCTCATAAACTCTTCAAAGGACGTTGAGGTGCTTCGCCACACATGGATTGTTAAGAACTACCTAGGCGATGACAAGGTTGTTGCACAGATGTTCAACAAGATCGGTGACCATGTCACTGTATCCAATTCCTATTACTCCGAGATCTTCCAAAATGTGAATGCACATTGCAACAAGAGGACGAACGTCTGGATGGCGAAACTGAGGAGGGAATATTTCCATAGTCCTTGGGCTTTCTTGTCCATTCTCACAGCCATCGTGTTGCTCCTTCTCACAGCAGCACAAACAGTATTTACTATTCTTTCTTTGTAAAAAGTAGAGTTACATGTGATCAATGCTGGTTCATATATTTCCCCTTGACCATCTACTTGTGCTCTATAGCCAATAGTATTATCTTGGTTTTCCAATGAGGACAAACCACATGTACTTAAAGAAAGATAATGAAAATTATTTATGCTTTAAATGAGGTCCACAAATCTCTCTTCATTTCGAACTAGATGATTACAACAGAAACTAACAGGACATTAGCAACCAAGTTGGTATGTGGTTCAAAAAGATAAGAGAAAAGAGGTACAACCAACAACCAACTTAGATGATTACAATAGACATGGTAGGATCACCCTACAAAGTCTCTTCTTCCCACAAAAATATCTTCGAAATTTTACAACTGGATCAATATTTCTCATGTCAAATTAATAAGTAAGACCAAATAAATTCATAATAAATATTAAAGCTGGGCAACCTTTGTCACACACACAAAGGTTATCAGGATCGAGACGCTAAGTAGGATCCTTTCAAAGTCTTCGAGATCAGATCAAGATCATAAGATCCTACATATTTGAAGTATTAAATTCTTGCTTAAATCGTTCCAATTAGATGCATATTAACCTTAAACAGAGGGATAGTAAAGCTTAAATGTAGTGTTCTCATGTGAGAGATTTTTCTGGCTTAAATTCTTGGTTGCCAGTTTTTCAACTAACAATTAGAGCACCATGTCAAAGATGTAAAAGCATAAAATCTCCTTGCCCTAGTTTTTAAGGTGTATTAAATAGGATCACAATAAAATAATCACCCTAATAAGCAAGAAGAAGGCTGCCAAGAAATTACTTTCCTACCTTTTCCGAATTTCTAATTCTTTATTTTGTCCTTCTCTCTCTTGGAATACATATCGTCTCTTTCTTTATTTCAAAGGATAAAATATTATTTACCTCAATCTGGGACACACTCTCCAATTTACCTCCTCCCCCCCCTCTAACAAACCTCACTTTCACTAACTATTCTAGGTTTTTCAACTGTTTAAAGTTTAAGGTAAGTTATAATCAGTATACATCCAAAGAAATTATGCTATAAGGCCAAGTCAAATCGTGCGCCAATTTCTCAAGGATATTAGAGGTCTCTCTCATCTGGTTGCAGAAGGACAGAAGCTGTCTCTCTCATCTCCAAAGGATGGCACAGTCCAGAAAGCCAACGGTGGTTGATGCCCATCTCATCATTTATTCAAGAATGAAGAAGAAGAAGAGATGGCGTCTCTGCACTTCTTTGCTTTCTATTGTTCATTCATCTCCATCCCTTTTTCTTAATTCTCCAAGCCTTATATTTTCCAAATGGAGCCTAAACATGATTAAGAAGAAAGTCCCACATGCACTAGGGGACGGAGACCCAATTTCATATTTGCTCAAGCGAAAAAGCATAATTGCCTTCTAAAGCTTGAACACTGGAATTGTAGTTGGGATAGCCATCCTAAGATACAGATCACGACCCTTGCAGACTACCATTTTTCTTAGAATCCAAATTGTTCAAAGTTTTTGAGTCATAGAATCAAATTATCGTGATCCCACAATGGATTGCGATCCTAATAACCATGCACACACGCACGCGCACACAGAAAAGAGTCTTGTGATGGTGTGGAAGAAAGTGCAAGAAAGAGGAGACTGCAGGTCAGATTGAACAACGTACTTGGCCCAAACCCCAACAGCTACTTTCTCAAAGCAAAACAGTAAAAAATATCAACAAAAGGCCTTTTGAATACTGTAAGAAAAGTAGATGACAAGTTAGAACAATGTTCTTAGATTATATGAGAAACATCAACTACCTT
Organism: Eucalyptus polyanthemos subsp. polyanthemos; assembly: GCA_017140185.1. Taxonomy (NCBI): domain Eukaryota; kingdom Viridiplantae; phylum Streptophyta; class Magnoliopsida; order Myrtales; family Myrtaceae; genus Eucalyptus; species Eucalyptus polyanthemos. The sequence continues at coordinate 30,996,722 of CM029464.1, read as the reverse complement.
TACCAATTCTCAACTCTGTACCTGCTTTCCTCAGCACAATTAAGTCTGCTTTACATGGCTGGCCATTATATGGAATTATTTCTGCTAGGAGTCCGTTTAGATAGCTTCTTTAGGGAAGGTTCAACACTAGCCCTCTTCAACGATATATTCGGAATTTGCATAGGCACCATGCAAAAGCTGAGAGACAAACTGCCTAACCATGTAGAGAAAGGCAAAGGAGAAGAAAAGGAGGAGGAGGAAGAAAAAAAAGGCCAAAGCTGAGAAAAATGTCTCTAGGAAGAGCAATATGCTCAAGAAAATCCCAAAATATTTCACATGGCCAAATTGGATGAAAATATTTGAGAGTAATTTTCCTCATAAGTTAAGCAAAGTGACACTGAGAAAAATGTGTTACGAGCACTCAAACAGAAATAGTGTCAAAGTAAATAGGCAGACAATGATGTAAATCCTTTGTCAAAGTTGTTGATGGCTGAAACACCGAAAAAATCCTTCATAATATTTCCGCATAATTTAGCCACTTCTAAAACATTATTTGGGATTTTGTTGACATTTTGCTCAGCTCTGCCTGTTTTCCCTTCCTCCTTTTCAGCATTTTCTTCTCATTTCTCTTCTCTTTCTCTTTTGCTGCACCATCCTGTGAAGTAGAAAGATCAAATCATAAAATTAAAATCAATGGCCCAATATGAAATGCTTAACTATGTTAGTAGAGCAAGTTGAGAAAGCAAAGGTGAACTCATGTAATAAACAATGCTGGCAGAACAAGTTGCACAAGCATTTTACTCGCATTGTATTTCAGAGCAATAAATAACACTCAAAATCTAAACTTGGCTTCCGCTCACTGAGTTTACCTTCTGATCAAACTCAGGTTCATTCTCAATTTTAACAGCAAATGGGTAGGATGATCGATTCCAAGTCTAGAACCTAGGACCTACACTCTTAGACATGTTCCCAATTTTTTAAACCGGGAACTGACCCTGTGGACCCTAGAACCAACTCTGAAACCAAACCTGCCAGTTTCAGTTTCCACCGGGAACCAGCCACATCTTCTTTTCTTTTCAGTTTCATTCTTTTTTGGTTTCATTGCAGCTTGGTTATGCTACAATATGCAGCAAATCATTTCAATCCCATGTAGTTAGTTACCTCCCTGTCCTACAACAATTCAGAATCCACGGACACATAACTTCCCTGATCATCAAACAAACACACAAACTTGTAGCAACAATCCAAAGAAAGCTTCATAAAAGATCACAACTACCAGTACCCTGAAACAGCACTTCACCAAAATGACTGCCGCCGCTTTTGATAGAAGAATTTTCACTTAACCTCCCTTGACCAAACAACAGTAGAATATAGAAAGGCAGAAAAAACACCAGCTGATCATTCTCCAGCTAAGCACAACATGTCCACAGGTAAAATTGTGCAAAAATCACTTCAAGTCCTGAGCTCAGGTTGATTGCGAATCCAAGACTGAAAAGCCAACTACCCATCGACCATCTCTCCTTCCTCGCGTTCCAAGACTCGAAAATGGAGACAAGAAAACCATTAACAGATAGCAACCGTGTAAAACACATCGAGACACACCGTGACAAAACCAAACCAGAGGTGACAAAGAGGAAATTAGGGCAAATAGGCAGCAAGAGGGAAGCGGCAAATTGGTACCAGAAAAGCCGTCGAGGCCGAAGAGTGAGCGGGACCGAGCGACGAGCCTCGAGGTCGTGAGTTAAAGAGCGGTCATGAGTATGAATGGGGCACCCTAAGACTGGATTGATTAACCTTAGATAAAAGTAAAGAGTACTTCTTTTTTATTTTTTTGCTAAAATTTATTATATTATAAATGTTATGAAAAATTTGCATGTGAATTTGCATGTCAACATTTAACTATTTTAAAAGTTCCGAATTTAAAAAAAAAAAGGAAAAAAACATATAGGTCAAATTGTGAATTGCTAGATTTAGATTAAATAAAAAGTAAAGATTAATTCAAATAATTACCATACTAGTCGCTTGCAATCACTAGACCATACATATAATGGAAATTGAACATGGATGATTGACAAACCCTGGTAAATTATCTTTTCTTGAGTTAAATGCCAGTAAAAAAGTAAGACTTTTTAAGTAAATATAACAGGAAAAGTCCGCTCTTCTTGTGATGTTAGAATTGGGCCTTGTTAGGAGCACTCCTGAAAGAAGTTCTTATGCACCTAGTCAATGTGACGGAGGGCGACCTTAAAATCATCGAAGGAGGTCCACTAGTCATAGACTCATAGTGCGCGAAAGCCGATCGGGAACCATTAAACCTGAATCTTCAACTTAAGGTTATGATTAAATATATAATATTTATTGTAAAATGTTGGGCAATCTTGATTTTCAACTTAATATAACGACATTTTTAAGTAATATAATCTTTAATTTGAGTGGACCACGTAGGTTTTATTTTTATTTTTTAATATGAAGTTAGTAATACAATGTGGATAGGATTTCTCCATTAATCAAAACAATAGTAATCTTTGTCATCTTCTCCTATGCTAGGCATTTTTCACAAGGAAAATTTGCCGTGTCCGAGGTATGGCACCGTGGGACACAAATTCCTCGTGCCATGAATCCATACCTATCCACTGGTGCAAATCGGTGTAATTAGTCATGCTAGTTCACTAAGGAGTGAAGAAAGGAATATATTTTTTACATTCACATAATTTTCATTTCACCTTAGAAACTTTTTTGGACATGTTTCGTATACATCAAACTAACCTCAAGAAAGGCAAAGTTGTATGAAAGAAAGCTAAACTTGTTCTACGAGGATATTCTCAAGAAAAAGTGATAAATTATGATGAGACGTGCATGCGTTGGGTGATTAGAAGCAATACGTCCATTATTTTCTATACCTGTTATTATGATTCCATTCCAACTTATATCAAATGAATATGATAGTATCTGTCTAGATTGTTTTATTAAAGGTAAGGTTCTATGTAGAGCTTTCACCAGGCTTTGAAGATCCTACATGAGAAATTGTGCTTACAAGCTCTTAAAAGCTTTACACGGTCTCAAGCAAGCTTCTTGCTTGGTATGAGAGATTATGTAGCTTTGTAATTGACAACAGTTTTGAAACAAGTAAAATAAACAGAACTTTGTTGATAAAGAAGAAAGACGAATATATTTTGTTAGTGTGAACATATGTAAATGACATGATCTTTGGTTCCACTAATGAGAAATGTGCAAGAATTTTCCCACGTTTACGTAAAGTGATTTCAAAATGAATATGATGGGTGAACTTCTTCTTGCTCAGATTTCAAGCAAAACAAATAAACATAGAATGTTTATACATCAAGAAAATATGTCAAAAAAAGAGAGTCAAGAAGTTTGGAAATAAAAATTCATTTAAAAAAAAAATACTCTATGTTTGTCCTATAGGATTAGATATAGGAAAAATACAGTATGATATATTCTAGTGAAAGGTAGTATTTTCTGGCGATACCCCAATAATTTCCATCTAGTAGACAACATATATATATTATGCATGAGTTTTATTTGCATTTCGGGTATAGGCTTGATAGTAACTAACTTCAAAAAATGAACTCACCACTAATGGCAAGTGACAAATAAATACTTTCCTTTGTATGGGATAAGTGCACCTACTTGTTATATAAGTGCAATCGGGTCCTTAAATTTTTCTTTAAAAATATAATTAAATTCTAAAACTTGTTAAATTAATACAATCTAGGTCATCTGTTAGCTTTATCCAAATTGGTAATCAGAAAAGGTTGTTTGCCTGTTTTCTTTTTAAAGAAAGACACTAATGTAGGTGTAACTTTAGGTATTTTAAAAAAGGGAAAAAAGCCACCGAAACCCCAAACTTTGCTTGAAGTGACACATTTACCCCGAATTTTGTTTTGTGACGTGAAAAACCCCAAAGTTTGCTAATTATGACACATTTACCCCAAACTTTTATTTGTGACATAAAAAATCTCGAACTTTCATTTGTGTGACACATTTACCCTAAATCATAAGGGCATTTTGATCTTTTTACTTTTAAAAACTTTTTTTCTTCTTCTTCTTCTTTCTTCCCTCCGCCGGCCATGGCAGAGGGAAGTCGGCATCCGGCGGAGGGAAGAGAGAAGAAGGAAAAAATAAAAAATAAAAAATAAAAAAAACAGAAAGAATAATACGAAAATACTCTTAATGGGGTAAATGTGTCACAGTTAGCAAACTTCGGGATTTTTCACGTCACAAAACAAATTTCGGGGTAAATGTGTCACTCAAGGCAAAGTTAGGGGTTTTTGGTGGCTTTTTCCCTTTTAAAAAACAAATAAAAAAGTTAGAAGGAAAAACTTCATTTCAAGATTTTCATGGAATTATTTGCTCCTGATTCTCAAGCTCTCTACTTATTCCACTGGCCATTGAAGTAGATTGGTTCCGGTCTTCGAATCAAACATGACAGTCCTTGGAAAGTATGAATGTAGTTCATAACTCTCGATTTTTTATAAGGATTTGAGCTCACTAAACCATCATATGACAATAACAAATTCAAATCACATTAAAAATGCAAGTGAAAACATCATATAGATCTGAGGTGAAGCCCTTTTTTTTTTTCTACACATGATTCGCCTCCTCCTGTTCTAGTTTTAGAACTGTGAGATTTTATAAACCACTTTCAATTGTTCTAAAAACTGCTTTTAAAATAATTAATAGTGACAATTGACAGTGGCCCCATTTTTACAAAATATTTTCGAGGCATAGAATACACTGTAGTCAGACCTAATTTCGATCCCCACGTCAATCTCAGAATTGTTCAAAAAACCAACTATTTTTCTCAATTGGTTGAGCGCCACCCCCTCTTCAATCTTCTTTGACGACATGGGTTGTGGCCTTCGCCTCAAATCTGGGTGAGGATTGTCTTCTTGCTGTAGACGCTGTAGGTCTGGGCTAGGATCCCTGCCATCGTCCGGGGTCGCAGATGACCTTGCGAGCAAGTGGCGAGGGCTGCCACCTCGCCTGACAAGGTATGTTTAGCTCCTAATCATAATATGTCGTGACAAATGGGAAGAACCAGGCTCCAAAAGATGGAAATGCCACCAGCATAATGACCGTACTAATCGGGGAAAGTGGTTTGTATGGACAAAGGTGAAATTAAAGAGATTTCACCTCCAACATATAAATACAGAAAGCTTGGTGATAGTGAATATAGAAAGCTTGGTCTATATAATTAATACATCGATAGAAGAGCTCTTCCATCAAAGTCAAACCGTCCAATGGAGATTTTATCAAGAATTCTAGAACTCCAGCGTTAAAACGGAAGAGCTATTTGATTTGGTGGGTCAAAATAGTTTTGATTGATCACTCAATGAGTCGATTAATTCCACATCATCGACTCTATTTTGTGAATACTCCTTTAGTTCCAGAAGACTAATTCGCAAAAATTCTATATGTTAAAAAAAAAATCGAATATTTATGGAGTAAATAGGAAAATGGGTTATTAACTTACTACATATATACACGTATAGTTGAATTCATTTTATCTTTTTTAAAGAACATGAATGTTAGATCAAGGGAAAAATTAAACCTTTTTATCTAAACAAGGGTCTGTTTGGTAACATTTTTGAGAACAACTGATTTTGTTATTTTGTTTCTCGGAACAAAAAAAAAAAAAGCAAAATTAATTTTTTTGTTCTCGGAAATAGATTTGGAAGAGAATCAAGAAATAGAAAAAAAAAAAAAAATTGATTGTTATTCTAGGGAATAATTCCTAAAATCAATCTAAGTTTTTTCTTTTCTCTTCTCTTTTCTTCTTCTCTTTCCTTTTCTTATTCTTCCTTTTGGCCAATCACCAGCATCGGCCATGGTTAGCGATCGGCTAGATGAGGGCTGGCGATGCTGAGCCACAACGAGGCTCATCAACCCAAGCCTTGCCGTGTCTGGGTGAGGTTAACCTCGCCCAAATCTAGTGAGGCCAAGCTTGCCCAATCACTAGCGAGGCTTAGCCTTGCTGGGCCACCGCCAGGTGGCCTCGCCCAGCCACATCAAGCCTCTGGCAAGCTTGCTGGATCTCAACAGACCACAAAGAAGGAGGAAGAAGAAAAGAAAAGAAAAAGGAAAAAAAAAAAGAATAAGAGAAAACTATAATAAAAGTATTTAAAAACTAAAAGAAACAAAAAAAAATTAAAAATTCTACTAAACGCATTTTTATCTCGGAAATAGAAATTTTGTGCAGTTACTAAACGTATTTTTTTACTAAGAAATTGTTCCCAATAATAGAATCACAAAAAAACCATTTCGATAAAAAAATTGTTCTCGGGAACAAAATTGTTACCAAATGTGCCATAACTGTATAAATCCGTGGTTTCTATCTTACAAACCTTTAACTTTTTCATTATTTTGATCTTAATCCTTTTTTTATCTTAAAAACCTTTTAACTTCACTGTTTTGATATTATTCCATTTTCTCGATTGATTTGCGCTTTTTATCAGTCCACATTTATAATTAATAATTACATTTTTGCCAAACATATATAATTAAAATTACTAATAATCTCTTTATACATTGCATGAATCCATTTTAAATTTTCAAAAAAAATCAATGACGGACAATTAAGCTTTTTTATCTAATTAATGTAAACGATAAAGTAATATGTGCAGGGGAAATGGTAAAAGAATTCAATTATGTGATGCTATGGCCCAGTCACAAAGTTTTATTTTACCCAACTTTCTTTCTTGTTGTTTATAGTTGTCGATTCTTAAGTACCACACGGTGGGACCATGCAAAATTCACACATAGTGACCTTTGAATGCAATATGGACAATTTGTTTAGCATTCATGTCAGATTTACATTTATGGTACTACATGAATGTCAATAAAACAAAAGAACACGAGGAATTCGTATTCAGGTATATGTGTACATGTGTATGCACAAGTTTTACATTACCTTGAGCATTTCCATAAACAGAACTCTCAAGCAGATAACTCCGTTCCAATATTCTAATATGAGGTTTTCGCACAAGAACTTTCTTCATCCATTTTTCGAGGTAACTGTAGAAGGAAATTTTCAAAAAAAAAAAATCCGCGCTTTTGGAGTTGATCATTTCACGACAATGCCAAACGAAGCGACAAGCAAGCTCATCAGCCACATTTGTTTGGATGATAGAATTACAGTAGATGATGGGGTCGCGGGTTCCGACTCTTGACCACCTTGAGGAGGATCGCTAGTTTCCTATCACAAGAAAACCAGGAAAAAATTGAATTCACCAAGTGTGCCGATAGTGTCAGCTTTCAATTGTAGAGATTACAAAACTTGAAAGATTTGTAGTACAATTAAATTGAAAACAAGTAATGAACATAATCTTCAAGAAATGGAGCTCTGCAGAACCAAATGCAATTGGCTGTATATGAGATGTTGTAAAAGAAGTAAAGAAGTGAATGATCCTTATGTTGAATAGCAAATGGAATTAGACATGCAACAAATTTCATGAAAGGTAGTGCAAGGGCGACACATGAAAGACATCATATTCAAGAGTGGGAAACTCAAGATACCGGTCTTGATTGTACAAGACCAAACCGAGTCACAATTTCAAAACCTAATCATTGTCAAGGCGGAGACATCAAGTACTTTACGAATTATGTGACATTCATGGATTGCCTCATTAACTCTTCAAAGGACGTCAAGGTGCTCCGCCGTGCAAGGATTATTAAGAACTACTAGGGCAATGACGAGGTGGTTGCACAAATTTTCAAAAAGATGGGTGACTACGTCACTCTATCCAATTTCTGTTACTCTGAGATCTTCAAAAATCTGAATGCGTATCGTTACAATACAGGAGGTGAAATGTTTGGATGGCGTAACTAAGGAGGGAATATTTCCATATGCCTTGGCTTTCTTGTCCATTCTTGCAGCCATCATGCTGCTTCTTTTCGCAGCAGCTCAAATATTAGTTAGTATTTTTTTCTTACAGAAAGCTAAAGTAAATGTGATCAATGCTAGTTCATATATTTCTCACAGTTCATTAAAATATCTAGAACAGTTTACACGCGCCTGAGTTGATGAGATCTTCCTTGCGGTGGCCCGGCAGGGCGGAGCCAATCCAGAGAATTGGGCCAGCATATTTATATTTGCATTTACCACAATTGTCTAAGCCATCTCGGTCGTGTGACGCAATTATGGTTTCCAGCTGGGTAGGTAGAAAGTAGGGCTCTTTCACAGATGACTCTTTCCACGTCTTCCATGAAGTTTCGTGAAATGGTCCATTTTCACACGGTACAACGCAACTTGTGGATGACTTTATCAATCTCTCTCCTTAAGTCAATATTTGGCGTTTCTTTCCGAGTTTTTGTGAGACCTTTGCATCTTCATCCAATTTTTTGTGAGTCCAAGGACTCTTTTTTGTCTGGTTTGGTGATCGGGGGTCCTCTTCAGCTTGACAACAATAGCGGCGACGCTGAGGCCTGTGCTCCCTCTGCTCCTGTTCGCGCTCCTCTGCTTCCACATTGCAGGTAGTCCTTGGACTACTTAGATTAGACCTAAGTGAGGAGAAGAGAGATGTGACAAAGGCGGCGCGGGGGCAACCAGCGGAGGCGAGCGGCCGGTTGTTTGCGTCGCGGAAGCTTTAGGTCACGGACAAGGATGATGAAAATGGATCGCCATCTTCCCTGCACTTCTGTACAAGACCAAACTGAGTCACAATTTCAAAACCTAATCGTGCGTGAGCACCATTGTCAAGGTGGAGACATCAAGTACTTTACGAATTATGTGATATTCATGAATTGCCTCATAAACTCTTCAAAAGACGTCAAGGTGCTTCGTCGCGTAGGGATTATTAAGAACTACTAGAGCCATGATAAGGTGGTTGCGCAAATGTTCAAAAAGATGGGGGACTACGTCTCTCTATCCAATTTCTATTACTCTGAGATCTTTAAAAATCTGAATGCGTATTGTTACAATACAGGAGGTGGAACGTTTGGATGGCGTAACTGAGGAGGGAATATTTCCATATGTGCCTTGGGCTTTCTTGTCCGTTCTTGCAGCCATCATGCTGCTCCTTTTCGCAGCAGCTCAAATATTATTTAGTATTTTTTCTTACAGAAAGCAAAAGTAAATGTGATCAATGCTAGTTCATATATTTCTCACATTCATTAAAATATCTAGAACAGTTTACACGCGGTTGAGTTTATGAGATCTTAAAACGTAACTTTTAGCTCAATATCTCAACGCGTCGTTCAACCGCACCAATCCAGAGAATCGCGCTAGGCCAGCATATTTATATTTGCATTTATCACAATTGTCTAAGTCATCTCGGTCGTGTAACGCAATTATGGTTTCCAGCCGGGTCGGTGGAAAGTAGGGCTCTTTCACAGATGACTCTTTCCACGTGTCCCATGAAGTTTCGTGAAATAGTCCATTTTCACACTGTACAACGCAACTAGTGGATGACTTCATCCGTCTCTCTCCTTAAGTCAATATTTGGCGTGTCTTTCCTAGTTTTTGTGAGACCTTTGCATCTTCATCCAATTTTTTGTGAGTCCAAGGACTACCTACAATGTGGAAGAGAGACGTGACCAAGGGGCCGAGGCGAAGGGGAATCACCTCCTCTTCCTTCCTTTCCTTTTCAGCATTTTCTTAGCCTCGGTCCTCGGATGCAGACAACTATCCCCCACTGACTCTGACATCCTCGATTCACGAGTCAAACTTTTGTCACTCTGTTTCTCTCTCTGAAAAGTGATTGACAGAGGTGAAATGGAAGGAGGGTCATTTTTTAATATCAGCAGACCCCACGAATTCCACCTTCTCCGTCGATCATTATTTACCCCTTTGCGGGAAAAAAACGAGCAGGAAAAGAAGGGGAGCCATTTAAGTGAAAACCCTACTGCTACCCCCGTATCTCTGTTTTTTCCTCTCTATATAAAAGCACTTCATCAGTGGGATTTGAAGAGAGTGGAGAGAGCGGAGTGAAGAAGCTCCTTTCCTTGATGAAAATGGATCGTCATCTTCCCTGCACTTCTGTTAAGTGAGCCTTCTAATATTTTAAATGGATTAAAAATTGATCGCAAATTCTGACCATCCATTTAATCAGATTCAGTTTTTGGACTCAGTTTTAGGTGGATTTTTAAACTTTTGGACTCAGTTTTAGGTGGATTTTTAAACTTTTTTATTCATATGCAGTTCATATAAATAAAATATGAGTCCAAAAATGGATCATGACCATTTTAACACTCCTACAGTAGAACGTAGGATCTTTTACAAATGTTAAAAAAAAAAATCCATGAAGAATTTTAGAATGGTCAATTTTCGGATGGTAAAATGCAACTTGTGGGATCGTTCTCATAAAGTCACTTTTTAATGTTTTCTTATGTCTTTCTTAGCCTTTTGCCTCTTCATCAACTTCCAGGAACTTTCAGTTCGTCGAAGTAACTTCCATCTTCAGAATTATTAGCGACCAAGGTCAAAAGAGATGAATGAAAGTGTGTTTTCTTTTGTGGGGTCTCAAGTAAAACGTGTTTGTATTTGGTTTTAAAGGTTGATGTTTGGCGGAGTCTCATTTTATCTATACCCATATCACTGAATACACAATCCCACGAAAAGAGAAGAATTGGTCTAGCTTGGCGAGAAGAATGAGCAATCACCAATTCAATCAAGTAAGTCATCATGAATTTCCCTTCCCTTTTCTGATCCTCCACTGTTAGATCATTTTTGTAATTTTTCCTAATATATTGATTTGTTTAAATTCAATGCCAGCTCCACATGTTCAACTCCGGTGCTTAGTTAGCATTTTCCATTAATAATCACATGGAAATGCAGAATTTGTTCTGAAAATTTATTCGGAAATTAGTTTGTTTATTTCTTTTCTTTGAGGTGGCGCCCCCATGTTTGGAGATTAGTTTAAGGGTTATGTATTTTCCAAAAAATAGTATGATGACCAAAATAAAAATCTGGTAAGAGTGTATACAAGGACATTTTTCGTAAGTAGCCCTTAATGAAAGGGAAGCACATGAACCATTTTAAGAACATGAAAAACCATATTCTTGCTTTACTCCGTGCTTAATCACATTAATTATGTTGTAACCAATACAGCATGCTGGGATCTATGAGCATTCCAGGGTGCAAGATCATGTCTCAATCTACATCGAGAATATGCTTTGCGGTGTGCCTCCCACTTCGCCGAAGCATAGTATATTTAGGGTCCTTCATCAACTGCGCGAAGTCAACAAGAAAGCCTATGACCCAGAGATTCTAGCCATCGGCCCTTATCACCATGGAAATGACAAGTTCAAATTCATGGAGGAGCAAAAACTGCGATACCTGCAGCAATTGCTTAAGAGGAGAAAGGAGGAGAGCGTCGACAGGTATATGCTGACTCTCAGAAAACTGGAACAGCAGGCGCGTAATTGCTATGCGGAAACCATCGACCTCTCCCAAGAAAAGTTTCTTGCGATGATGCTCATTGATGGTTGTTTCATCGTTGAGTTGTTCCGTAAGTACAATACGAAGATACCGACAGACAAAGACGATCCGCTTATGAAGTCAGATTGGCTTCAATGCTACGTCCACCGCGATTTACTGCTGCTCGAGAACCAACTCCCGCTTTTTGTCTTGAGCAAGCTATATGACCTGACTAAAGGTCGGGACGAGCATCCTGAGTTCAGCGGAGTCGCCATCGAGTACTTCAATTTTGGTTCAGAAAGCCCCGGCCAAAATTCGACGATTGGCAAGGGCGAACATCTTCTGCATCTATATCACGCGTGGCACACTTCTGGCTTGCCTAGAACGACCCAGCTAAGCCGCACGCCAGTCATGCCCTCGGCGATTGAGCTAAGGGAGTCAGGAGTCAGGTTTAGGGCTGTGCAAGGGGGCCGATTGAGTGATATCAAATTCAAGAACAGGACACTCGAGATACCGGCCTTGGAGGTAGAGGACATGACCGAATCAAAATTTCGAAACCTGATCGCATACGAGCAGCATTGTCAAAGGAGAGACATCAACTACTTTACGGATTACATGGACTTCATGGATTGCCTCATAAACTCTTCAAAGGACGTCGAGGTGCTTCGCCACGCAGGGATTATTAAGAACTATTGGGCGATGACAAGGTGGTTGCACAGATGTTCAACAAGATGGTGACAACGTCCTAGTATCCGATTCCTATTACTCCGAGATCTTCCAAAATGTGAATGCACATTGTGACAAGAGGAGGAACGTCTGGATGGCAAAACTAAGGAGGGAATATTTCCATAGTCCTTGGGCTTTCTTGTCCGTTCTTGCAGCCATTGTGTTGCTCCTTCTCACAGCAGCACAAACAGTATTTACTATTCTTTCTTACACAAAGTAAAGTTAAATGTGATCAATGCTGGTTCATATATTTCCCCTGGACCATCTACTTGTGTTCTATAGCCAATAGTATTATCTTGGTTTTCCAATGAGGACGAACCACATGTGCTTAAAGAAAGATAGTGAAAAGTATTTATGCTTTAAATGAGGTCCACAAATCTCTCTTCATTTGGAACTAGATGATTACAACAGAAAACCAACAGGACATTAGCAACCAAGTTGGTATATGGTTCAAAAAGAAAAGAGAAAAGAGGTACAACCAACTTAGATGATTACAATAGATATGGTAGGATCACCCTACGAAGTCTCTTCTTCCCACAAAAATATCCAGCTGGTTCTCTGATCATGCTTGACCTAAAAAAAGAGTTACAATTCAACTTGGACTACAACTAAGAAGAACACGCAGCAGCTTCGTATCTCTGAACAATTTGATCGAATCCACATCAATACAGGGAGATCTCCAAAAGATATTATCAGCAACCTCTGAATCAGGATGGATACTCCCAAAAACAAAATCAGCCTTTGGATGGTCTCCTGATCAGCCTTATTTTGCTGATAAATTTGTCTAAAACAGCCCAAGTTAGGGAAGCAATTGTTCCATGGGAAGCCTTATCGGAACAACATTAAATTCTCATAGAAATCAATCAAAAATTAATAACAGAAACGCAGGGATAATTCTTTTTAGGATGGTCTAAAGCACATTCATTCATGTCAGCCAACAAAATATGCAATTAGCAAGGAGGTAAGTTTATTCACCTCTTTTCTCTGCACATTTGATTTCATGCATTTAATGAAAACTAGAATTAGCTTAAAGTCTCTAAACAGACTCAATAAATAGTACCTCCACCAAGCATTCATCCTTGTAACATCATTTTCCAAATTGCACGACACATCTCTCCTTCCTACCAAATCAAGCACAATGCACCCAATGACACAACAACATCACATGATCAGCAAATAGTGCATCCATCACAGGTGAGAAGCCACAGGTTAGCAGGTCCAATGAGTCTTAAAAGCAAAAATGTACATAAAATATGTATAATAACCCCATGTGGCACTTTCATGTGATTAGTACGCTCATAGGAGTTAGTTGAATCTTCATTCATATCTAACCGAGAAGACACTTCCTCCCTTGCCGCTTATGACATTTGTTTTTTTATTTGGTGTTTGACCATGTGTTTTGGTTGTCAATGCAAAATATAATCCATCTCTTCCAATGAGCATGTAAGAAGAAGAACCACAACTTGTAAAGGTAAGAAACGCAATATTGAAGGGTAATAAAATACTAATCACAAACCAAAAACTCTTCACAGGAATCTTGACGAGGCAAAAAGGCACTCACTCTTGTAAGGGCATAACCAAAGAGCAAGAAAAACACCAGAAAGGGGGTGAACAGAATCAGAAAAAACAACAGATAGTATAAACAACAATGGATTTGGAACAATTAGAACTTGTAATCACTCACCTAAGTTGAAGCAAAGCTCCATTTGGATCAATCTTGGTCAACAATTGTGGATTTGGCAAGGAACCGAGAGAGATAAAACACGAACAAAGAATCCTAAAATTTTGTCCAATTCGACTTAAGCAACCAAGAGAAAGCCCAAAACAGCACCACTTGTGTCCAGGTAAGCTATCAAAACGAATAGCTACTAAAGAAACGGTTACTCACAATCGTTTAAGCATATGACCAACTGGGCATTGTAGGCAAAATATTAGTGTAATTAAACCAAGGATCCAAGGAAAACTACAAAAATGGAAAGGGGGGACATATCATGGGTACAAAGCTAATTTTCAACTTAATCAAGGATGTTAAAGATTCTTGCTAATGTGAAAGACTTCAAGTATCATAAAGTTTAAACAAGCAGGGTAAAATAGGGCTCACTTCCAAGGATATATATATACGTATGTATGTATATGTATGTATGTATGTATGTATATTCAGGAAGAAGCGATGCAATCACAAAGTTGAAAGGGAAAAGTTATTCATATAATATACTACTTGACATAGTATGTTAATTAGTTGAGTACCCTCCTTGGATAAAAGGGACAACTTGAAGCCTCAAGAATATAATCCGTTGGAGAACAAATACCAACTATTCATTCCATCTGAAGAAAAGGAGGCCACACGATTCCATAATAGAAGCAAACAAAGACAAATTTTCCACACTCTTTCGCTAAAATTAAAGAGGCTGGTCCTACACTCAAGGCTCTTAGGCCCATTATGCTTCAGAGATCAATCTTACACCAAACTAATGAGGAATTGTAAAATTGCCCTTACTCTTTCTTAATGTTCTGCAGTGAGTCTCCATCCATGCAAGATGAGCACAAATACTAAATATTCATTCGATCTGAAGAAAAGGAGGCCGCAAAATTCCATAATAGAAACAAACAAAGACAAACTTTCCACGCTCTTTGGCTGAAATTAAAGAGGCTAATCCTACACTCAAGGCTCTTAGGCCCATTATGCTTCAGAGATCAATCTTACACCAAACTGATGAGGAAACTGTAAAATTGCCCTTACACTTTCTTAATGTTCTGCAGTCAGTCTCCATCCATGCAATATGAGCACAGGGACAAGACGGACACTGACATAGAGAAGAAAAGCTCCATGTGAAAGCTGCTTACCCAACAGAAAAGTAGTTTCACTCTGGAGTCGCCCATTAGAAATTTTACAACTGGATCCATATTTCTCCTGTCAAATAAATAACTAAGACCAAATAAATTCACAATAAATATTAAAGCTGGGCAACCTTTGTCACACACACAGACACACGCACAACAAAAAGGTTATTAGGATCAAGATGCTAAGTAGGATCCTTTCAAAGTCTTCAAGATCAGATCAAGATCATAAGATCCTACATATTTGAAGTATTAAATTCTTGCTTAAATCATTGCAATTAGATGCATATTAACCTTAAAAAGAGGGATAGTGAAGCTTAAAGGTAGCGTTCTCATGTGAGAGATTACTCTGGTTTAAATTCTTGGTTGCCAATTTTTCAACTAACAATTAAAGCACCATGTCAAAGATGTAAAAGCATAAAATCTCCTTGCCCAAGTTTTTAAGGTGTATTAAATAGGATCACAATAAAATAATCACCATAATAATCAAGAAGAAGGCTGCTGAGAAATTACTTTCCTGCCTTTTTCGAATTTCTAATCCTTTATTTTGTCCTGCTCTCCCTTGGAATACGTATCGTCTCTTTCTTTATTTCAAAGGATAAAATATGATTTACCTCAATCTGGGACACACTCCAATTTATCCATCCCAACACCCCCCCTTTCTCTGTAATAAACCTCACTTTGACTATACATCCAAAGATATTATGCTACTAGGCCAAGTCAAATCGTGCACCAATTTCTCAATGATGTTAGAGGTCTCTCTCATCTGGTTGCAGAAGGACGGAAGCTTTGTCTCTCTCATCCCCAAAGGATGGCACGGTTCAGAAAGCCAACGGTGGTCGATGCCCATCTCATCATTTATTCAAGACTGAAGAAAAAGAAGAAGAAGAAGAAGAGATGGTGTCTCTGCACTTCTTCACTTTCTACTGTTCATTAATCTTCATCCTAGGCCAAGCCTCATATTTTCCAAATGGAGCCTGAACATGATTAAGAAGAAATTGGCACATGCGCTAGGGGACGGAGGCCCAATTTCATATTTGCTCCAGCTAAAAAGGCAGAATTGCCTTCTAAAGCTTGAATAGTGGAATCGTAGTTGGGATTAGGGGCGAGCACGGGTAGCGGGTAGAACCGGGAACCGGAGAACCGGAACCGGAACCTCGGTTCGGTTCCCGGTTCTTAAAGGACCGGTTCCGGTTCCCGGTTCCATTTTTCCGGGAACCGGAACCGGAACCGGAACCGGAACCGGCGCGGAACCGGAACCGGAACCGGCCGCGGAACCGGAACCGGAAACACGAAATTGTTTTGTTTAAGCATTCGCGTCAGTGCGCAGATGGGCATCAAAAGGAGATGCCTTTTTCATAGAAGCTGCGAAGAACGCCTTGAGAAGGAGCAGCAAGAGGAGGAGAGAAAGGAGCGAGACCCACGAGAATTTGAGGCCGGAGGAGCCGAAAGTTGCCTGCTTTCTGGTGGGTAACGAGGTTGGGGGAGCTGGGCATTGATGGCGGAGGCGGAGAAGAGAGGGAGAGCAGGAGGAGGGGAGGGGGAGGGAGAGGAGGAGGAGGAGAGGCTGCTGATGGAGGGGTGACGGTTCTTGATTTCGACGTGCTGTGCTCGACGGTGGCGCTGCAGACACGGGGAAATGGAGGAAGCTCGAAAGCGAGGAGGGGGATGAGGAGGGGTTGGAGCTTGGTGGTGGGGTTTTCAGGACGTGGGAAGGTGAGGTTCTTGATTGCTTCGAGGACCGTCGTGTTGCCCTTCAATCTTCATGGTTAGTTCTAGTTTTGCTTTTTCTTTTTCCCTTTTAAGGTTCTTGGTGTTGTGTTACTTTCTGGTTAAGAGAAGATAACATGAAGTATTGCAAATTGATGTTGCGATTGTCGGTGGGCGCTAACGAAGAGATGGATCTTTTCGTTGTTTCCGTGGTTTCGGGCTTGAATTCTCATGCGGAGAGGAGCTCTTCTATTAGGGAAGCAGTTCTTTCTTGGGTTTGCCTGATTAATGATATTTGCCGTGAAAGGACACTTTTTCTTTTTTAATTTGTGGAATACTTTTTCTTTTCTGGGTTGAAAGATTTTGTTTGCAGAAAATTTAACTCTTGTTGGACCGAGTCCTCTATCTTGGTTCAGCACATTTTTTCTGTGTTTTGACTTGGGGAGTGGGACGGCTTTCGCTATTTTGACCTTTTTTATTTATTTATTTTTAGAGTGCGTATATTATAATTCAACTCTAAAAATGAATAATAGAAAAAAAAAAAAACTGTTGGCATTGGTATATTTCCTAAGATGTGAGAAGTTACCGTATAATATACGCGTACGTTATAGTTTTTTTTGGTAACACACGCATACGTTATATTTTTTTTTGGTAACGTGCGCCCACGTTATAGTTTTTTTTTATAACGTGCGCGCACGTTATAGTTTTTTTTATAACGTGCGCGCACGCTATATTTTTTTTTTTATAACGTGCGCGTACGTTATATTTTTTTTTATAACGTGCGCGTACGTTATAAATTTTTTTAATAACGTGTGTGTACGTTATATTTTTTTTTTTAACGTGCGCGTATGTTATAATTTTTTTTTTTTTTTTTTTGGTAATATGCGCATACGTTATAGTTCAAATCTATAAATAAAAATAAAAATAAAAAAGGAACGCGGCCTGTTGGAACCTGGAACCGACCCTGGAACCTGTGGGGAGGTTCCGTGTTCTCGGTTCGACGGGTAGGTTCCAGGTTCCTCATTTTGAGGAACCTGTACCCGAGGATAGGTTCCAGGTTCCAGACGGAACCGAACCGGAACCTGGAACCGCTCACCCCTAGTTGGGATAGCCATCCTAAGATACAGATCATGATCCCCGCAAACTTGTTCAAAGTTTTTGAGTCGTAGGAACGAATGATTATGATCCTATAATCTGGATCGCGATCCTAACAACCATGCACATAACTCGCACATAGAAAAGAGTCTTGTGATGATGCGAAAGAAAGTGCAAGAAAGGACGAGGCTGCAGGTGTGATACTCCGAATTTTCCAGCCTTGAAAATCATTAGGTGAATAAATAGAAAGCTCGAAGGGTTGTCGTGGGCCAAGTTGCGCCACGGCTTGGGGCCGACTTATAGAGTTAGGCCTTGAAATTTTATTCGTTGGCCGCTCAATAAATAAAATTAAGTTGGGCTCAGGAGTCAAGTTGGGCCACGAGAACGGGCCCGCGTGAAGTCGTAAGAGACTTTAATCGCTTCTTTAGTTTAAAAGGAATTTTTAGTTTTACGGATGCCCGGAGATGCGAGATTTTAGATTGCAAGAGGTCATATGTGACGCAAAGATACTAGGACGACTTTTGTCGGACAGGTGTCGTAATAATCAATCGACGCAAAAGTTGTGCAATCATTTTGAGGATTTTGGATCGTGCATGGGTAGATATATGCACTTGGTCTTGTTTCTCTCTAAACTAGGTTTTATTGAGCTCTTTTATTTAATTTATTTGGGTTATTAAAATTAAGGGAGGGGGGGAACATCCTCGTTTGCTCCGCCATTTTTCCTTATATAATCACAAGATTCACATTTTCATTTTCTCTCTCTCACCATGGTCCCTCTCTCCCGAACCACACCTCTCCTTCTTTTCTTCTCTCGGCAGCAAGCACCTTTCTTTTTCCCTGCTGGTTGCTCTTCGAGCAAAGCCGAGGAACTCAAATATTTGCGGTGAGGCTGAATCTGAGGTGGAAGAACGTCCGCGGCTTTAAAGGTAGTGGAAATTATCATGTTTTAGAGTGTTCAAAATCCTTCGGAGCTGCTCACCCATGGGCAGCGCAGTTGGTTGAGAGCTCTCATTCCTTCGATGGAGGTCGAGGGTTTGAAACCCTATGCTGTTAGCAATTGAAGTGGGGGCCCCGGCGGTGGGTTGCTGGGCTAATCTCTCCGAGATATAGTCACTGAGGGCCTCTCGGAGGTCTGTGGACTCCAAATCGGCGTAAGCTGATAACGGTGCCAGGCGGATCCTCAATTAAAAAAAAAAAAAAATCCTTCAGAGCTCGGGATGGCGGATCAGCTTGAACTTGGCTTTGGATAGGCTTGCGGTGTTGGGTTGAGGCTCGAAATACTTGTTCATTTGTCGCTTGGAAGCTGAGCTAGGCTTGATGAATGAGAGGAGTTGGTTTTGGGTTAGCTTTTGGATGTTAATGTTTTTGCTTTGGGCTAGAATGGGCTAGATGAGTGCTCAAATGGAGTCCTTGACCTTTGCATGTGATGATCAAGGCTTAGATGGGCGAAGAACCGTGCGCGTGGGAACTGTGTGTGACACCCCGAACCCTTTGCAGGTCGTCACTAGCGCCGGTGTTACATCTTTTACCATCTCTATCTCTTGGCTAAATTAAGCCTTGCCAGATTTCAGGCATTTTTTTTTTCTTTTTAAAGCGATCCCATGCGCGACTCATAGCGGAAGCAAAATTCACATCGTCATCTATCTCCCTTCTAACCCATGATACAAATACACACCAGCTACACATCAGGAATTTATAAATAACGTTGACGCTTTGCTTACATACATACATATAGCGAGATGGGGTTTCCTTCGGGTCGGTACAAAAACTAGAAAGGTTAAGACTCTGCCATGTCCCACCTAAAATCTCATAAAGGAACTCCGACCTCTAGCATCACATGAACACAAAACCCTCCCATCACCAGCATCAACTATCTACATCAAAAAGTGATCTAGCTCCTACTCCTCGTGTGCAGGTCTCACACCCAACCCGGTGCGTCAGATGGTGGCGGCGGCAGCATCCCTCGCATCGCTCCATCCCGTCGAACGTGCACAGACAGGAACTCTTGTATGACAGGGCCCCCAGCCAGGCCGATATCATACATAACTAAGCATCGCACTCGGATAAACGTCAATCCGGGCACAGAGGGACAATCTATCTCCGTACACTCCACCTCAACATCGACGGTAGACCGTAAAATACCCCACGAGAAACAAAGCGGGTAGCGGCATAGTGCTAATCTGAAATGTTATCCCCAAAATGGGTGAGTACAACCACTCAATGAGATAGGAAATCCAATAACAACTCGGTGCACCATGCATACCATCATACAATGCAGGCATTGCTTACATTTTTGATGTCAAGCGTATTCATGCATCATCATAGCATATATATCATCATCATGGCATCTCATATATCATTATCATCACATCATCATTAACCATGCATCACCATGCATATCACATCATCATATCATCATCATTAGCCATGCATCACCATGCATATCACATCATCATATCATCATCATTAGCCATGCATCACCATGCATATCACATCATCATTAGCCATGCATCACCATGCATATCACATCATCATTAGCCATGCATCACCGTGCATATCACATCATATCATCAGCCATGTATCATCATGCATATCACATCATCATTAGCCATGCATCACCATGCATATCACATCATCATTAGCCATGCATCACCATGCATATCACATCATCATATCATCATCAGCCATGCATCACCATGCATCTCACATCATCATTAGCCATGCATCACCATGCATATCACATCATAGATCAATTTCCACTTTTACTTATTAATTGATCCCCACATTATCTTTTCTCAAATCATCAAATTCACCATCATCATCATCCCTTCGGGCAGAAACCTCCGACAGGGATCCCAGCATTCCAGCCATCTCATGGCCACCGGGCTTCCGACCCCCACATTCGGGCATCTCGCATCTCAACTAGCATCACGAGGCATTCCCTTCGGGCGAAACCTCCGACGGGGCTTCCGGCCTTTACCCTTCTAGCCGGGGATCTCGCACCCCAATCCCGGCATCGCGAGTCACTCCCTTTGGGCAGAAACCTCCGACGGGGCTTCCGGCCCCCACATTCCGGGCATCCCGAAACTCCCAGGGAATCTCTGGAATTACGCCACCAGGCCACCAGACAACATCCTCCACCACAACCTCATTCTCATCCACATTTATCTTTTATCTCAATTTAACATGGCATTTTGGCATGGCATCAAACATATCACACTTGCATCTCAATTCACATGTCATGCACATGTCATAGCTTAATCACATAAGCATTTCAATTCACATGTCATGCACATGTCATAGTTTAATCACATAAGTATTTTAACTTAATGCATATACAAAGACCTCATCACACAAGTGCCACACAAATGGAATTGAATCCATGGCCAAATAAAAATCTATTTTATTTTATTATTTCATTATTTTTTTATTATTTCATTATTTTATTATATTTATTTATTTTCATAAATAAATATTTAATATTTATGATTTTCCCAAAATCATAATATTCAATAATCATTTATAGGATCACAATTTTATATAAAATTCGTGGCCAAATCGTATTTTTCACAATTTCACAATTTCCTCCAAAAACATCCTAAAATTCTCGGATTTAAACCCACTGCACAGTTTCCGAATAAATTAAATTAAAATACCCATTCGGTCTTCAAAAATTACGAAACTTTACAGGGTGATAGCCAGCACATTTTCGTACCTTTTTCATTAAGAACTTTAAGCCAAATTCTTTTTATATTAATTTCCATTTCCCTACGAAGCTTCTGGAATCTCTACCGCGACGTCCAGAACACACTCCTCCGTATTTCTTAGATTTCACCCATCAAATCTCTTTAGTTCCTTCTGAAATTTAAGTATGTTATGTAACAATGTGTCCTTTACAATTTTCATGAAGGGATATATGTCAAATAACCAGATTATGGTCACCATTTTAACCCATGAAGTCTCGGGTGTCTCGGTACACCTCACCAGAATTAACCATCTCCAAGATCTAACAGATTCACCAAGTTATACTTGTTATTTTTGCTTCAAATTTGAGTATGTTGTATCTCAAGGTGTTTCCTACAACTTTCAAGAAGACAACAAAGTGAGATCTCCAATAGAAATTAACATTCAACCAAGAAATCAACAAAAGGTCAGTGAAGATTTCGCAGATCTGAGGTCTCCGTATAACAGAGATTTTGACCCCACATATCACCATCGTTTTCCATGAAATTCGAGTATGTCATACTACAAGACATTAGCTTCAACTTTCATGAATACACCGAAGCCAAAATCGCACTCCAAATACACATGAAAGCTCGACTAAGATACTGACTACCACAAACCGAACGAAAACAGTCACATAGCTTGAACACATCCAACCCTTACCTTGGTTTTTCGCCCAAATCACACCTAAAACCGAACATGCAACCAACCAAAACAGACATGCAAGAGAAGTAAAGGACCCCACTTGCCTCCAAGATGAACAAACAGCAATGCACGGCGGCGTAGGGACGGCGAACGAACGGCGAGCACACGGCTGCACCTCCCTCTCGGCTCCACCTTCTCTCTTTCCCTCTCGGTTTCTCTCTTCCGCTCAAGCTCTCTCTCTCGTTCACCTCTCTCTTGGACGGTAATGAAGCAAGCAACCGGCCACTCCTCTTCTCTCTCTCTTTTTATATCCCATCATTTGTAATGATTAATCCACCTAATGACCCACCAATGCATGCTCTTCCCTTGGCCACTTGTAATTTCTATTTTTTTGAATTTAAATGGGCTTGGGCTTAGGCCCATCCGGCCATTCACTTTGGGTTGGTCGACAGCCACCTATTGGGCCCTAATGGCCGACTAGCTTGGCCCACCAAGCTTTAGGCTAATGGGTCCAAGGCCCATTTTCGAAAATAACCCTATTTTCTCTTCTTTTTTTTTTGAATTCCTTTTAATTAATATTTCTAAATTCAAATTTCATCTTGGCCAAAACCTTGGGATATTTCAATTATTGAAATTTAAATCATATGGCCAAGCATTAATCTATTAAATTTGATTTTCCACAATCACAAGCATAATTCATTTAAATTAAAAGACAAATTGGCTAAAGCATAAGCCATAAAATTCTATCACCTAATTAAAGACATTTAACACACCTTAAGGCTTGGCTTTGAATTTCCGGGATGCCACACTGTGTTGGTCGAAATAGTAGGGTAGACAACTACCGAGTGACAAATGAGTGCTGCATGTTGGTTTTGAGAGGTCGAGAGGCGAGTTCGGGTTCGAGATGCACATAAGGTTAGTTGCATGAAGTCTCTGAGTTATTGAGATCATTTTTGGGTTATGTGGTGCTGTGTCTAGGTTCAAAAAGGGATCGTAGACCAACTAGACAACCTAATGTGGCCGTAGATGGAGATAGGGGCTCGGGATGCTCTGTTCAAGAGAGACATGGCGGTAATTGCTAGTTTATGCATCAGTTTTGGGGTTTAAATGTGTAGTCGATGGAAAGAACTAATTTTCTTAACAGTGCACTACGATTTTAAGTTTCAATGTACTGGTTATTAGAGTTTTCTTGCATGAATTAACTTGTGCGAACATCCTTTTACTTAGAACCGCAAACTGACTTGTACGAACTAGGGGAACCTTAGGTTGCTCTACGAATTTTCTGCTTTTGTCTAGACATAGTTGGACCTTAAACCCTTCATGAAAGTTGTAGGACACACCTTTAGGAACAGCATATCAAAATTTGAGAACAAACGATTGAGGTTTGAATAGGGAAACGAGAATTTTCTTTAGTAGGTGCGTAAATTGGAAGTTGCTGCAAAATTTAGGGGTAAAGACAGCAAATTACTGCTCTTTATACAGCAAGAAAGCAAGAAATAGGCTTAGGTTTCTTCATGGGAAATGTTAATCTATGTCTCTTTTATAACATATTAAAACTTCGTAACATTTAGATGAGATTTGATGTACTTTTTGCTTCTGTAATTAAAATTGCTCGTGTCAGCCTATATTCTGCCTTGATCCGAGACTGAGCAAGAGATGTTGTTCCTCTTGTACCTGATTTTCATGGCGTATAGGGAGCCTAATGGTTTTGTAATAGTAGTTAGGTTGTGCATGAATATGTCTCTTCCATATTCATAGTGGGAACAATTTGAGTGATTACAATTTGTGTCTCTTGAGTGCAATGAGTGCGGCATCTTTGAGATGGTGTGTGTGAACATCGAGTGCTACATTCATTTCGCTATTCCACAACACGTGTTGGAGATTATTGTGATGTCAATGTACATAGGGAGACACGAAGCACAATATGAGCATATGGTTTGTATTATGAACTTTATGAGGTGCGAAACTCGACTTGTGATTTGCTTTGGTTGTAAGTTGCTACAGGTGCTAAATTTATGTGTGGTGGTAAGTTTTTATTGTACTGGATATGTTGGTGTGGAATTCAAGCTCACTGCGAAATGAAATAATTATGAAAGTAATCCATCGGCCAGCGACTCGATGATGCCCCCGAGGAGTGGGGATTGCTTTGCTATGTGTCTAGGATGCCTTGGTTTAGAATCTCAGGGCTAGCGACCCCTGGATCCGAGATGTCTCGAAGTGAGATGCCTATGGCCAGCAACCCATGGAAGACCGGCCAGCGACCTGGTGCCACTTTGTGAGCTTAACAACGGAACTGAGGAATTGAAGATAGACAGTTGTGATTGGGCCAGAAAGGGGTGCTAGTGACACAGAGATGCCTTTATATTTATGTTTTGAATGCTTGAGTTATATTTTAGTAGGTTGTTTTAACTATGTCGCATCATCTTGCTTTCAATTCTAAAGCTAGCTTAGCAAGTTCATATATGCCTTCTTATATACGATAGGCCCTGTGGATTAAGTTTAATGTGTTCTAGGTGATGAATTGGATAGTATTCCGAGTTATGAATGGATTTTGCATTCTAATATGTGATTTATTTCCTCTACTGGGCATAGCTCACTCCTTAATGCTCTTTAGATAACTAGCGATGGACATACCCCAATAGCCACATATGGAGCCCTAGCGCACGTGGAGACTTCCTTTCATGATGTTTATGACGTCAACCTATGCTGCAACTTCACCTGTTACACGACCACCTTCTGGTTCGATGATGGCCACCCCGCTTGGTTTACCAGGCAGTTCGTATCTTGGTTCTTGAACCAAAATGGAATCTTGATAGGCCCGCAACGTTTAGGGCCGAATGGACTTGAGGTGTAGGTAGTTAGGCTCGTGAAAGGTGACTTTTGTATCAGCATGGAATGACCTTAAGCAGAGGAGCTAAGACACCTTTTGAATCCTCATTCCCAAATATTTCTCTGCATGTTTTTTTTTAAGGAACTGTAATAAATGATGTACATATATATGCATGCGGGTGAAAACAAGCTTATAAGTAACATGTGTCTTAAATCCTTATCTCATGAAAAGGCATAAAAGCGCTATTTGCTCTATCTTGTACTTTTCAATTATGTGCTAATAGGTGGAATCGAGATCGTAATTTTACCAGCGTGCATAGTTAAAACTTTTGAAAGAATGGAATGGTTGCAGTGGATTGAGCTATGAACACCTATTTTTGGCTAGGACCGTGTGGCTTATTTGCCATTCGTTTTTGGGACCTATCATTTTAGTTGAGGTTTGTTTTCATGTTTGCATCCAAACGTAAAAAGTGACGCTACTAGGACGTCACAGCTGGTCAGATTGAACAACGTAATTGGCCCCAAACCCCAACAGTCAATTTCTCATAGCAAAACAGTAAAAAATCATCAACAAATGGCCTTTTGAATACTGTAAGAAAATTGGATGACAAGTTAGAACAATGTTCTTAGATTATATAAGAAACATCAACTACCTTTCACCAATTCTCAACTCTTTACCTACTTTCCTCAGCACAATTAAGTCTGCTTTACATGGCTGGCTATTATATGGAATTATCTCTGCCAGAAGTCCGTTCAGATAGCTTCTTTCGGGAAGGTTCAACACTAGCCATCTTCATCTATATATCCATAATTTGCATAGGCACCATGCAAAAGTTGAGGAGGCAAACTGCTTGACCATGTTGAGAAATGCAAAGGAGAAGAAAAGGAGGAGGAACAAAAAAGAGGCCAAAGCTGAGAAAAAAATATCCCTAGGAGGAGCGATATGCTCAACAAAATCCCAAAATGTTTCACATGGCCAAATTGCATGAAAATATTACAGGGTAATTTTCCTCAACCTGTGTTAAGCAAAGTGACAATGAGAAGAATGTGTTATGAGCACTCAAACAGAAATGATATGAAAGTAAATAGGCCTTCAATGATGTAAATCCTTTGTCAGAGTTGTTGGTGGCCAAAGGTGATGTTAAATTAAATATCTATATCAACACTGAAAAAATCCTTCATAATATTTCCGTGTAATTCAGCCACTTATGAAACATTATTTGGGATTTTATTGACATTTTGCACAATTCTGCCTCTTTTTTCCTTACTCCTCTTCTGCATTTTCTTCTCCTTTCTCTTCTCTCTCTTTTGCTGCACCATCATGTGAAGTAGAAACATCAAATCATAAAATTAAATTCAATGGCCAAAATGAAATGCTTAACTATGTTAATAGAGCAAGTTGGGAAAGCAAAGGTGAACTCATGTAATGAACACAACTGGCAGAACAAGTTGCACGTGCATTTTGCCTGTATTACATTTCAGAGAAAGAAAAAACGCTCAAAATCTAAACTTAGCTTCCCCTCATTGAGTTCACCTCATGATCAAACTCAGGTTCATTCTCAATTTTAACAGCAAATTGGTTACAAGTCTAGAACCTAGAACCTATTCTACTGGGGCTTATTCCCAATTTTTGAAACTAGGAACCAACCCCTGTGGACCCTAGAACCGTCTTTGAAACCGAACCTGCAGTTTCAAGTCGGTTTCAGGTTCCAACGAGAACTAGCCACTCTTTCTTTCTTCTTTTATTTTTTATTTTTTATTTTTTTAATTCTTTTTTAGTTTCATTGCAGCTAGGTCATGCTACAATATGCAGCAAACCATATCAATCCTATGAAGTTAGTCACCCGCCTGTCCTACAACAATTCAGAATCCCTGGACACATAACTTCCCTGATCATCAAACAAACATACACACTTGCAGGCAAAAACCCAAAGAAAGCTTCATGAAAGATCACAACTGAGAGTGCTAGTATGAACAAAATAAAGGAGTTAGGGAAGAGAATAAGAACACAAGATTTATAGTGGTTCGGCTTAATCCAAGCCTACGTCCACTCTGCCACGATAACAGCCTTCTTGGCTGGATTCCAATATGCAATCAACAAGAGATTACAACTTCGAGTGCAAACACTTAGTAGTAGATCGCACTATCTCACTAAGTCACTCTTTTGGTATTTCTCTCACGATTACAAACGTTTAAGCTCTCAAGAGACAAGTATATGATCAAAAGTCGCTCAGACTTTGGAATTATAAATTCTACGCTCCGTCTCTTACTTGCTCATCGGTCCATGATCTCCTTAAATACTCCTCCACTTCCAAACTACCCGTTGGACAGTATCCCGGAGAATCGTCTTCCAATATACCCATTGGACAGCTCTGTATCTAGAAGATTTGGTAGCCGTTGAGTAACAAAGGTATTATCCCAAATTGATTCCGATTGCCCATACAAACGAAATCTTGGTTTCCATAAGTAAAGCTTCTTCGTATAGAAAGTTCTTGTCTTCAAGATCCAATCGTCAATCAAATAGATTGAATCAATCAAATCAATCTTGATGTGGAATCCAAACCAGATCACTAGCCGTTGTATGATTGGGCTTGAGTTATGATTCATCGAATCTAGATGTAAAGTCTGAGTTTGTAGACTTTACAATATGAGTCTGTAGACTTTACAATCTGGGTCTGAACATATCTGCTTCTGAACAGATTTAGCTTTAAGGTCTGTACCCAGTTCAGCTTCAGCATAGAATCTGTCTTCTGGTTCAGCATTCACGTTTAGTTTGGAATTAATCAGAATGACAGACTTCTGATGTAGAACAGACTTTGACACTAAAGTCTGGCAGTCTTCAGACTTTGAGTCTTGAGTCTGGCAGTCTTTAGACTTTGACAATATCCTTTACATGTTCTATCATCTGCATGGTCTATTACTTAACCATTAAACATGTTAGTAGCCTTTGATTTATTTTGTCATCTTCAAAACATCATAAGGGATTTCCCTAACAACAACTACCAGTAATCTGAAACAACACTTTACCAAAATGACTGCCGCCACTTTTGATAAAAGAATTTTCACTTGTCCTCCCTTGATCAAACAACATTAGAACATAGAAAGGCAGAAAAAAACACCAGCTGATCATTCTCCAGCTGAGCAGAACATGTCCACAGGTAAAATTGTGTAAAAATCACTTCAAGTCCTGAGCTCAGGTGGATTGCGAATCCAAGACTGAAAAGCCAATTACCCATCAACCATCTCTCCTTCCTCGCGCATATCCAAGACTTGAAAATGGACACAAGAAAACCATTTAACAGATGGCGACTATGTAAAACAGGGATAAGTACACTAATGGTGCCATAAGTTTTGTACGGCGCTCACTTTTGTGCCAAAAGTTTCTGCCAGATCACTTAAGTGCCAAATCGAAGAAAAAACGATTTGGTGCCACCGGCGAGAAATTCCGGCCAAAATGATTACGTGGCATTTATATATTTAAAAAAAAAAACGTTGTTCAGCTTTTAAACGACGCTGTTTTCCATCATCTTCAAGAAACGACGTCGTTTTGCCCTCATACGTGGACACCCTCGCAAAAATGATGCCGTTTAGCTCGTACGTGGATTGAAATTAGGGTTAGGGTTTCTTCCTCGCCACTCGGCCACTGTTGTTCGCCTGCCAACGCTCGGCCACCGTCGCTCGGCCACCATTGTAGATGCTCGACTAGGTGAGTAAGGAGAGAATGAGATTGTTGCTCAAACAAAAAGTCGCAGAAAGAATAGGAGGCGAGGGCGAAGGAGGAGGAGGAAGAAGAGGGGTCAAAGGTGCCGCTATTGGTGCGCTGCCGCCGCCGCCGTTGGTGCCGTTGTTGGTGTTGCTACTGGTGCACTGCTGGTGTTGCTGTTGGTGCCATTTGCTACTAGTGTCGCTCTTCAGGGAAGAAGTCGACATGCCTCCTCTCTCTCTCTCTCTCTCTCTCTCTCTCTCTCTCTCTCTCTCTCAATTTGGGGATTTAGGATTTCAATTTGAGGGAAAGAAGCCAAATGACGTCGTTTTTGTGGTTTAGATGCTGATTGTGCTCTCCGGCAAGCCACGTTAGCCTAAAAAATTAATATAAAAAATGCCACGTCGGATTTCCGGCCGATCAGATCAACATTTGCACCAAAGTGAGTGTTTTTCAAATTTTTTGGCACTTAAGTGATTTGACATAAACTTTTGGCACCAAAGTGAACGTCGTACACAACTTATGGCGCCATTAGTGTACTTATCCCTGTAAAACACATCGAGACACACCATGTCAAAACCAAACCAGAGGAAACAAAGGGGAGAATTAGGGCAAATAGGCCACAAGAGGCGAGGGGCAAATTGATACTTCAAAAACCGTCGAGGTCGAGAGTGAGCGTGACTAAAGTACGAGCCTCGAGGACGTGAGTTGAGCGAGTTGAAAGAGAGAGAGAGAGACGTCGGGAGCCTGATTTCGGGTTTCATTTATAGTGAAAAAAGAAAATTAAATGGGTGGTTCCACATATGAAATAAAGAACCAAACCGGTATCGACTTATTCAAGTTTTTAGGAACTGAAGATCGGTCCGGACGGTTCTGATTTGGACGATTTCTTTTTGCTCATCCTTACGGCTAACAACAGTACTTGACTCTTTATCGAGCTTTCATTTCTAGTAGGTGTTGGGTGAAGGTACATTTCCAAAAAACTGTAAAAATATTATAAAATGTTAAAAAAATTCAAGATGGAGTAAAGTGCCCTAAAATTAAGAGTTAATATCATGAAAAATCATCAAATTAGTACGTTTGTGATAAATTTATTCAAAATTAATTTTCGATTGTAAAAAACTTCAAATTAGTATACATGTGATGAGTTTACCCCAAACTAATTTTTTAACAACAGAAAACCTCAAATTAATATATTTGTGATAAATACACACTTCATTAGTTTCCATTAAATTGGATTAATACCACAAAAAACTACAAAACTACCAAACTAAGCATACAACCTCAAATTGTTATACTCATCAACTATCACGTATCATCGACTCAGAAATTTGACAGTAAAATTTAACAAAAAGTAAAAGATGATAAATTTGTTACATGTATACTAGTTTGATTTTTGTGGTCAAAAAATTAATTTGAGGTAAATGTATAATGACTGTACCAGTTTGGGCTTTTTCACGATTTCCTAAATTAAAGTATATCCAAACTAATGTATAGGAAGCAAAATCATGTCAGCTAGGACAGTTCATGGGACCTAGTCCTTAAATGAAATAGAAAACACGAATGCTACTCTTAAAGGGCAGTCTTACCAAGATCTCTACCAATAATGATGCTAAAAATATCAAAAAAGGAAGCATATTAAGTGCATAAAATGTCAAGAATTTCTCCACTCGCTTATATTTACAAAAAGCAAGCTCGTATGACGGTGAAATTTTAGACAACAATCAAAATCTTTTATATGTACGCACCTCCACAACAGGCAAAAATAAATGTTCCTTCTCACAGTAGGGCAAATAGTATTTACTATTCTTTCTTACACAAAACAAAAATAAATGTGATAATATATTTCTCACAGTTTATTGGAATATGGAGAATAGTTTACATATAGTCTATGAAATCTAAATACGCAACTTGATAATCTCTTAACACATTGTTCAACCGCACCAATCTAGAGAATTTGGCAAGCTTCTTTATATATGCATTTATCCCAATTGTACAAGTTGCCTCCATCGTGAAGACTATTATTTTCTAGCTAGCAGGTAGAATGTAGGACTCTTTCAACAAATTCCGTGAAATTTTGTGAAATGGTCCGTTTTCACATAGTACAATGCAACTTGTGGATGACTTCATATTTCTTTATTGTAGTACCCTCTACCGTCGGAAGTACTGACAACCAAGGTCGATGGGCCAAAGAAAAAGGTGTTTGAATTTTGTATAAATGGTTGGTGTTTGCCGTAGTCTCATTTTACCTCTAGGTGATGGTAGTAATTTCATGCTAGGGAATTGTAAATTACAATAATATTTGAACAAAGGATTATTTAATTAGCATCTGTTTAAGTAAATGGCTGACAGGATGAGCCTCTCGGGCTTCGGAAATCCGGGCTCGAAAAGCCCAAGCCGAAATGCGTCTATACGCGACAACGCAAGGTTTCTTATTCTCACGCTCTCGCCATGTACGATCGCATGTTTTCACGCATCCAGCCTGCTGATTCTTCCTCCATCGTTCGCCTCAACATCTGTTAGCATCGTCGCCCTCTTCTCTCTCGCTCTCGCCATGTACGATCGCATGTTTTAACGCAGAAAAAGAGAAAGAACTGGATACTGCCTGATAGTAGCTGGTCTAGCTTGGCGAGAAGAATGAGCAACCACCAAATTAATCAAGTAAGTCCTGCGAATTTCCCTTCCCTTTTCTGATCCTTGACTGTTGTGATTATTCACACTGAGAAAAAAAGAAAATATAATGTTGAAGGATAAGACCATTTCTTTCAATTCTGAGTTATGGTCCATTAATTAACATGATTCTGGCAAGCACTTAAAATTAAATCATACAAGTTCGATCTAATTCAGAGCGCCGAAATTACGTTAACTAACGTGTCTTAGCTAGACAGTCACTCAAGCATCAATTTTGTCTTCTCTTGGTTCAGTTACCGATTGCTTTCATCCTTCTAGAGAGGGTTAATCACACAAATAATTTCTAAACTTATGTCTACCATTTAATCAGTAGTACCAGGCCAGTGGCAGCCTTGCCTCCCTAGGTCCAAAAATTCCTTATATTCTTAGGTAGAAATTAATTTTTTTAAAAAGCAGTGACTTATATGTTATTTAGCTAGAAGCTTGTCTTACCTCCTCTAACCTCAAATCCTCAGTTCCCATCGCGTTTAATAATATTTCTGTATTTTATCTTGGTTGAATTTCATTCCAATTATTCTTCTTATGTAGTTTAAAACTATTCAGCATGGTTCTTACGCCTTTAACATCGATGGTAAGTAGCTCACAATAAGAACACCCCAATTAGTTTTAAAATTCACATGTTAGGGTCTAAAAGGTTGTCCTTGCTTGGTGGCTGGAGAGAGAAAATTTTGGGACTCAAATTCTTAAAAGGAGACCTGGATCCTTAGATTGCCAAAATTTAGTCTAGTGTCAAAAGTTAGGAAATATATATTTAAGTGTCAAAATCGAAGCAAAATAGATTAGTCAAGTGTTAACGGTGAGAAAATCTAGTCAAAATGCTAACATAACATTTTTTTTATGAGACAAGTGAAAAATGACGACGTGGCTAAATAAGCCAAAAAACGATATTATTTTGCATGCTAACGTGGTTAGTAAGCTAAAAACGACGCCGTAGCAATCACCAATTCAATCAAGTAAGTCATCATGAATTTCCCTTCCCTTTTCCGATCCTCCACTGTTAGATCATTTTTGTAATTTTTCCTAATATATTGATTTGTTTAAATTCGATGCCAGCTCCACATGTTCAATTCCGGTGCTTAGTTAGCATTTTCCATTAATAATCACACGCAAATGCAGAATTTGTCCTGAAAATTTATTCGGAAATTAGTTTTTTTTTTTTTTTTTTGAGGTGGGCGCCCCCAAGGAAGGGGAAGGGGGGGGGGTGTCACGCCCGATCCTCGGACGCGCGCACATCCTTCTACTTGGTCGATTTTATAATGCGATATCCCAGGACTATGTATCGCCGACCCTTTCTTTTCATTAAGCACATGCGGAAGCAGTTATAAATCCCCAGACAATAAAACAATGGGATAGGAAAGTAGGCCATATTTTTCATATTGAAATTCACAACCACACTTTCATTAACAGCACAACTCATAAAATATTTACAATACTATTTACAACATACTTGTCTCATACCTATCTATGCTAAGACAGGGTGCACAAAAGGGATGGGATCTCAATCCACATCTGGGTCGTATTCAAGATCCCTCTCTGGATCATCTTCTACTTCAAAATACTTTCTCCCCTTCAGGTTCTTCCTCCTCAGCTTTTCCTCAGGGTCCTGAAATGGTTATTCAATAACCAATGAGACCACGTCTCAGCGAGTCCTACCCACTAAGACCCGATTAGTAAACTAATACGCCCTAAGGGCTGCCTAAGCACATCATGGGTCAGAAGACTTACCTTGGCTTCAGTTTCCTTCCTGCAAGTCAGTTCAAATAATAAATACTGATAATCATAGTACCCAATCAATCAGATCGACTTAACGATCAATCGACTCAGTCGATTACATGTCATCAAAACCATTACATGGTCATTCCGACTCTTCATTCTTGACTCTGAATCACGACCCTATAGGCATAATTTATTTTTAGTGGAATCACGGCCCCACTCGGCAAATTTTCTAGACTTGGTGGCATCACGGCCCCACTTGGTAAATGTTCTCAACTTGGTGGCATCACGGCCCCACCTGGCAATTTTACTCAATCCGGTGGCATCACGGCCCCACTGGCAAATGTTCTCAACTTGGTGGCATCACGGCCCCACCTGGCAATTTTACTCAATCTGCGGTGGCATCACGGCCCCACCCGGCAAATGTTCTCAACTTGGTGGCATCACGGCCCCACGGCAATTTTACTCAATAACGGTGGCATCACGGCCCCACCCGGCAAATGTTCTTTAATCCAACTCACAACCTCACATAGTTACTTTCCCTTCAAGTACCGACATTTTCCAATTTTGGGACAATTTCTCATATTCACCAATTTCACTAAAATTTCATAATCCGATCCTCGAATAAATAAACGAAAGCACCATTGGAATCAGCACAAAATTTCGGTCGTCGGCTATCCGACCTAATTTCCGGAAAATAAATAAATAATTAAATAATTACGAAAAATATTAAATAAATGTAATAAATCCAACTTAGGCCCGTTATAGCCTAATTGGAAGCCGATACGAACCCGGAAAATTACCGAGACTCGTTCCATAAATAACATGGCATGCCTACTTGCTAATGTCTATTTCTAACCACCTAACATGCATCATTAAGTCTCTAATTTAATTGATCTAAACTAATCTAACCACCTAATTGCATTTAATTAAATCTAACCAACCCCTAAACGTATTTAGCAAACTAATAGAGCATTAGTGAGAAAAACTCACTTGGAAAAAGCGGGGATCGAATCACCGCGACGGCGGCCGAAAACGGGCTCGCGACGACTCCCACGATCTTGGACCGGGCCTTGACCTTGGCCCAACAAATCTCAGCCCAACTGAGATTTGTTCTTGCACTAGACTGGGCTTCTTTTAGACTGGGCTGAACTCAACTGGACTTGCGGCTTGCTGGACTTGAAATTGAACTGAAAATGGGCTGCTTGCTGGGCCAGAATTAAACTGAAAATGGGCTCTCTCTTTGGGCTGAAATAAGCCAAATTGATAGGCTTCAATTCTAATTGATGATGGGCTGAGTTTCCTTGGGCTGATGGGCCAACCAAGAGGCAACAAAAGCTGCCGATGGGCCTCTGGACTGCAAGGCCAATGTTGCTGAAATCTACGGCAGCTGGACTCCACGAGCTGAGTTGGGCCGAATGTTGGACTGGGGAAGCTCGAGCGTGAAGATGGAAGAAACGGAAGCAGCTTGCGTCTCTGTGGTGTCTCGGACGTGTGGAGGGAGAGATCTCTCGGTGGAGCTGGCCACGTGGATGAAGAGGGAGCAGCTTCAGTCTTCAATTCGGTGGAGAAGCAAAATCAAGATGGAGCAGCTACGGCGTCGTTGGCAGCTTGCGAGAAGACACGGAGCAGCAGTCCGTTGGACGGATGGCGAGCTGAGAATTTCGGTGTTGCAGCTGGCGGAACACCGAACTTGCAGTGGTCCAAGACGAGGGGAGGGCTTCAATCGAGTGTTGACCGAGTGGGGTTGAAGGTGCGCAAACCGGTGAAGCTGAAATCAAATTGCTGCCGACAAAGCCTAGTGGAGGACGCGGCTTTGATCTTCGGTGCAGCTGTTCTTCGGTCCAACCTTCAATGGACTCCTCTGGGCGTGCAAGGATGAGAAGATGGCCGACCAAACTTAGTGGAATCGTGGGCTTCAAGCGGTCAACCAAGGAGCTTCGGTGTTGCTGTTGTTGACCAAAGGGACAATTTATAGTGGAGATGTCCGCTTGAACTTCTAGCCGCGTGGAGAGGAGGACACCGTTTGTCGGCTTACGGTCAAATGGCAGCGACAAAGAAGAAACTGCTTCGGTGGAGTTTCGGTCTTCAAGGTTTCGTGAATGCCTACTGCTGGACACGCGAAGGAGAGGGAACCGCTGGCGTGGACGCGTGAAGAAGCAGCTTCACTGGCTTCGGTCTTCGAGGGCTTCAACTCGGTGGAAGTTGTTGACCGAAGATGGGCAGCTCGTGGACGAAGATGGAGTCTTCGCTGGCGCGGCTGTTTGCTCGAGTTGAAGACGCGGACGTGAGGAGCAGCTTCGGTTTCTCTCTTTTGGTTGAGGTCGTCGAATGGAGGGGTAGAGGAGAGAGAGCGAGAGTGACCGGTTGGTGGGGTGAGAGAGAGATGGATAAGAGTGAAAAGTGAGAGTTGGGCTCCACTTGGTTGGATATTTCACAAAATATCTTCCAAAATCACTCTTGGCCATGTAAGAATACTTGGCCTTCAATAGGCCATCAAAACACCCTCTTCTAGAAGACAAAGTGGTCCAAAGGTTGTGGCTTTGTGGGGTACACGAATTTTGGCACAAGCCCTCCTCAATTGGACATTGAACTTGCTTGATTTAAATTCATTTGACCTCTACATAATCAATTGGCACTTCAATGCCTCAATTGACAATTTCCCTCATCCAATCCTCCATCATGCTTCTCAATTTCAAAATCAAAGTTATCTTCGACATTTTCTGCATAAAAACAACCCGGCGACGACTTTTTCCCAAAAAGTGTCGGATGTCAGAAAAATCTTCTGAGACTGAGTTGATGCTCCTAAAATTTATTGTGACATGGCCAAAACTTCAATTTCTGAAATCGGACTCGAATTGGCGGTTAATTTTCATTCGGCGCGTTTTTAGCGTGACCTAGACTATCGGGTAGTTTTCAGAACTTTTTAAGGCAAATGACCCGTGGTCGATTTTCTTCGAGCCACTATGAACCCACTCGACTCAATGGCGACTCTTGATTGTCGTGAAAATCTATAGGATTCAATTACGGACACAGGGTACCAAAACAATAAGAAAATCAGTCTAGTATCGGCCGACGAGAATTTTCTAATTCAGTGGTGTCACCCACGATTAGTCACATATCTCTATCGATCCAGTCTATCTCTTGATTTCAAATCGATTTTTAACTGTGCCGTAGTGACCTCTAAAGATGGACACGGTCAAGAAGTCGATTCCTGATCGAGTTCTCAAGTCTATTGCTTTAAAATGCCTTAATCATTTCCCCAGATAGTCTAGTTATCTCGAGAGTGATCGGCTCTGAGAATAACCCTATAGACGCGTTAATGAAATGCCCGATTTATTCAGTAGAAGACAGGGTTGAAAATTCTGGATGTCACAACTCTTCCCCCCTTATAAAAATTTCGTCCTCGAAATTTAAATCTTACAAGACTTGATCAAAAAGGTGGGGGTACAATTCTCTTATTGACTCCTCAGTCTCCCATGTTGCTCCTTCTGTACCGTGGTGTTGCCAGACCACTTTGACCAACGGGATGGTCTTTGTACGCAGAACTTGCTCTTTGCGATCAACAATTTGGACCGGTCTTTCGACGTATGACACACAGTCATCCACGTCCAATTCCTCGAAATTGAGCATGTGGGTCGGGTCAGGTTCATACTTCCTCAACATCGACACATGAAAGACATCATGCATTTGCGCAATCTTGGCGGCAACGCAAGACGATACGCTAAGGTCCCGATTCTCTCAAGAATCTCAAATGGACCTACGTACCTCGGACTCAGTTTGCCTTTCTTACCAAAGCGCGAAGTTCCCCTCATTGGTGATACTTTTAGAAAAACGTGATCACCAACTTGGAATTCCAAAGACCTCCGGCGCTTATCTGCGTAACTTTTCTGCCCGCTCTGCGCTGTCTTTAATCTGTCTCTGATCACTGCCACGGCATCTACTGATTGTTGAACCAACTCTGGGCCTGTTATCTTTCTTTCCCCGACTTCATCCCAACATACTGGAGTTCTGCACGCTCTGCCATACAGTGCTTCAAAAGGAGCCATCTGAATACTCTGTTGATAACTGTTGTTGTAGGCGAATTCTACCAGATGAAGTTAATCTTCCCAACTTCCCTTGAAGTCTATAACACATGCTCTCAGCATGTCCTCGAGGGTCTGTATTGTCCTCTCGGACTAGCCATCCGTCTGAGGATGATATGCCGTACTGTACTGAAGCTTTGTACCAAGAGCACTCTGCAAGCTCTTCCAAAAAGCAGCAGTAAATCTCGGGTCTCTATCAGATGTTATCGTAACCGGCACTCCATGCATTCGAACCACTTGGTGCACATATAGGTCTGCGTGCCTATCCAAACTGAGGTCTTTTCGAACTGCAATGAAGTGAGCCGACTTTGTCAATCTATCGACTACCACCCAGATCGAATCATTCCCTCTCTGACTCCTTGGTAGTCCAGTCATGAAATCCATCGTGATATGTTCCCATTTCCATTCTGGGATTGCGAGAGGTTGCAGAAGTCCTCCTGGCTTGCAATGCTGAGCTTTTACTTGTTGACAGGTCAAACACTTGGCCACATGTTTGGCGATATCCGCCTTCATACCTGACCACCAATAGTGTTGACGCAAATTCTGATACATCTTAGTGCTTCCAGGATGGATGCTGTAGCTGCTACGATGTGCTTCAGATAAGATTTCTTCTCTAAGCTCTACATCATCAGGTACAACCAATCGTCCTTGGAATCTTAGTGTTCCGTCATCAGCAAATCTGAAAATCAGCCTTTCTTTTCTCTGCATCCTCCTGAAGAATTCTCTGCACATCCAGGTCTGTTAGTTGGAGTTGTTTAATTCTGACCTGGACATCCGGTTCAATTCTGAGGGTGGCCATAAAACTCGAGAGGTGGCCTACCTCAAATTTGAATACCGAATCCCGAGCTCTCTCGATTAAGTTCCACTCCTTAATCAGTATATGAGCCACTGAAGACTTTCGACTCAATGCATCGGCAACCTTATTCGCCTTTCCTGGGTGATACAGAATGTCACAGTCGTAGTCTTTCAGCAATTCCATCCATCGGCGCTGTCTCATGTTCAACTCCTTCTGAGAGAATAGATACTTAAGACTCTGATGGTCCGTGAAGATCTGAAACTTTTCCCCGCACAAGTAATGTCTCCAAATCTTCAGGGCAAATATAATGGCTGCGAGCTCTAAGTCATGCGTTGGATAGTTCAATTCATGAGGTCTCAACTGACGAGAAGCGTACGCAACAACCCTACCATGTTGCATCAGCACGCAACCCAACCCCTTAAATGATGCATCACAATAAATTTCGAATCCTCCAGGACCCGATGGAATTGTCAGCACAGGTGCGGTAGTCAGCTTTTCCTTCAGCTCTTGAAAACTACGCTCGCACTTGTCTGTCCATATGAACTTCTCGTTTTTCTTCGGGAGCTTTGTCAGAGGCGATGCTATCGATGAGAACCCTTCCACAAACCATCTGTAATAACCTGCTAACCCCCAGAAAACTTCTGATTTCTGTCACTGATGTCAGTCTCGGCCACTTGATCACGGTTTCTATCTTGCTCGGGTCGACGGAGATTCCTTCTCCGGAAATCACATGACCTAAGAACGCAACACGAGTCAACCAAACTCACATTTGCTAAACTTAGCATACAGGTGATGAGTTCTTAAGGTCTGAAGCACTAATCTCAGATGATTCTCATGCTCTTCATCACTTCTCGAATAGACTAAGATGTCATCAACGAACACAATCACAAACTAATGATCCACTTATTCATTGAACGTTTTGTTTGTCAAATCCATGACATAAACTGGAGTGTTCACCAAGCCAAACGATCTTACAATACTCTCGTAAAGACCATATCAAGTACGAACAGCTGTCTTTCATACAACCTCCTTCCTGGTTCGTAACTAGCGACTTCATAATCTCAAGTCGACCTTTAAAACATCGATACTCTTTATAACTAGTCACACCATTCATTGATCTTTGGCAAAGAACACTTGTCCTTGATCTTCACCTAATTGAGTTGACGATAGTTGATGCACACTCGCAATAAACCATCTTTCTTCTTTTCACAAACAAAACTGATGTTTCCCAAAAGTGATGCACCGATATACACGAATTCCTCATTCATCAATCTTCACATTTGCATCTTCAATTCTACCACTTTAGACAACAACAGCTGGTAAGAAGTCTTCGAGAGCGGCTCTATCCTGGTGCTATCTCAATTGCAATTTCAATCTTTCTTTTTAGCGGTAACCCAAGCAATTCCTTTGGAACCATCTTATAAATTTTCTGTATCACGGCCACCTTCTTCTCATTCTATTTCTTAACTGACACATCCACTACAGCTGTCAAATCAATCTTGGCAACCTCCGTCTAACAAACGGATTGTCTTTAGCCAACGAGATTAATGAAATCGAATATTCTTTTCGACTCCCAATAACCTCGATACTTTCATATGCTAATGGATTAAACTGGTTCCATGACCAAAATTCATTATCACAAGATGCTCTATGAACTCATACTATTCATGTGGTGTTGAACTCACACCTCAGCAACTAGTCAAGCACAACTATTGCTAGTGATTCCCTTCTCTTTCACTTTTACTTCAACAGTTTAAGTTCTACGAACTTAGCACAAAACTCTGCTACGTTACTCTGATAAAATCACCTCCAATACATTCTTTCTCTAATCGGTGCAAGATCAATTCTACTCCCATTCCTTTCGCCATCCTAGTGGTGTTCTGCCGCAGTAGCGATGCCTATAATACCTTGGACTTCCACTGACAATCCTTCACCTGATGGCCATGCTAGTCATCATCACAACATGTTCTAGTCATACTCGGACACTGGATTTATCCATACTTTCTTCTACAATTCTGACACCTATCTGATGCATCTTTTATCTTTTATTAGGCGAAAGCATGCACTCTTTCTGGTTGCCCCATCATTCTGCTAGGATCACTTCCGACCAGATATCTCTACTGGCTATACTCCAAACAATTTCGCGTCCTAGGAAGGACATAATACCGATCTCCATCATCACGTCCTGAAACAACTTGATCTATTTGACTCGGTGCTGGCTTGACTATCCCACCCTTCCTCGTGAGTGGAATAGAATGCTTTTCTCTCGACCTCGGTCTTTTTCCTGACCGATTTCCATTTCTGCCTGAACTGGATCTATACCTCAACTCGAATGCAATGACTCGCTCCTGGATCACATTTCCACTCTGGATCTCAACATGTGAGGTGACAACGGCGGCTTGATAACGACAACAACAGCGGCTTGATCCTGAGCTTGCTGGCTCATCCAATTCCCAAGGAACACTAGCATCAGAACAATCCTATCGAACTTAGGATCATTCGACGCTGCTACACTAGTACCAACCTGCGGTGGTACTCTTACACTCGAGCTGGCCAGAGTCAACACTCTGCCACAACCACCTCGGGTACTGACCTTAGTCAGTGCATCATCCCGAGTTACAAAGGACATTGTCCTCTTACTAGGAGTTCTCAGCTCCTGCTCGCTCATGGTCCAGTCTTTACACTGCAACCGACTTCCAAACCCACATTGGATTAGAAGGTGAGCGATCCACACACCACAAATAATTTTAGCATTCAGCTAACATAAACATGCACCGGCATGAATTTAAAGGCCTTTCCTACTAACTATCCCATGGTCAACGCTCCTTATCACTCCAATCTTAAACTTCGCTCTGATACCACAAAAATGGGATGTCACGCCCCGATCCTCGGACGCGCGCACATCCTTCTACTTGGTCGATTTTATAATGCGATATCCCAGGACTATGTATCGCCGACCCTTTCTTTTCATTAAGCACATGCGGAAGCAGTTATAAATCCCCAGACAATAAAACAATGGGATAGGAAAGTAGGCCATATTTTTCATATTGAAATTCACAACCACACTTTCATTAACAGCACAACTCATAAAATATTTACAATACTATTTACAACATACTTGTCTCATACCTATCTATGCTAAGACAGGGTGCACAAAAGGGATGGGATCTCAATCCACATCTGGGTCGTATTCAAGATCCCTCTCTGGATCATCTTCTACTTCAAAATACTTTCTCCCCTTCAGGTTCTTCCTCCTCAGCTTTTCCTCAGGGTCTTGAAATGGTTATTTAATAACCAATGAGACCACGTCTCAGCGAGTCCTACCCACTAAGACCCGATTAGTAAACTAATACGCCCTAAGGGCTGCCTAAGCACATCATGGGTCAGAAGACTTACCTTGGCTTCAGTTTCCTTCCTGCAAGTCAGTTCAAATAATAAATACTGATAATCATAGTACCCAATCAATCAGATCGACTTAACGATCAATCGACTCAGTCGATTACATGTCATCAAAACCATTACATGGTCATTCCGACTCTTCATTCTTGACTCTGAATCACGACCCTATAGGCATAATTTATTTTTAGTGGAATCACGGCCCCACTCGGCAAATTTTCTAGACTTGGTGGCATCACGGCCCCACTTGGTAAATGTTCTCAACTTGGTGGCATCACGGCCCCACCTGGCAATTTTACTCAATCTGGTGGCATCACGGCCCCACCTGGCAAATGTTCTCAACTTGGTGGCATCACGGCCCCACCTGGCAATTTTACTCAACGGGTGGCATCACGGCCCCACCGGCAAATGTTCTCAACTTGGTGGCATCACGGCCCCACCTGGCAATTTTACTCAATCTGGTGGCATCACGGCCCCACCTGGCAAATGTTCTTTAATCCAACTCACAACCTCACATAGTTACTTTCCCTTCAAGTACCGACATTTTCCAATTTTGGGACAATTTCTCATATTCACCAATTTCACTAAAATTTCATAATCTGATCCTCGAATAAATAAACAGAAAGCACCATTGGAATCAGCACAAAATTTCGGTCGTCGGCTATCCCAGCCTAATTTCCGGAAAATAAATAAATAATTAAATAATTACGAAAAATATTAAATAAATGTAATAAATCCAACTTAGGCCCGTTATAGCCTAATTGGAAGCCGATACGAACCCGGAAAATTACCGAGACTCGTTCCATAAATAACATGGCATGCCTACTTGCTAATGTCTATTTCTAACCACCTAACATGCATCATTAAGTCTCTAATTTAATTGATCTAAACTAATCTAACCACCTAATTGCATTTAATTAAATCTAACCAACCCCTAAACGTATTTAGCAAACTAATAGAGCATTAGTGAGAAAAACTCACTTGGAAAAAGCGGGGATCGAATCACCGCGACGGCGACGCGACGGCGGCCGAAAACGGGCTCGCGACGACTCCCACGATCTTGGACCGGGCCTTGACCTTGGCCCAACAAATCTCAGCCCAACTGAGATTTGTTCTTGCACTAGACTGGGCTTCTTTTAGACTGGGCTGAACTCAACTGGACTTGCGGCTTTTTGGACTTGAAATTGAACGAAAATGGGGCTGCTTGGGCGTAATTAAACTGAAAATGGGCTCTCTCTTTGGGCTGAAATAAGCCAAATTGATAGGCTTCAATTCTAATTGATGATGGGCTGAGTTTCCTTGGGCTGATGGGCCAACCAAGAGGCAACAAAAGCTGCCGATGGGCGGACCGCAAGGCCAATGTTGCTGAAATCTACGGCAAGCATTTGGACTCCACGAGCCGAGTTGGGCCGAATGTTGGACCGGGGAAGCTCGAGCGTGAAGATGGAAGAAACGGAAGCGGCTTGCGTCTGTGGTGTCTCGGACGTGTGGAGGGAGAGATCTCTCGGTGGAGCTGGCCACGTGGATGAAGAGGGAGCAGCTTCGGTCTTCAATTCGGTGGAGAAGCAAAATCAAGATGGAGCGGCTACGGCGTCGTTGGCGGCTTGCGAGAAGACACGGAGCGCGGTCCGTTGGACGGATGGCGAGCTGAGAATTTCGGTGTTGCGGCTGGCGGAACACCGAACTTGCAAAGTGGTCCAAGATGAGGGGAGGGCTTCAATCGAGTGTTGACCGAGTGGGGTTGAAGGTGCGCAAACCGGTGAAGCTGAAATCAAATTGCTGCCGACAAAGCCTAGTGGA
The DNA here is from genome assembly GCA_017140185.1 of Eucalyptus polyanthemos subsp. polyanthemos. Lineage (NCBI taxonomy): Eukaryota > Viridiplantae > Streptophyta > Magnoliopsida > Myrtales > Myrtaceae > Eucalyptus > Eucalyptus polyanthemos. The sequence goes on along the minus strand of CM029464.1, from coordinate 30,953,613 downwards.
GGACGCGGCTTTGATCTTCGGGTCTGCTCATTCTTCGGTCCAACCTTCAATGGACTCCTCTGGGCGTGCAAGGATGAGAAGATGGCCGACCAAACTTAGTGGAATCGTGGGCTTCAAGCGGTCAACCAAGGAGCTTCGGTGTTGCTGTTGTTGACCAAAGGGACAATTTATAGTGGAGATGTCCGCTTGAACTTCTAGCCGCGTGGAGAGGAGGACACCGTTTGTCGGCTTACGGCCAAATGGCAGCGACAAAGAAGAAACTGCTTCGGTGGAGTTTCGGTCTTCAAGGTTTCGTGAATGCCTACTGCTGGACACGCGAAGGAGAGGGAACCGCTGGCGTGGACGCGTGAAGAAGCAGCTTCACTGGCTTCGGTCTTCGAGGGCTTCAACTCGGTGGAAGTTGTTGACCGAAGATGGGCAGCTCGTGGACGAAGATGGAGTCTTCGCTGGCGCGGCTGTTTGCTCGAGTTGAAGACGCGGACGTGAGGAGCAGCTTCGGTTTCTCTCTTCCGCTGGTTGAGGTCGTCGAATGGAGGGGTAGAGGAGAGAGAGCGAGAGTGACCGGTTGGTGGGGTGAGAGAGAGATGGATAAGAGTGAGAAGTGAGAGTTGGGCTCCACTTGGTTGGATATTTCACAAAATATCTTCCAAAATCACTCTTGGCCATGTAAGAATACTTGGCCTTCAATAGGCCATCAAAACACCCTCTTCTAGAAGACAAAGTGGTCCAAAGGTTGTGGCTTTGTGGGGTACACGAATTTTGGCACAAGCCCTCCTCAATTGGACATTGAACTTGCTTGATTTAAATTCATTTGACCTCTACATAATCAATTGGCACTTCAATGCCTCAATTGACAATTTCCCTCATCCAATCCTCCATCATGCTTCTCAATTTCAAAATCAAAGTTATCTTCGACATTTTTCGCATAAAAACAACCCGGCGACGACTTTTTCCCAAAAAGTGTCGGATGTCGAAAAATCTTCCGAGACCGAGTTGATGCTCCTAAAATTTATTGTGACATGGCCAAAACTTCAATTTCGAAATCGGACTCGAATTGGCGGTTAATTTTCATTCGGCGCGTTTTTAGCGTGACCTAGACTATCGGGTAGTTTTCAGAACTTTTTAAGGCAAATGACCCGTGGTCGATTTTCTTCGAGCCACTATGAACCCACTCGACTCAATGGCGACTCTTGATTGTCGTGAAAATCTATAGGATTCAATTACGGACACAGGGTACCAAAACAATAAGAAAATCAGTCTAGTATCGGCCGACGAGAATTTTCTAATTCAGTGGTGTCACCCACGATTAGTCACATATCTCTATCGATCCAGTCTATCTCTGATTTCAAATCGATTTTTAACTGTGCCGTAGTGACCTCTAAAGATGGACACGGTCAAGAAGTCGATTCCTGATCGAGTTCTCAAGTCTATTGCTTTAAAATGCCTTAATCATTTCCCCAGATAGTCTAGTTATCTCGAGAGTGATCGGCTCTGAGAATAACCCTATAGACGCGTTAATGAAATGCCCGATTTATTCAGTAGAAGACAGGGTTGAAAATTCTGGATGTCACAGGGGGGGCAGGGGGAGGATGTTTGGAGATTAGTTTAAGGGTCATATATTTCCCAAAAAATAGTATGATGACCAAAATCAAAAACTGGCAAGAGTATATACAAGGACAGTTTTCGTAAGTAGCCCTTAATGAAAGGGAAGCACATGAAGAACCATTTTAAGAACATGAAAAACCATCATCTTGCTTTACTCTGTGCTTATTATCACATTAATTATGTTGTCACCAATACAGCATGCTGGGATCTATGACCGTTCCATGGTGCAAGATCATGTCTCAATCCACATCGAGAATATGCTTCACAATATGCCTGCCACTTCACCAGAGCATAGTATATTTAGGGTTCATCATCAACTGCGCGAAGTCAACGAGAAAGCCTATGAACCAGTAATTCTAGCCATCGGTCCTTATCACTATGGAAATGGCAAGTTCAAATTCATGGAGGAGCAAAAACTGCGATACCTGCAGCAATTGCTGGAGGAGAAAGGAGGAAGCGTCGACAGGTATGTGCTGGAACTTGGGGACCTGGAACAGCAGGCGCGTAATTGCTATGCGGAAACCGTTGACCTCACCCAAGAAGAGTTTCTTAAAATGATGCTCGTTGATGGCTGTTTCATCGTTGAGTTCTTCCGTAAGTTCAAAATGAAGAAACTGAGAAACAAAAACGACCCGGTTATGCATGATTGGGGGGGGATTCAATCCAGCATTAAGCGCGATTTACTGCTGCTAGAGAACCAACTCCCACTCTTCGTCTTGAGCAAGCTATATGACCTGACTAAAGGTCCGGACGAGCATCATGGGTTCAGCGAAGTCGCCATCATGTACTTCAATTCTCAAGTAGAAGGCCCCGGCCGAAATTTGACGATTGGCAACGGGGAACATCTTCTGCATCTATATCACACGTGGCGCACTTCTGGCTTGCCTGAAACGCCCCGGCTAAACTGCATACCAGTCATGCCCTCGGCGATTGAGCTAAGGGAGTCAGGAGTCAGGTTTAGGGCTGCGCAAGGGCGCCAACTGAGCGACATCAAATTCGAGAATGGGACACTCGAGATACCGGTCTTGCATGTAGAGGACAACACCGAATCAAAATTTCGAAACCTGATCGCGTACGAGCAGCATGGTCAAAGCAGAGACATCGACTACTTCACAGATTATGTGACCTTCATGGATTGCCTCATAAACTCTTCAAAGGACGTTGAGGTGCTTCGCCGCGCAGGGATTATTAAGAACTACTTGGGCGATGACAAGGTGGTTGCACAGATGTTCAACAAGATCGGTGACAATGTCAGTGTATCCGATTCCTATTACTCCGAGATCTTCCAAAATGTGAATGCACATTGCAATAAGAGGAGGAACGTCTGGATGGCGAAACTGAGGAGGGAATATTTCCATAGTCCTTGGGCTTTCTTGTCCGTTCTCGCAGCCATTGTGTTGCTCCTTCTCACAGCAGCACAAACAGTATTTACTATTCTTCCTTACACAAAGTAAAGTTAATGTGATCAATGCCGGCTCATATATTTCTATAGCCAATAGTATTATCTTGGTTTTCCAATGAGGACGAATCACATGTGCTTAAAGAAAAATAGGGGAAAGTATTTATGCTTTAAATGATGTCCATAAGTCTCTCTTCATTTGGAACTAGATGATTACAACAGAAAACCAACAGGACATTAGCAACCAAGTTGGTATATGGTTCAAAAAGAAAGGAAAAAAGAGGTAAAACCAACTTAGATGATTACAATATATATGGTAGGATCACCCTACGAAGTCTCTTCTTCCCACAAAAATATCCAGCTGGTTCTCTGATCATGCTTGACCTAAAAAAGAGTTACAATTCAACTTGGACTACAACTAAAAAGAACACGCAGGAGCTTCGTATCTCTGAACGATTTGATGGAATCCACATCAATAGGAGAAGTTCTCCAAATGATATTATCAGCAACCTCTGAATCAGGATGGATACTCCCAAAAACAAAATCAGCCTTTGGACTGTCTCCTGATCAGCTATACTTGCATTAATAGAAAGGCCATGCTACTCTGTAAGAAAACAGCAAACCAATGAGCTTCATAACATCAGCCTTATTTTGCTGATAAATTTGTCTAAAACAGCCCAAGTGAGGGAAGCAATTGTTCCATGGGAAGCCTTATTGGAACAACATTAAATTCTCATAGAAATCAACCAACATTTAATAACAGAAATGCAGGTATAATTCCTATTAGGATGGTCTAAAGCACATTCATTCATGTCAGCCAACAAAATATGCAATTAGCAAGGAGGTAAGTTTATTCACCTCCTTTCTCTGCACATTTGATTTCATGCATTTAATAACAAAACTAGAATTAGTTTAAAGTCTCTAAACACAGACTCAATAAATAGTACATCCACCAAGCATTCATCCTTGTAACAACATTTTCCAAATTGCACAACACATCTCTCCTTCCTACCAAACCAAGCACAATGCACCCAATGACACAACAACATCACATGATCAGCAGATAGTACATCCATCACAGGTTAGAAGCCACAGGTTAGCAGGTCCAATAAGTCTTAAAAGCAAACATGTACATGAAATATGTATAATAACCCCATGTGGCACTTCTCATGTGATTAGTATGCTCATAGGAGTTAGTTGAATCTTCATTCATATCCGACCAAGAAGACACTTCCTCCCTTGCCGCTTTTGGCATTTGTTTTTTTTATTTGGTGTTTGACCATTTGTTTTGGTTGTCAATGCAAAATATAATCCATCTCTTCCGATGAGCATGTAAGAAGAAGAACCACAACTTGTAAAGGTAAGAAACGCAATACTGAAGGGTAATAAAATACTAATCACAAACCAAAAACTCTTCACAGGAATCTTGACGAGGCAAAAAGGCACTCACTCTTGTAAGGGCATAACCAAAGAGCAAGAAAACACCAGAAAACGGGGTGAAAAGAATAAGAAAAAACAGCAGACAGTATAAACAACAATGGATTTGGAACAATTAGAACTCCTAATCACTCGCCTAAGTTGATGAAAGGTCCATTTGGATCAATCTTGGTCAACAATTGTGGATTTGGTGAGGAACAGAGAGAGATGAAAACACAAACAAAGAATCCTAAAATTTTGTCCAATTCGACTTAAGCAACCAAGAGAAAGCCCAAAACAGCACCACTGTGGTCCAGGTAAGCTATCAAAATGAATAGCTACTAAAGAAATGGTTACTCACAGTAGTTTAAGTACATGCTTTTACCAATTGGGCATTGTAAGCAAAATATTAGTGTAATTAAACCAAGGATCTAAGGAAAACTACAAAAATGGAAAGGGGGGCATATCATGGGTACAAAGCTAATTTTCAACTTAACCAAGGATGTTAAGGATTCTTGCTAATGTGAAAGACTTCAAGTATCATAAAGTTTAAACAAGCAGGGTAAAATATGGCTCGCTTCCATATATATATTCATGCAGAAGCGATGCAATCACAAAGTTGAAAGGGAAAAGTTATCATATGATATACTACTTGACATAGTATATTAATTAGTTGAGTACCCTCACTGGATAAATTAGACAACTTGAAGCCTCAAGAGAATATAATCTGTTGGAGAACAAATACCAGCTATTCATTCCATCTGAAGAAAAGAAGGCTGCAGGATTCCGTAATAGAAGCAAACAAAGACAAGTTTTCCACATTCTTTTGCTGAAATTAAAGAGGCAGGTCCTACACTCAAGGCTCTTAGGCCCATTATGCTTCAGAGATCAATCTTACACCAAACTGATGAGGAACTGTAAAATTGCCCTTACTCTTTCTTAATGTTCTGCAGTCAGTCTCCATCCATGCAAGATGAGCACAAATACTAGATATTCATTCCATCTGAAGAAAAGGAGGCCCCAGGATTCTGTAATAGAAGCAAACAAAGACAAACTTTCCACACTCTTTGGCTGAAATTAGAGAGGCTGATCCTACACTCAAGGCTCTTAGGCCCATTATGCTTCAGAGATCAATCTTACACCAAACTAATGAGGAAACTGTAAAATTGCCCTTACACTTTCTTAATGTTCTGCAGTCAGTCTCCATCCATGCAATATGAGCACAGGAACAAGACGGACACCAACATAGAGAAGAAAAGCTACATGTGAAAGCTGCTAACCAACAGAAAAGCAGTTTAACTCTGGAGTCACCCATTAGAAATTTTACAACTGGATCCAAATTTTTCATGTCAAATAAATAACTAAGACCATACAATGCACAATAAATATTAAAGCTGGGCAACCTTTTGTCACACACACACACACAAAGGTTGTCAGGATTGGGATCCTAAGTAGGATCCTTCCAAAGTCTTCGAGATCGGATCAAGATCGTAAGATCCTACAAGTATTAAATTCTTGCTTAAATCAGTGTAATTAAACGCATATTAACCTTCAAAAGAGGGATAGTGAAGCTAAAAGGTACTCAGGTTTAAATTCTTGGTCGCCAGTTTTTCCACTAACAATTAAAGTACCACATCAAAGAAATTAAAAAAATGTAAAAGCATAAAATCTCCTTGCCCTAGTTTTTTAGGCGGATTGAATAGGATCACAACAATCGCCATAATAATAAAGAAGAAGGCTGCCGAGAAATTACTTTCCTGCCTTTTCCGAATTTCTAATCTCTCTCTTGTAACGCATATTCTCTCTCTTGTGATACATATCATCTCGTTCTTTATTTCAAAGGATAAAATATTATTTACCTCAATCTAGGACTCTCCCCCATCCTTCATAGCAAACCTCACTTTCACTGGCAATTCTAGGTTTTTCAACTGTTTAAAGTTTAGAGACAGTTCTAATCAGTACACATCCAAAGAAATTATGCTACTAGGCCAAGTCAAATCGTGCGCCAACTTCTCAAGGATGTTAGAGGTCTCTCTCATCTGGTTGCAGAAGGACATAAGGTTTGTGTCTCTCGTCTCCAAAGGAGAGCACAGTTCAGAGAGCCAACGGTGGTCGATGCCCATCTCATCATTTATTCAAGACTGAAGAAGAAGAAGAGATGGTGTCTCTGCACTTCTTCGCTTTCTACTGTTCATTCATCTTCATCCCTTTTTCTTAATTCTCCAAGCCTTATATTTTCCAAATGGAGCCTGAACATGATTAAGAAGAAAGTGGCACATGCGCTAGGGGACGGAGGCCCAATTTCATATTTGCTCCAGCTGAAAAGGAAGAATTGCCTTCTAAAGCTTGAGCAGTGGCATCGTAGTTGGGATCACAATCCTAAGATACAGATTAGACCACTGCAGACTACCATTTTTCTTAGAATCCAGATTGTTCAAAATTTTTGAGTCGTAGGATCATATGATCGTGATCCTACAATCTGGATCGTGATCCTAACAACCATGCACGCACGCACGCACGCACGCACATGCACAGAAAAGAGTCTTGTGATGGTGCGAAAGAAAGTACAACAAAGAAGGAGACCGCAGGTCAGATTGAACAACATACTTGGTCCCAAACCCCCAACAGCTAATTTCTCAAAGCAAAACAGTAAAAAATCATCAACAAAGGGCCTTTTGAATACTGTAAGAAAAGTGGATAACAAGTTAGAACTATAATCTTAGATTATATAAGAAACATCAACTACCTTTCACCAATTCTCAACTCTTTACCTGCTTTCCTTAGACACAATTAAATCCGCTTTACATGGCTGGCCATTATATGGAATTATCTCTGCCAAGAGTCTGTTTAGATTCATAGGCACCATTATAAGAAGCTTCTTTCGGGAAGGTTCAACACTAGCCCTCTTCGACGATATATCTGGAATTTGCATAGGCACCATGCAAAAGCTGAGGAGACAAACTGCTTGACCATGTAGAGAAAGGCAAAGGAGAAGAAAAGGAGGAGGAGGAACAAAAAAGAGGCCAAAGCTGAGAAAAATGTCTCTAGGAAGAGTGATATGCTCAACAAAATCCCAAAATGTTTCACATGGCCAAATTGGATGAAAATATTATAGAGTAATTTTCCTCAACCTGTGTTAAGCAAAGTGACATTGAGAAGAATGTGTTATGAGCACTCAAACAGAAATGGTGTCAAAGTAAATAGGCATTCAATGATGTAAATCCTTTGTCAAAGTTAGTTGGTGGCTGAAGGTGATGTTAAATTGGATATCTATATCAACACCGAAAAAATCCTTCATAATATTTCAGTGTAATTCAGCCACTTATGAAACATTATTTGGGATTTTGTTGACATTTTGCTCAGTTCTACTCTTTTTCCTTCCTCCTCTTCCTGCATTTTCTTCTCCTTTCTCTTCTCTTTCTCTTTTGCTGCACCATCCTGTGAAGTAGAAAGATCAAATCATAAAGTTAAAATCAATGGCCCAAAATGAAATGCTTAACTGTGTTAATAGAGCAAGTTGAGAAAGCAAAGGCGAACTCATGTAATAAACACTGCTGGCAGAACAAGTTGCACACGCATTTTACCTGTATTACATTTCAGAGCAAGAAATAACACTCAAAATCTAAACCTAGCTTCCACTCACCGAGTTCACCTCCTGATCAAACTCAGGTTCATTCTCAATTTTAACAACAAATGGCTAGGATGATTGGTTCCAAGTCTGGAACCTAGGACCTACCCTATCGAGACCCATTCCCAATTTTGAAACCGGGAACCGACCCTGTGGACCCTAGAACCGACTCTGAAACCGAACCTGCCAGTTTCAGGTTCCACCGTGAACCAGCCACTTCTTCTTTTCTTTTTTTTTTCATTCTTTTTTGTTTCATTGCAGCTTGGTTATGCTACAATATGCAGCAAACCATATCAATCCCATGAAGTTAGTTACCTGCCTGTCCTACAACAATTCAGAATCCATGGACACATAACTTCCCTGATCATCAAACAAACATACACACTTGCAGGCAAAAATCCAAAGAAAGCTTCATAAAAGATCACAACTACCAGTAATCTGAAACAGCACTTCACCAAAATGACTTTCGCCACTTTTGATAAAAGAATTTTCACTTGTCCTCCCTTGACCAAACAACATTAGAACATAGAAAGGCAGAAAAAACACCAGCTGATCATTCTCCAGCTGAGCAGAAATGTCCACAGGTAAAATTGTGTAAAAATCACTTCAAGTCCTGAGCTCAGGTGGATTGCGAAACCAAGACTGAAAAGCCAATTACCCATCGACCATCTGTCCTTCCTCGCGAATCCAAGACTCAAAAATGGAGACAAGAAAACCATTAACAGATAGCAACCATGTAAAACACATCGAGACGCACCATGACAAAACCAAACCAGACGAAACAACGGGGAGAATTAGGGCAAATAGGCCGCAAGAGGCGAGAGGCAAATTGGTACCTCAAAAACCGTCGAGGCCGAGAGTGAGCGTGACTAAGCGACGAGCCTCGAGGTCGTGAGTTGAGCGAGTTGAGAGAGAGAGGGATCGTGAGTTAGAGAGAGAGAGAAGTCTGGAGTCTGACTTCGGGTTTTATTTATGACAAAAAAATTAAATGGGTAATTCCACACCTAATATAAAAAAAAAGGACCAGTATCACTATCCACTAATTCAAGTTTTCACTTTTCAGCAAACGAGACCTGGTATGGCTCGGTCTGGGCAGTTCCTGATTTGGACGATTCTTTTGCTCATCCCGCTGACAGCAATACTTCACTCTTTATCAAGCTTTCATGTTTAGCCGCGTGATGTCCATTTTCTAAAAAACTGTAAAAACATTATAAAATGATTAAAAATTTGGAGCGGACTAAAGTGCCAAAAAATTAAGGGCTAATACCATGAAAACTCTCAATTTAGTACTCTTGCGATAAATTTACCTCAAATTAATTTTTGACCAAAAAACTTGAAAACAAAATAGTATTTACATAAAATGAGTTTACCATAAAAAAGCCCCAAACTAATTTTTTAACCACAAAAAACCTCAAATTAATATATTTGTGATAAATACACAAATCATTAGTTTCCGTTAAATTGGATTAATACCACAAAAAACTACAAAACTACCATCCATGTGACAAACTAAGCATAAAACCTCAAACTGTTATACCCATTAACTATCACATATCATCCGACTTAAAAATTTGACGGTAAAATTTAACTAAAACTAAAAATGATAAATTTGTCACAAGTATACTAGTTTGAGTTTTTGTAGTCAAAAAATTAATTTGAGGTAAATTTATAATTATATTAGTTTGGGCTTTTTCATAGTATCCTAAATTAAAGTATATCCAAACTAATGTATAGGAAGCAAAATCATGTCAGCTAGGACAGTTCATGGGACCTAGTCCTTAAATGAAGTAGTAAACACGAATGCTACTCTTAAAGGGCAGTCTAACCAGGATCTCTACCAATAATGATGCTAAAAATATCAGAAAAGGAAGCATATTAAGTGCGTAAAATGTCAAGAATTTCTCCACTCGCTTATATTTACCAAAAGCAAGCTCGTATGACGGTGAAATTTAAGACAACAATCAAAATCTTTCATACGTACGCACCTCCACAACAAGCAAAAATAAATGTTCCTTCTCACAGTAGTAGGGCAAATAGTATTTACTATTCTTTCTTACACAAAGCAAAAATAAATGTGATCATATATTTCTCACAATTTATTGGAATACGGAGAATAGTTTACATATAGTCTGTGAAATCTAAATACACAACTTGATAATCTCTTAACACATTGTTCAACCGCACCAATCCAGAGAATTTGGCAAGCATCTTTATATATGCATTTATCACAATTGTACAAGTTGCCTCCGTCGTGAAGACTATTATTTTCTAGCTAGCAGGTAGAATGTAGGACTCTTTCCACAAATTCCGTGAAATTTTGTGAAATGGTCCGTTTTCACATAGTACAATGAAACTTGTGGATGACTTCATATTTCTTTATTGCAGTACCCTCTACCGTCGGAAGTACTGACGATCAAGGTCGATTGGCCAAAGAAAAATGTGTTTGAATTTTGTATAAATGGTTGGTGTATGCGGTAGTCTCATTTTACCTCTAGGTGATAGTAGTAATTTCATGCTAGGGAATTGTAAATTATAATAATATTTGAACAAAGGATTATTTAATTAGCATCTGTTTAATTAGATGGCTGACGAGGATGAGCCTCTCGGGCTTCGGAAATCCGGGCTCGAAAAGCCCAAGCCGAAATGCATCTCTACGCGACAACGCAAGGTTTCTTATTCTCTCTTTCCTCTGCAAGAAAAAAGCTGAGAGAGCAATGAGCATCCAACCTGCTGATTCTTCCTCCATCGTTCGCCTCAACATCCGTTAGCATCGTCGCCCTCTTCTCTCTCGCTCTCGCCATGTACGATCGCATGTTTTAACGCAGAAAAAGAGAAGAACTGGATACTGCGTGATAGTAGCTGGTCTAGCTTGGCGAGAAGAATGAGCAACCACCAACGTAATCAAGTAAGTCCTACGAATTTCCCTTCCCTTTTCTGATCCTTGACTGTTGTGATTATTCACATTGAGAAAAAAAAAACCATTTCTTTCAATTCTGAGTTATGGTCCATTAATAAACGTGATTCTGGCAAGCACTTAAATTAAATTATACACGTCAGATCTTATTCAGGGCACCGAAATTACGTTAACTAACGTGTCTCAACTAGACAAAGTCACTCAAGCATCAATTTTGTCTTCTCTTGGTTCAGTTACCAATTGCTTTCATCCTTCTAGAGAGGATTAATCACACAAATAATTTCTAAACTTATGTCTACCATTTAATCAATAGTGGACCTAGGGGGCTACCAGGCCAGTGGCAGCCTTGCCTCCCTAGGTCCAAAAATTCCTTATATTCTTAGGTAGAAATTATTTTTAAAAAAAACAGTCATTTATATGTTATTTAGCTAGAAGCTTGTCTTACCTTCTCTAACCTGAAATCCTCAGTTCCCATCGCGTTTAATAATATTTTTGTATTTTATCTTGGTTGAATTTCGTTCCAATTATTCTTCTTATGTAGTTTAAAACTATTCAGCATGGTTCTTACGCCTTCAACATCGATGGTAAGTAGCTCACAATAAGAACACTCCAATTAGTTTTAAAATTCACATTTTAGTGTCTAAAAGGTTGTCCTTGCTTGGTGGCTGGAGAGAGAAAATTTTGGGACTCATATTCTAAAAAGGAGACCCGGATCCTTGGAATGCCAAAATTTGGCATGGGAAGACACTTAAATGTCAAAAGTTAGGAAATGTGCATTTAAGTGTTAAAATTAAAGCAAAATGGATTAGTTAAGTGTCAATGGTGAGAAAATCTGGTCAAAATACTGCCGTGGCATTTTTTTAGTAAGACAAGTGCCAAATGACAACATGGCTAAATAAGCCAAAAATGATGTTGTTTTGCATGCCAACATGGCTAGTAAGCTGAAAATGACGTCGTTTTCCCTTGCATTTGATTTTTAATATAAATGTTACTTAAATTAAATTTAAAACTAAAAAATTTTAAAAAAAAATAAAAAAGAAAAAGAGGGTTGCAAAATGGCAAGGGCTGTGCAAGCCTCGCTGCCGCCTTGCCACCATCACCCAGAAGGGCTAGCGATGGTGGGGGTAGGGTCGGTCGGGGTCGCCGAGCCCTAGTGGTGAGGGCCTACAAGCCCTTTGGCCCAAATCCGGGGCGAGAGTTGTGGCCCTCCCCTAGATCCGGCGAGGTCGCCGACCCTCGCTCAACAGGCCAAGGGCCAACACTAGCTGGGAGGTCTTGCTGGATTTGGGGGAGGGTCCCAACCCGCCCCCAGATTTGAGGGATTGTAGGCCCTCACCACGCAACTAGGGTCGTCGAGCCTTGGCCGGGGACCAACCCCGATCAACCCATTCCCCATCATTGCCGGCCCTTCTTGGATGATGGGGGCGAGGGCTGAGCCCTTGCTGTTTTGCAATCTTCATATGTTTCTCTAAAATAATTTAATTTAATTAACATTTATATTAAAATTGAAAAAAAAGGGTAAAATGACATAGTTTTGGTTCTTATTTGCTAACTCAGCTCTCCAACGAGTCACGTAGACAAGTTATATTATTAAAAAATTGTCATGTAGGATTTTTAGCCAAAGTCACCAAACTTAGAAATCAAATATCCCAATTTTTTTTTTTTTAAAAAAAAAAATGACACTTAAGTATCCATGTGCCAAGTTTGGCACTTGTGCTGTTCTTTTGCCTTCCCAAAAGTCAAAACTCGTCCATAGAGCAAAAAGGGGTTCTCCAAAGCTCAAAAGTAAAAAGCCCATACAGCTGTTAATTTATTCTCGGAGCAATATTATAAGGAGCAATAATACAGGGTTTGTAATTTTTCCTCAGCTGTCCATTTGTTTGTATTGAATGTCCACACCACGTGTTCAACCACGGTGCTTAATTTGCATTGTCCATCGATATTCGCACAAAAATACGAATTTGTTCTGAAATTTATTCAGAGATTAGTTTTCTTTCTACTAGTTTTCGAAAATTAATTTAGGAATTATATGTGTCATGAAAAATAGTATGATGACTAAAAGTCAAAATTGAAATAGTTCATAAGAGGGCATTTTTTTTAAGTTGCCCTAAATCAAAGGGAAGCACATGAAAAACAATCATCTTGCTTTACTAAGTGCTTAATATCACATTAATTATGTTGTAACCAATACAGCATACTGGGACCTATGAGCATTTAGAGGTGCAAGACCATGTCTCAATCCACATCGGGAATATGCTTTGCAGTGTGCCTCCCACTTTGCCGGAGCATAATATATTTAGGGTTCATCATCAACTGCGCAGAGTCAACGAGAAAGCCTATGACCCAGAGATTCTAGCCATTGGCCCTTATCACTATGGAAATGACAAGTTCAAATTCATGGAGGAGCAGAAACTGCGATACCTGCAGCAATTGCTTAAGAGGAGAAATGAGGGGAGCGTGGACAGGTATATGCCGACTCTCAGGGAACAGGAACAGCCGGCACGTAATTGCTATGCGGAAACCATCGACCTCTCCCAAGAAAAGTTTCTTGTGATGATGCTCATTGATGGCTGTTTCATCATTGAGATGTTCCGTAAGTACATTATGACGGAACTGAGAGACGAAAACGACCCGGTTATGCATGATTGGGGGGGGGTGGGATTCGACCCAGCATTACGCGCGATTTACTGCTGCTAGAGAACCAACTCCCACTCTTCGTATTGAGCAAGCTATATGACCTGACTAGAGGTCCGGACGAGCATCATGAGTTCAGCAAAGTCGCCATCATGTACTTCGAGGTTGAAAGAGAAGGCCCGGCCGAAATTTGACGATTGGCAGCAGGGAACATCTTCTGCATCTATATCACACGTGGCGCACTTCTGGCTGGCCTAAAACGCCCCGGCCAAACTGCACACCAATCATGCCATCGGCCATTGAGCTAAGGGAGTCAGGAGTCAGGTTTAGGGCTGTGCAAGAGGGCCAACTGAGCGACATCAAATTCAAGAACGGACATTCGAATTACCGGTCTTGTATGTAAAGTACGACACCGAATCAAAATTTCGAAACCTGATCGCGTACGAGCAGCATCGTCAAACCAGAGACATCAACTACTTCACGGATTACGTGACCTTGATTGATTGTCTCATAAACTCTTCAAAGGACGTTGAGGTGCTTCGCCGTGCTGGGATTATTAAGAACTACTTGGGTGATGACAAGGTGGTTGCAGAGATGTTCAACAAGATCGGCGACTACGTCCCTGTATGCGATTCCTATTACTCCGAGATCTTCCAAAATGTGAAGGCACATTGCAACAAGAGGAGGAACATCTGGATGGCGAAACTGAGGAGGGAATATTTCCATAGTCCTTGGGCTTTCTTGTCCGTTCTCGCAGCCATCGTGTTGCTCTTTCTCACAGCAGCACAAACAGTATTTACTATTCTTCCTTACACAAAGTAAAGTTAAATGTGAAGAATGCTGGTTCATATATTTCCCCCGGACCATCTACTTGTGTTCTATAGCCAATAGTATTATCTTGGTTTTCCAATGAGGACAAACCACATGTGCTTAAAGAAAGATAGTGAAAAGTATTTATGCTTTAAATGAGGTCCACAAATCTCTCTTCATTTGGAACTGGATGATTACAACAGAAAACCTACAGGACATTAGCAACCAAGTTGGTATATGGTTCAAAAAGAAAAGAGAAAAGAGGTACAACAAACTTAGATTATTACAATAGATATGGTAGGATCACTCTACGAAGTCTCTTCTTCCACAAAAATATCCAGCTGGTTCTCTGATCATGCTTGACCTAAAAAAAGAGTTACAATTCAACTTGGACTACAACTAAAAAGAACACACAGCAGCTTCGTATCTCTGAGCAATTTGATGGAATCCACATCAATAGTAGGAGAAGTTCTCCAAATGATATTATCAGCAAACTCTGAATCAGGATGGATACTCCCAAAAACAAAATCAGCCTTTGCACTGTCTCCTCATCAGCTATACTTGCATTAATAGAAAGGCCATGCTACGCTGCAAGAAAACAGCAAACCAATAAGCTTCATAACATTAGCCTTATTTTGCTGATGAATTTGTCTAAAACAGCCCAAGTGAGGGAAGCAATTGTTCCATGGGAAGCCTTATGGGAACAACATTAAATTCTCATAGACATCAACCAACATTTAATAACAGAAACGCAGGTATAATTCCTATTAGGATGGTCCAAAGCACATTCATTCATGTCAGCCAACAAAATACGCAATTTGCAAGGAGGTAAGTTTATTCACCTCCTTTCTCCGCACATTTGATTTCATGCAGTTAATAACAAAACTAGAATTAGCTTAAAGTTTGTATACACAGACTCAATAAATAGTACATCCACCAAGCATTCATCCTTGTAACAACATTTTCCAAATTGCACAACACATCTTTCCTTCCTACTAAACCAAGCACAATGCAACCAATGACACAACAGCATCACATGATCAGCAGATAGTACATCCATCACAGGTTAGAAGCCACAGGTTAGCAGGTCCAATAAGTCTTAAAAGCAAACATGTACATGAAATATGTATAATAACCCCATGTGGCACTTCTCATGTGATTAGTATGCTCATAGGAGTTAGTTGAATCTTCATTCATATCTGACCGAGAAGACACTTCCTCCCTTGCCGCTTTTGGCATTTGTTTTTTTATTTGGTGTTTGACCATTTGTTTTGGTTGTCAATGCAAAATATAATCCATCTCTTCTGATGAGCGTGTCAGAAGAAGAACCACAACTTGTAAAGGTAAGAAACACAATATTGAAGGGTAATAAATTACTAATCACAAACCAAAAACTCTTCATAGGAATCTTGACGAGACAAAAGGCAGTCACTCTTGTAAGGGCATAACCAAAGAGCAAGAAAAACACCAGAAAGGGGGCTGAACAGAATCAGAAAAAACAACAGACAGTATAAACAACAATGGATTTGGAACAATTAGAACTCATAATCACTCACCTAAGTTGAAGCAAAGCTCCATTTGGATCAATCTTGGTCAACAATTGCGGAATTGGCGAGGAATTGAGAGAGATAAAAACACGAAGAAAGAATCCTAAAATTTTGTCCAATTCGACTTAAGCAACCAAGAGAAAGCCCAAAACAGCACCATTGTGGTCCAGGTAAGCTATCAAAATGAATAGCTACTAAAGAAACGGTTACTCACAGTGGTTTAAGTATATGCTTTTACCAATTGGGCATT
Organism: Eucalyptus polyanthemos subsp. polyanthemos; assembly: GCA_017140185.1. Classification (NCBI taxonomy): domain Eukaryota; kingdom Viridiplantae; phylum Streptophyta; class Magnoliopsida; order Myrtales; family Myrtaceae; genus Eucalyptus; species Eucalyptus polyanthemos. Next base: position 30,937,410 of record CM029464.1, on the reverse strand, counting down.
GTAAGCAAAAAATTAGTGTAGTGTCATTAAACCAAGGATCTAAGGAAAACTACAAAAACGAAAAGAGGGGAATGTCATGGGTACAAAGCTAATTTTCAACTTAACCAAGGATGTTAAGGATTCTTGCTAATGTGAAAGACTTCAAGTATCATAAAGTTTAAACAAGCAGGGTAAAATATGGCTTGCTTCCTAGGATATACATATATATATACATCTATATATATATTCAGGAAGAAGCCATGCAATCACAAAGTTGAAAGGGAAAAGTTATTCATATAATATACTACTTGACATAGTATATTAATTAGTTGAGTACCCTCACTGGATAAAATGGACAACTTGACGCCTCAAGAGAATATAATCTGTTGGAGAACAAATACCAGCTATTCATTCCATTTGAAGAAAAAGAGGTCGCAGGATTCTGTAATAGAAGCAAAGACAAATTTTCCACACTCTTTCACTGAAATTAATGATGCTGGTCCTACACTCAAGGCTCTTAGGCATTATGCTTCGGAGATCAATCTTACACCAAACTGATGAGGACTAGTAAAATTGCCCTTACTCTTTCTTAATGTTCTGCAGTCAGTCTCCATCCATGCAAAATGAGCACAAATACTAGATATTCATTCAATCTGAAGAAAAGGAGGCCGCAGAATTCCATAATAGAAACAAACAAAGACAAAATTTCCACGCTCTTTGGCTGAAATTAAAGAGGCTGATCCTACACTCAAGGCTCTTAGGCCCATTATGCTTCAGAGATCAATCTTACACCAAACTGACGAGGAAACTGTAAAATTGCCCTTACACTTTCTTAATGCTCTGCAATCAGTCTCCATCCATGCAATATGAGCACAGGGACAAGATGTACGCTGACATAGAGAAGAAAAGCTCCATGTGAAAGCTGCTTACCCAACAGAAAAGCAGTTTCACTTTGGAGTCGCCCATTAGAAATTTTACAACTGGATCCATATTTCTCCTGTCAAATAAATAACTAAGACCAAATAATTTCACAATAACTATTAAAGCTGAGCAACCTTTGTCACACACACAGAGCCATACACACACAAAAAGGTTATCAGGATCGAGATGCTAAGTAGGATCCTTTCAAAGTCTTAGAGATCAGATCAAGATCATAAGATCCTACATATTTGAAGTCTTAAATTCTTGCTTGAATCAGTGCAATTAGATGCATATTAACCTTCAAAAGAGGGATAGTGAAGCTTAAAGGTAGCATTCTCACGTGAGAGATTACTCTGGTTTAAATTCTTGGTTGCCAGTTTTTCAACTAACGATTAAAGAATCATGTCAAAGATGTAAAAGCATAAAATCTCCTTGCCCAAGTTTTAAAGATGGATTAAATAGGATCACAATAAAATAATCACCATAATAATCAAGAAGAAGGCTGCCAAGAAATTACTTTCCTGCCTTTTCTGAATTTATAATCCTTTATTTTGTCCTTCTCTCTCTAGGAATACATATTTACCTCAATTTGGGACACAATCTATGATTTAACTCCTAGCAAACCTCACTTTCACTGGCAATTCCTTTCTCTCTCTCTCTCTCAAAAGTCACAATATGTCAAGGATGTTAGAGGTCTCCTCATCTGGTTGCAGAAGGACATAAGGTTTGTGTCTTAGAGCCAACAACGGTCGATGCCCATCTCATCATTTATTCAAGACTGAAGAAGAAGAAGAAGAGATGGTGTCTCTACACTTCTTCACTTTCTATTGTTCATTCATCTTCATCCCTTATTCTTAATTCTCCAAGCCTTATATTTTCCAAATGGAGCCTGAACATGATTAAGAAGAAAGTGGCACATGCGCTAGGGGACGGAGGCCCAATTTCATATTTGCTCCAGCTGAAAAGGCAAAATTGCCTTCTAAAGCTTGAACAGCGGAATCGTAGTTGGGATCGCCATCCTAAGATACAGGTCACGACCCCTGCAGACTACCATATTTCTTAGAATCCAGATTGTTCAAAGTTTTTGAGTGGTAGGATTGAATGATCGTGATCCTACAATCTGGATTGTGATCCTAACAACCATGCAGCACGCATGCATGCGCACACAGAGAAGAGTCTTGTGATGGTGCGAAAGAAAGTGCAAGAAAGAAGGAGACTGCAGGTCAGATTGAACAACATACTTGGCCCCAAACCCCAACAGCTAATTTCTCAAAGAAAAACAGTAAAAAACCATTAACAAAGGAACTTTTGAATACTGTAAGAAAAGTAGATGACAAGTTAGAACAATGTTCTTAGATTATATGAGAAACATCAACTACCTTTTACCAATTCTCAACTCTGTACCTGCTTTCCTCAACACAATTAAGTCTGCTTTACATGGCTGGCCATTATATGGAATTATCTCTACCAGAGTCCGTTCGGATAGCTTCTTTCGGGAAGGTTCAACACTAGCCCTCTTCGACAATATATTCGGAATTTGCATAGGCACCATGCAAAAGCTGAGAGACAAACTGCCTGACCATGTAGAGAAAGGCAAAGTAAAAGAAAAGGAGGAGGAGGAAGAAAAAAGAGGCCAAAGCTGAGAAAAATGTCTCTAGGAAGAGCGATATGCTCAAGAAAATCCCAAAATATTTCACATGGCCAAATTGGATGGAAATATTAAAGAGTAATTTTCCTCAACTTATGTTAAGCAAAGTGACATTGAGAAGAATGTGTTACAAGCACTCAAACAGAAATGGTGTCAAAGTAAATAGGCAAACAATGATGTAAATCCTTTGTCAGAGTTGTTGGTGGCCGAAGGTGATGTTAAATTGGATATCTATATCAACACCGAAAAAATCCTTCATAATATTTCCGTATAATTTAGCCACTTCTAAAACATTATTTGGGATTTTGTTGACATTTTGCTCAGCTCCGCCTGTTTTCCCTTCCTCCTCTTCCACATTTTCTTCTCTTTCTCTTCTCTTTCTCTTTTGATGCACCAATAGAAAGATCAAATCATAAAATTAAAATCAATGGCCCAATATGAAATGCTTAACTATGTTAATAAAGCAAGTTGAGAAAGCGAAGGCGAACTCATGTAATAAACACTGCTGGCAGAACAAGTTGCACACACATTTTACTTGTATTATATTTCAGAGCAATAAATAACACTCACCATGAAAATCTAAACGCTCGCGGAATTTGCCGCTTGAGTGTTGGACGGTTCCGGCGATGAGCGCGATAGTGAGTACGGCGGGGAAGCCGCTATATGTTGATCAAAGAACCGATCAAATGAAGATGCTCTCCTTCGCGAGAATTTGTATTGAGGTCACGGCTAATCAGCCAAGAGTAGAGACGGCCAAAGTCACCTTGAAGGGTGTTTCTCGATCCATTAAAATTGAATATGAATGGTTCCCGATTGCGTGTTCGGATTGCAACATGTTTGGCCATAACTGCCTTGCTCCTCCCCAAGAAAAACCCACTAGGCACACCCCGAATACTAGGTAGGCTGTTCGTCGTCTAGCCAGGTACACTTCGATTGCTCTTACTCAGCCGGTCATCTCCCCCCCGCCGGTGGTGGATGCTCCGACTTCGATAGGATCGGTCACTCCTTCTCCAACTGTTACATTAGAATAGGTAGTGAGCAGGTCAGAAGCTGCTCCTGTTCCACCTCAGGCTGTAGATGTCCCCGTCCCACCTCAGCCTGAGTTAGACCAGGTTCAGCTTTAGCCCTCTCCGGATTCTGTTCAAATGCCTCCAGCAGAGGACAACGACCCTCTTCAATCAACTCCAGCTCCTCTGCCCGAGCAAGATCAACCTTGGAGAAAGGTGAAGAACAGGAGGATGAGGAATAAGGGCCCCAAGACAGGTGAACCCTCTCTCTCTATGGTCGCTGACCAGTCCTTTTGGGACAGACCACCGATTGCGGCTCCCCCTCCTTCCACCCCTGCTCACAAGGGGTCTAAGGGCGCCAGTGCCCCCCTTAAAGTTATGCTCTCCCTCACGGCTGGGTCCTGGCCTACTCGTGCCCCATCTTTAAAAGACTGTGGAAAGGGTTCGAAAGTGACTGTCTCCTCCTCGGATGATGATGATATCTCCTCCCTTGGATTGCCATTTCAGCCTCCTCCCTCGGCAGCTACATCAGTCGAGACAATCCAAGACAGGTTGCTTCCCTTAGCCCCTAACCTAGAGCCGGTGGAGACAGTTAAGGTGGCTGGAGCTTCGCGCTACAAGCCTCAGAAACAGAGGTAGACCTTATTGCCCTTCGCTCTTCGTTGTATAGAGCAGCTTTATACATAGTTGTAGATGTACTTCGGTTATTGGAATGTTAGAGGACTCTTGAATCCTTTAAGGAGAGCCGAGGTTCGTAAGTGGGCTCTCTAGAGTGGCCTGTGCTTGGTCGGGTTGGAGATTAAGGTCCCGGAATATCTTTTTGGCTCTCTATCGTCGACTCTATTATCGGGGTGGACGTGGATTGCCAACTATGATTTTTCTCCAAGGGGCAGGGTGTGGATCGGTTGGGACCCTTCATTGGTCTACTTTGAGGTGATATCCTTCAATGATCAGGTTATTCATGGAAGAGTCAGACTGATTTCGACGGGTTCTTGTTATTGTATCTCGGTAGTCTATGCTAAGAATTCTTTTGTTTCTCGGAGACCTATTTGGGTGGACTTGATCAGGATGAGTTCTTGTATTTTCGACTTACCTTGGATGGTGGCGGGTGACTTCAATGCCTTAAAAGACCCGTCTGATAGGCTAGGAGGTTCTAATGCCTGGCCGCTCTCTTTTGATGAGTTTAATCAATGTCTGCGTCAAGCAGAGCTTGAGGACTTGAGATATGTTGGACTTAGGTTTACTTGGTCGATGTCTTCGAGGGCTAATCGAAAAGCGAGGAAGATCGATCGGGTTCTAGTTAACGCTCTCTGGACATTGCATTTCTCTTACTCAAAAGCTTCCTTTTTACCATCCGGTATTTCAGACCACTCTCCTATGGTGGTCAAGGTGATCCAGCCAGTTCTTCGAAGAAAGCCCTTCAAATTCTTTGATTTCTGGATGGAACACCCATCTTTTCAAGATATTCTTACCCATATGTGGGAGGCCCCGGGTGATGGAGTACCTATCTTCAGGCTGGTTACCAAATTGAAAGCACTCAAGGGGCGTCTTAAGCAACTGAATAGAGACTCTTTCTCTAACCTGTCCGAGAGGGTGGCTCAATCCAAGAATGCTCTTAGACTAGCTCAAGTGGACCTTTAGCATGACCAAACCAATGTCCTCTTGGAAGAGCTAGAAAAAAGTCATCGTAGGACTTTCGTTGTTTTGAGGAGTTAGGAGGAGGCTTTCTTCAAACAAAAATCCAGAATCCGTTGGCTTGAGATGGGTGATAAAAACACTAAGTACTTTCATCACTCTGTGACTACAAGGCAGCTGAGGAATAGGATTATATCGATTCTTGATAGGAATGGTGACCTTGTCTCCAAACCGAGCCTTGTACAAGATACGTTTGTCGCTCACTTTGAGGAGTTGTTTGCATCTCGATCTCCTCCTATTAGACCGGCTTTCGGAGACCTTCAGCAAACTATCCGACGTCCGCTCTTAGAGGATCAAATTGCTTCTATTGGCCGTCCCTTTCAGAGACGGAAATTAAGGACACTATCTTTTCTCTAGCAAGTGGGAAGGCCCCTGGGCTGGATGGGTTTGGTGTCGAATTCTTCAAGAGTAATTGGGATCTTGTTGGGCCTTTGACGGTTGAAGCAGTTAAAGATTTCTTTGCTACGGGGAGACTGTTAAGGGAGATTAATTCCACCATCCTGGTGTTGATCCATAAGATTCCTAATGCTACCTCGGTAAATGATTATAGACCCATTGCTTGCTACAATACGATCTACAAATGTATAACCAAGGTATTGGCCAACCGCATCGCCTCGGTGCTTCAGGACGCCATAAGCCCTTCTCAGAATGCGTTCATTTAGGATCGGCGGATTAGGGATAATATTCTCCTGGCCCAAGAGTTATTCGCCGGCTTTCACCTTCAACCTTATCTCCCAAAATGTGCAGTGAAGGTAGACTTTCAGAAAGTGTACGATACGGTGGATTAGGATTTCCTTGAATTGGTTCTTCGTGCCTTTCGATTCCCAAACCATTTCATTCGTCTTATCATGATATGCGTTCGTACTCCTATGTTTTCTATCTCCTTGAATGGGGATCTCCATGGATTCTTCCTTAGTAGCCGCGACATTCGACAGGGTGACCCCATGTCTCCTTATCTTTTCACATTGGTTATGGAAGTCTTCTTAGGGATCCTTAGTTCACATGCGGAGGAGCCGGGCTTCAAGTTCTCTTGGAGGTGCAAGGCCACTCGGTTATCTCATCTTTTCTTTGCGGCTGATGTCTTCCTCTTTTGCTGGACAGATATGGTCTCCATCCTATTGTTGAAGGATGGGCTGGATACCTTCTCAGAATGGAGTGGACTTAAGCCAAACAACAGCAAAAGTGAGGTATTTCTTGCAGGGGGATCGGATGACTTGAGAAGTTAGATAAAGGATACCCTCGGTTTTGCAGAAGGAAAATTGTCGGTACGTTATCTAGGAGCACCTATTATATCCTCGAGACTCGGCAAGGCGAATTGTGTAGCTCTAGTCGATCGCATAATGGTTAGGGTGCAATCTTGGACCCATCGATTTCTCTCATTTGCAGGGAGAGTTCGACTCATAAAGTCAGTACTCCATGCAATCCAAGCCTATTGGGCTAGTGTGTTCATTATTCCTGTAGCAGTCTTGGATCGCATTGAGCAGATTTTTAGACAGTTCTTATGGAAGGGGCCCAGCCCTGGCAGGGGAGGAGCTAAGGTTTCTTGGGAGGATGTTTGTCTCCCAAGGGAAGAAGGGGGTCTTGGGATTCAGAGTTTGCGAGAGTACAATAAGGCAGCGATGCTCAAGCACATCTGGATCCTCTTCACGGATAAGGAGTCTCTTTGGTGCAAATGAATTCACTCTACTTTTCTGGGAAAGACGAACTTTTGGGTGGTTAAGACGCCGTCCAACTGCTCGTGGGCTTGGAAGAGGATCCTCCACCTAAGATCCGAATTCCGCCTCAACTTCCACTGGAAAATTGGAGATGGCCAGGGGACATCACTTTGGTTTGACCATTGGCATCAGAGAGGTCCGCTGGATCTTATTTGTTCAGAGCAGACTATCTCTAATTCGGGGCTACCTTGGTATGCAGTTATTGCAGACCTTTTTTCTTCGGCGGATCAGGACTTCAGGTCATTGATGGATTCCTGGAACCAACCCCTTCCGGTTCTCACAAGGGTTCTGGATAGATTTATATGGAGGGATAATCCTTCCAGTGTCTTCTCGGTCGCCTCAGCTTGGCATATACTCAGAAGAAGGAAAGACAGGGTTGTGTGGTCATCATTTATTTGGAACAAGGCTATTACTCCAAGATACCAATTCAATCTCTGGCTGATCACTAAGAATCGGCTTCCTACCCAAGCTTTTCTTATGTCTTATGGGAGAATTGGGAGTGAAGTATGTTCCTTTTGCAAGCTCACACCGGATTCTACTGACCACCTCTTCTTTGGTTGCTGCATCATGACTAGTATGGCTTATTTTTGGGCGGCCAAGTGCAACCTCCCGTGGAGAAATGGGACTTGGACAAAAAATCTTTAGTGGGCGATGATATTTCTCTTAGGTAAAGATTTCTATCACGCCATTGGTCGTTTCTCTTTTGGAGCTCTATGCCATCTCATTTGGAAGTATAGAAATGACATCCTCTTTAGAGAGCATCCGGTTGTGGTTGTGGCTATCAAGAAGCATCTTATTCAAGTGGTGAAGGATAAAGCCTTAACTTTCAAAAGCGTGGAAGATTGCCCGAGAAATAGGAGGTTACAAAGAAACTGGGGCCTTGACCCATCTATCTTCAGCTCTCCTATGCCGACCGCCTAGGTCGCCATAGTCTAACCTTGCGAGTTGTTCTTCTTCGCCCTGCGTGGCCTTTTGGTTAGTTTGTCTTTTTTAGTTAGTTTTCTTGGCCCTGCGTAGCCATTTTCTTGGGCTTCCTGTCTCGGCCCTTGCTTGAGTTGACCGCTTTGCGGTGTTTTGTGCCCGGCGCCCTTTCACTCGATGAGACGTCTGTGTATTGTTGAGTGCAAGTTTTGTGGTGCTGGATCTTGTATATTTGTTGGTTAAAGCTCAATACATTATTACCCTTTACCAAAAAAAACAAAAAATCTAAACCTGGCTTCTGCTCACTAAGTTCATCTCCTGATCAAACTCAAGTTCATTCTCAATTTTAACAGCAAATGGCTAGGAAGATCAGTTCCAAGTCTGGAACCTGGACCTACCCTGTCGGGACCGTTCCCACTTTTTTGGAACCGGGAACCGACCCTGTGGACTCTAGAATTGACTCTGAAACCGAACCTGCCAGTTTCAGATTCCACCGCAAACCAGCCACTTCTTCTTTTCTTTTCAGTTTCGCTCTTTTTTTGTTTCATTGCTGCTTGGTTATGCTACAATATACAGCAAACCATTTCAATCCCATGAAGTTAGTTACTTGCCTATCCTACAACAATTCAGAATCCATGGACACGTGACTTCCCTGATCATGAAACAAACATACGCACTTGCAGCAAAAATCCAAAGAAAGCTTCATAAAAGATCACAACTACCAGTAACCCAAAACAGCACTTCACCAAAATGACTTTCGCCACTTTGATAAAAGAATTTTCAGTTATCCTCCCTTGAACAAACAACATTAGAATACAGAAAGGCAGAAAAAACACCAGTTGATCATTCTCCAGCTGAGCACAACATTTCCACAGGTAAAATCGTGTAAAAATCACTTCAAGTCCCGAGCTCAGGTGGCTTGCAAATCCAAGACTGAAAAGCCAATTACCCATCGACCATCTCTTCTTCCTCGCGTATCCAAGACTCGAAAATGGACACAAGAAAACAATTAAGAGATAGCAACCATGCAAAAGACATCAAGACGCACCGTGACAAAACTAAACCAGCGGAAACAAAGAGAGAGAGCTCGTGAGTCGAGCGAGTTGAGAGAGAGAGAGAGAGCGTGCGTGAGTTTGGAGCCTGCTTTCGGGTTTCATTTATAATAAAAATAATAATAAAAAATAAATGGGTGGTTCCGCGTCTGAAATGAGAAATCGTACCGGTATTCACTTATTCAAGGTTTTAGGAACCGAAGATCGGTCCGGGCGGTTCTGATTTGGATGATTTCTTTTTGCTCATCCCTACGGCTAACAACAATAATTCACTCTTAATCAAGCTTTCATGTTTAGTTGGTGTTGGGCGAAGGTACATTTCCTAAAAACTATAAAAATATTATAAAATGGTAAAAAATTTCAGGGTGAAGTAAAGTGCCATAAAAGTAAGGTTTAATACCATGAAAATTATCAAATTAGTATGCAATAAATTTATCCAAAATTAACTTTTAACCCTAAAAAATTCCAAATTAGTATACATGTGACGAGTTTGCCTCAAACTAATTTTTTTGGTACAAAAAAATCTCAAACTGATATATTTGTGACAAATACAATTTTTATTAGTTTTCGTTAAATTGAATTAATATCACAAAAAACTACAAAACTACTACCCATGTGACAAACTAAGCATAAAAACTCAAATTGTTATACCTATCAACTATCACGTGTTATCTGACTTAGAAATTTGCCGATAAAATTTAACTAGAACTAAAGGATGATAAATTTGTCATAGATATATTAGTTTAGAGTTTTATTAGTATAGAGTTTTCTATTGTCAAAAAATTAATTTGAGGTAAATGTATTATGACTATATCAATTTGGGCTTTTTCATAGTATTTTAAATTAAATTATATCCAAACTAATGTATAGGAAGCAAAATCATGTCAGCTAGGACAGGTCACGGGATCTAGTCCTTAAATGAAGTAGTAAACACGAATGCTACTCTTAAAGGGTACAGTCTAACCAGGATCCTTGCCAATAATGATGCTAAAAATGTCAGAAAATGAAGCATATTAAGTGCATAAAATGCCAAGAGTTTCTCCACTTGCTTATATTTACCAAAAGCAAGCTCGTATGACAGTGAAATATAAGACAACAATCAAAATCTTTCACACGTACGCACCTCCACAATAGGCTTTGCCGCAACCTCGTACACTTGTTTTTGCGACGTGGAGTCGGCGAAAATTTCATCAAACTCGTAGGTGTATGTATCCTCGTTAGTCTTCCACAATTTCAACATTTTCAGCCAATCATGGTAATACATAGGACTTCAATCAGTGCATCATGCAAAAGAACAATTTACCCGTGTATTGCCAATGCGTCTTTTACTTTTTAGGAGCAATATACGTAAATTGTTTACTCTTCGATAAAAGTATTTTCTTTTGAGGAGCAAAGAGTATTTTCTTTGTACTTTTTTTGCTAAAATTTATTATATTCTAAAAGTTATGATAAATTTGCATTTGAAGTTACATGTTGACATTTAAATATCATAAAAGTTTTGAAAGTTCCAAATTAAAAGAAAAATAGATCAAATTTTGTGAATTGCTAGATTTAGATTAAATAAAAAGTAAAACTTGTTTTAGATAATTCCCAAACAATTCGCTTGGAATCAATAGACCATACATATAATGGAAATCGCAAAAGATCGTTTCAAGTGTCATAACTTGGCACAAAGAGACACTTAATTGTCATAACTTATTAAAGTGACACTTAAGTGCCACATTTAAATAAAAATGGATCACTTAAGTGCCACTTCGGCCAAAATCCAGCCAAAATGCTGACGTGCGCAATTTCCAGCGACATAAGTGCAAAACGACGCCATTTTACACACTAACGTGTCCAAATAATGCAAAACAGTCGTTTTTGTGCTGACTTGGTAAAAAAATAATATTAAATTAATTAAATTAAATTTTAAATTAAATATATTTAAAATATTTAAAAATAAGATTTTTAATATTTAAAATAAAAGGAGGGGGAGACGGGGCCGAGAGCCGAGCCCTCAACTACCGCCGCCGCCAAGAAGGGCCGGCGACGAAGGGGAAGGTCACCGGGCTACCGAGCCCTAGCCGTGGTGGGCCGCCACCCCGGTGACCCTCCCTTTCGTGCTTGGCCAGTACCGAGGGCCGCCTCCCCATTTTCTTTTTTCTTTTCTTTTCTTTTTTATTTTTTTTTAAATTTTTTAATATTAAAAATTTTTATTTTAAAATATTTAAAATAATTTTAATTTAATTAAATTTATATTATTTTTTTACCACGTCAACACCAAAACAACGCCGTTTTGCACTTGCTTTGCCGAAAAATCGCCACATCAGCATTTTAGTCGGATTTTGGCCAAATTGGCACTTAAGTGATCCATTTTGCTCCGATTTTTACACTTAAATGTCACTTTCGTAAGTTATGACACTTAAGTGTCCATTTGTGCCAAGTTATGGCACTCTAGGGGTCCACGCATCAATGGAAATAGAACGTGAATGATTGACATACCCTAGTTAATTATCTTATCTTTTGTAAGTAAATAAAAAAGGAATGAACCAATAAGATGTTGGGTCAGATGGTGAAAAGGTTTGCTCTTCTTGTGATGTTAGATTAGGGCCTTGTTAGGAGCATTCTTGGAAGAAAATCTTATGCACCACAAAGATGAGAGAGAGGGTGACCATAAAATTGTCCAAGGATGTGCAGCAGTCATGGTGTGCGAAAGCTAATCGGAACCATTTGACATGAATCTTTAATTTGAGGCGACGATTAATTATACAATATCTCTTATAAAATGTCGGGAAATCCTTATTCTCAAAACAATATGCCTAAAAGGGAATTTTTTTTTGTATCTATAAACATGTTAAGTCGATAACAAGTTTCAAATATCGATGGTAAGTCGTAAAACATGACCCTTAGTTATAAGCTTGGTCAGTATTTGTAACTTATGAAAGAAATAACTATTTTACCATCAACAAATTCAATAACAAACTAGCACTTATTTTTAGATTTTACAAATAACCACATAATTATTTGTAAGTGGCCGATCATTTACCAATCTAAACATCCACCAAAAATTAGCCCCATAAATCCTCACTTTGCAGAGTTTCACTCTACCAATATGGTAGCTAAACCCTAATCCTCTTTCTTCTCAAATTCAGTATCTTCACCATGAAGTCGCCAATTTCACTGCTGTCCAATCTGTTGCTACCCAATTCCACTTTCTCTTTCACTAGCTTTAATTCGTACAGCTGATTCTTCTGGTTTCGTTCCTCTGTTTCATCATCGATTCCCCTCTTCGTTGTTTGCATGTTCAATTTTACCCACGCTTTAACTGTCCCAAGCACTTGCTTCCCTCAATTTGATTAGCAAAGCTTCCCCACGTTCGTTTTGCCTTTGATTTCTTCTCCGTTTATGTCCACTGCTTGTGTGGCCCAAGAAGACGAGGAGAATTCCACCCGCCTGGCTGCTCTCTGTCAACGCCTGGGACGTTTATGCTCACCTCATGAAATTGAGGTCTGGAATGATGCGCCATCCCCTGCAAAATTGGATGAATGCCGATTAACACTTATCGGTAAGGTTTTCTCTACTTCTTCTATCAATTTTCAAGCCCTTCAAAGTACGTTAAAAAGGGTATGGAGAACAGAACAGGTAGACATATCACAGCGAGAGAATGGGGTCTATGTGGCAAAATTTAAACTGGAGGCAGATAAGCAAAGGATTTTAGAAGGCGGACCTTGGTTGTTTTCTGGGAAACTTGTAGTTTTTAAAGCTTGGATTCCCGATACCCTGCTACATTGCTATGACTTCTCCACCTGCGCATTTTGGGTACAACTTTTTGGACTGCCATTAGAATGGTGCACTGAACAGACAATCTCAAGAGCAGTCTAGCCTATTGGCAAAGTCCTAGAGGTGAAGGCAGATACAACAGACAATTTCACCTTGCGGTCTGGTCGCACAAGGGTCGAACTAAATCTTCAGGTACCTTATTAGAATCAATCACAAAACCCTTTGGCTTGACTTTAGGTATGAGCGGCTTTCACATTTTTGTTATTCTTGTGGAAAGTTGGGCCATTATGTCATGTTGTGTAAAGATATTCCATATGACGAACATAAATTAGATGGAAAGGATAAGCTGCCCTATGGACAATGGCTCCATGCTGAAGTTAGGGAGCATAGTCCTTACTGGAAAATATATTATGAGTTGACAGACATGAAGGAAAGTTAGGAAGAAATCGTGCCTGAAACACCTCCTACCAATGCGCAGCCTCTTCCTTTACTACCGTTGATATGTACTGTAGTGGATGCTACCTCTGTTTCAACAGTCCCGAAGGCTCCTAATGACACCCTTCCTTCAACAGATTCGCTGGCTAGTCAAGGACTTGTGCAGCTGACATCTACTATAGCCGAAGCTATCTCTGTTGTAATTGTACCGTTGCCTTATCGGGATACCTTTCCTACAACAGGTGTGCTGTTTCAGCCAGGACTTGGGCATCCTATGCATGGCAGCACTATTCACACTACAATGATACGTGCAACAGAGAAGCTGAAAGGAGTTCAAGAGCAGTCTAGCAGCTTACTGTTGGGGTTTCATGAATCATGTATAAGAAAAATTAACGAAATAAACGCAGTGGAAACAAAAATATATTTTACACATGATTCTCCTAAGGCGTTGTTCGTGCGTTTTAATCAAAAATCTATACATAAAAGGGAGTTAAACGAAATACCTCTTGAAGCGCGCTTTGAAACAAGTCGGTTCGGATGTTCTACAAGCACGAGTCCCACAAGCGTCGGACCTCTAGTTCAGACACACCAACAACGAACGTCGAACGGAAGAGAGAACTTTCGGATATCCACCACTTCGATCGTGCTAGCAATCACGTGGAAAGAATCCGTCGTATTCTTGATGTATAGTAGTCACGGCCCGAACGAGAGAATTATTTCTCTTCCTCGTGTCTCAAAGACACAAGAACACACGCACACTTTTTCTCAATATTCAGCAACTAGAGAACTCTAAATTTTTGTTCATGGTGAAGAGCGGATTCGGAAGAAGACAAAACACACGAAGTCTCTTTTTCCAATTTTTCAGCAGCTTTCTTACTCTCGTCCCTCAATGGTTTTATAGAAAAAAAAAAAACCGACCAGCAACGGTTGCTAATCGATGGACGATCAGTAACCGTTGCTGATCGTCCATAGTAGACGATCGTGCATGAGTGGTTGCTCATGCACGATCTTGGCATGATGGTCAGCAATCGCTGACCATTACGCTTCGTGCATGTGCACGAATTTGTGCACATGCATGAAACTTTATTTTTTTTTATTATTTTTTTTAATTAACAAGTTAATTTAGGGCATACTACTAACAATCTCCCACTTGCACTAAAGCCAACTTGTTAGGTATTTTAACATATATCCACTTTGGGCATGCGTATGCATCATATGCAAGTAGGCTCGTGACTATAATACAAATTAAATTAAATCTCATTTAATTTAATTTCAAATCGACTCAATTCGATTGTAGTAATTGCAAACATATTTGCAATAATATTTCTCTCTTGTTCCACGTCATCCTAGTTGTTTATGGTGTGTGACATCCCTAGGTTCATCACTAAGCTGGTAGTAAGACTTGTACTAACACATTAGTACTTCCAAAATAATTAATTGTCCCGATTAATCTTTTAGGTCCTACAAGCCACGATTGACATCTAGCAATATGTCATGGCTACCCAGATAGTGTGAATACTTTAAGAACATAATGAACCTGTCAGCTTTGGCTACAGTGTAATTCAATCCCTCTGTCTTACTATGTCCCGATCAAACAAAGACCATGGAATATTTGTCAAGTCATTAATTCGATCATATGCACAAATCTAATTGACATGCATTTTTATTTGAGACGTAAACAATTTATTCTCAGTTACAACCCCGGCCGAGGATTTCAATGCAGTGTCACAATTAGATCGCATAGGACATCATCATCATACCTTGCATATAACAAGGAGACAGATTTCATATTGCGCACACGTGTAACTTCGTATATGAACAAACTATGACCATCAAGTATAAAGACGGATCGACGACCCGGCAATATGTGCACCCATGATCTATAGTTGTTCGATACACAAGTTAACACTGTGCCTCAGGTCTAAGGATTATTTACACAAGACCAAAGCATGAACAATTAGACATTGATCACGCTAAAAGCTTCCATGTCGCTAATCGTTCCATATGTGTCACGTTCAGTGAATTTGTCTAATACAAACACCTGTGTTCTAACTCAGGCATCATAATACCCAATGACATGTGACTCATCATTCCCTTAAGTATCCAATACTTAATGGCGAAGTTAAGAACACACCGGTCTCAACAGAATTATTAATATCCACTTAATAATCCATCGACCGGGAACAATTTAAAGATTCAGTCTAACTATGAACCTATCACATATATTCTTGACGTCTCAAGAATAGGTCTAGTTGCAACTGATCTTATGGAATCATTCATCAATATAAAATAATTGGACAAATGAATGAATACGCCGTTGCCATTAATTAAATAATAATAATGAAAGTACAACTGAAATCCCTAATATGTAACTATTACATAGTTGCTTTAGGGCATACATCCAACAATTTCCCAGTTGCACTAAAGCCAACTTGTCTGGTACCTCAAACCCATTTTGTCAATATGTCTTTCAAAAGAAGACTGGGGTAAGGCCTTAGTGAAGGGATCTGCCACGTTTTTAGCTGAGGCAATTTTCTGCAAGGCGATATCACCTCTCCCAACAATTTCTCTAATGAGATGGAAGCGTCTCTCAATGTGCTTGGACTTCTGGTGAGACTTTGGTTCCTTAGCTTGAGCTATCGCCCCATTGTTGTCACAAAACAATGTGATTGGTTGCTCAATTGAAGGAACGACTCCAAGTTCAGAAATAAACTTCTTCATCCAAGCGGCTTCGTTTCTTTCGTGCGCCTACATACTCGCCTCGGTGGTGGAATCGGCAGTTATGCTTTGTTTGGAACTTTTCCAACTAACTCGCACCACCATTGAATGTAAAGACAAACCCAGACGTAGACTTATAATTATTAGGATCCGATTGAAAATCGGAATCAAGATAAGCTACAACTTTAAATTCTCCTTCTCCATATATCAAGAATAAATCTTTAGTCCTTCGCAAGTACTTAAGAATATTCTTGACTCGCTATCCAAAGTGCTCTTTCTCTGGATCAGATCGATATCTCGCTAGTAATACTTACGTAATGCGCAATATCAGGTCTAGTACATAGCATAGCATACATTATGCTTCCAATAGCGGATGCATATGGTATCTTTGCCATCCACTCTCTTTCTTCAGGAGTGTTGGGACACATCTCCTTAGAAAGACGGATCCCTTGCCTAAAAGGCAATAATCCTCTCTTGGAACATTGCATGTTAAACCGTGTTAACACTTTATCTATGTACGTAGATTGTGAGAGGCCAATCAATCGTCTTGATCTATCTCTATAGATCTTGATACCTAAAATGTAGGTTACCTCTCCTAAATCTTTCATGGAGAATTTCTGTGACAAGAATAGTTTTATCGATGATATCATTGGTACATCATTTCCAATCAAAAGTATATCATCGACATACAAAACCAGAAATGCAATTGCACTCCCATTGATCTTCTTATATACACAAGGTTCATCCGGATTTTTGATGAAGCCAAACGATTTGACTACCTCATCAAAATGGATGTTCCAACTTCTGGAGGCTTGTTTGAGTCCATAAATGGATCTCTTAAGCTTACACACCTTCTGTTTTTCACTATTGGATTCAAAACCCTGTGGCTGCTCCATATAGATGTCCTCATCGAGAAAACCATTTAGAAAAGCCATTTTGACATCCATCTGGAATATCTCATGATCAAGATGTGCAGCTATAGCCAACATAATCCGAATGGATTTTAGCATGGCCACAGGTGAGAAAGTTTCATCATAATCAATTCCTTCTTTTTGACAATATCCTTTCGCCACTAGCCGTGCTTTGTAAATTCCAATTTGACCTTCAACATTCATCTTCCTCTTGAAGATCCATTTACAGCCAATTGGTACAATACCATCAGGCAGGTCAGTCAAGGTCCATACCTCATTGGAATACATTGAATCTATTTCAAATTTCATGGCTTCTAGCCATTTAGCAGAATCGATGTCCAACATCGCCTCCTCATAGGTTTTAAGATCACCGGGTTGATCACTATCTTTCACAATGAATAATGGTTCAATATGATCAACCGAGTGTCTATAACGAGCAGGTGGGCGAGACATTCTCGCACTTCTCCTAAGAGGTTGTGTATCAGAAGCTCCCACTGAATCAAAGATTGGTATCTAAACTCGGTTGTCTGATACTTTATTATTTTCTTCTTGTAAGACTATTTTCCGCCCAGCACCACTTTCTTGGATGAACTGATTCTCCAAGAAAGAAGCGTGCTTGCATACCAAAATTCTTTGTTCTGAATGAAAATAGAAATAATATCCAAGAGTTTCCTTTGGATATCCAATGAAGCGACCTTGTTCAGATCTTGCCTCCAATTTTTCCACTTTCAGCTTTTTCACAAAAGCTGGACAACTCCAAATCTTAATATGATTAAGACTAGATTTCCTACTATACCATATCTCATAGGGCGTAGTTGGAACAGATTTGAACAGCACTCTATTCAATATATATACAGCAGTCTCAAGGGCATATCCCCAAAGGGATATTGGCAAATCGGTGTAACTCATTATAGATCGTACCATATCTAATAAAGTACGATTTCTTCGTTCAGATACACCATTATGTTCTGGAGTTCCAGGAGGTGTCCATTGTGATAATAAGCCATTCTCTTTAAGAAAGTCCAGAAATTCAGTACTAAGGTATTCACCTCCTTGATCTGATCGAAGAGCCTTAATACATTTTCCTGTTTGTTTCTCAACTTCAGCCTTGAATTCCTTGAACTTTTCAAAGGATTCAGATTTATACTTCATGAGGTATAAATAACCATACCGTGATCGATCATCGCTGAAGGTAATGAAGTAATTATAACCACCTCTAGCAGATTCATTAATTGGTTCACATACATCTGTATGTATTAATTCTAATATGTCAGCAGCTCGCGCAGTTTGTCCCACAAAAGACGCTTTGGTCATTTTTCCTAGAAGACATGCCTCACAAGTCGAGTATGACTCAAAATTTGAAGGATCAATGTATCCATCATTACTCAACTTGTTAATTTTGTCTTCTCCAATATGACCTAATCGGAGATGCCAAACATACTTTTTATTCGGACCATCTCTAGGGCGTTTATTAGTAATGGCATTTATATCAATTCTATTTTGCTTATTGACATTGGTAATCGTATTACCGGACATTGTAATGGTATAAAGATTGTTGATTAATAAGCTAGAACCAACACATATTCTATGATGATAAATAGAACATACATCATCAGCAAAAGAAAATTCATAATTCTCTTTACCCAAACGAGATATAGAGATGATGTTCCTAACAGCATTCTTATAATGCAAACAGTTCTTTAAAACCAATACATGTCCAGAAGGCAAATATAAATGAAAAGTCCCTATAGCTAATGCAGCAACTCTTGCTCCATTGGCAAACGTCAGGACAATCTCATTTCGCCCTAGCATCCTGCTTATTTCCAAATTTTGCAAAGACATACAAATATGTGAAGTTGCAGCAGAATCTATAACCCATGAGCTGGATTCAGCACTAACCATAAGATTAGTTTCAATAAGCATAGACACCATACCTTCATAAGGTCGGTTCTTGGGCTTAACCTTCAAGCTCGCAAGGTACCTCTTACAGTTCCTCCTCCAGTGCCCTTTGACACCATAGTAATGACATTTCCCTTTATCAATCATGGGTTTTGGTTGCACAACAGGTTTGGCAGGCCTCTTCCATTTATTCTTTTTTAAAATGGTCTTACCCTTTGAAGAAGAAGCTTTAACCATAGCCATTACATTTGGCCTCGTGTTATGCATTTCCTTCTCATAAACTACCAGCATGCTATGTAACTCAGCAAGAGTTTTCTCCATTTTATGCATGGAAGTTTTGGACAAAACCAGAGAAGGAATCGGGTAAAGATTGGAGGATCAAATCCACAGCTAACTCATTGTCCATAACAAGATTCAGCCTAGCCAATTCTTCAATGTGCCAGATCATTTTCAAAGCATGATCATTAACAGATGATCCTTCAGCCATCCTCATACGGTACAATGCCTTAGATATCTCATATCTAGAGGTTCGACCATTCTCATCAAAGTATTCATTTAAGTGCAAAATGATCGACGCAGCATCTTCCATAGATTCATACTTCTTCTGTAATTCATTATTCATAGAAGCAAGCATATATGACCTAACTTTTAAGTCATCATCACGCCATTTATCATAAGTGACACGCTCCTCTTGGGTCCCACCCTCAGGAAAGGAGGTTGGTATCTTTTCATCAAGCACATACCCAATTTATTCTGAATTGAGAATAATTCTCAAATTCCTCACCCAGTCAGTGAAATTGAGTCCAGTCAAACAATTCTTGTCAAGTATAGAAGCGAGTGGGTTTGTGGTCACCATTTTTAGAGTAATAATATATCTGTTGCAGAAAATAAATTGTTAGCCGTTGTATCTTTCAAAGTAACTATTTCATTTTGGCCTTTAAATGAAATAGATTCTCCCACTAAATTTATATTCGAATCCCATACTCCTTAAGATGGGAAGCGGTAATCTTTGTTGGGTAAAGATTACTAGTGGGGATTGGAGTCCCACCAGTCCAAAATCCACCTCACCTAACAGTTATTGGTGTCCTGTGAACTTAGTGAGCGAACCAACTTGTTCAACGCATCATATGCGAGTCCCAATCATAACTTCGGCCTAATATTCTTTGTAAGGAGATTTGGGTTGTTATTAACGGTCTCACTTTGCACATTAACCGGTTTAACATGCACGATATCATAAACATAATAAATAAATAGATATCACATAAACATCTATCCTATGTGGTGATCATGGAATTATGGTTCAATGGGTCTCGAGCTAAAGAGACCCATTTAGCCATTTTAATGTTTTAATTATATGGACCCGCTCTTCACTTTTTCTTCAATCTTTGAACTCTTCAAAGACCGGGCCTAAAGAGTTCACTGGTTTAATGGCTCCTCCAATGGCTCCTCCTCTCTTGTAGTATTTACATCAACAATTGAAATACTAAACTATACTAAAAATTACATATCAAGAAAAATTAAAGTAAAATAAAAGGAAGGACGCAGCCTTCATTTAATAATTACATCCCCAAAAAGAATACCTGTAATCATCATACATTCATCCATACAACAATCACAACAATTAGGAATTTTTCCATGATCACCACCCTTCCTTATGAGCCATAAATTCAAAATTTAAAGCTCTGGAAGGCATGCATAAAATTATGCATATCATTTGCAAAATATAAACATCAAGTATAACAAGTTACGGATTTTTGATTCAAAATTGATTTAGTTCTAATTTTTGCTTTGTTGATTAAATTTATCACATAAATCAATCAACTTATATAGGCCACATAAGAGCAAGAGAACCAATTCTCTTAACAAAAGTAAATTGGCCATTAGAATGCAAAAATATATTTGAACTATAAATCAATTAAACGCACGAAAACGCTTAAGGTTGGCTCCGATACCACTGTTGGGGTTTCATGAATCATGTATAAGAAAAATTAACGAAATAAACGCAGCGGAAACAAAAATATATTTTACACATGATTCTCCTAAGGCGTTGTTCGTGCGTTTTAATCAAAAATCTATACATAAAAGGGAGTTAAACGAAATACCTCTTGAAGCGCGCTTTGAAACAAGTCGGTTCGGATGTTCTACAATACGAGTCCCACAAGCGTCGGACCTCTAGTTCAGACACACCAACAACGAACGTCGAACGGAAGAGAGAACTTTCGGATATCCACCACTTCGATCGTGCTAGCAATCACGTGGAAAGAATCTGTCGTATTCTTGATGTATAGTAGTCACGGCCCGAACGAGAGAATTGTTTCTCTTCCTCGTGTCTCAAAGACACAAGAACACATGCACACTTTTTCTCAATATTCAGCAACTAGAGAACTCTAAATTTTTGTTCGTGGTGAAGAGCGGATCCGGAAGAAGACAAAACACACGAAGTCTCTTTTTCCAATTTTTCAGCAGCTTTCTTACTCTCGTCCCTCAATGGTTTTATAGAAAAAAAAAAAAAACCGACCAACAACGGTTGCTAATCGATGGACGATCGTGCATGAGCGGTTGCTCATGCACGATCTTGGCATGATGGTCAGCGGTTGCTGACCATCAATGCTTCGTGCATAATGGTCAGCAACTGCTGACCATTACGCTTCGTGCATGTGCACGAATTTGTGCACATGCATGAAGCTTTATTTTTTATTATTGTTTTTTTAATTAACAAGTTAATTTAGGGCATACTACTAACACTTACAGCTTGGGAAAAAGATCAAGAACTCATGCCATACACCAAAACTCAACCCTGCAAAGAAGATAAAACATTATAATCCTTATGATATGAGAAGTGCAGCTCAGCAGAATTAGATGAATCTTTCCTTTTGGACACTCCGATCATGGAAATCCCTACATATGGGATTTGGGCAAAGGTGACCGGCCCTCAACAGTCACCTAGTTAAAAATGAAACTCTTAAGTTGGAACTGTTAGGGTTTGGGCAATCCCCTGACAGTTCAAGCACTTAAAGCCCTTGTGGCTAAGGAAAAGCCCGATCTTCTATTTTTGATGGAAACTAAAAACAAAGAAGATGTTCTACAGCGCATGAAACGTCGTTTGCGTTTTTTCATCTACATGTTTATAATTCGGTTGGCTTAACAAGAGGCTTAGTAGTGTTATGGAATGAAACCATTTCCTTAACTTTTATCAGCTCTAATTCGAACTATTTTGATATGACTTGTAAGGAAGGAGTAGATGGCCATACTTGGCGCCTTACTTGTCTTCATGCCCCCGCCGTTCAAAACTTCCGTCAGCAGGTATGGCACGATCTAATCCGGATTAATCTTGCCAATGTTCTTCCTTGGGCCTGTATAGGAGATTTCAATGAGATTCTCTACCACTGGGAAAAGCAAGGGGGACGACCAGCAGATTTTAATCGATTAGCATTTTTTCAAGTTGTTGTGAATGACTGTGGTTTAATGCATATTGAAGCAAAGGGGTGTGTGTTTACTTGGATGAATAATCGTCAGGGGGATGCTTTTATTAAGGAGTGTCTTGACCAAGTTCTGTGCTCTGTGGAATGGAGCCTGCTTTTTCCTAGGGCTGAAGTTCAAGCACTCCCTGCTATAGGTTCAGGTCATAGCCCGCTTCTCTTAAATACTAGGCCAGCTATTGAGACCAAACAGCGCTACTTTATGTATGAAGCATATTGGAACCAAGATGCAGATTGTCCAGATATTATCAATACCTCTTGGAATTCTGATCGGTTGAAGAATGCAACGATTATACATAAGATTCGTGCAATTTCTGGTGCTCTAGCTAAGTGGAGTCGCACCAAATTCTCACATACTCGACTCCATGTGAATGACTTGTAGCTACAACTACAACAGCTAATCAACCAACCGCAAGGTTTGTATGACACCTCGGTAGCAAAAGCTTTAAAAGAGGAGTTACAAAGGGTGTGGAGTCGAGAAGAACAATATTGGCCTATGAGATCCAAGCTAAATTGGCTGAAATGGGGAGATAAAAATGCCAAATTTTTTTCACGCCACTACTATTCAATGACGACAGTGGAATAGAATTACTATGTTACAGGATGAAAACCAATGTTGGGTGCGGGACTCTACCAGATTATAGGAGATGGCAACAGATTTCTTTTCATGACTATATACCACCGTTGGCAGTCGCAACTATGAACCTATCTTAGCACAATGTCCTTCTATGGTTACACAGGAGATGAATGAACGTTTAACTGCCATTGTAACCCTTGAAGAGGTCCATCAGGCTACTTTCCAATTAGGGGCCACCAAAGCTCCAGTCCGGATAGTCTCAATGGTTTATTCTATCAAACTCACTGAGACATTATAAAAAAATGATCTCTTCCGAGAGGTAAGCAATTTTTTTACATTTGGCATTATGCCCATATCTATAAACCGGACTCTGATTTCTTTGATTCCTAAAGTTCCTCAGCCCGAACATCTACACCAATATCATCCTATCAGCCTGTGTAATTATGTTTATAAAGTTATCTCTAAAGTCATAGCCAATCGTTTGAAACCTCTACTACCAACTCTAATCTCAGAAGAACAGTCTGCTTTTGTGAGGGGTAGGCAAATACAGGATAATATTTTACTAGTCCAGGAAGTTCTTCACCAGCTTAGGATAAAAAAAGGGAAGCGCACTTTTCGAGCTGTTCTTAAAATGGATATGATGAAGGCATATGACAGGGTAGAATGGGATTTCCTACAAGCCTATCTTCTTAAGTTAGGATTTCACCCTATGCAGGTTCAATGGGCTATGCAGTGTATTACGACCCAAACTTCCTGTGTTAAATTTAATGGGCAGCATCTACAGTATTTTCACCCTTCCAGAGGTCTTCGACAAGGTGATCTCCTTTCCCCATATCTATTTATCCTGATGACTAATCTCTTATCATTCCTAATTAACAATGCAGTCAGCATGGAAACCATTAAAGGCATTAAACTCAACAGGTGGTGTCCATCATTATCCCTTTTGTTTTTCACAGACGATGCTATTTTCTTTCTTTATGGTACTATTCGTGAATGTCAGAATTTATCAAATATCTTACGTTAGTACTGTGTAGCTACAGGCCAAGAAATTAATTGCAATAAATCGGGCATCTTTTTTGGGAAAGCCTACCTTGTTAGTTTACAGCAAAATATGGTCAGCGAATTAAGAGTTTCTATTTTGCAGAAGTCTAGGAAATACTTGGGGATACCTTTTGATTGGGCACGGTCCAAAAAAGACATGTTTTCATGGATAATGGTGAGAGTGAATACCAAGTTGGAAGGTTGGAAAGAAACATTGCTCTCAAAAGGTGGGAAGGAGATCCTCCTTAAAATTGTCGTATAGGCTGTTCCTCAGTACGCAATGTCTATTTTTAAGCTACCTGTTTCCATTTGCAGATCTATTGAGAAACGAATTGCCAAGTTTTGGTGGTAGACTGATAAGAGTAGATCAGGCATCCATTGGCGGAGTTGGGAAATCTTGAAAAAATGAAAGGAAGATGGGGGTTTGGGATTTAAAGATCTATTAAATTTTAATAAAGCCATGTTGGGCATGCAGGCTTGGCGGTTATTTACTCAACCTTACTCATTATGGAGTAAGGTCTTCAAAGGCATTTATTTCCATTCAAAGACATTCTATAATGCCGAACGAGGATCTCGCCCATCCTGGGGTTGGCAGAGCCTTCTAATTGGACGTGACGCCATCCTACCCAACATTCGTTGGTTTGTAGGTGATGGGAGATCAATCAGAATTTGAGGTGATCGGTGGCTCCCTATAGGCATATTAGGCGGACCTACGGTTCGCGAGGAACCTCAACTAGTGGCTGATCTTATTGACCAGACCAACAATACCTGGAATGTCGCTCTGATTAGCAAACTTTTCGATAGACAGGTAATAGACCAGATCACTACTATCCCTATACAACCCCATTGTGTTCAAGATCAACTTATATGGACTGCTACCAAAAATGGCTCTTTCATAGTTAAAACTGCCTATCATACCATTACAGCATCAACAACAACTCCAACGGCACAATCGACTTCAACATCTTATTAGAATCCAAGCTGGCTATGGAAGAAAATCTGGAAAATGCAATCCCCCCCAAAAGTTAGAACCTTCATACGGTCCCTTTGTCAAAATGCATTAGCAACAAGAGCCAATCTATACCAGCGACATATTATTGCTAATCCGATTTGTCTACTATGTAATCATAATGCACCAAAAACTCTTGAACATTTATTTCTACTGTGTCCCTGGACTAAACAGGTTTGGTCTCATCCCCAATTGAATATACACATATCACCTCTAGCAGTACACAGAATCGATAAATGGATTGCAGAGCAAGTTCACAGACAACACTCCTTACCTGGTTTGCGAGACTCTCGCATATGTGTTGTGGCAGATTTGGCGAGCTCGGAATGGTTTCTTTTCCGAAATCAAGATCCTCAACCTTCTCGAGTGGCTAAGGCAGTGCTCATTGGAAATCATGTCGCTCGGCTGGCTGCTCTTTCCTTGACCAGTAAAGGCAGATCGCTCCAAAACATGGGAGCCCTTTGGCAACTGCCGAGATCCAGGTACCTTGATTGCAGCAACCTCAGCTTTACAGGCGGAGATCCAGGCTTTCACTCTGACACTTCAATATATGCAACGCCAAGGCTTAAACCACGCTCATCTTCTTCTTGAATCTGGCAATTTGATTCTAGTTGAGACACTGAATCGAAGAAGGAAGCCACCATGGGAAGATCGGTCTCTGTTTAGCGAAGCCGCTGCTTTGTCGTCTTGCTTCCCTAACCTATCCCTCGTTCACTGCAGACGAGAGGCTAATGTGGCCGCCGACTGGGCTTCAAAGGCCTATCATCGGGCTTCGAACTTTCAAAATTGGGCTGTGTTTCCTCCTTTTTACTTGATGGACATTGTCTGTGCCAACACCTTAGCTGCCGGTTGTAATGGACTCTAATTATCAATATAGTTTCACTTTTCAGACCAAAAAAAAAAAAAAAAATCCACCAATCCAGTAGTAGATTACCACTTGTTTTTAGATTTTACAAGTGGGCGCGTAATTATTTGCAAGATAGCCATCAAATAATAATTTTACCATAAAAGACCTAGGCTTACTACTTATTTTCAGATTTTCCCTTAATTTTGTCCATCAAATAGTGTTGATTGATCACTCAATGAGTCGATTAATGACACATCATCAACTCTGTTTTGAGAAAATTCCTTTAGTTCCCGAAGATTAATTCGCAAAAATTCTCTTTTGTGAGAAAAAAAAATTGAATTTTGATGGAGTAAATTGGAAATGGGTTATTAACTCGCTATATATGCACACGCGCAGTTGAAATAGTTTTAGCTTTTCTAAAGAACCTCAATGTTAGATAGGGGAAAAAAACAAGCTTCTTATTTTTTTTGTTTGATCCAATCCCATATATATTTTACAAGCTACTTTGTGTGCAAAACCCTACTTCCTCACTTGTGCATCCCCCTAGCTCGTAAGAAGGTGGAGAATTAAATTCCCCACCTTATCCTTCCTCTGGAGGTGATGATATTCTTGACACAAGAGCACAACAATGGCAAAAGCAATGAACATAACAATCGTCGCATGCATTCTGTTGCCATCTGAATTGAGTCTTCAACCTTCTACGATTGCAGCAACCGCAGCAGCAAGCTCCTCCCAAAAAACAACCCGTCAAAGTAGTGGCTAAACAGTAGAGTGCACCTTTTGAAACACAAGCTGCAACAAAACGAATATAATAGTATCATCGTTGGTGATTTTTATCATTTGAGGTAAATTACTGTGGCGGCCCTAAAAATTCTGAAGTGAGATATACATGTGCAATTTGAGGCAGGGACGCAAAATAAACTTTACTGGAACCTGGCTTTGATATTAAATTAAAACATCAAATCAAAAGTTTAAACCAATAAATGAAAGAGGATCATATATATATATATATATATATATGGAGAGAGAGAGAGAGAGAGAGAGCGCATATAAGCCCATAGCAAATGATGTTGGATATTTCAATCTTTTAAAACATTATTTCAAGTACGAAATGGCTATTGTTGTTCGGAAATGTGGCACGGATTCACAATTTTTCAAACACAGACTTGTAGATTTAACTCAAAAGATTGCACACGCCACCGATCAAAGCCTAACCATATGCTCTCCACAGCTCATTACATTGCCGCCTAAGCAGCTCCTTCTCCTCTCTCTCTCTCTCTCTCTCTCACGCCCCGAACCCCGAGCGCGAGCACATCCCACTGCGGTCGATCAAATGCGACATTCCCAGGTAGTGTCGCCGACCCCATTCATTTATTATTGCGCAAGTGGAACGTATTATAAAACCCCTGACAATAAAATACAGGATAGAAAAGCAGGAAACAATTTCACAACCAATCACTTACACAAACCAACGGAGTTACAGATGAAGGCCTACAGCCAAAAGTCTACAAAAGACCGACTCTTAAAAATGAACTGTCCTACGACCTACAAACCGGACACGCTCTCCAATCCTTATGACTTCACCTCTGCAACTCCTCAAGGCTAATCGAAGCTATCTAGCCGCTCCGTCCACCAAGGACCTGAAATTTTAATCCCACAACCGGGATGAGACGATGTCTCAGCAAGTTCAACCCCCTAAACCCCTATTAGAAAGAAAATACGCCCAAGGGTGGCCTAGCCACATCACATAGAGAACTTACGTCGCCTCAATTCCTTCCTGCAGGTTAGCACAATTTGTATCACACGATCTCAGGTTGTAATAATAATTCAAACAATTGGAACGCCATCACTGTCATATAAATCACGATCGCACTTAGCACGCATTCCAATTATTATTCACTGCCACACAAGGGCATAGCCTACTCGCGGGTCGGCTATCTACTAACATTACGGCATTTCTAGAAGAATAAAGGTCCAGTCGGTCCCGCCACTACTGTGACCAAGCCACGTCATTCTATCGACGGCATTTCTAGAAGAACAAAGGTCCAGTCGGTCCCGCCACTACTGCGACCAAGCCACGTCATTCTATCGACGGCATTTCTAAAAGAACAAAGGTCCAGTCGGTCCCGCCACTACTGCGACCAAGCCACGTCATTCTATCGACGGCATTTCTAGAAGAACAAAGGTCCAGTCGGTCCCGCCACTACTGCGACCCGAGTCTTTCAACCACCACACAATGATTCAATAATCAATTGCACAAATCATCACTCAATTTGTAATATCTAATCATCAAATTCATAATCTGAATATACAGCAGTGATCAGCATGAAATTCTGAGAATTTGGGGTCCCAAAATAATTTTCGAATCTATTAAATAATTAAATTTATTCCGAAAATTAATTAAATAATAATATCCCTATCTTTCACAATCCACACTCAATTTATAGTATCCAATCATCAATTTCAAAATCTGACTACAAAGTAGTGACCGCACGAAATTGAGAATTTAGGGTCCTAACAAAATTTTCGAATTTAGTAAATAATTAAATTTATTCCAAAAATAATTAAATAATAATATTTTAATAATTTCGAATGACAATATATTTTTAAATTATTTAATAATTTCGGAATATTTAAATAAATCAAAAGTAAATTCTTTTATGTCACATCAAAGTTTATATTAATATAACCACTTACTTAACCTTAAATTAAACACAATTTAAGTTAATCAAATTAATATAATCTACACTTAAATAAATTAAACTCACCACCTAATAACACTTAACATAAACTAAACACCCATAAAGCATCATTAACCCTCTAATCAAGGTTTAGTGAGTTAAACTCACTCAAATGACAAGCCGAGCGAACCAAAGTGACGGGGACGCCGAGGGGAACAACTTTCTTCAAAGCGGGCCAAGCATCCGGGGTCGGGAAGCCGGCCAAAACGGGCCAAAACTGGGCTGCCATACCCATTTTTCTAGCTGCTGTCCATTGCTAGTTGAGGCCGAGAATGGGCGGATCCGGGCCTTGGATGAGATAGAAAAGGACCGGGGAAGGTTGAGGGGTTAAACCGAAGTAAGGTGGGGCCCGAACGGTGGCCGGAGATGGCCGAACGGCTCCGGCACGAGCTGATGCAGCAGCGCGACGCGAGCTGAGGCGGAGCGAAGAGGCGAAGACGGCGCGACGGCAAGCCGGCGAGTGCGCGCGAGCGGCGCGGGACGGACGCACGGCGGCGGCGGCGACGACGGCGTGCGAGCAGGAG
Source organism: Eucalyptus polyanthemos subsp. polyanthemos (assembly GCA_017140185.1). Taxonomy (NCBI): domain Eukaryota; kingdom Viridiplantae; phylum Streptophyta; class Magnoliopsida; order Myrtales; family Myrtaceae; genus Eucalyptus; species Eucalyptus polyanthemos. The sequence goes on along the minus strand of CM029464.1, from coordinate 30,908,529 downwards.
GCCAGCCATGGCTGCTCCAGCTTCTTCTCTGCAAATTTTTCTGGTCTTCGCACAATGAAGATGGAGGAGAGAGGCAACGAGAGAGAGGGAGAGAGGAGAGAGAAGGATGGGGGGCCATTTCTTTTCTTTTTCTTTTTCTTTAATCGAACAAAAGTGGCCCACCATGACCTCATGGATGATGTCACACTCCACTATCTCCCACAACCTTTCTCCAATGGGTCCATTTTATTTTTCCACCGAGGCATGAAACTTTGTACATTAATTTCTTTAATTCCATTCAATCCTCTCCCAATTGAGTCCAATTGAAGTCCATAAAATTAATCCAATATCACCACACTTCAATTCACATCTTCACTTGTCCATAGCACCAACTTAAGTCCTAAAAGCAAGGCCAAAGGTGGGCCTACTAATTTCTCGAGCCAAAATAGCCATACCTTGATTATTTTGCCGAAAAACTCGGCTTGCATGAAAAAATCTTCCGAAGATTAGTCAATGTTCCTAAAATGATTTGTGACATACCCAGACTTCCAATTTCTGAATTCGATCTCAATTTCACGGTTAATTTCACTTTGGCACGATGTTAGCGTGGCCCAACATATCGGGTAGCCTTTAGAAATTTTCATGCATTTGACCTGTGGTTGATCATCTCAAGCCACAATGTACATCTTTGAAACATTGGAAATTTTCGGTTGTCGGGGTAATCTCAAGGTTTCAAATACGAACACAGGGTACCCAATCGACAGAAAAGTCGGTCCAGTGCCGATCGATAAGAATTATGCGATCTGATGGAATCACCCACACTCGATCACACGCTTCTGTCGAGTCGACCTATCTCCGATCTCTAATCGATTTTTAATTGTGCCGTAATGACCCTTACAGATTAGCTCGGTTGAAAGATCGCTTCCTGATCAAATTCTCGAGTCTGATGCATTAGAAACTCTTAACAGCTTCACCCGATAGACTAGTTTCCACATGAGTGGCCAACTCAAGGAAAAGAACTATATGCGTGCCAACGAAATGCCCGTCTCAATTAATTGAAAATAGAATCAGAAAATCGGGATGTCACACACACACACTCTCTCTCTCTCTCTCTACTTTACTCAAAGGTCTAAGATGGTTGCATATGTCGTCCTGCCTCAGATTTATTAGAGAAATCATTTATGATGTTTTGAAGATGACAGAATAAATCAAAGGCTACTAACGTATTTAATGGTTAAGTAATAGACCATGCAAATGATAGAACATGTAAAGGATATTGTCAAAGATTGAAGACGGCTAGAAGACTGAACGTAACACACGTCTAAAGTATATTTTAAAGATTTCCAAACTTCTGTGTCAAAGTCTAAAAATTGTCAGACGTTAATGTCAAAGTCTGTTCTACATTAGAAGTTTGTCAACTCTAACAAATTCCAGACTGAATGTGAATGAAGAACTAGAAGACAGACTATATGCTGAAGCTAAACCAAAAGACAAATTTTATGTTGAAGCTGAACTTATTCAGACTATATCCAGATCTTAAAGCTAAATCTATTAAGAAGCATAATATTTTTAGACTAACGTCCAGATTATAAAGTCTATTGCACTTAAACTCAAATTATAAAGTCTATTGCACTCAGACTTTACATCCAGATTCGACAGAACGTAATACATGCCCAATGATATAACGGCTAGTGATCTGCTTTGGATTCCACATCAAGATCAATTTGATTGATTCAATCTGATTGATTGACAATTGGATATTAAAGACAAGAACCTTCTATACGAAGAAGCTCTACTTATAAAAACCAAGATTCTGTTTGTATGGGCGATCGGAATCAATTTAGGATTTTACTTTTATCACTAAATGGCTACCAAATCTTCTAGATACAGATCTGTCCAATTGGTAAATTGGAAGACAATCCTCAAGATACTGTCTAACGGCTAGTTTAGAAGTGGGGGAGTATTTAAGGAGATGAACGACCGATGAGCAAGTATGAGACGGAGCGTAGAATTTATAATTCTAAAGTCTGAGCGATCTTTGTTCATACATTGTCTCTTGTGAGCTTAAACGTTTGTGATCGTGAGAGAAATACCAAAAGAGTGACTTAGTGAGATAGCGTAATCTACTACTAAGTGTTTGTACTCAAAGTTGTAATCTCTTGTTGATTGCATAGTGGAATCCAGACAAGAAGACTGTTAGCATGGGAGAGTGGACGTAGGCTTGAATTAAGCCGAACCACTATAAACCTTGTGTTATTATTCTTTTCCCTGAACTCATTTATTTTGTTCGTAGCTCTATTTAACTGCTAAAATCTGGTCTCGCTCAAAGGCTACTGCTATTCAGACTTAGTTTCAAAAGTCTATTGTTATTCAAACTCAGGTTAAAAATAAAGGTTTTTACTACATTTTGCAGAATCTGTTTTCATACCTATTCACCCCCTCTAAGTGTTCATACTAGCACTTTCAAGATTGAGATGCAGGATATGCATGGCTGGGGTTTGCAATTACGAAAAGGTTGATGGTTCGTGGAGGTTGAGGATGAGGGATAATGGATTTGTGAAAAAAATAAAAAATACTAGTTTACAAATACATACATGAAGATCCTTCGTTCGCGAACACCGCGATCCTCCCAAAAGTGACGCATGGGCAAAAAAGCGTTGTGCAACCTGAAACACGTACAACAATATTATACATATCACAGCACCCATGAACTATGCTTAAAATTATACAACTTTGAGTGGACAAAAAGAACAACAGCTGCATGGATCGTCGCAACAATGAAAAATATCGGAAGACCAAGTGACGGAGTTTTTCTGTTGCTGCGGAAGATGATGGTGGTGGTGGTGGTGTTCCTGAAGATAATTAACAGGTAAACCGGTGCCGACCGTGTATCCTTGAGAACGAGGAAGAGGGTTCGATTTCTGGGACGACATGGTTATGTCCTTTTAAGGTCAGCAAGATATGGAAGATAATGATGGCCGAGTACTGGGGGTTAAATAAAGTGTAGGATCTTCGTGATTGGAAAAACTCCAACGAAAGTGTGGTGTGTTTCTAAGATGATCACAAGTGGCTTCGGTCTTATTTATAATGCGCAAGCTTTGATTCTATAGCTTTTCTAACACAAAGCGATGGCTTGTTTAGTCTACGCGGTAGTCTTGCGATAAGTGTACATATGGTCGTGCTAACACGTTATCAGTTTTGTTGACGCGAAACTGTGCTGCTAAAAAGCTCAAGACACGAATATGGACTCATTATTTACTAATCTGATTTGTGGAAAGACTTGCCAAGTTATTTGATATGAATGATATGAGCCTAAAGTCAACACTACCCATTCCACTGTTCCTACCAACCCGTCGTTCTAAAAAAAAGCGTCCCTCTAATTACTAACATACGGGCTTCATCTAACTCACCCATATCTTAAAAAATAAATAACCTTGCTAACGCTAACCCTACCATTAATCTTTGTGAATAACAGTGTCTTTTTTACCACAAAGTGCGATGGAGATGCAATTCGTAATTAGAGACTATTTCTCAAATAGAAAATTCTCAATTATAGACACTATTTCTTTCTTCTAGAAAGGAAATGAAATCAGTAAGAACTAATTGCTGCGAGTGAACTTTTTTCAAACTTTGAATAACTACTTAAATATAAAACTCATTTGAGGAGTGAATAGAAACTTTACTAGATCTTTTTTCTTGATTAAATTTGTCATGTTTTTTACCTGGTTTCATCTAGAGTTATTTAGAATTAGACCACATCAAAGTGATTTTCTCTTTAATTGCCATTTATAGATCACTTATTTTTACTGAATTGGGAAGACAAATTTGTATTCTATTATGTGAAAATCATGTTAGATATCATTTTAGTTGTAACAATGTGAAAAAAATTAAAGAGTGACATGAAACCGATAAAGCAAAGAGAGAATAATAAGAAGGTCAATGCTAGCCTAATGGTGCCGTAAGTGCTTCAAACTAATGGTGCATTTTGTGCCTTTAGTATCACTTCAAAAGCAACAGGCTATGGAACATTTGATTAATTAATAATTTAGCTTGATTAGTAGAAGATTGCAGACTTTTTGTGGATCAGAGAAATGAACAATTTTTTTTTAATTTAATAACTTAATCTTGATATAAAATCTTTAATAATTTAGCTTGATTAGTAGAAGATTGCAAACATTGTGTGGATCAAAGAAATGAACAATTTTTTTTTTAATTTAATAACTTAATGTTGATATAAAATCTATTTCACATGAGATAGCTTCAAATCCACGTAGCAAATTTGAAGAGCAAATTTTAATTCGGAAATAAAAAAAAAAATTAACAAATTTCACTCAAAATCCCACGATTTCCTAGGAAACGGGGAAAATATGGAGCCGGAGGGGTGGGGGTGGTTTTCAAGACTGCACCGTTACTATGCCAAGCTTTTTCAAAAATAAACTAAAAGAAGATCACAATTATGAACTATATATAATTTTTCCATGGCCAACACCTTATATTTTTTATAATCCAGCGCAAGTAGGGTAATTAACTGAAGGCCCATTAGAACATTTTATCAGCCCTTGAACTGATTAAATTCGTTTTATTTACCTATACAAGTGACCCTAACTCAGAATAGTTTCATGGAGTAAGTGAAATTTGAATTTTTAACTTTCAGTTCCTAACTTGGAAATCTACTGACACCCTGACCAATCGTGTCAATCCACAGGATTGGCCTAGCATCTTTATTTTTGAAAGTGATATCTAACATGATTTTTACATAATAGAATACAAATTTGTCTTCTCAATTCAGTAAAAATAAGTGATCTACAAATGGCAATTAACGAGAAAATCTTTTCAATGTGGTCTAACTCTAAATAACTCTAGAAAATGATAGAACATCAGTTGAAGTTCTGTACTATGGTCAATTTTCACACAGCATCTTTCTAGTATCAAGCCAACGCAACTTGTGAAAGACATCATACGTCGTTCTCGTAAACTCAAGTTTTAATATTTCTTTGTAAGTCATCCTTAGCCCTTTGCCTGTTCATCAAGTTTCATGAACTTCTAGTTTAGTGCAGTACTAAAAGTAATTTTTATGCAGTTGGTGAAATTTAAATAATGTGCTCAATTGCGTCGATGTAGAGGATTGGACCGACATCTTAACTTTTTCACCTATTGCATGTGTAGTGGGAACATAATTTTTCCAGTGTGGGTTTTGTGAAGTGGACAAGGCAACTTGTGAAAGACTTCATACGTCATTTTCATAAAGTCAATTTGTGACGTCTCATTTTATGTCTTTCTTAACCCTTTGTCTCTTCATCAAGTTCCATGACCTTTTAGTTTATTGCAATCCCCAATATAGCTATTGCTCAAATACGTCCATAATCACGCTAATCATTGAATCACCAATATAGATATACAAGAGAGAAAGATGGTTTCATTTTTCAATTTTTTGTTCAGTGCAGGGAATATCTCAACACAGCTGAGGATCCGAAAAGGGAAGGAAATACATGGAAACTTACTTCACTAGGCAAGATATTTATAGATGAGTGAAGTTAAAATGATGAGACTCACAAATACCAACCCCTTATTCTAACTACATACACGCTTTGATTCATCACCATCAACCTTTGTCATCGTATGGCCAAAAAATAAAAATAAAAATAAAAATAAAAACCTTTGTGGAAAATAAAAGTCACGAGCAAACGATGACGAAGACTACTTTTTCTTTTTCGGACGGTTGATGACGAAGACTACTTAGAAATGTCAAAAATTGACTTTTGGAAAATGATGGAGAAGTGACCAAGCGGCATAAGTTATCTCAAATGATGATATACGAATAAAGCTATATGTTTTTTGTGTTTTCATAAAAAACATGAAATTTAAGTTATTTAGATGATTATCTAGGCAACAAACCAATCAAGTTATTCACAATCAATACACCATTACGAAAGATATGAAAAATCAAGAAAAATATCCTCAATTATCTTTAAAAAATACTCTAAATATCTCTAATATGATGTACTTTTGTCATGGATAAAACTTCCAGCCGGAGACCCCCCTACTTACCTGCAATGCCCGCGGTTTGAGTCCGCCACAGTATGCTCCCCATTCCCTTCCATTTGCTATGTAGATGTGCTCATGGTATGGTACGAAAATTTTTAATGTTGCTTTGGTCGAAAAACCGCAGCCGATTTAGAATGAGTTTGTCTTGATTGTTGTCGATGATAGACCAGTGGCAGCCGATATGGTGGTCCGATGGTGGTCAGAATGGACGACTGACGGAGGGTGATCCAATGATGACCGGAGCTTCAGCGAAATCTTGTCTGAAGGAGGCGTCGTTCTTGGTGCAGGCAAGCTCGGGAAGAAGACGACGAGCTCTTGGGGAAGAAGATGCAGGGAAATAATAAAATTATATAGGAAAAATAAATTATAAAAATAGAAAATTTTAAAAAAAATGTAAAAAATGTCATAATGAAGCTTGGGTGGGATATGTTTGTTGGGGCCGGCAAGGTTGAATTAAAGACGAGCTGATTAGAAAGTCCAATGATTTGGAGTGAGGTGTTAAGGGCTCAATAAATTGGGCCGAGTATGCAAATTGGGTTAAGAGAATCGGTTGGACCGAATTGAGCGTGTGGGCTGACTGCTGATTGGGCTTAGAATGACTAGAAATGGGGAAATTGACAACTTGGGTCGTATTGTTGTTAAAAGCCCGAGTCCATCAGGCCATAACCACATTAGGACCGGGCCCTAGAGGCCGGTCCGAATCCTAACGCAACCCGGATCTTTAGGGTCCGGATCAAACCAGTAATCAGACCGGGTTCCCTGGCCTTGTCCGAAGTCCATTTCCCAGAATTAATAAAAAGTAATACAAAATTAAAAATTCAGAAAAATTCAGAAAAGAGTTTAGAATTTAGATTTTGTCTAATTTCATTAGAGTTTTAGTGCTAATTCTAGTTTAAAACTAGTTTAGCATAATAAAAGATGAGAAAATCTTTTGATAAAAAACCGAACCCAACATTGAAAAATTCAAGGCTCCACAATAGGACTTTGAATCCTTTTTTTACTTTTGAGAGACAATGCTAGGTCGTTATATGTCACGCTTAGAACCTTTAACACGTGCACATCCCTCGGCGGTCGACTAAAATTTGCGATGTCTCAGGACACGTCACTGACCCTTTCGTTTTATGCACATGTGGAAGTGAACTAATAAACCCCAGATAACAATCAAACATGGGATAAAAAAGCAGGACAACCAATTTTCACAAAACACACTTTATATACAAGCCAAATTAGTCTTACAAGTCTATATACATAAGTCCGACCCCAACGAGGACTAATGAGCCACATATGCTCCGAACCGTTCAGCCTCAGGCCCCGAGATCTCCATCTAGGAACCTACCACGACAGGGTGAGATAAAAATCTCAGCGAGTCAACATCTTAAATTTTGATTATGACAAGAATTCACTCAAAGGTAGCCTAAACAAGCATTACACAAAACTTACCTCACCTCAGTACGTTTCTACAGATTAGTGCGTCACATATACACTTATAAACGCAACAAGCGTAATCAATAACTGGAACATATCATTTCATTACAACCAATCACATGAGTCCCGATTATGAGGTAAAATCATTATGATACGTCACATTCCGTATCACACAATTTTACCCCATAATACGGCGTAACTATCTCAACCACTCATGCATATTCTAGTTTTTACTACCCATCGGTCACGGTCAACTCCCCAGTCAGCGGTCATTTGACATAACTGAACGTTGTCTTGCCCCATTGAGCACAACAACATTTAGAACTCTCACTTAGACGGCATCCCAAAAAGAGGTATTGATCCGACCTCCACCGTGACCGGCTTCCAGACTCCTGTCGGGCATCCAATAAAATTGGGCATCATTCCCAAACTCTTGTTGAGTGACGAGTTTCGATAGTAACTACACACACATCCATATTTGGCCAATAATATCGCACTTTGCACTAAAATATCTCAATTTCAAATAATGGACTTTGCCTATTTTATTCGTAATAAAAATCATCCTGATAAAATAATCGTACGCGGTCACGCATTTAAATTGAACCAGTAAGCATGGTACCATTTCATTTCAAAATTCTATGATTTCATATACTATATAAATATTTTTGGCGTTAAAAACTGACACCCAGTATTTTTCTATTTAAATACCAAAATTCAATTTTTGCAATAATAATCCATAACAACAACCAAGCATCCGATTGCACAATTAAACAATCAATTTCACATATTAGCAAGCATAAGTTTTAAGCATGCCAAAAGTCAACCACATTATCAAATATGCATTATCTGGCAAGCTAGATATCAAGAACAACCACAAAACTACAATTGGCCTTAACCGGTAGAAATCGAGATTACTCGCACGTTCCAAGTTTAATTCATGATCATGTAGATGTACATACTCACGCAATCTGTTAACACATTTAAAGGGAATGAAATAAGCTGGATGTGATTTCTGTCCATTAGAAATCGATAGAGCAATTTGAATTTCTCACATGCTTTTTAATGCAATTTTTAATTCTTAGACGAATGAAATAAAAGTTTGAGAACTCAAATACATAAGTAGCACAGAAACTCCCATCATCACTAACTTGCTAATTGTAAGTCTTAAGTTATAAAATCACGTAACGTGATTATATTAATTGCACAAATTATATAATTGACACAAAAATATTCTACATGTAAATGAGTTAAAGGTATCAGAGACTTGATCGTAAGCTACTTACTACTTACTATTCCGATTCTTATATTTCAAAACGGATGATGCGAACGCGAGTTGCTCCCCCTTCATTTAGGGAAAAAAAATTCAAATGCCTATGCTGTGTTGAGTGCTTACTCTAAAGAAAAACAACAGATAAAAAAAAAAAAAAAAGGAGAAATAGGGGTGACTGTTCTCATTTATTTTCTTCAAAATCTTGTCTGTTGTACCCTGCGCTTTTATCGATAGCCAAATGTCCTCTACTTCTCCATCTTCTTCTTTCATGTGCATTAATAGCCTTCTGCTGCAGAGGCTGATTAAAGTGAACTCCTAACCACTTTGCAACTGCCATCGAGGTCTTTGTTCCATTCCCATTGGCCATAATTTGATTTCCTCCCGTAAACGTAGCAACAAATGAGGCTTAGGAAGGTATTTTCTGAGGCTCTCGACCTTTCTCTCTTGCCGGGGAACCTGTCACGGTTGAGCCGGCGACGACGGCGCCAATTTCGGCGGGATCGAAGAGGGTGGAGCCGCATCTGGGTCCGCGTGCGGCAGGACCATCGGCGACTGATTGGGGACTGGGTTGTGGGCGGCCGTAGAGGCAAGGCTGAGTGGCGGTGGCGCGTGGGTTCGCTCGTTCGTTCCTTCTCTCTCGCCGGGGAACTCGTCTCGGTTGAGCCGGCAACGACGGCGCCAGTCTCGGCGAGATCGAAGAGGGTGGAGCCGCATCTAGTCCGCGTGCGGCCGGACCATCGGTGACAGTCAGGGACTGGGTTGCGGGCAGCTGCAGAGGCAAGACTGAGTGGCAGCGGCGCGTGGGTAGGCTCGTAAGAATCAGAGCCGGATTTGAGTGATAAGAGGCGTCTTCGATCAGCCTTCAAACCCCCTAAAGGTTAGCTTGTTTGCATCTCTTCTTCGGGCTGTTCTTGTTCCGATGGATTAGGGTTCTGCGATCTGTGATCTCTGAGATGGAGCCCAATTCTATTCGAACTCGCCTGAATGATGAGGGAATACGCTTGTCTGGCCCTTTCTCCCCTAGGAATGATCGTCCTTTGATGAATGCTCCTGTGTTGAATGTGCGTAACCAAATGAACCCCCCTTCTACTGGAGTCGGGGCTTCGAATCCCCCATTGACATCTATAAGAAGTCGTCCTGTTAATAGAGAGCATTCTAAGTCGAAAAGACCTCAGTCTAGGGGTCGATTAAAGAAGCCTGAGACCTGTTCCTGGGCTGCTGTCACAAGTGGTGCGAATAAGGGATATGACCTTGAGTTTATCCCTCGATAATTGTGAATAACAAGCCAGTTATCCAAATGGACGATTCTGATATCGATGTTGCGGACCCTAAGTTGTATGACTGCCTTGTGGGACACTTCATTAGGAGGCAACTTTCGTTTAAGCTGATTAAGGAGTCCCTGAGGAGAGCTTGGGGACCGAATTTGTTAAAAGTAATGTCCAATGGGCGTGGCGTGTTTCTTCTACGCATTGTAGATCGTGAGTTCAGAAGGCATATCCTTGAGGGCGGTCCCATTACTGTTGCAAGAATGCCTCTGATCCTTCAACAATGGAAACCGGGTGTCGAGCTGAACAAAGATACTCATAGGTCTGTTCCAGTTTGGGTAAGACTAAGGAACCTTCCGTTTGCCTTCTGGTCTGCTCAGGCTATCGGGAAGGTGGCTAGTGCCTTGGGTAAGCCGCTTTATGTTGATTAGAAAATTGAGCAGATGTCCATGTTGACTTTTGCCAGTGTATGTGTGGAAATGACAACTTAGCAACCTCGATATGAGACCCTTGATTTAACTACCAATGGATCAAAGGTCGTGGTGGAAGTCGAGTATGAATGGAAACCGATGGTTTGTTCAAAATGTGAAATGTTTGGTCACACCTGTAAAAATGTTACTCCTGGTCCTTCTGCTGGACGATCTGAGGGAGCTACAAAAAGTGTCCAGAAGGTTAATCCAATAGTAGAGGCCCACTCCTCTAAGGGAAAGGAGGTGGCCATGCAGCAACAGTCTGCGGAAGATGTAGATATTCAAGTCACCCATAGTTCTAAAGTGGATGCTGCAAAACCCGCATCTAGTGTGGCTGTTAACGGGCCTTCCTATATCGGTGAATCAAGCTCGGTAAAGGCGGCTCCTCAGGGACCGGATGTTCCAAAGGTTCCATGTCATATCCTCTCTGCTCTAGCTGACCCGCAACCAGTTGATGAGGAGGTAGGGTGGAAGCAAGTTAATCGGAAAAATAAGAAAAAAAAGATGAAGCAGGCAGCAAGGAAGGCGGCTACTGCTGCTGCTGCTGATGCTGCTGCTGCTGCTGCTGCTGATGCTGCTACTGCAAATGCTGTAGTAGCTACTGATATTGTTCAAGCAAAAGTTGCATATATGTCTATACTGAATCCAAACGACCCTTCAAAATCTCTTGATCCAGTGATTCATATCCCGGCAAGATCGATTCCTCCTTCTGTAGCGGACCCTCCTACTCAGGATGATTCCCTAGCTTTAATCAATAGCTCGGACGAAATCAATAATTCTAGTATCCAAGAGGACCCGATTGGAGAAGATTCTCAAGTTGGGGATATTCCTGATCCCAAAAGGCTCACCTCGCCGTTAATGGCAAACTTCCAGGAAAAGCTTCGTATGCTCCTATCTGATGGTCCAGAAGATATGAAGAAGGAAGTTGCTGCTTCGAGGGCCTCTAAAAAGAGGTAATTTTACTCCTTGTTTTTTTTTATGATTGTTGGTTTTTGGAATAGTAGAGGTATCTTAAATCCTCTTAGGCGTGCCGAAATAAGACGTTTTGTCGCGGTAAATAAGCTTTGTCTTATTGTCTTGCTTGAAACTAAAGTTTCTTTAGAGCTTTTTGATTCTATTTCGGCCACCCTCATTAGAGGGTGGAATTGGCGTGCTAACTATGATTATGCTCCGCGTGAGAGGATTTGGGTTGGATGGAACTCGGATCTCGTCGCCTTTTCTACCATCTTTATTAACAACCAAGTGTTGCATGGCAATTTAAAATGTAATCTATCTGGAAGAAGTTTCTATATATCAGCCGTCTATGGGGAACATTCGTTTGCCCGTCGTAGACCATTATGGGAAAATCTCCAGCTTTGCAGTGAACTCTTCCTCGATTCACCATGGCTAGTTGCTGGTGATTTCAATGCTATCAGGGATCCATCGGACTGAGTTGGGGGTGCCACCAATTGGATTCCGTATTTTGATGAATTCCGCCAGTGCTTTGGAGCAAACGGATCTTACGGACCTCAGATATGTCGGGCTCTGTTACACTTGATCCACTTCATCTGGGATCGGGAGGAAAATGAGAAAGATAGATCGTGTATTGGTTAACAGCAAGTGGAACCTTGATTTCTCATATTCGAAGGCGTCTTTTTTGAACCCTGGCATATCTGACCACACGCCGATGGTTGTAAGAGTTGTCCATCCGGCCCCGAGGAGGAAACCCTTCAAATTCTTTGATTTTTGGACAGATCATCCAGAGTTTAAGGCGATCGTGCAACGTGTCTGGAATTCTCCGATTACAGGTGTCCCTATGTTTAAATTGGTTTCTAGATTGAAGATTTTGAAAGCTCAGCTCAAGACCCTCAACCAGGATGCTTTTTCTAACATTTCGGCTAGAACTGCTGAGGCAAGAGAAGCTCTCAACGTCACTCAAGTTCAACTTCAATCAAACCCGTCCAGCCTTGCTCTTGTTGATCAAGAAAGGAGTCAACGCCAGTAGTTTGTTGATTTGAGGAATTAAGATGAATCTTATTATAGGCAGAAGTCCAGAATTAGATGGCTAAAGCAGGGTGACTGGAATACGAATTTCTTCCACCAATCTGTGAAGAGGAGACAGCTAATCAACAGAATCCTTTCGGTGAAGGATCCCACCGGTTCGCTGATTACTGATCGGGAGCTGGTTCCGCAGGTGTTCATTAGTTACTTCTCTCCGTTGTACTCCCCCCAAGATGCGTTAATTAGGCTATCCGTCCAAGAGGTGGAGCGGGTTATTCGACAGCCTTTAGCTGCTGATCAAATGTGCTTTCTCTCTAATCCGGTTTCTGATGCGGAGATCAAGTCTACGCTGTTCTCCTTAGCCAAAGGTAAGGCCCCTGGACCTGACGGATTCTCGACTGAATTCTTCAAGTCCAACTGGGAGATCGTTGGTCCATTGGTATTGGAAGCGGTTCACGACTTCTTCCACACCGGCCGGCTGCTGAGAGAGGTAAATGCAACTATCCTTGCTCTTGTCCCTAAAGTTCCTAATGCCAGTGCTGTTTCAGATTTTAGGCCGATTGCTTGTTGTAATACTATATATAAGGTGATTACCAAGATCTTGGTCGATCGTATAGCAGCGGTTTTAAATGATTTGATAAATCCGTCTCAGAATGCATTTGTTAAAGGAAGGAGAATTAGGGATAACATCCTCTTGGCTCAAGAATTGTTTGCGAGGTTTCATCTCCATCCATACTTGCCTAAATGTACGGTTAAGGTTGATTTCCATAAGACATATGACACGGTAGATTGGGAGTTCCTTGAACTTGTTGTTGCAGCCTTCCACTTCCCGGAGAATTTCATTAAGTTAGTGATGGCTTGTGTTCGGACTCCTAAATATTCCATTTCTATAAATGGCGATCTCCATGGGTTTTTTTTTTGGGAGGACGTGGTTTGAGGCAGGGAGATCCTATGTCACCTTACCTCTTCACTCTAGTTATGGAAGTGTTTTCCGGTTTATTGGTGTCTCAAACTTCAAATCATGAATTCAGGTATTATTGGAGGTGTAAGCCGATCCAACTAACGCATCTATTCTTTGCTGATGATGTTTTCCTATTCAGCCGAGCTAACTGGCCGTCAATATCCATGCTCAAAAGAGGATTAGATATATTCTCATCCTAGAGTGGATTGGTACCTAACAAAAACAAGAGCGAGATTTTTATTGCAGGTGGTGACTCTTCTATTCGAAACAGAATCCGGAGGGCATTTGGTTTTAAGGAAGGGAAACTCCCTGTTCGTTACCTTGGGGTACCTATCATATCTTCCAGATTGAATAAGGGGGATTGTATTGCATTGACGGAGCGTATTACGGCTAGGATTCAATCCTGCGCGCATCGTTTCCTATCTTTTGCAGGGAGATTGCAGCTAATTCGGTCGGTTCTTCATTCGATTCAATCATTCTGGGCAAGTGTCTTTATGCTTCCCGCTTCGGTTTTGTCGGACATCGAGCGAATTATGAGGCAATTTTTATGGAAGGGAACGGCTCTTGGCCGTGGAGGAGCAAAAGTAGCGTGGGAGGAGGTATGTCTTTCGAAACTTGAAGGGGGTCTTGGCATTAGGAATTTGAGAGATTGCAACAAAGCCTCTATGCTCAAATTCATATGGATCCTCTTCTCAGATAAGGAATCGATGTGGTGCCGGTGGATTCATTCCATTTTCTTGGCAAAGAAGAATTTTTGGATTTCATCACAACCTGAGACTTGTTCCTGGGCGTGGAAGAAAATCCTTCAGCTTAGAAAGCACTTCAGAACTTCGTTTAGGTGGAAAATTGGAAAAGGGATGTTGGTATCTCTATGGCATGATTACTGGCTTCCATGTGGCCCTCTTGATGGATTCGTCCCGCCCTCGTTTAGGGACAATATGTGGCTCCCTGATTATGCAGTAGTTGCTAACTTATACACCCCGTTAGGAGACTCATTCTCTCGGATATTAATCAGATAGGGCGTAGCTTTACCGACTCTGGAGTCTCATAATGACAAGTTTATTTGGTGTGGCGATCCATCAGCCTCCTTCTCGGTAGCATCCGCATGGAATGCCATTAGAGTCAAGAGAGATCGGTTGGACTGGGCTCCTTTGATTTGGGATATCGATATAGTCCCTCGCCATCAGTTTATTCTGTGGCTTATATCTAAAAACCGTCTTCCCACTCAGGTGATGTTGTTAAATTAGGGCCGAATTGATTTTAATCTATGTGCGAAGTACTAGACTCAATCGAACACCTATTCTTCCGGTGTTGCATCTCTGCCTCGATGGCCTTCTTTTGGGCTGCAAGATGTAACTTGCCATGGAGGAATAGATGTTGGAGAGAGGTGTTCAATTGGGCCAGGAAATTCCTTATGGGGAAGGATTTTTACCACAGGATAGTTCGATTCTCTTTCGATGCTTTGTGCCATCTCATTTGGAAGAAGAGGAATGCGATTATCTTCAGGGGTGAATCATTGGTGGTCCCTGCCCTTAAAAATCACCTAATCAAGGTGGTTAAGGACAAAGCGTTCACATTCACGGAAGTTCTTCCTTCTCCGAGGAACAGAAGACTGCAAAGGGGGTGGGGATTCGACCCCATGATCTTCTCCTCTGTAGCTGATTCTCCTTAGCTTGCTGTTGTTTCAGTTTGCTCTTGTTCTTGTAGTTGCGGGTTCCTTCCATCTCCGTTCTTCACCTTCAACTTTTGAGGGCTAGAGGGTTGGGGAGGGTAGGGGTTCCTGTTGTTACGTTTTGTTTGTTGGCTTCCTAGCTTCTGTGTTTCTTGTTGGCGCCCTCAGGCTTTTTATCGGATCCCCGTCACTCTTGCTCCTTTGTTAAGAGTGCTTGTTTGGATCCGATCTTTTGTACTTTTGTCCATTCTCATTAATATTATTACCTTCACCAAAAAAAAAAAAATGAGGCTTAGGGTTTCGACTTTTGTGCATTTGGAATCGGGATCATTGCGCTGGTTTTATCATGTAATTTTGATTATAATTAATATCTTGAAAAATTTCAAACCGATATACATATAATAAATTTACTTTTAAATTAATTTTTTATCATAAAAAACTTCAAATTAATATATTTGTATCAAACTTATCTCGACTAATAATAAAAAATCTCAAATTGATATATTTGTGATAAATTTACCATAAACTAATTTATTCAACCGCTAAAAATCCTAAACCGATACATTTATGATAAATATATCATCCGTTAAATTAAATTAATACCACAAAAAATTGTATAAATGTGATAAATATAGAGTAAAATTACAAATTGGTATATCATCAACTATCGTGTATCACTTAACTTAGTAATTTAATAGAAAAATTTAATAGAAACTAACATAGGGTTAATTCATCACTCGTATAACAGCTTGGGGTAAATTTGTCAAAAATATACCAGTTCAGGTTTTTTATGGTCAAATAATTAGTTTGGGGTAAATTTATCATAAATGTACCAATTTGAAATTTTTCATGATATCAACCCTTTTGATTATAATTTCCTCCCCTAATTTGGTTGATGTTTCCTCTTTTTTTTTTTTTTTTATGTCATACATGTAATGTGGATGTAGCACACATGATTGCCATATAAAAAAAAAAAGGATACATGGCATGTCTCTATTTGAAGAAGCTTTTCTGTGTTTTCAATATATCATTTTTAAAAAAGCACATACTTTGCGAAAATACAACACTTACATTTTGCTGCCATAATCATTCATTGAGAAAAAAAAGGTCATGAATATATTTTGCATATATAGATCAAGAAATTAACAGTGCTTCTCACACAAATAGCTCTCAATTCTCCATCATGCAAGAAAGGATGCCGATTATACTCAACTCACCAAATATACAGAGTCTTAGACGAAATTCAAGAATCTATTTGCATAACATTATATAAAAAAATTAACAATTAATGTCAACAATTCAAGCATCTATTTCCTCCTCTCAAAGAATAATTACCTTCACTCATTTCATTCATGGAAAAAATAACTAACCCTTTTATTTTTAGAGACAATCTCAATCTATTTTCTTTTTCTTTTTATACACACATTTAATTTTGTGAGATCATAGTAAGACAACAACTTTTATCCAAGCAAACTTCCGTAAGCATTTGGTTCACCGGTTGTACCTAGCAGTGAGCAAAAAAACTCGACTGGATTGGAAATTGCATAAATAGATCTGATTTGCGATTTTAGATGTAGAACCACCTATTTAGACCGAAATGGTATATATATTTTTTGTTTTGATGAAGGAGGACTGTAGTTTAGTGGTAAGAATGCCATGTCATGGCCTCGGAGACTTGGGCTCGAAATCCAGCAGCCAAATATCCTTTTCTTTATATATTTATGGTTCATGATATATATATATATAATTATAAATCGCTACAACTATCTAAAGTTCAACTTGTTCAATATAGAAAATGGCAATCCATTTAAAGCTACGAATAGCATTTATTTTATTAAGTAAAAACTTTTCTCGTGTTACATGTATAATTGCACTTGTACTGAACAGGACCTTTTTAGGTAATGATTCAACATTCACATAGAAGTAACGTTGTTAAGTCTCAGCTGTGCGAGGCCTGAGTCTTACATAACAAGCCGTGCGAGTACACAATTTGGCTGGTAGATTATTCCACCGCACTTTCATGGCCTTCTCGATTTCTCTCACTTCTCTTAGCAAGCTACTCATGCAGTATCCTCCGTTTTGCTTTTGATCGCGTTCTCAGCTTCGACACCATCACAGCCACCACTGATTTTGGGGAGCACCTCTCGCGAATGCCAAAGATAAGAGCCCAACATCTTCTCAACATCACTTTCATCAAAATACGACCAGTTTCCAATTCGTCGAATTGGTCCATCTTGGGTAATTACCGATTTTATGTGGGAATTGGTTTACTTTGGAACTGATCACCACTAGGTGTAGTCACTTTGAGTGGTTATTTGAGAAGGGGGGAGATGGAGGGGGCATTTTACGTAAACATCTGATTCTCTGGTTGAAGTCATTTTCAACATAATCGGAATAGGTTGACTTTCGCTAGGGACCTCCGTTACTGAAATACGATTGACGTGCCATTCATCGAGCCATGCTAATTAGTCTAATTTGATGCAAATAAAATACCATCTGACCTACATTATCATCCATTTGTGCTACGGTTTGATCAGTGTCCGCAAGATCTTGTACGGTTTGATCTTTCGAAGGCGACATCCATTTGTGCTACCGAGACGTTACTTGAAGTCTCGAACGATGTATAATTGCGATACGGAACTATGGAGAGGGCAACTGGACATAAAATGCTGAAATCTTTTTGAGATTTGCTTCTGCAATCAACGTACAGACACGGGGCTCGCAATTGTTTGGTGTGGTGAAAAAAGACGCATGGGGTCCACCAAAAAGGGTCTTAAAGAGAAAAATTGAATTAGACCCAAAAATTGTATTCGCATCGACGTTTACCGCAACCCAAGTGTTTGGTGGTGT
Source organism: Eucalyptus polyanthemos subsp. polyanthemos (assembly GCA_017140185.1). Classification (NCBI taxonomy): domain Eukaryota; kingdom Viridiplantae; phylum Streptophyta; class Magnoliopsida; order Myrtales; family Myrtaceae; genus Eucalyptus; species Eucalyptus polyanthemos. Next base: position 30,890,612 of record CM029464.1, on the reverse strand, counting down.
GAAAGGAAAAGACGCTTGGGGTCCCAAGAAAAGGCGACTAGGACAAACGAGGATAGACCCCAAAATTGCGTAAATTTTGAATATGACATTCCCGACGTGACAAATTTAATTGATAGTCATCGAAACTGTATCTTTTGTGTGTAAATTACCTATAACAGAAATTAACAAACTTTCAGGTTCAGGATTTTTCAGTGTCATAAATAATAGATGATTTAAAAAATATTTGGTCGACAAATAGTTATATACATCGCTTAGAATAATTAATCAATAAAAAATATTTTCATAATCAACAACATTTTATGTCTATAGTTATTTTCACAAACGATATAAGCGATTATTTTTCATGAAAGTGTTTTACAAATTGATGATTTTATTAAAAACATTTTCATTATTAACAATTTATGCCTAATATTTTCATCGATGAAGAATGTACTTTTCATTCATTTGTTGATGTAAATTATACAGACATTAATGGAGTTTCTATTTTTGTCACCATTCTAAATCAAGTTGAATTCTTACTCTATAGTTGCTGAAAATGACTTTATATTTTTGGACCTCTTTAGTAAGATAAGATAAATTTCCTTTTCTGAATGATAAGGGTATTGAAACTTTTGGGTCGACTATATCCAATGGATGCATATGAATCAATTCATTGCCATGGCAAAATGCAAAGGAAAAGCAAGAATCGTTTATACCGACTGTAACTCAATAGAAAAGCTGAAGTTAAATTTCACTACACCTAAAGATTCACACCTGTTCTACTTCTGTCTGCTAAAAAAGAAAGAGAGGGCAAAGAAATTGCCTAAGGACAAGCTGATCGATTTTTTGTATACTTTAATATGTAACTCAAACAAGGAAAGTTAAAGGCCAACCACTGAGATCCACATATCACTGTCGTGCTCTAGCATTTTGCTTCTGACACCGGGCAAATGAAGTGACAACAAAGATATACTCTTGCCGAGGGCACCAAGGAAACTTGAAGTAGAACACAGATGTTCAAACGTTGACCAGATACCTGACCAGTTAGTGGCAATATTGATGTACTTAAAGGAAGATATTACATGACTTGTACGGTGAAAAGTATTTCTACATCAATTAGAGTCTCAACCATTTTATAGTGGCAATATTGGTGTTGATTTTGGGAGATTTCTTTTGTACTTACCTGACTATGGGAGACAACGGTTAATTCCACTTATTCTAGGTAGATTTCAAAAATTCCATTTACCAAAAATAGAATTTCATTATGTGTTTACACATGCAAAGTTTAATAATAAATTTGAATTATTGATGGTCAATAGTAAAATGTGACCATTTATTATTAGTCTAGCCAACTATTTGTAATAACCACTGGGGTTCGCCCCAGTTGCCACCCTTCTAACTTGGAAGGGGGAGGTGGAGGGTTCAAATCCCCACCTCTTCAGGGGAGATTAGGGTGAGGACGGTTTCATTTCAAAAGTGGATTTCGACTCTCACGCCCTGTAAGGAGGCATGACAAAAGTCTGAGAGTGAGTGTTAGAGTAGGATTAGAGTAAGACCAACAAAAAAAAAAAAACTATTTGTAATTCATGAAAGAAATAACAATTTCACCATCCACAAACTCAATAATAGTTGGCAATTGTTTTTCGATGTCACAAGTGGCCATATTACTGTTTACAACAAATCTAATACCACATTACCACTTGTTTTGTAGATTTTACAATGTGGCTGCTGGAAATTTTCTTTAATTATTCTTAATATTTTTTATTATTATATTTTTTGAATTTTTTATTTTTATTTTTTACTTTTTTTTAACTGCCTCGCCCTTAACTGCGAAAGCTCTAGGCAAGGCCACGACATCCCTTGCCTCCTCTAGGCACCGTCTACCTCTAGATGGCCATGAGTGACATTGCCCAAAGTGGGCGAGGGTCATCATGGCCTCACTTGTGATCGGTGAGGCCTCAACAACCTTGCCCATCACTGGAGAGGCTGTGATGACCCTCGCTTGCTCTGGGTGGTGTCACTCGCGGCCTCATCTAGGGCCTTCACTGCCAAGGGTGAGGCAGCTCTCACCCAATCTAGACAAGGTTGCTACAGTTTACGAGGGTCAATCGTGACCCTTGTCGATCCTAAAGGAAAAAAAAAACAAAATAAATATAAAAATAAAAAGTTTAAAAATGTTAAAAATTACAAAAAAAATATCCACATAAAATTTTTGGTTGGAATTAGCATTGAAATAATTGATTTTTCTCCGATGTGGCACTCAAGTGAGTGAAACAAAAAGTTTTTGCACTCAAGTAAGCGCCGTACGAAAGTTTTAGCAATCATACTATTCTTATGCCCATGTTTCATCAATGTATATATCACTTATATCATGAGAATGAATGCCCATTCATGATCTATCGATTCATGTTTGGCATACTAGACTCTAACTCACCCAGTACTCAAAAATAAAATGCAAACTTCAAATTAGTTACGTTAAAGATGTTATGAATGGGGCATCCTAAGACTGGATTGGTCACCCTTAGATAAAAAGTAAAGAGTACTTCTTTTTTACTTTTTTTGCTAAAATTTATTGTATCATAAATGTCATAAAAAATTTACATGTGAATTCACGTGTCAACATTTAACTATTCTAAAAGTTTCATATTAGAGAAAAAAGGTCAACATTTGTGAATTGCTAGATTTAGATTAATTAAAAAGCGAAGATCAATTCGGATAATTACCATGCTAGTCGCTTGCAATCAATAGACCATACATATAATGAAATTGAACGTGGATGATTGACAAACCCTGGTAAATTATCTTTTCTTGAGTTAAATGCCAGTAAAAAGTAAGACTTTTTAAGTAAATAGAACATGAACGAACCAATAAGGTGTTAAGTCAGATGGCAAAAAAGTCTGCTCTTCTTGTGATGTTATATTTAACCCCACAGAAAATCTTATGCACCGAGTCGATGTGAGGGAGGGCGACCTTAAAATCATTGGAGGAGGTGCACTAGTCGCAGTGCACGAAAGCTGATCAGGAACCATTAAACCTGAATCTTCAACTTAAGGTGATGATTAACTATATAACATTTATCGTAAAATGCTGGATAATCTCGATTCTCAACTTAATATAACAACATTTTCAAGTAATATAATCTTTAGTTCGAGTGGACTACGTAGCTTTTATAGTAGTATTTGTCATTTTCTCCTATGCTAGGCATTTTTCACAGGGAGAATTTGCCAAGTCTGGGGTAAGGCAACATGGGGCGCGGATTCCTCATGCCATGAATCCATACCCTATCCACCGGTGCAAATCGGTGTAATTAGTCGTGCCAATTTACTAAGGAGAGAAGAAAGGAATATATTTTTTACATTCACATAGTTTTCATTTCACCTTAGAAACTTTTTTGACATGTTTCGTATACATCAAACTAACCTCAAGAAAGGTAAAGTTGTACAAAATAAAGCTAAACTTGTTCTACAAGGATATTCTCAAGAAGTGATAAATTATGATGAGAGGTGCACTCATTGGGTGATTTACGTCTATTATTTGCTAAACATGTTATTATGATTCCATCTTATTTCAAATGAATGTGATAGTATCTGTCTAGATTGTTTTATTAAAGATAAAGTTCTATGTAGAGCAATCACCAGACTTTGAAGATCCTAGATGAGAAAATTGTGCTTACAAGCTCTGAAAAGCTTTACACGGTCTCAAGCAAGCTCCTTGCTTGGTATGAGAGATTATGTAGTTTTGTAATTGACAACGGTTTTGAAACAAGTAAAATAAACACAACTTTGTTTTTTTTTCGGTAAGGTAACAACTTTGTTTATAAAGAAGAAAGACAAATATATTTTGTTAGTGCCAACTTATTTAAATGACATGATCTTTGGTTCCACTAATGAGAAATGTGCAAGAATTTTCCCAAGTCAACGTAAAGTGACTTCATAATGAACATGATGAGTGAACTTCTTGCTCAGATTTCAAGTAAAACAAATAAAGCATAGAATGTTTATATATCAAGAAAATATGTAAATATTATATATAGGCCAAGAAGTTTGGAAATGAAAATCTGAATTATTTTTTGTTTTTAAATTACTCTCTGTTTGTCCTATTGGATTAGATATAGGAAAAATACGGTATAATATATTCTATCGAAAGGTAGTATTCTCTGGCAATACCCCAATAATTTCCATCTAGTAGACATCATTAATGTAGAAAAAAAAATTCTTATGCATGAGTTTTATTTGCATATTGGGTATAGGCTTAATAGGAGTAACTAACTCGAAAAAATGAACTCACCATTAATGGCAAGTGACAAATAAAAACTCTCCTTTATATGGGATAAGTGCACCTACTTATTGTATTAAGTGCAATCGAGTCCTTAATTTTTTTTAAATATATTTAATTAAATCCTAAAACTTATTAAATTAATACAATCTAGGTCATCTGTTAGCTCTATCCAAATTGGTAATTAGAAAAAAATGTTTGCCTATTTTCTTTTTAAAGAAAGGAAAAACTTCATTTCAAGATTTTTGTGGAATTGTTTGCTCCTAAATCTCAAGCTCTCTCCTTATTCCACCGGCCACTGAAGTAGATTGCTTCCGATCTTCGAATTGAACATGACAGTCCTTGGAAAGTATGAATGTAGTTCATAACTTTCAATTTTTTTATAAGGATTTAAGTTCACTAAACCATCATACAACAATAACAAATTCAAAGTACATTAAAAATGCAAGTGAAAACATTGTATAGATCTGAAGTGAAGCCCTTTTTTTTCTACACATGATTTGACTCCTCCTATTCTAGTTTTAGAATTGTGAGATTTTATAAGACTAATATCAATTATTTTAAAATTTGTTTTTAAAATAGTTAATAGCAACAATCGACAGTGATTCCATAAAATTTCACAAGAACATCTCCGATACATAGAATACACCATAATCATATCTAATTTCAATTTTCTTTGACGACATGGGCTGTGGCCCTTACCTCAAATCTAGGTGAGGATTGTCTTCTTGCTGTAGACGCTGTAGGTTTGGGCTAGGATTGTTGCCATCTTTACTGGAGGGGCGAGGGTCGCTAGTGCCAAGGTTGTAGATGACCTTGCGGGCAGGTGGCGAGGGCTGCCACCTCACCTGGCTCACTCACCCCGCGCGCGCGCGCATGTTGTTTTCTTTTTCCGGCTCGTGAAGGTGGTGGCAAAGGCCACGTTGGCTTTGGCTGAGTCCGAAAAGGGGACGCCGGCCCCTCACCGATGCAAGGGTGGTCTCCACAACGCCACCGCCTTAACTAAAGCCACCACTGTGCTTCTCGACTTCGGCTTTTCCTCTATTTGATTCTTCCTCTTTTTCTATTTTTTTAAAGATTTTTATTTTTCTAAAATCTTGAGATCAATTTTATCCTTTTAATTTACTTTAATATTTTTTTCCTAAAATGGTTGACATGGCAACCACATCATTGCCTCTCTCTTCGAAAAACAATAAAAGATTAGCTTTTTTCATTAACTAAATTGGATGGAATAAACGGAAAGATTTGATTGCATCAATTTAATAAGTTTTAAATTTTCATTACACATTTTAAAAGTTTTTACAACCCGATTACACTTTTGGGGTAAGTTTTAAAAAATTTAGTGCATTTATTGCTATATTTGATTGTTATAGATATTGAAGTCGATGAATCATTTTAATCCCATAAAAATAGTAAAAAAGGAAGTTCAATATCGAACTCAATGTGCCATGTTTTATTCTAGCACCGAGTGCAAATGGAAATATTTCATGCTAATTGAATAACATTTCAGAACAAAATAAGATTCACATACTAAATATACGACAAAGTATGCTTAGCACCTAATCATGATACGTCGTGACAAATCGGAAGAACCAGGCTCCAAAAGATGGAAGATGTCACCAGCTTAATGACCATACCTATTGGGGAAAGTGGCTTGTGTGGACAAAGGCGAAATTAAAGAGCTTTTACCTACAACATATAAATATAGAAAGCTTGGTGATAGTGAATATAGAAAGCTTGATCTAGATAATTAATACATTGATAACAGAGCTCTTGCACCAAAGTCAAACCGTCTAATGGAGATCTTGTCAAGAATTCTAGAACTCCATCGTTAAAACGGAAGAGCTATTTGATTCGGTGGGTCAAAATAGTTTCGATTGATCACTCAATGAGTCGATTAATTCCACGTCATCGACTCTGTTTTGTGAATATTCCTTTAGTTCCCGAAGATTAATTCGCAAAAATTCTATTTGAAAAAAAAAAAAAATCGAATATATATGGAGTAAATAGGAAAATGGGATATTAACTTACTACATATGTACACGTATAGCTGAATTCGTTTTATCTTTTCAAAGAACATGAAAGTTAGATAAGTGGAAAAATTAAACTTCTTATCTAAATAACTGTACAAGTTCGTGGTTTCTATCTTACAAACCTTTTAACTTTTTCACTATTTTGATCTTATTCCCTTTCTTATCTTAAAAACCTTTTAACCTTTTAACTTCACTGTTACGATATTATTCCCTTTTCTCGATCGATTTGCACTTTTTATCAGTCCATATTTATAATTAATAATTACATGTTTGCCAAACATATATAATTAAAATTACTAATAACCTCTTTATACATTGCATGAATCCATTTTAATTTTTCAAAAACATCAATGACGGACAATTAAGCTTTTTTATCTAATTAATGTAAACGATAAAGTAATATGTGCAGGGGAAATGGTAAAAGAATTGAATTATGTGATGGTGTATGGCCCAATCACAAAGTTTTATTTTACCCAACTTTCTTCTTGTTTATAGTTATCGATCCTTAAGTACCACACGGTGGGACCATGCAAAATTCATACATAGTGACCTTTGAATGTAATAGGGATAGTTTGTCTAGCATTCATGTCAGATTTACATTTATGTGACTACATGAATGTCGATAAAACAAAAGGACAAGAGGAATTTGTATTCAATTATATGTGTACATGTGTATGCACGAGTTTTACATTACCTTGAGCTTTTCCACGAACAGAACTCTCAAGCAGATAACTCCGTTCCAGTATTCCCATATGAAGTTGTTGCACGATAACTTTCTTCATCCATTTTTCGAGGTAATTGTAGAAGGAAATTTTCAATAATAATAAATAAATAAATAATCCGTGCTTTTCAGAGATGATCATCTCAAAACAATGCCAAATGAAGCGACAAGCAAGCTCATCAGCCACATTAGTTTGGATGATAGAATTACGGTAGATGATGGGGATGCGGGTTTCAACTCTTGACCACCTCGAGGAGGATTGCTAGTTTCATATCACAAGAAAACAAGGAACAAATTGAATTCACCGATGGGCTGCATGTTTTTATTTCTGAAAAGTGTTTCTGGAACACTTTTTTTGTTTTTCTATTCCCGGGAACCAAAAAAGAACAGAAACGCGTTTAGTTGCGTTTCTGTTCTTTTTTTCTTTTTTTTTTTGTTTTTTTTGTTCCCGGAACACAAAAAGAATAGAAACGAGAAACAAAAAAAAATTGTTTCTTGTTCTAGAAACAATTTTAAAGAAACGCTTCTCTTTTATTCTTCTTTTCTTCTTCCTTTTTTCTTCTTTTTTCTTTCGCTAGTCGTCGGCCTCGGCCATGGCCGGCGATCGGCCGTCGAGGGCCAGCGACGCCGTCAAGGGTCAGCGACCTCGCTGGAGTGTCGCCGGCCCCCGGCGAGCCTCGCCGTGGCTGGGCGAGGTTGCTAGCCCCGTTGGCCGGTCGCCGGAGGCCGACGACCGGTCGAAAGAAAAAAAAAATAAAAAAGAAAGGAAAAAATGAAAAATAAAATAAAATTATTAAAAAATTAAAAGAAACAAAAAATAATAAAATTTACCAAACGTGTTTCTGTTCATTTTTTATTTCCGGAATAAGTTTACCAAACGCGTTTTTTTATTCAAAATTTTTTTCTCGGAACAGAAACACTTTTTTTTTTTATATTTCTATTCCGGGAACAAAAAAAGAACATAAATAAAAACATGCAGCCCCTGAGTGTGCCGTTAGTGTCGGCTTTCAATTGTAGAAATTACAAAACTTGAAAGATTCGTAATACAATTAAATTGAAAATAAGTAATGAAAATAATCTTCAAGAAATGGAACTCCCGCAGAACCAAATGCAATTGGATGTATATGAGATTTTGCAAAAGTGAAGAAGCGAATGATCCTCATGTTGAATACCAAATGGAATTAGACATGCAACAAATTTCATGAAAGGCAGTGCAAGGGCGACACATGAAAGACATCATATTCAAGAACGGGAAACTCGAGATATCGGTCTTGAGTGTACAAGACCACACCAAGTCACAATTTCAAAACCTAATCGTGTATGAGTAGCATCATCAAGGTGGAGACATGAAGTACTTTATGGATTATGTGCCCTTCATGGATTGCCTCATAAACTCCTCGAAGGAAGGACGTCGAGGTGCTTCACCGTGCAGGGATTATTAAGAACTACTTGAGCGATGATGAGGTGGTTGCATAGATGGTCAACAAGATGGGTGACTACGTCACTTTATCCAATTTCTTTTACTTCGAGGTCTTCAAAACTATGAATGCATGTTGTAACAAGAGGTGGAACGTCTGGATGGCAAAAAATAAGAGGGAATATTTCCTTAATCCGTGGGCTTTTTCGTTCGTTTCCGCGGCCATCATGTTGCTCCTTCTCGCTGCAGCTTAAACATTATTTAGCATTCTTTCTTACAAAAAGCGAAAATAAACGTGATAAATGCTAGTTCATATATTTCTCACAATTTTTTGAAATACCTAGAACATTTTACACGCAATGGGTGAAATCTTAATATGTAACTCTCCACTCCTAACTTGATAGTCTCTCAACGCTTCGTTTGATCGCACCAATCTAGAGCATTGGGCCAGCATCGTCATATTTGCATCTATTACAATTGTACAAGTTATCTTTGCCGTGAAGGCAATTATGGTTTCCAGTTGGGTAAGGTAGAACTTAGGGCTCTTTCACGTGAGACTCTTTCCCCATGTTCCATGAAGTTTCCTGAAATGATCTGTTTTCACGCGGTACAACGCAACTTGTGGATGCAATTTGTCTAAGTTAACACATCTATCACAATTGTACATGTTATCTCCGCCCTGAAGGCAATTATGGTTTCTAGTCGGGTAACGTAGAACGTGGGCTGTTTCTCGCAGGACTCTTTCCATGTGCTATGAAGATTCCTGAAATGATCTGTTTTCACGTAATACAACGCAACTTGTGGATGCAATTTTACAAGTTATCACATCCATCACAATTGTACAAGTTATTTCTGCTGCGAAGGCAATGATGGTTTCTGGCTAGGTAGGTAGAATGTAGGACTCTTTCAAGTGGGACTCTTTCCGCGTGTTCCATTTTTCACGTAGTACAACGCAACTTGTGGATGAGGTTATTCGTCTTTCTCCTTAAGTCAGTATTTGGCATGTTCATCCAATTTATTGCTGTAAGAGTTTTTCTAATTGTGGACTACAATAATTGATATTGTAATTTACCGTTTAACGTTTATCGTTTTACGGGGTTTGGTCTAAGATGAGATATAAGGTTTCTTAATTAGTCTAATATGGGCTGGCTAGTGTGGGCCGAGTTGAGCCTGCCCCGTAATGAGGGAGACTGGCTGGAAACTCTATAAATAGTGCTCAAGTCTCTCCTCTAACCCCAATTCTCACCTATATCCTCACCTAAGGGGCGTTTACCTAACGCTGCACATGAGGGGGCCGCCTCATTGATCCAGTGATACGGAGGGCAATAGAGGAGAAGGACTTGCGCGTGGAACATTGTGTTTCCGCTTCCGCTTCAAGAACAATGGATCCCAAAACAGGTGCGTCAATTCTTTCTACTCAATTATGCATGTTCTTGTTCTAGTTATGGAGATCTTGGGGTTTGCGCAATTTGCGTCTAACATGTGGTATCAGAGCCTCCATAACCCTAGAACACGAACACAATTGATTTTGCCTTAATTTGTTCGGATTACCCCTAGTTAGTACGTATCTTGCCCTAATTTGTGATTTTCGAGACTTTTAGTTCAATAAAAATAAAATTAAATCACAAATTCGGACTGAACTTGACGAGGCGAGCAAAACCGTGGGTGGCGCGTCGTCGGGGGAGGCCCCATGCGCCCTCACGTGCGGACACGCGCCGTCGGGCATCGAACACGCGCGCCCACACGCGTCCACGCGCCCTCACGCGCGGGGCGCTTATTGCGCGTGCGGCGCACGCGAGTGCTGACGTCACGATGACGCCAGCGACCTGGATACGGACTCCGATTCGGATCGACCGACCCGACCCGAGAGCAATCCGACCCGACCGTTAACCCGACCTGACCGTTGACCGACCCGACCCGGTCAACTGTTGACCGGACCGGTCAACCGGTCGGACCAGGCGGCTGGACCGGACGGTTGGACCGGGAACCGGTCGAACCGCCACCGGGTCGGACCGGTTTTGACCGCCTTTTGACGCCCGCGCGTGGGCTCCACGCGCCTCACACTCAGGCGGCGCGTGCGGGCGCATGAGATCTCCGATTAGCGCGTGGCCGGCGGCGATGGATTCGTATGATTATTTCCTACGTCATGGTATATTTATTTTATATTTTTGATGATTCTATGGATGTGAAAATACATACAAAGCCCTAAATACGTGAATTTTTAGTGTATTTTCTGCGTATTTTTCTTGTATTTTTCCTGTGTTTTTGAAAATACAGGTGCCGGGGATACTGTGTATGTTATCACATGAACTTTATGAGTGTTATTCATTAATAATATACGATAATGTTTATTATTATTAATGAATAAAGCAATGTAATTAGCATGGCATGTGATTTGAGTGATATGATGCCCCTATCACTAAAGTTAAATCACATGTATATGATGTATGTGAGTTGAAAATTTTATCCCAGGTATGAGAGAGTTTCAAGGATTCAATTAAGTTGTGACTGCCAAAGTGGCACACTTAATTGAATTTGAGAAATTTCGATCTCGTATATTTAATTGGGATGTCTCCTGGTCTAATGCATAGTTATACTCCCAAAGGAGGTAATTGTGTATTAGTTCATGGAGAGATACATGATAGTGTGGTGGAGGAGTGACCAATCCTAATGGTTCATATGCCCAAAGGTGATGAATTCACGAAGATTGGAATATATTCTCATAACCCTTATCATGTGGGGAGTGTACAATTGCTTGTCATGTATTATGCCCAAAGGTGATTATGTGATTTTGCATGTAACTCTCTGGATGTGTACTTGTGCGTCAAGTTACACAACGCTCACATGATGCTAATTAAATATATTGCTTGTCTTACAGTCACCTTTTATGTAAATGGTAACTCCGTCACCATTGAGGTTCTTGCTGGTTCGAATTTTAAGAGATGGAGAGAGGATTGTCTGTTTGCTATGGAGATGGCAGATGTTCATATGGCTCTTACTACTAATCGGCCGGCAGATCTGACTGCAGAGAGTACAGAGACTCAAAAAAGCAAATTTTGCTGCATGGGAAAAGAGCAATAGAATTTGCTTGCTGTCCATGAAGCGTTCCATTCAGGAACACTTGAAAAGTGGTTTGCCTGCAGACTGCAATGCTAGGCAAATGATGGAAGCTTTGATGGCTAGAAACCGTGTGTCGCTTAATGCTGAGATAGGGACACACATGCAAACACTTTTTACAATGAAGTATGATGGTTCTAGTGGAGTTAGAGATTATGTTCTGAGGATGGTTGATTTGCAAGCAAAGCTTCAGGCTCTCAATGTTGAAATTCCTACTGCTTGCATTGTCCATCAAGCTCTAAATACTCTTCCTTCTGATTTTGGGATTATTAAGACCAATTATAGTTCCCAAGATGAAACTTGGTCTGTTAATGACCTGATTGCAAGGTTGGTGGCAGAGGAAGAGAAATTGAAGAAAGATAAAGGACATATTGCTCTTTATGCTTCTAGTCCTGCTAGAGACAAGGGTAAGAAGGTGAAAACTTATACCCATAAAAGCAATTCAGAAGTTGCTGGTCCTTCCAACAACAAAGGAAATTCTGAAGGAGCAGGTCCTTCTAACACTTTGGGTCCTAAGACGGCAATAACCAAGAATGATGGTGTTCTTTGCTACTTTTGTAGGGAGAGAGGACACGTGAAGAGACGTTGCAGCAAGTTTAAGGCTTGGTTGTCTAAGAGAAATAAGAGTGAGCCTAAAGGTAATGATTCTTTGGCATTTGTTTATGAATCCAATCTATCTGAAGTCCCGACCAATTCGTGGGGGTTAGATAATGGTGCAACTAATCATGTTGTATTTACCATACATGGGTTCATAAATTGAAAGACGCCAAATCAAGATGAATCAAAGCTCACTGTTGGAAACAACATTGGAGTTGAGGTTGAGTTCGTGAGAGATGTTCTTTCGATTTCAGATTCTAGTTTTAGGATGATGTTGAGAAACACCTTTTATGTACCTTCCTTTAGGCGGAATTTAGTTTCAGTGTCATGTTTGGACATGTGTGGATACTCTTTTGAAATAAAGAGCAATTCTATTTCCATGGTTTATGATTCAAATAAGATTGGGTGTTGCAATTTATCCGATGGATTATATCGATTGAGTTTATCTCCCAACGACATGTACGTTGCTTATTCAGCTGAAAAGGTTGTTTCCAAAAGACCTCTACCTAAGGAACAGTCTTATGCATTGTGGCATAAACGTCTTGGTCATATCTCTAAAGAGAGAGTAGAAAGGCTGATAAAGGCTGATATCTTGCCTACTCTTAAAGATGATCAAGAGACTTGCGTAGACCAAGGTTGCAGGTAAGATGACTAAGATAAAAAAGAAATCTGTTGTACGAAGTTCAGACTTATTGGAGGTTATTCACACTGATATTAGTGGACCATACACAGCTACTTTGTGCAGAAATTTTTATTTCATCACATTCATTGACGACTATTCTCAATATGGATACTTATACTTGATTAAAGAAAAGTTCGAGTCTCTTGATAAATTCAAGGTTTTTCGGACTGAAGTGGAGAAACAGTTGGGAAAAGTTATTAAGATTGTCAGATCTGATCGTGGTGGTGAGTATTTTGGTAGGCACGGAGATGCTGGACAACTTAAAGGGCCATTTGCTAAATACTTAGAGGATTCTGGGATTATAAGTCAGTTTACTATGCCCGGTAGTCCTGAACAAAATGGTGTAGCTGAAAGGCAGAATCGTACTCTTATGGACATGATGAGAAGTATGATTAGTAGGACAAATTTACCTAATTTTCTGTGGGGAGAAGCTTTAAAAACAGCTATTTATATTCTAAATTGTGTTCCTACTAAAGCGGTTCCATTGACTCCTTTTGAGTTGTGGACTGGACGTAAACCTAGCTTGAATCATCTTAGAGTTTGGGGATGTCCAGCAGAAGTGAAGTTATATAATCCAACATTGAGTAAGCTGGATTCCAAAACTACTCGGTGTTACTTCGTGTCTTACCCAGATCATTCAAAGGGGTATCGGTTTTATAACCCTAATGGAGGTACAAGAATTGTGGAATCTCAGACTGCAAAATTTCTGGAATTTGATGTAGCTGAAAAGGGTAGCTGCTCACAAGCTATCAAAGTTGATAGTATGATGGGGATTACTGGATCCCTATCTCATCCTGTGCAGACAATTATGGAGCCTCTTGCGCCACAAACTGAGCCTGTTGTGGCTCATGATCCTGTTGTTGAGGCTGTTCCTGAAGAAATTCCACAAGTTCCTCATATTTTAAATGAGGATGAAGTAGCTCCACTTAGAAGGTCAACTAGAGAAAGACGTTCAGCTATACCACTAGACTATCTAGTCTACTTGGGAGAGCATGATTATGACATTGGCTGTGTTATTGATCCCGTGACTTATAATGAAGCCATCTCATGTCCTCAATCAGATTTGTGGTTAGATGCGATGAAAGATGAGATGCAATCCATGAAACATAATGGTGTTTGGGAGCTTGTTGAATTGCTTGAAGGTTGTAAACCTATTGGCTACAAATGGGTATTCAAGACTAAAAAGGATTCCAAAGGAAAGATTGAAAAGTTTAAAGCCAGACTGGTAGCTAAGGGTTTCACTCAAAGAGAAGGAATAGATTATGAAGCAACATTTTCTCCAGTTTCTTCTAAAGATTCCTTGAGTGATCTTAGCATTGGTAGCTTATTACGATATGGAGTTACACCGATGGATGTTAAAACCGCTTTTCTAAATGGAGACCTTGATGAGGAGATTTATATGGTGTGCCTCTGAAGGTTTTGTAGCAGATGACTCGTGTCAGCTTGTTTGTAGATTGAAAAAGTCTATTTATGGCCTTAAGCAAGCTTCTAGACAAGTGGTATTTCAAGTTTCATAGTGTTGTTACTTCATTTGGATTTATTGAGAACAAAGTAGATCAGTGCATATACACCAAGGTCAGTGGGAGGAAATATATTTTTCTCATACTTTATGTAGATAATATCTTGCTTGCTAGTAGTGACATTGGTTTACTGCATGAGACAAAGCGGATGTTATCGAAAAATTTTGACATGAAAGACCTTGGTGAGACGTCTTTTGTTCTTGGCTTTGAGATACATAGAGATCGCTCATGCCGTTCATTGGGTTTATCTCAGAGGGCGTATATTGATCGTGTTTTAGAAAGATTCAATATGCAGGATTGCAAACTAAGAATTGCTCCTGTTGTTAAGGGTGATAAATTGAGTCTTTCACAATGCCCTAATTCAGATTTTGAGGAAGCTCAAATGAATGATGTACCTTATGCTAGTGTGCTTGGGAGCATCATGTATGCTCAAGTTTGCACTAGGCCAGATATTGCTTTTGCAACAGGGCTTCTAGGCAGATATCAGTCTAATCCAGGACACGATCACTGGGTTGCTGCCAAGAAGGTTTTAAGGTACTTAAAGAGAACAAAAGATTATATGCTGATTTATAGATATGTTCCAGATCTCGCAACTAGTTGGGTATTCGGATGCAGATTTTGTTGGTTGTCAAGATGATAAGAAATCAACGATTTGGATACATATTTATGTTGGCGGAGGTGCAAGTGTCATGGAAGAGCGAGAAAGAAATCCATATCTTCTTCAACCATGCAAGCGGAGTTTGTAGCATGTTTTTCAGTTGCTACTCAAGCTATTTGGCTCCGGAACCTCATTAGAGAGTTATCGTTTATGATTTTGTGGATAGACCCATACGGTTATATTGTGACAATAACTCGGTGTTGTTTATTAATAACAACAGAAGTTTAAAGGGGTCTAAACACATGGAGGTCAAGTTTTTGACTATAAAAGAATCGATCTGATTTAATAGTGACGTTACAGTAGATTATATTCATACAGATGATATGGTTGCAGACCCATTAACTAAAGGCCTACGCCCATGTGTTTTTGATCGACATGTCATTAGTATGGGCCTAGGAGCGTCTTGGGATGCTGTTATTTAGTGGGAGCTGTGTTTTATTCTTCTTTGAATAAAGTTTACATCTGTTTTGTTACAATTAAGTAACGGTTTGATACATATATGTCAACTTTTGCATTCAATAAAATGTTTTTGAATGGATTGTTATTATGTTGATATATATTGTTAAAAGTCTCAGGGTATTGTTTAAACCTTGAGTGAAGGCTAGGGGCATCCGGGCATCCGGTTATTAGCCTTGTGCATATGTCTTGTGATACATAAAGAAAGGTTAACCATAAGGACAAGACATATGTGGGTTCGTTGGAACCATAAAGCATTCTCTTGTGGCACAAATTTTTTGTGTCGCCTAAGGTAAGAGAATGGTGACTGACAAATGGGATCTCTCTATGAGAGATGTTATCCATTTGCCACACTACCATATTGAATCCATATCAATAAAGTTGAGAGCACTCGTGACCGTGGAAGGCTCTGTGTGTATACATGCAGTTACCGCCACGATTCGGTGTTTGAGACTTTATGGGATAGGATTGACTATTAAGAATTATCTCTGGACCAATGTGCGCACATAAGGTACGATTTCAATTAATATAGTCCAAGTGGGAGAATGTAAGAGTTTTTCTAATTGTGGACTACAATAATTGATATTGTAATTTACCGTTTAACGTTTATCGTTTTACGGGGTTTGGTCTAAGATGAGATATAAGGTTTCTTAATTAGTCTAATATGGGTCGGCTAGTGTGGGCCGAGTTGAGCCGGCCCGTAATGAGGGGGACTGTTTGGAAACTCTATAAATAGTGCTCAAGTCTCTCCTCTAACCCCAATTCTCACCTGTATCCTCACCTAAGGGGCGTTTACCTAACGCTGCACATGAGGGGGCCGCCTCATTGAGCCAGTGATACGGAGGGCAATAGAGGAGAATGACTTGCGCGTGGAACATTGTGTTTCCGCTTCCGCTTCAAGAACAATGGATCCCAAAACAGGTGCGTCAATTCTTTCTACTTAATTATGCATGTTCTTGTTCTAGTTATAGAGATCTTGGGGTTTGCGCAATTTGCGTCTAACAATTGCCTGTACCCTCCATTCTCACATCTACTCAAGAGTCCAAGGACTACCTGCAATGTGGCAGACAGACGGGACCGAGGGGCGGAGGCGAAGGGGAATCACCTCCTCTTCCTCCCTTTCTTTTTCAGCATTTTCTTAGCCTCGGTCCTCGGATAAAGACAACTATCCCCTGACCGACATCCTCGCTTCACGAGCCACACTTTTGTCACTGTTTCTCCCTCTCAAGAGTGGTTGACAGAGGTGAAATGGAAAAGAGGGTCACTTTTTAATATCAGCAGACCCCACGAATTCCACCTTCTCCGTCTGTCATCATTTACCCCTCTGCGGGAAAAAAAAAAAAAAAAAAAAAAAAGAGCAGGAAAGAAAGGGGAGCCATTAAAGTGAAAGCCCTACTACTACCCCCAGATATCTGTTTTTTCCTCTCTATATAAGAGCACTTCATCAGTAGGATGTGAAGAGAGTGGAGAGAGCGGAGTGAAGAATCTCCTTTTATTTGAACTCTCTTTTTTCTCTGGTTTGCTGATCGGGGGTCCTCTTGAGCTTGACAACAATGGCGGCGACGTTGAGGCCTGTGCTCCCTCTGCTCCTGTTCGCGCTCCTCTGCTTCCACATTGCAGGTATACCCACATGCTCTCTCTCTCTCTCTCTCCCCACATTGCAGGTAATCCTTGGACTAGTTAGATTAGACCTAAGTGAGGAGAGGTGAGATGTGATGGAGACGGCGCGAAGGCAAGCAGCGTAGTGAGCGACCGGTTGCTCGCGTTACGGAAGCTTTAGGTCACTGACGAGGGTGATGAAAATGGATCGTCATCTTCTCTGCACTTTTGTTTATTTTAAATGGATCAAAAATTTGTTGTAAGTTCTTACTCATTTAAATCAAATTGAGTTTTTGGACCAAGTTTTAGGATTTTTAAAAATCTTAAATCCATATACAATCATTATAAATAAAATAGAAAAATGGTCATCAAAAACTTTAAATTTCGTTAAAAGTGACAAATTTATCAAAAAAGAAAATTGATATGAAAAATTTCAAACTTTACTAACCGTAATACATTTTCTCCATTGAGGGCATTTTTATTTTATTTTTCTGTTTTTTTCTTCTTCTCTTCCCCCGCCAGACAGGGAAAAGAGAAAAGTAAAATGAAAATACCTTATAATTTACGATAAATGTATTACATAACAATAGATTCGGGATTTGTTGTGTTACGAAAAAAGGTTTGGTGTAAATGTGTCATGATTAGCAAAATTTGGATTTTCCATATCACAAAAAAAAAAATTGAAATAAATTTGTCATTTTGGAAAAAATTTGAGGTTTTTGATGGTTTTTTTTTCAATAAAATATGAGTTCAAAAATGGATTCATCACTCATTTTAACATTCCTATAGTAACACCCCCTATAGTAACACGTAGGATCCTTTACAAATGTTTAAAAAAGTGCATGAAGAATTTTAGAAGGGTCAATTTTCGGACAGTATAATGCAACTTGTGGGACCGTTCTCATAAAGTCACTTTTTAATTTTTTTTTCTTATGCCTTTCTTAGCCTTTTGCCTCTTCATCAACTTTCGGGAACTTTAAGTTCGTTGAAGTAACTTCCGTCTTCAGAATTGTTGACGACCAAGGCCAAAAGAGATGAATGAAAGTGTGTCTTCTTTTGTGGGGTCTCAAGTAAAACGTGTTTGTATTTGGTTTTAAAGGTTGATGTTTGGCGGAGTCTCATTTTATCTATACTCATATCACTGAATACGCAATCCCACGAAAAGAGAAGAATTGGTCTAGCTTGGCGAGAAGAATGAGCAATCACCAATTCAATCAAGTAAGTCATCATGAATTTCCCTTCCCTTTTCCGATCCTCCACTGTTAGATCATTTTTGTAATTTTTCCTAATATATTGATTTGTTTAAATTCGATGCCAGTCCACATGTTCAACTCCGGTGCTTAGTTAGCATTTTCCATTAATGATCACACAGAAATGTAGAATTTATCCTAAAAATTTATTCAGAAATTAGTTTTTTTTTTTTTTTTTTTTTTTTTTTGAAGAGGGTGCGCGGGGGAGGATGTTTGGAGATTAGTTTAAGGGTCATATATTTCCCAAAAAATAGTATGATGACCAAAATCAAAAAATGGCAAGAGTATATACAAGGACATTTTTTGTAAGTAGCCCTAAATGAAAGGAAAGCACATGAAGAACCATTTTAAGAACATGAAAAACCATCATCTTGCTTTACTCCGTGCTTATTATCACATTAATTATGTTGTAGCCAATACAGCATGCTGGGATCTGTGACCGTTCCATGGTGCAAGATCATGTCTCAATCTACATCGAGAATATGCTTCGCGGTGTGCCTGCCACTTCGCCGGAACATAGTATATTTAGGGTTCTTCATCAACTGCGCCAAGTCAATGATAAAGCCTATGAACCAGTGATTCTAGCCATCGGCCCTTATCACCATGGAAATGACAAGTTTAAATTCATGGAGGAGCAAAAACGGCGATACCTGCGGCAATTGCTGAGGAGAGAGGAGGGGAGTGTCGACAGGTATGTGCTGACTCTCAGGAAACTGGAACAGTCGGCACGTAATTGCTATGCAGAAACCATCGACCTCTCCCAAGAAAAGTTTCTTGCGATGATGCTCATTGATGGCTATTTCATCGTTGAGTTCTTCCGTCGGTACAATGCAAAGATGTCGACAGACAAAAACGATCCGCTTATGGAGACAGACGAAAACGATCCGCTTATGGAGTCAGATTGGCTTCGATACTACCTTCGCCGCGATCTACTGCTGCTCGAGAACCAACTCCCGCTTTTCGTCTTGACCGAGCTATATGACCTGACTAAAGGTGAGGACGAGGATCTCAAGTTCCACGAAGTCGCCATCAAGTTCCTCAAATGGGAAGGAGGAGGCCCCGACCCAAATTGGACGAGTGGCAACTGGGATCATCTTCTGCATCTATATTACGCGTGGCGCATCTTGCCTGAATGGAGCCCGCTACAATGCAAACGAGTCATGCCCTCGGTGAGTGAGCAAATGGAGTCAGGAGTCATGTTTAGGGCTGTGAAACATCTATCAGGAGTCATGTTTAGGGTTGTGAAGCATCTATCAGGAGTCATGTTTAGGGCTGTGAAGCATCTATATTACCCGAGGTGCATTGATGGCTTGCCTGCAAAGCGCCCGCTAACATGCGAACAAGTCATGCCCTCGGTGATTGAGCTAATGGAGTCAGGAGTCAGGTTTAAGGCTGTGAATGGGCGCCGCCTGGGCGACATCAAATTCGAGAATGGGACACTCGAGATACCGGCCTTGTTTGTAGAGGACTTCACCGAATCAGAATTTCGAAACCTGATTGCGTACGAGCAGCATGGTCAAAGCAAAGCCATCGACTACTTTTCGGATTACGCGAGCTTCATGGATTGCCTCATAAACTCTTCAAAGGATGTCAAGATGCTTCGTCGTGCAGGGATTATTCAGAACTACTTGGGCGATGACGAGGTGGTTGCACAGATGTTCAACAAGATGTGTGACAACATCATTTCAACCCGTTATTATTACTCCAAGATCTTCCAAAATCTGAATGCACATTTTGGCAAGAGGAGTAACTTTTGGATGGCGAAATTGAGGAGGGAATATTTCCATAGTCCTTGGGCTTTCTTGTCTGTTGGCGCAGCCATCATGTTGCTCCTACTCACAGCAGCACAAACAGTATTTACTGTTCTTTCTTACACCAAGCAAAGTTAAATGTGATCAATGCTGGTTCATATATTTCCCCCGAACCATCTACTTGTGTTCTATATAGCCAATAGTATTATCTTGGTTCTCCAATGAGCACGAACCAAATGTGCTTAAATATAGTGGAAAGTGTTTGTGCTTTAAATGAGCTCCACAAATCTCTTCATTTGGAACTAGATGATTACAACAGAAAACCAACAGGACATTAGCAACCAAGTTAGAATATGGTTCAAAAAGAAATGAAAAAAGAGGTAGAGCCAACTTAGACGATTGCAATAGATATGGTAGGATCACCCTACGAAGTCTCTTCTTCCCACAAAAATATCCAGCTGGTTCTCTGATCATGCTTGACCTAAAAAAAGAGTTACAATTCAACTTGGACGACAACTCAAAAGAACACGCAGCAGCTTCGTATCTCTGAACGATTTGATGGAATCCACATCGATAGTAGGAGAAGTTCTCCAAATGATATTATCAGCAACCTCTGAATTAGGATGGATACTCCCAAAAACAAAATCAGCCTTTGGACTGTCTCCTAATCAGCTATGCTTGCATTAATAGAAAGGCCATGTTACTCTGTAAGAAAACAGCAAACCAATGAGCTTCACAACGTCAGCCTTATTTTGCTGATAAATTTCTCTAAAACAGCCCAAGTGAGAGAAGTGATTGTTCCATGGGAAGCCTTATCGAGAACAACATTAATTTCTCTTAAAAATCAACCAACATTTAATAACAGAAACGCAGGTATAACTCCTATTAGGATGGTCTAAAGCACATCCATTCATGTCAGCCAACAAAATATGCAATTAGCAAGGAGGTGAGTTTGCTCACCTCCTTTCTCTGCACATTTGATTTCATGCATTTAATAACAAAACTAGAATTAGCTTGAAGTCTCTAAACATAGAATAAATAGTACATCCACCAAGCATTCATTCTTGTAACAACATTTTCTAAATTGCACAGCACATCTCTCCTTCCTACCAAACCAAGCACAATGCACCCAATGACACAACAACATCACATGATCAGCAGATGGTACATCTATCACAGGTAAGAAGCCACAGGTTAGCAGGTTCAGTAAGTCTTAAACGCAAACACATACATGAAATATGTATAATAACCCCATGTGGCACTTTCATATTATTGGTGTGCTCATAGGAGTTAGTTGAATCTTCATTCATATCCGACCGAGAATGCACTTCCTCCCTTACCGCTTTTGGCATTTTTTATATTTGGTGTTTGACCATTGGTTTTGGTTGTCAATGCAAAATATAATCCATCTCTTCCGATGGGCATGTAAGAAGAAGAACCACAACTTGTAAATATAATAAACGCAATATTGAAGGGTAATAAAATACTAGTCACAAACCAAAAACTCCACAGGAACCTTGAAGAGGCAAAAAGGCGTACTTGGCCCCAAACCCCAACAGCTAATTTCTCAAAGCAAAACAGCAAAAAATCATTAACAAACCCCAACAGCTAATTGGCCACGGACGGAGACTGCAGGTCAGATTGAACAACATACTTGACCCCAAACCCCAACAGTTAATTTCTCTAAGCAAAACAGTAAAAAATCATTAACAAAGGGCCTTTTGAATACTTTAAGGAAAGTAGATGACAAGTTAGAACAATGTTCTTAGATTATATAAGAAACATCAACTACCTTTCACCAACTCTCAACTCTTTACATGACTTTCCTCAGCACAATTAAGTCTGCTTTACATGGCTGGCCATCATACGGAATTATCTCTGCCAGGAGTCCATTTTGATAGCTTCTTTCAGGAAGGTTCAACACTAGTCCTCTTCAACGATATATCCGGAATTTGCATAGGCACCATGCAAAAGCTGAGGAGACAAACCGCTTGACCATGTAGAGAAAGGCAAAGGAGAAGAAAAGGAGGACAAGGAACAAAAAAGAGGCCAAAGCTGAGAAAAATGTCCCTAGAAAGAGCGATATGCTCAACAAAATCCCAAAATGTTTCATATGGCCAAATTGGATCAGAATATTATAGTGTAATTTTCCTCAACCTGTGTTAAGCAAAGTGATATTGAGAAGAATGTGTTACAAGCACCCAAATAGAAATGGTGTCAAAGTAAATGGGCATTCAATGATGTAAATACTTTGTCACAGTTGTTGGTGGCCGAAGGTGATGTTAAATTGGATATCTATATCAACCAAAAAATCCTTCATAATATTTATGTGTAATTCAGCTACTTATGAAACATTATTTCGGATTTTGTTGACATTTTGCTTGGTTCTACCTCTTTTTCCTTCCTCCTCCTCCACATTTTCTTCTCTTTTCTCTTTTGCTGCACCATCCTATGAAGCAGAAAGATCAAATCATAAAGTTAAAATCAAGGTCCCAAAACGAAATGCAACTGTGTTAATAGAGCAAGTTAAGAAAGTAAAGGCAAACTCATGTAATAAACACTGCTGGCGGAACAAGTTGCACATGCATTTTACCTGTATTACAATTTAGAGAAAGAAATAATGCTTAAAATCTAAACCTAGCTTCTGCTCATTGAGTTCACCTCCTGATCAAACTCAGGTTCATTCTCAATTTTAACAGCAAATTGGTTCCAAGTCTGGAACATAGAACCTATCCTATGAGGACTCGTTCCCAATGTTTGAAACTAGAAACCAACCCTTATGGACCCCAGAATCGACTTTGAAACTGAACCAGCTAGTTTCAAGCCAGTTTCAGGTTCCACCAAGAACCAGCCGCTTCTTTTTTTCATTCTTTCTTAGTTTCATTGCAGCTAGGTTATGCTACAATATGCAGCAACCATATCAATCCCATGAAGTTAGTTACCCGCCTGTCCTACAACAATTTAGAATCCATGGACACATAACTTCCCTGATCATCAAACAAACATACGCACTTGCAGCAAAAATCCAAAGAAAGCTTCATTAAAAATCACAATTACCAGTAACTCGAAACAACACTTCACTTATCCTCCCTTGACAAAACAACATTAGAATATAGAAAGGCAGAAAAAACACCAGCTGATCATTCTCCAGCTAAGCAGAACATGTCCACAGGTTAAATCGTGTAAAAATCACTTCAAGTCCTGAGCTCAGGTGGATTGCGAATCCAAGACTGAAAAGCCAATTACCCATCGACCATCTCTCCTTCCTTCCGTATCCAAGACTCGAAAATGGACACAAGAAAACCATTACAAATAGTAGAGGTGGCAAAATGGGTCTTAGACCCATATATAACTCATTTAAATTATAAATTGGTCATATATTGATGTGAATCATTGCGGAAGGATTGTTCTATGAAGGCCTAGATGGTGCGAATTGCAAACCTCAACCTCCAATCAAACCGGTGATTGGCAACCTCGGTATGAACGTGACCTGTTAACGAACGCGTGTCAACCAACCAACATTATAGACGCCACGAGCGAAAGAATTCGCTAACTCGCTCGATAAGTTGAATCGACCATCACAAAGGAACCTTGATTAGATCAAGTCCTCAAGAACAGTAGAAGAGAATCTCTCAACTTTTTCCTCAAAAATAAAATATATTTGTCCCCAAAGAAATTTGGCAAATCCTTTATATAGGCTTTCTAGCCGCTACACAAACCCTAAACCCAACCCTAAAAATCTAATGCGTCATATTCTAGAATATTCCTAAACAAGAAGATATATATATATATATATATATAGATCGACTTGGTCAAATATTTAGTGACCGGATAATCAAATTGCGCCAAGATTTCCAAGATTCTTCAAGATTTGATCCAAGGTCATCTCCACGCCGAAGATCACAAACCATGACGCCAACAACTTGCCTAAATTGCTTGGCTTGCGCTCGAGTGATCGAACTAGTAGGAATTGACAATGGGTCCTTAGCACCTCATCCTCGATATGGCTCGACGTCCACATCATATATGAGTCACTTATTTTTTGAAGAAACTAGCTAAATGGGTTTAACAATTAAAGACTTAAGATAGATGAGTTTTTAGTAGGTCTTAAATGGGTTGGACTTAAAACTCATTTTCAAGTTTCAACCAAAGATTTACAATCTCTCTTCCCTCTTTAACTTTACAATATATATATATATATATATATATATATATTTATTTATTTATTTATTTATTTATTTATAAAAATTGAAATTATAACTTTTTTTTATATTTCATTTTTTTCTTTTTCCTTTCCTTTTTTTTACCTTCTTCCTCCTTTCTTAGCTGGTGGCCGGCATGGCGACTGCTGGTGATTGGCCAGGTGAGGCTCGAGCCTCGAGCTCCCCGGCGTTAGGCAAGCTCGAGCTCACCGATCTAGCGAGACTCGAGCTCGCCAGCATCAGTTGAGGCTCGAGCCTCGTCGATTTAGCGACCTTGAGCTCATCAACGTCAGGCAAGCTCGGCGAGCTTGAGGCTTCCCGTGGTTGATCACCGGCCTTCGTCATGCCTAGCGGTCAACCGAAGAAGAAGAAAAAACAAAAAAGACAAAAAGACAAGAGAAAAAGGAAATTAAAAATTATATACTTAAAAAATAAAAAAATAATTAAAATTTCAATTTTAAAAAATAAAATAAATAAATAAATAAGATTTTTAAAAAAAATAAAACTATAAAAAATTAAAAAAACTGTCCATTAAATTTGCGTTGCATAAAAGTATTTTAGTAATACCACTTTTTCAAAAAAAAAATCATAAGAAATAATTTTATTTTAGGTTTAGTTAAATGAGTCGGGTATGGGTCGGATCAAGTATATGTCAAAAAAAATTTGCTACAATAAATGAGTCATAAATGGGTTAAATAGGTTGATTTGAGTCGGACCATTTATGACTCGATCCAAATTTGACTCGATTCAAACGGGTCTAATAGATAGCAACCATGTAAAACACATCGAGACGCACCATGATAAAACCAAACCAGAGGAAACAAAGGGGCGAGGGGCAAATTGGTAAATAGGTCGCAAGAGGCAAGGGGCAAATTGGTACCTGAAAAACCGTCGAGGTCAAGAGTGAGCATGACTAAACTGGAAACCTCGAGGATGTGAGTTGAGCGAGTTGAGAGAGAGAGAGAAAGAGAGCATTCGTGAGTCTGAAGCCTACTTTCAGGTTTCATTTATTGTTGACACATAAATTTTGCCGATCCAGTCATTTATTTATTGTATAAAAAATTATGGGTTAATTTTATCCTTGAAAAAATATTAATTGCCTAGCATATAAATTTAGGTGAATTTGTTTTTAATTTGCATTTTGTGCATTTATTTATTGGACGGGTGACGGATAAGTTTGAATTGATGGTTCCGAGCTTTAAATTGACAGCTAGGACTAAGCTCGTGGAAGGTGTAAATTGACTAAAGTTCATTTTTTTTTTTTTTAATGATTGAAAATTATCTCGTCAAAAACAGAAATTCAAAATTTTTCTTGGATATGATGAATTTTTTTTGGATATGATAGGTTGATAGAAAAATATTACGATTTATCTTTGCAATATTCGAATTTAGAGAAAAATTATATCATAATATTGAATTCTTATCAATATGGGATAAAATTGGTGAAGAAATATTGCGGATGTGGATTCGAAGAAGAAATTGAAATCCTAGTCTTTCACCTATAAAAAGGGGCGTACGCATGTTTTAGGGGGTTCTTTTCTCGATTGAGAAAGAATAAGCGAAAGTCAAGCACAAAAAAAAAAAAAAAAGCTTTGGGTTTTTGGTTTGCTGAGTGGGGGAAGTTTTGCTAAAAAAAAGGGATATGTGCAACACAAGTCCTAAAACTTACAAGGAAAGTGCAATTGAGTCCTAAAACTTACAAAAAGTGCAATCGAGTCCTAAAACTTGTCAAATTGGTTCAATTGAGTCATAAAGTTAACACCGTCAGATTTACTAACGGAAAATGCTGACATGGCACCGACGTCATATTTTAAATAAATTTATATTTTCCACATGGCTTTTTTAAATTAATTTTTATTCAAAATTTTTAAAAATTAGATTTTAAAACTAAAAATGAAAAAGTAAAATTTATTTTTTTAAAAATTGTTAAAAAAATAAAGAAAATGTCACCGGCGGGCATTTTCGCCGCCGGACGGGCCGCCGCCCATTGCCCGGGGAGAGGCCGGGCGACGGTCGCCGGCCCTGGGCGAGACCTTGCCGGCCCCAGGCGAGGCCCGACCACCACCACCAAGTCGAGCGAGGACGCCCAGATCTAGGCACGCCGGCCCTCACGGGGGGCCGGCGACCCTCGCCAGCTCTCGCCTGGGGTCGGCGATGCTCGCCCAGATCTGGGCGTTTCGATTCATCTCCGTCGCACTCCCGACGCAGTGCCTTGACGCTGTCTAGATCTAAGTGAGTGGGTTCCGGAGGGCAGGGGTTCCGTCGCCGTCGCTGCACCGCACTACTGCCGAGCCGTGCCGCCATAGCCCCGACGCCGTCCCTAGCAAACCAGCCGTGACCCTTTGCCGTGCTGGGCTGCCACCGTTCCTCGACATCCTACCGTTGACCCCCCTGGCGCCATCGCTGCACCGGACTACCGTTGTCGCCCAGCCGCCACCGACGACTCCACCCGATCCAGCGTCGGGGACGCCCAGATCTGGGCGAGCATCGCCGACCCCAGATCTAGGCCGGCGTGCCTAGATCTGGGCGTCCTCGCCCAACCTGGCGGGGGTGGCAGGCCCTCGCCTAGAGTCGGTGAGGCCTCGCCCGGGCGAGGGCAGGCCACCCCACCCGGGGCCGGCGACCGTCGCCGGCCACTTCGGCGATGGGCGATGGCGGAAGCACCAGCGGTGCCTTTTTATTTTTTTGCACAGTTTTGTTTTTTGAAATAAATTTATCTTTTTCTTTTCTATTTTTAAATCTAATTTAAACAAGAATAAAAATAATGTTAAAAGCCACGTGTATAATAAAAAAATCATTTAAAACGTCACGTTAGTGCCACGTCAGCATTTTCCGTTACTGAGTTTGATGGTGTTAACTTTAGGACTCAATTGAATCAATTTGACAAGTTTTAGGACTCGATTGCACTTTTTGTAAGTTTTAGGACTCAATTACACTTTCCTTATAAGTTTTAGGACTTGTGTTGCACATATCCCTAAAAAAAAAAGGGTTTGGCTTTTTCCCTCTGCAAAAGTGCTGCAGAAGGTCAAAAGGTCAGCAGAAAAAGGGACGTGAGAGAGAGAGAGTGCGAAGACAGAGGAAAAGTGTTCGGCTGTAGAGGAGGGAGGAAAAGTGTTCGGCTACAGAAGAGGGAGGAAAAGGAAAAAGTAAAAAAAAAAAAAAAAAAAAAGCAAAAATTGTTCCTGTTCATCTTCCTCAGCGACGCTTCCCTGGTGTCCGATCCCTTCACCGGCGCGCCACCTTGCCCGTGTCCGCCGATTGCGAGTTCAGCCTAGGTAGTCGAGCCTTGTTAAAGAAATCTTTCCATAATATTTTGAAGTTGACAAAACGTTTCTATCAGTCTAGTCTGGATCATTGCAGACCCTTCTGTTTAGAGTCTGAAGATCTTCGGATCACCAGACTCAGCACTCAAGACTCAAGACTCAAGACTATTCTCATTGGCAGTTTCTAAATCTAGTGACGAAGGCAATCCAGAGCCGAAGTGTTTGGTTGAGGATTTGGTCCTATCCATTGGAGAAGTTCTCTTGGCTGGATATAATATAACGGATTCTTTTATTCGTAATCAAGATCGTTTGAAGATCCGATGATTGACGAAATATTCTTGGAAGGTTCTATTCTTGGAAACCAAGATCCTGGTTGTATGGGCGAACATGATTGATGGGCTATCGACATGTTCCTTTAATAGCTCGAATGATTTTCTTGATTGATTCCGTCCAACGAGTAGATTGGAGGAATTCCTTTGGTAAGTGCCAACGGGTATGATGGCATAAAGGAGTATAAAAGGAAGTCGTTCCAGTTGTTCTAGTGCATGCATGATAGAGAAATTCCAGAGTCTGAAGCATCTTGATTGTTAATCGATATATATTGAGCAAAACTGTATACACAAAAGAGAGTCTATACGTAGTGATACCTTGAGGGAGTATGGTAGATCACCTACACCTTGAATCAAGGAAGAACAGTGCTGTAACATCTCTTTATTCATAGTGGAATCCAACCAGTGGACTGTCAGTGCAGAAGAGTGGACGTAGGCTTGAAATAAGCCGAACCACTATAAACCTCGCGTTCAATTTTCTCTTCCCTTCTCTTAGTCTTACTTTGATTGTTGTTTGTCTCAAATCTATCAACTGTCTAGTATTGTGCGATTATAGAGAAAAATCATTTATATACCTATTCACCCCCCTCTAGGTACTTATACTAGCTATATCAATTGGTATTAGAGCTCGTGTACTCACTTTATTTAAAGTGTTTTACTTCAGAGTAAAAGATCCATGGCTAGTATGCTAGCTCCAGGGCTGGTGGAAGGGCAAAGCAATACCAAACCACCCTACTTTGATGGAAATGATTACAACATCTGGAAAAACAAGATGAAAGCCTTTCTACGATCAAAGGATCCTCTGGAATGGGACGTCGTAGAAAAATGAATTACTCCTACAGCTGCATCTGTCTCTGAAAGAGGGAAAGAAACTGTTGAGACCAGCGGAATGACTCAGGAAGAGATAATCAAGCGACAAGCACTCGATAAAAAGCAATTTACTCTTTATATTGTGCTTTGTCACCAACTGAATATAACAGAATATCTTCTTGTGTTACAGCAAAAGAAGTTTGGGACAGATTACATATCACCTATGAAGGAACAGATCGAGTGAAGGAAACCAGAATTAACATTCTCCTCGGTCAATATGAAGCCTTCAAAATGAAACCAGGAGAATCTATAACTGACATGTTTAGCCGTTTTACAGATATTGTCAATGGTCTTGGAAATCAATGACAACCAATTTCTGATTCCATGAAGGTAAACAAGTTACTGCGTGGACTCTCCAAGGATTGGAATCACATAAAGACTTCAATAAGAGAGACGCAAAAAATTATGCCACTATCTGTCGACGAGCTGATTGGAACTCTTCAGTCTTATGAAGTGGAACGAATTAATGAAGACGAAGATCCAAAAGGTAAGAAATTCATTGCATTAAAATCAAATGATGATTATGATGATACAGATTCTGAAAATGATATGGACGATGAGGAGCTTGCTCTCATGATAAGAAGATTCAGAAAACTGAATAGAAAAGGAAGAAGATTCAACTCAAAGAAATAAAGCTTTCAAAGACAGCAGACCAAGTCTGTTGATGATGAGGAACCAAACAAAGATGTAGTTTGCTTTGAATGTAAGAAAAAGGGACACATCAGACCCAACTGTCCTCTTCTGAAGAAGAAGAGAGGAAAAGCTGAAAAGTTTCGAAAAGCTCTCAAAGCTGAAACCTGGAGTGATACAGAGTGTGAAGAAAGTGATGATGAATATGCCAACTTATGTTTGATGGCGCAATCGGACTCAGACTCAGACTCTAGATCAGACTCAGACAGTGAATTTAAGGCAAGTAATTTTAAAATTCTTGTCAAAGTTTCTAAGTACATTGATGAGCTGTGTTTTAGTCTTAAGACTTCTCTCAAAAAGATTTTCGAACTTAAAAAGAAAAACTCAGCTCTAAAACAAAAGGAAAACGTTTTAGAAGAAAGAGTTAAATGTTTAGACATGAATGTTTCAACTCTTAAAGAAAATGAAGATAGTCTTTTGAAACAAAATGCCCTTTTAAAAACTAACTTATCAAATATCTCAAAGAAATTTTCAATAGGGTTCGAGAAACTTGAAAAAATTCTTTCATCTCAAAGACTTTACTTCAATAAGTCCGGTCTAGGTATGACAGCAGAAACAATTCCCTTGATTGATTTCCCTAAAGTAAAAGAAAGAATTAAGCAAAGACCCTCGAAAGAGGCTTACAAAAATCATTTCAATAAAGTTTTTGTAAAGTCTGTAGGTCGAAATGCCCTCAGGTGCTCAAAGTGCAAAAATCCGGATCACTTTAAAAAAGAGTGTCTTATGGTTTGGAAACCTGTTAAGAAAGCATGGGCTAATACTGTTTATCTTACTAACACCAATGGACCCAAGAAAATTTGGGTACCATAGAAAGCTTGAGACTCTCTTTTAAATGCAGGTCTCCGTTAAGAAAAAGGTAAAGTGGTATCTGGATAGTGGATGCTCAAGACATATGACAGGAGACTCAAATTGCTTCATAAAGCTTGTTCAAGTAAATTGTGGAAAAGTCTCATTTGGAGGAAACAACAAATGAAGTATTGTGGGATTTGGAACTGTGAAAATTGGAAATCTCACAATAAGTAATGTTTCCCTAGTGGAAGGGCTCAATTACAATCTTCTCAGCATCAACCAATTGTGTGATACTGGGTTTAAGATCTTCTTTCAAGAAGGAACATGTTCTGGAACCAGTAAAGACTCTACTCAGTCTTTCATGGGTTGAAGGTATGGAAATATCTATCTTCTGGATGTGAAACCAAATG
The DNA here is from genome assembly GCA_017140185.1 of Eucalyptus polyanthemos subsp. polyanthemos. NCBI lineage: Eukaryota > Viridiplantae > Streptophyta > Magnoliopsida > Myrtales > Myrtaceae > Eucalyptus > Eucalyptus polyanthemos. The sequence continues at coordinate 30,860,004 of CM029464.1, read as the reverse complement.
AATCGCAATGCATAATCTCAATTCAAGACGAAGTAAGCTTATGGCACAGAAAGCTTGGTCATGTCAATATGAAGCAATTAGCCAAAATCTCATCGAAGCAGCTTGTTCGAGGCCTACCCAAATTACCATACCAAAAGTCTGATCCATGCACTCCATGTATATTGGGAAAGCGGGTAAGAAATTCATTTAAGCCAATAAATCATATCTCTACTAATCATGTATTGCAATTGCTGCATATGGATCTCTTCGGACCAACCAGAACCTAGAGCATTGGAGATAAGAAATATTGCCTAGTAATTGTAGACGATTACTCCCGCTTTACTTGGGTATATTTTCTTGCAAGTAAGTCTGAAACCTTCTCGTATTTTGAAAGATTTGCTAAAAATGTTCAAAATGAAAAAGGATGTGTTATCTCAAGTATAAGAACAGATCATGGAGGTGAATTTGAAAATCAAGATTTTACAAAATTTTGTGATGAATCTGGCTTTAAGCATGTGTTCTCCTCTCCATATACTCCTCAAAAAATGGAGTTGTGGAAAGAAAGAATAGATCTCTTCAAGAAATGGCTAGAACTCTTTTAATTGAAAGTAAGATTTCTTCACGATTTTGGGTTGAAGTCTGTTTCAACAGCGTGCTATATCATCAATAGAATCTTTTTAAGACATATTCTAGAGAAAACCCCTTATGAGTTATTCAAAGGTAAGAAGCCTATTATTTCATACTTTCATGTGTTCGGTTGCAAATGTTTTATATTGAAAAATGCAAAAGATCGAGTTGGTAAGTTTGAAGAAAGATCAGATGAAGGCATCTTCCTTGGATGTTCTACATCAAGCAAAGCCTACAGAGTCTATAACAAGAAGAGTCAATCTGTGGAGGAATCAATGAATGTCAAATTTCAAGATTCTATACAAGATGAATCCAGTCAGACTCATCATGAAGAGTCTGAACTTGCTCCAAACTCTCCAAAGCTTACAACTCAAGAAGCATCTCAGACTCTGGAAGACCAGCATCAAGCTATTCGTGAAGATTCAAATAAAGAAAGAAATCATCAACCATACCAATCAACCAGTAACTGGAAGCATAAGTCCAGTCATCCCAAAGATCTCATTATCAGCGAAATTAATGAAGGAATTCGCACCAGATCCAAAAGGCGTGAAGAGTCTAGTGCTATGGCTCTTATTTCTAAAATTGAACCAAAAAGCATAGAAGAAGCTTTATCTGATGAAAGCTGGATTGAAGCTATGCAAGAAGAGCTCAGACAGTTCAACATTAATGATGTCTGGGAATTGACATCTAAACCAAAAGGTAAAACTGTTATTGGAGCTAAATGGGTGTTCAGGAACAAGATGAACGAGAAAGGAAAGGTCGTAAGAAACAAAGCAAGACTCGTGGCCAAGGGATATACGCAAGAAGAAGGAATAGACTATGATGAGACTTACGCACCAGTAGCAAGGTTAGAAGCTATTCGATTATTACTTGCGTTTGCTTGTTATAAAAATTTCAGGTTATTCCAAATGGACGTGAAAAGTGCCTTCCTAAATGGATTTATCCATGAGGAAGTTTATGTGGAACAATCACCAGTGGTTTGAAGACCCAAAGAAGCCGACTCGTCTTCAGACCGAAAAAGGCCTTGTATGGTTTAAAGCAAGCACTCGAGCTTGGTACGACAAACTAAATAAGTTCTTAATACAGAATGGTTTTGTCAAAGGTAAAGTAGATACTACTTTATTCATCAAAAAGGAAAACAAAAGCTTTTTACCTGTTCAAATATATGTGGATGATATTATTTTTGGATCCTCTAATGAAAGTCTGTGCAAGAAATTTTCTAAGTCTATGTAGTATGAGTTTGAAATGAGTATGATGGGAGAGTTGACATTCTTTCTTGGACTCCAAGTAAAACAATTGAAGGAAGGAACTTTTATTTATCAAGAAAAATATGCTAATGATCTTATCAAAAGGTTTGGACTGGAAAAGTGCAAAAAGACTGACATACCGATGTCAAGTTCTTTGAAGATAGACAAAGATGAAGAAGGGAAGAAAGTTGATCAAAAGCTGTACAGGAGTATCATCGGTTCACTTCTTTATCTTACTGCTTCTAGACCTGACATTTTGTTGAGTGTTTGCATCTGTGCTAGGTTTCAATCAGATCCTAGAGAATCTCATCTTAGTGCTGCGAAACGTATTATTAAATACGTTGCTTCATCTTCAAGCATTGGTCTTTGGTATCCTAAGAAGGGAGACTTTAATCTTCTTGGATATTCAAACGTAGATCTAGCCGGTTGCAGAGTTGATAGAAAAATCACCTTGTGAACTTGCCAGTTGCTTGGAAGCCGGACAGTGTCTTGGTTTTCAAGGAAACAAAATACTATGGCTCTCTTTACAACATAAGCAGAGTATGTAGCTCTTGAAAGTTGTTGTTCGCAAATTCTATGGATAAAACAACAATTAAAAGACTTTGGAATTGAAGACTCATGCACTGAGATTAGATGTGACAACACCAGCGCAATCAATCTCACTAAAAATCCAATCATTCACTCAAGGCCAAAGCATATAGAGATTCGACACCATTTCATTAGAGATCATGTTCAAAATGGAGAAATCTCGATTCAATTTGTTGATTCAAAAAATCAACTAGCGGATATATTCACAAAGCCTTTGAAGAAGAATCAATTCGATATTCCGTTCCAGACTCAACATTTTGAAGCTTGAGGAAGTTAAAGTCTAGAGACTCGCAGACCCTCAGACTCAGACATTCATGGCTATAGACTGTAAGTTATTATAATATTCTATCTCGAAAAGGTACGATCATTAGTTCAGTTATATTTGATTTATCATTTCCGTGAAAAATGGAGTCTTGTCTTTTCAAAAAGGATAACTTCTATTTAAAATGGCAGTTATCGATTTTAAAAGAGACGACTGTTCACTTTCCTTTGTGCCGATTGGTTTTTTCCTTTTAAACTGAGTTTTATATATATATACAGTTATCGATTTTCTTCGCTTAAACTTCAAAACCCTAAAAAGCATTCTTCTCACAATCCTGTCTTTATTTCGTGTTCATCTTCGAGAAAGTTGTCATCTTTTTTGGGAAAGCGAGCAAATGAATCTTTCAACGACAAGGAAGGATGTCTTCTTCGAGAAAGTCTTCAAGAATCGCGAACAGGGGACCACAGAGAATGAGGGAGGGACCTACCCATTTCGATCTCACCGAAGAGGAAGATTTACCGAGTCAGCAATAGAGCCCGATTCACTCTCCACCACATCACTCTCCACCATCTACCCCACAGGGTGTGGGTCATCAACCAGGGGAAGAAATAATCGAGGAAGCAGACCTTGTAAGAGTCCAAAAACCCTCTTTTATTTACAAGTTCTATCGTGCGTTGAAGAGCATTGGTACTCCGCTGAACTATGTAGATGATTTCCTTAAAAATAAGAATTATGGAAATGAGTACATCTTTTTGCGACGAATGGAGGAGTTGGGAATTGCTCCCAAAGGAAAGGCTGAGGAAGCACTTGCGAACATTCCAAGCGACCCTCGTGTATCGGGATTGAATCCGACTGACGGGAACGATGATGATAAAATGTTTAGTGAATTTCAACCCAGGATGGGTGTTGCTGCGAAGGTTAAGGGAAAGAGAACGGAGTTTAGGGATAAGTACACTAATGGTGCCATAAGTTGTGTACGGCGCTCACTTTGGTGCCAAAAGTTTCCGTCGGATCATTTAAGTGCCAAAAAATTTGAAAAACGCTCATTTTGGTGCCAACGCCGATCGGATCGGCCGGAAATCTGACGTGGCCTTTTTTAATTAATTTCTTATGCGGATGTGGCTCGCCAGAGTTTCCATTAGATCACTTAGGCCTTCAAACGACGTCGTTTTAGCATCCTAACACCAAAACGACGCCGTTTTGTGTCTTTCCCCCAAATTCAAAACCCTAAATCCCCAAACGACGCCGTTTTGTGTCGTCTTCTTCCCCAAGTGGATTCGTCTTCTTCGCTGAACAGATCTAGCAACACCAACAGCACCAAACCAACAACACTAGCAACGGAGAACCAGCAACAGCAGTAATTTTCCAGAAAAGAAACCACACATTCGCCTCCGCCCTCCTCCAGTAGTTTTCCCCCATTTTTAATCACCTTATCAACCTTTCAAATCCTCGAATCTCAACCTCATCACCGCATTTTCCCAAGAAATATCGTCGGGTGCAGAGGAAACGCGGGCTCGAAGAATCCCCAGAAGCATGAGTGATCCGACCAATGGTAGTCGCGAAGATCTGGAATGCCATGGAGGTTATCGGCGAAGCCAGCTGCTACAAAGGAGGCGGCCGTGGCCTCACCATGCCCTCCTCCGCCCTCATCGTCGACATCTCCCTCTTTCTCGAGTTTTATGTTCGTTTTTTTTTCTTTCTTTCTTTTGTCTTGCTGTGGCAAGTAACTACAATAGAGGTTGAGGGATGACGGCTGAGCGACGGTGGCTGAGGGACGGCGGCCAAGTGACGGTGGTTGAGGGACGGCGGTTGAGCGACGATGGACGAGCAATGGCGGACAAAAAAACCCTAATTTCAATCTCCAAATAAAATTAACAAAACGGCGTCGTTTTTGTGAGGGTATCCATGTAGGACGGCAAAACGACGTCGTTTTCTTAAGGAAGAGGAAAAACGACGTCGTTTAAAAGGCTTCTCGATTTTTTTTTTTTAAATATAAAAGCCATGTAATCATTTTGGCCGGAATCTATCGTCGGTGGCACCAAAGTGATCGTTTTTCCTCCGATTTGGCACTTAAGTGATCCGGCGGAAACTTTTGGCACCAAAGTGAGCGCCGTACACAACTTATGGCACCATTAGTGTACTTATCTCGATTTGTTCAAATCAAAGGAACATGAGGATCTGTTCTTCAAGTTGTTGAAACGTGGGGTGATAAACCCCAGGAGTGTTGATTTCGACTTTCTGGATGCCAGTAATGTCAACTTGAGGGAGAAGTTCAATCTACTTCAACTTGAGCAATTTTGCTCCGACACCACAGATGGTTATGCACAATTGACAGCATACTTCTATTCAAATCTCAGCTTTTTAGATGCGAATATAATATCCTTCAGTGTTCGAGACCAAGACTATGTGGCAGATGTGAACATGTTGGCAGATATAATTGGGGTTGAAAGATGACGTTATCAACCGATCAAAGTTTCAATTGCTCGTGCCACACTAGAGCTTGTCAAAGACAGGGATACAGAAGGGAGAATTACCTACACAAGAATGCATGCCATCAATATCTTGCTTCACAAAATTGTGATCAACTGTATCAGGCCAAAGTCTACATCAAAGACTGACGTGTCTAACTCCGAGGCGAAATTGATGTACGCGATCAATTCAAGGAAAAAGTTCTCTCTCCCTTACACCATTCTCTTCCACATGTACAGAGCAATGGTGAAGGACAAGGGCCAGTTGCCTTACCCAGGTCTTGTGATCAAGATCTTCAGACACTTTAACATTGAACCTCCACACACTCTTTGTGTTCGGCCATGCGACAAAATGGTGGTGGGTTTGAAAATGTTGACAAAAATGCGTCTGAAAGAGCTTGATAAGGCAATGGAGAAGTTCAAAGTGAAAACTCCAGTATCTTCTGCATCAAAAAGGAAAGGGAAGGAGCCTATGGGTGCTCCATCCAAAAAGAAAAGAACTCTTATCTTAGAGGATGAAGATGAAGAGGATGATCTCACTATCTCTGCATTAAAAAGGGTCAATCGTTCTGTACCCAAATCAACGGAACGACAGAAGAAAGGAAAAGAAGCAGAGGAAATTGAATAGAGAGAAGAAGAGGGACAAGAAGAGAACATAGAAGCAGAGGAGAAAGAAGAGAAAGAGAAAGAAGAAGAAGAGAAAGAAGCTAAAAAAAAAGAAGAAGAAGCAGTCAAAGAAAAGTCTGCAGATGAAGCCGGAGAGAAAGGCAATCAAGACGTTGACGAGCATGATCATCACTCTTCCCCAATTGAGGCCTTAGAGACATGGGGATATGGCGAGCAAGGAAGGACTACACCATATGCTGTCAACAGTGAAGGTGTGAGTCGCTCACCAGCAAATTCAGAAGATCTTCAGGCTTCTCAAATGCTTGAGGAAGGACATGATACCTCAACACCAAATCTGCTCGATTACTCTGAAGTTCCATCGTCTGCCTTTACTCCATCCGAGAGAGCAAATGTGAGCACATAGACGAACAATACAATAGATTTTCGTCGTATCCTTGATGTTCTTCTGGAAATGCAGGGTCAAATTTATGCTTTGGACTGTGAACTTCAAGTCCTGAAGAATGCTGGACAAGCATCTTCTGTTACCCTGGCGGATCAAATGAAAGACCTCGCTCTTCAAATTCAAGCAAATGCAAAAGGAGAAGAGGTGGCTCATCTACGGGAAGACTTGAAGAGGCTAGAAGGCATCGTACAGTCGATGGGAGATTTCCAGCTTGTGCGCGTTCCCAAGCAGACTTGACTCTTTTCTCACCTTTTTAATGATGACAAAAAAGGGGGAGAATTGCAATCTTTGAACTCTTTAAACTTTGACTCTTTTTTTTTTTGGATATTGTTTGTTTGGATATTTGTTTTGAGTATGACTTGGGTGTGGATTTAAAATTTGACTGTTGCATTTATATCAAGTGTTTTTGTATGGTCTTACTCATGAAAGACTAACCTGTTTTCTCGTGGATGCGAGTCCGGTTGAATTATTAATCTTTATGAGATAGCCATATTGCTTGAGTAATGTTTTGCAGGTCAAAGTTGTTCAAATCTACAGGAAAGTTTTGTCACCATAAAAAATGGGGAGATTGTTGGAGAAATCTTTCCAGAATATTTTGAAGTTGACAAAACGTTTCTATCAGTCTAGTTTGGATCATTGCAGACCCTTCTGTTTAGAGTCTAAAGATCTTCGGATCACCAGACTCAGCACTCAAGACTCAAGACTCAAGACTATTCTCATTGACAGTTTCTAAATCCAGTGACGAAGGCAATCCAGAGCCGAAGTGTTTGGTTGAGGATTTGGTCCTATCCACTGGAGAAGTTCTCTTGGTTGGATATAATATAACTGATTCTTTTATTCGTAATCAAGATCGTTTGAAGATCCGATGATTAACAAAATATTCTTGGAAGGTTCTATTCTTGGAAACCAAGATCCTGGTTGTATGGGCGAACATGATTGATAGGCTATCGACATGTTCCTTTAATAGCTCGAATGATCTTCTTGATTGATTCCGTCCAATGGGTAGATTGGAGGAATTCCTTTGGTAAATGCCAACGGGTATGATGGCATAAAGGAGTATAAAAGGAAGTTGTTCCAGTTGTTCTAGTGCATGCACGATAGAGAAATTCCACAGTCTGAAGCACATTGATTGTTAGTCGATACATATTGAGCAAAATTGTATATACAAAAGAGAGTCTATACGTAGTGATACCTTGAGGGAGTGTGGTAGATCACCTACACCTTGAAATCAAGGAAGAACAGTGCTATAACATCTCTTTGTGCATAGTGGAATCTAGCCAGTGGACTGTCAGTGCAGAAGAGTGGACGTAGGCTTGAAATAAGCCGAACCACTATAAATCTCGCGTTCAATTTTCTCTTCCCTTCTCTCAGTCTTACTTTGATTGTTGTTTGTCTCAAATCTATCAATTGTCTAGTATTGTGCGATTATAGAGAAAAATCATTTATATACCTATTCACCCCCCTCTAGGTACTTATACTAGCTATATCATCAGTCATTGCCGTTCGCCAGTCTCACCGCATCACGTAGCCCCGCCGTGCACCACTTCCGCCCTTGCTCCGACGGCCCGAGTGCCCCTTTTATCGCTGGTTGCTGTTACCGACAACTCGCGACGCCACCGGTGGTCGAGTTGTTGCACGCTCGAGCGACGCTACTGCTCCTGGTCCGAGCCTCTCCCACGCCGCGCCCCAGTAGATCTCGAGACAATTTCTCCCTGCTCTGTCCGTGAGCCGAAACTCTGCCCGTCAGCTCCGTCTCTGCTCCGACCAGCAACCAACGCTACTCCTGCTTGGGAGCCATCCCTGTCCCGCCTGGCCCAGCACCGCGACTTCACCGAGCCTCCCTGCTGTTGGGTTCTCCCTTTGCCCGAGCCTGAATGGAACCACCAGCTGCCTCCCCTGTTTTGCTGCTGGTCCGGTTACTGCTCAGACCTCGTCGGAGCGCCGACGAACAACCCCCGTTCTGAACGGCGATCCATCACTGAACCACCATCACAGCTACCGTCCTTAGCCGCGCCGAGCTGAGCTACCATTGTGGTTCACTTGAACCGATCCGATTTTTGAAAAATTCCAATTTAGGTAGAAATTTGTTTTATCTTATTTGATAGGTTTATTTTTAGGTAGATTTAATTTATTTAGGTAAATTTACTTTATCTTATTTTAGTTTTGATATTTTATTTGTTTGAAATATTTCCCAATGCATGATTGAAATTCCCGATCTATAGCTTCATTCGCAACCGCACATGAATTTTTTATTCCATCTATAAGGCTTTAGATATAATAATTTAATCGTGCGAGAGTAAAATTGATATTTTTATTTTTAAGGCTTAAGATCAACTTATCAGTTTTATTAGCAAAATAATCAAATTCGGATTTCAATTCGAATAAAAAATTGCATTTGCATTCCATGCAGATTGGATGATAGGTTAGTTATTATTATTTTTTTAAAATTATGTTTAGAAGGCGGCATTTCACTTTAGTTTTTCACTTTAGTTCGCTTTTTTCTAGTGATTTTTAATTATGAATTTTCATAAAAAAACACCAAAAAAATCATCATGCATATATCATGTAGAATTAGAGCATTCTTTGTATGTCATGGCATATTAGAATATAATTGCATGTTTCATTTTAAGTTTAAACTGATTTTTTTAGATAGATTGCATCTTAGGTTAGAAACTGCTAGATTAAGATAATACCTTAGTTTAAATTATGATTTATTCTAACCTCGATCCTTAACATAGGCTGGATAGAATCTTAATCTAGATAATTAATTTTTGCATTTTTTAATTTCGAATTTCATGAAAAAAAAAAAAATTTAGGATAAATTAGTTTCAATTTCTAGGATAGATCGCATTTTTTAGAATAGAAATATTATGTGCACATAATATAGAATTAGCTTCATGAAATGCATGTCATTTAATGATTGTCTGTTAGGTTCATTTAATTAGAAATTGTCCGTCATTAGAATTAGGTCATTTGGTTAATTTAGATTGCACATTTAATTATTGCATTTCTTTAGAAATTACTTCATTCATATCATATAGTTTAAGTCATATTGTCATGCCGTAACATTTCATGTTAGATTAATAACATTGCATATAGATTAAATTCTCATTAAATAAAGTGAAAGCAAAAATTGAATGTATTAAATTATGTCTCGAGTTTGAGTATTTATAAAACGCGATTCGCTGGACTCTTGAAGTTGCACAAAAGAGAAAGAGAAAATATATATAGAAAAAAGGAAAAAAAAAAAAAAAAGCTGAGCAAAGTTTCTTCTTTTTATTTTGCGGAACCTGCAGAAGCCGAAAGAAGCTTTCCTCGTAGGGCCCAAGGTAGCCGAGCCGCCGGTCACTGCCGTTCGCCGGTCTCGCTGCGTCGTGCAGCCCCGCCACGCACCACTTCCACCCTTGCTCGGATGGCCTGAGTGCCCCTTTTGCCGCTGGTTGCTGTTACCGACAACTCGCGATGCCACCGGTGGTCGAGTTGCTGCACGCTCGAGCGACGCTGCTGCTCCTGGTCCGAGTCTCTCCCGCGCCGCGCCCCAGGGGATCTCGAGCCAATTTCTCCCTGCTCTGTCCGTGAGTCGAAACTCTGCCCGTTAGCTCCGTCTTTGCTCCGACCAGCGACCGACGCTGCTCTTGCCCGGGAGCCGTCCCTGTCCCGCCTGGCCCAGTACCGCACCTTCGCCGAGCCTCCCTGCTATTGGGTTCTCCCTCTACCCGAGCCCGAACGGAGCCACCTGCTGCCTCCCCTATTTTGCTGCTGGTCCAGTTACTGCTCGGACCTCGTCGGAGCACCGACGGACAACCCCCGTTCTGAACGGCGATCCATCACCGAACCACCATCACAGCTACCGTCCTTAGCCGCGCCGAGCTGAGCTGCCATTGTGGTTCACTTGAACCGATCCGATTTTTTAAAAATTCCAATTTAGGTATAAATTTGTTTTATCTTATTTGATAGGTTTATTTTTAGGTAGATTTAATTTATTTAGGTAAATTTACTTTATCTTATTTTAGTTTTGATATTTTATTTGTTTGAAATATTTCCCAATGCACGATTGAAATTCACGATCTATAGCTTCAATTCGTAACCTCACATGAATTTTTTATTCCATCTATAAGGCTTTAGATATAATAATTTAATCGTGCGAGAGTAAAATTGATATTTTTATTTTTAAAGCTTAAGATCAATTTATCGGTTTTATTAGCAAAATAATCAAATTCGGATTTCAATTCGAATAAAAAATTGCATTTGCATTCCATGCAGATTGGATGATAGGTTAGTTATTATTATTTTTTTAAAATTATGTTTAGAAGGCGGCATTTCACTTTAGTTTTTACTTTAGTTAGATTTTTTATAGTGATTTCTAATTATGAATTTCCATAAAAAAAACACAAAAAAATCATCATGCATATGTCATGTAGAATTATGGCATTACGTCATGATATATTAGAATATAATTGCATGTTTCATTTTAAGTTTAAACTGATTTTTTTAGATAGATTGCATCTTAGGTTAGAAACCGCTAGATTAAGATAATACCTTAGTTTAAATTATGATTTATTCTAACCTGATCCTTAACATAGGCTGGATAGAATCTTAATCTAGATAATTAATTTTTGCATTTTTTAATTTCGAATTTCATGAAAATAAAAAATGTTTTAGGATAAATTAGTTTCAATTTCTAGGATAGATCGCATTTTTTTAGAATAGAAATATTATGTGTACGTTATATAGAATTAGCTTCATGAAATGCATGTCATTTAATGATTGCTGTTAGGTTCATTTAATTAGAAATTGTCCATCATTAGAATTAGGTCATTTGGTTAATTTAGATTGCACATTTAATTATTGCGTTTCTTTAGAAATTACTTCATTCATATCATATAGTTTAAGTCATATTGTCATGCCATATCATTTCATGTTAGATTAGTAACATTGCATATAGATTAAATTCTCATTAAATAATGTGAGAGCAAAAATTGAATGTATTAAATTATGTCTCGAGTTTGAGTATTTATAAAACGCGATTCGCTGGACTCTTGAAGTTGCACAAAAGAGAAAATAAAAAAAAAGGAAAAAAAAAAAGCTTAGCAAAGTTTCTTCTTTTTATTTTGCAGAACCTGCAGAAGCCGAAAGAAGGTTTCCTCGTAGCGCCTAAGGTAATATAAAGCTACGGGTGAAGTCTTCTGCACAAAAAAAAAAAAAAAAAAAAGTCTTCTACACGCGTAAGAAAGGTGGGGCCCAACGTCAAACCTTTAACCTTGGGCTTGGGCACACAAGCCCACACATACACGCAGTAAAAGGCACACATAAAAAAGCTACGAAGGAGTTGCAGCGTCCAGACGTCACCACCCAAGAAGGAAACCAGCTCGTGGGGGCCCAAAAGTCAAGCTTTGACTTTTGAGGGCACACTCATACACACGTATAAAAGCAGAAACAATTGCAGGCCTTCCTCTCTTTTCGTTCGAAGCTACTGAAACCTATGAAAGAAAGGAGCCGTACATCAAGCTAAAGAGAGAGAGCCACGCGCACATTATATTTTGAGCTAAGGGACACGAGATAATCTTGTACCATGAGTTTATATTCAAATGAGTTATTTATTTATAAATATTTTGGGTTTAAGATTAAATCTAGATGTGGGAAACACTTGAGCGTTTGAACGATTGTAAACTCTGACTCTCCGATTATAGTGGATTATTTGCTGCTGACTCTCCCTGTGGACGTAGGTACCGATACGCAGACCAAATCATGTAAATTTTTGGTGCCTTTATTATTTCTCGTTTATTTCTTTGGTGATTTTACATTGACGTAAATTGCAAAATCATGTCGTTTCCGCGTATTATATCCCAATAATTAGTATCAGAGCCAGGTTGGATTTCTTGATTGTGATTTGGAGCTTTTGCCTGTCTGATTATTATTTAGAAATTCTATTATTACAATTATGTCTGAGAGGAAATCTGAAATTGAAAATTTTAACAGGAGCAATAACTTTGTGTTATAAAGCATCAAGATGCGGGCATTATTGACCATATAATGTTTGGCCAAGGCAGTAGATGGTGAAGATGAGTTGTTTATTATAATGAAAGCCTTTGAGAGGGTAAAGCTAATGGAAAGAGCAAAGAGCACAATCATGTTAAATTTGTTGGATGAGGGCTTAATAGAGATTACTGAGGAGAAGGATGCTGCAGCGTTATGGGCAAAACTTCAAGCACTCTATGTGAAGAAAGGTTTGAACAATCGCTTGTACATGTTGAAAAAGATGTTTCAATTTAGATATACTAAAGGTACGTCTATCATATCCTACTTAGATGAATTTAATAAACTTATAATGGATTTGAAGAACGTCGGTAATATACTTGATGATGAAGAACAAGGCATGATATTGTTAGCCTCTTTACAAGAGTCATGGGAGCACTTTATTGATTCATTGTTGCACGGGCGTACTACAATTACCTTAAAAGAGGTAAAGTCCGCCTTATTCTCTAAAAAGTGACAGAAGAAGTTGCGAGATGATGCTCTGGCCCAAGGATTAGCGCAAGTTCTGACTATTCGGGGTAGAGAACAACATCAAGGGTCTAGTAGCAGCAGAGGTAAAAGCAGATCGAAATCATGCCATAAAAAGTCTAAGGGATGTGTGAAGTGCTTTGAGTGTCACAAGAAGGGGCACATCAAAAGAGATTGTCCAAAGCAGAGGAATAAAGCTAATAGGTAAAATGCTACAAGCAGTGTGGCAAACGTTGCCGAACGGAGCAATAGTGATTCAGAAGCTGTTTTATGTGTGACAACTACTTCGTCAAGAGACAAATAGGTGCTAGATTTGGGGTGCTCTTATTACACGACATCTCATAAGAACTGGTTTACTACTTACCAGATTGCAGATGGTGGTAGAGTTCTTTTGGAGAATAATGCAATCTATAAGGCTGTGGGGATAGGAACAATTCGGATCCAAATGCACGATGGGGTGGTGTGGACATTAACAGATGTGAGGCATGTACCTGAGCTTAAGAAAAACCTTATTTCTCTAGGGACACTTGATGACATCGAGTGTAGGTACACTGCTGAAGGTGGAATACTGAAGATCTCTCGAAGTGCCATGACAGTGATGAATGGGAAGAAAGTGAATACTCTCTATCATTTATTGGGAGAGACCATGACCGGAATTATTGTAGTTTCATTAGGTGAGTCAGACTTTAACTTAACTCAATTATGGCATATGCGTTTGGGGCACATGAGAGAGGTAGGTATGACGATGCTGAGTGAAAAAAGGGTTGTTGAAGAGTCAGAAGACAGGGAAGCTGGACTTGTGTGAGCATTGCATCTTTGGGAAGCGGCACCAAGTTAAGTTTACCACAGTTATTCATTCGACCAAATGATCAGTTGAATATATTCATTCAGAAGTCTGGGGCCCGTCTTTGGTTCTTTCGAAAGGAGGTGCTCGATATATGCTGACATTTATCGATGACTATTCGAGAAAGGTATGGGTATACTTTCTAAAGCACAAATATGATGTGTTTGATCATATCAAGAAATTTAAGGCATTGATTGACAAGTAGTTAGATAAACAAATCAAGTGCCTAAGAACCGATAATGGCATGGAGCTCTGTGGTAAAGATTTTATCGAGTTCTGTGAGAAAGAATGTATTGTAAAATATCACACAGTACCTAGGACACTATAGTAGAATGGCGTGGTAGAATGGAAGAACATAACTTTGCTTGAGCGAGCTTAATGCATGCTTTTGCATCCAAGACTTGGTAAAGAATTTTGGGCTGAAGCAGTTAACATGGCATGTTACATGATTAATCGATCTCCATCATCTACTATCGAGTGGAAGACTCCTAAGGAAGTATGGTTGGGGAAATCTGTTAATTATTACGGATTACGTATATTCGGATGTCATGCATATGCTCATCGAGTGATGATAAGCTTGAGCTGAGGGCAAAGAAGTGCATATTTCTGGGTTATGCACATGGGGTGAAAGGCTACCGGCTGTGGTGCACTAATCCCAGATCACCTAGTTTTCTAATAAGCAGATATGTGATATTCGACAATACTACAATACTTCAACAGAGGAGTTCTGAGACACAACAAGCTGAGAAGACAAATCATGGTGTTATTAGTGAGGTGGAGTTTCAGGTGAAGACTCAGGAGATCTCAAAGGTAACAGAAGTTGAGATTGCAGATGAAGCCGCAGTTCCTAAAGTTAATGATAGAAAATAACCAGTAAAGCCGCAGCACACTATAGCCATAAATAGATAGAGAAGACACATTAAATCACTGGTACGTTATGGTTATATAGATATTGCTTATGCATTGACTATAGGTGATGAAATGGAGACAGATGAGCCTTCGTCTTACTTTGAGGCGATGGCTAATTCAGAGACGTCGCAGTGGCTAGGGGTTATGAGTGAAGAGATGGAATCACTCTATCGAAATTAGACATGCGAGCTGGTCAAAGTACCCAAGAGCTAAAAGATTGTCGGAAGTAAATGGGTTTTTAAACGGAAATAGGGCATTCCCGATGTTGAGGCAGCGAGGTATAAGGCAAGATTTGTGGCGAAGGGATATGTACAACGTAAGGGCATTGACTACAATGAGGTGTGATATAGTTAGTATAAGCACCTAGAGGAGGTGAATAGGTGTAAAAACAATTTCTCGAGATAAGAGAGCAATACTAGGCAGACAACAAAAATGAAGTTCTCCTTTAACAAAATGAATTATGATCAAAGTAAAGTAGCGAGTAGGGAAAAGAAAATTGAACACAAGGTTTATAGTGGTTCGGCTTATTCCAAGCCTACGTCCACTCTTCCGCACTGACAGCCCACCGGCTGGATTTCACTATGAACAAAAGAGATGTTACAGCAATGCTTTCCCTTGATTCCACAGTGTAGGTACTCTACCACACTTCCTCAAGGTATCTCAAAATATAGACTCTCTTTTGCGTACAAGATTTCGCTCAGTAAATGAATTGACTAAGAACAAGGAGCTTCAGACTTTGGAATTCTTCTATCGTGCACCCTCTCGAACAACTGGAACATCTTCCTTATATACTCCTTTATGCCATCATACCCATTGGCACTTACCAAATGAATTCTTCAAATCTTCTCGTTGGACAGAATCAATTAGGAAGATTATTCGAGCTATTAAAGGAACATGTCGATAGCCCATCAATCCCGCTTGCCCATACAATCAGGATCTCGGTTTCCATAAGTAGAACCTTCCAAGTATACTTTGCCAATCATCGGATCCTTAATTAATCTTGTTTCGAATAAAGGAATCAGTTATGTCATATCCAGCCAAGAGATCTTCGTCAGTCGATAAGATCAAATCATTAACGAAACATACAGTCCTGGATAGACCTTCTTCGACAAACTAGAAACTGTCAATGAGGATAGACTTTGAGTCTTGAGTCTGGCAGTCCGGAGGTCTTCAGACTTTAAATAGTAGAGTCTGCAAATCTTCAGACTAGACTGATGGAAACGTTTTGTCAGCTTCAAAATATTTTAGGAAGATTTCTCCAACAATCTTCCCATTTTTTATGGTGACAAAACTTTCCTGCAGATTTGGATAACTTTGACCTGCAAGACATTACTCAAGCAAATATAGATATCTCATAAAGATAAATGACTTAATGATAACACTAGAATATGCAACCATAGAAAATAGGTTAGTCTCGCATGTGAGTAAAGCCATTCATAAGATATCAATAGTACTTAATATAAGCAGTCAAACCCAAATCCCAAATACAGTCCACATCCAGACACACAAGTCAAGTCAAGCAAACACCAAAATCAAAAGTTCAACAAGTTTAAGTTCAAAGTTTTCAAATCTCGCATCTCTCCCCCTTTTTGTCATCATAAAAAAGGTTGAGATGGAAATAGACTAGAGTCAAGATTGCTTAGGAACACGAACAAGTTGGAAATCTCCCATTGACTGGATGATGCCTTCTAGCTTTTTCAATTCTTCCTTCAGTTGAGCCACTTCTTCACCCTTAGCATTTACTTGAATCTGAAGAGCAAGGGCTTGGATCTGATCATTTAAGGAAACTAAAGAAGCTTGTCCTGCATTCTGCAAATTCTGAACTTCGCATCCCAGAGCATATATCTGACCCCGCATTCCCAAGAGAACATCAAGAATTTTGCGAAAATCTACTGAATTATCAGTCTGCGTACTGGCTTCTGCACGATCAGATGGAGTAAAGGAAGACGATGGCAAATCAGCATAGTCACGTAGATTTGGCGATGAAGCATCATGTCCCTCCTCAGGAAATTGAGAGGCATGGATGTCCTCTGGATCTGCTGGAGAGCGACTGATTCCTTCATTGGTAGCAGGATATGAGAACATTCATCTTTTCTCACTATCTCCCCCTGTTTCCATGCCTTCAGGTGGAGAAGAGTGTTCCTCATGCTCTCATTCCTCTTGATTTCCTCTTTCTTCTTCTTCTTCTTCTTCTTCTTCAAACCTTTCCTCCTATGCATCTCTTTCTTCATCTTCTCTCTCCTCCGCTTCCAAATCTTCTCTTTCTCCAGTCCTCTGTTCCGATTCTTTCTCTTGTCGTTCCATTGATTCTGGAACAGAATGACTTAGGTCTTTCAGTGCCATAACATAAATGGTGAGGTCATCCTCATCATCTTCATCCTCAATGATGAGAGCTCTTCTCTTTTTGGATGGAGCAACCATAGGCTCCTTCCCTTTTCTCTTTGCTGCCGAAGAGACTTGATGAGGCTTGGCAGGGGTTGTCTCCTTGAATTTCTCCAACGCTTTGTTAAGCTCCTTCAGACGCATTTTGGACACCATTTTCAATCCTACCACCATTTTATCACACAATCGAACACAGAGAATTTGTGGAGGCTGAACATTCAAATGTTTAAATAACTTTGACACAAGAGTTGGATAAGGAAGTTGACCATTGTCTTTCACCACTGCTCTATACATGTGGAGCAAAATAGTGTAAGGAAGAGAAAACTTTTTCCCAGTATTGATGGCATACATCAGCTTTGCCTCTGAGTTTGAAACATCAGTCTTTGAAGTAGACTTCGATTTGAGGCAATTAATCACAATCTTGTGAAGCAGAATGTTGAACGCACGCATCCTTGAGTAGGAAATCCTTCCCTCTGTCCTTCTATCCTTAACAAGTTCCAATGTGGCACGAGCAATAGAGACATTGATAGGTTGATATCTCCCTCTCTCAACCCCAATCACATCAGCCAGCATATCTACATCCACCACAAAGTCCTGATCTCGGACACTAAAAGAGATTCTATTCACATCCAAGAAACTAAAATTCGAATAGAAATATGCAGTTAGTTCAGCATAGGCTTCTGTAGTGTCAGAATATAACTGTTCAAGTTGAAGAAGACTGAATTTTTCCCTCAAATTGACGTTCACAGCATCAAGGAAATCAAAATCCACACTCCTAGGGTTTATCACCCCACGTTTCAACAATTTGGAGTATAGATCCTTCTGTTCCTTTGATCGAAACAAGTCTGTCCATTTTCCCCGAATTTTTGCCGCAACACCCATTCTCGGTTGAAATTGGCTGTACAATTTGTCATCATCATTCCCATCTATCGATTCAGTCCTCCAACACGCGGATCACTTGGGATATTTGCAAGGGTTTCTTCTACCAACCCCTTTGGGGCAATTCCCAAACGCTCCATATTTTGTAAAAAGATGTACTCATTCCCATACCCCTTGTCCTTAAGAAACTCATCGATGTAGTTCAATGGAGTACCGGTCATCTTTAAAGCACGGTAAAGCTTATAAATAAAAAAGGGCTTTTGAGTTCTTACAGGATTTGCGCCTTCAACAATTTCTTCCTCTTCTCGATGACCAACACCCTGTGGACTAGTTGGTGGAGAATGACGCTGCTGAGAATGTTGTGGGCTCTGCTGTTGACTGGGAGACTCCTCTTCCTCGGTGAGATCAAAGTGAGTAGGTCCCTCACTCATTTTTTGCGGTCCACTGCTTGCGATCCTCAAAGACTTTCTTGAAGACGACATTTTTCACAGTTTTTTGAAAGATTCCAAACTTGACTTCCCAAGAAAGATGACAACTTTTCAAAGATTAAACGGGAGAAAAAGACAGGAGTGGAAGATCTATGCTTTTTAAGGTTTTTGAACGAAGAGGAACCGACTGTATATAGGTCAGTCAAAGAGGGGAATACCAAACGTCGTAAAGGAAAGTAAAAGATGCCTCTTTAAAATAACTGCCTTTTTCAAAAATAGATAACTGCCATTTTAAAGAAAAATTAACTCCTTTTGAAAAGGAAAGATTGCACTTGTCACGGAAATTGAAGATAGCAAAAATCAATTATAGATAGATGATCGTACCTTTCCGAGATTTAATATGAGAGAAAATAAAATAACTTACAGTCAAGAACCTTGTTTGTCTGAGTCTGAGAGTCTCTAAACTTTAACTTCTTCAAGCTTCAAGATGTTGAGTCTGGAATGGATGATTTCAAATTGATTTTTCTCCAAAGGCTTTGTAAATATATCCGCTAGTTGGTTCTTTGAGTCAACAAACTGAATCGAAACTTCTCCATTTTGAACATGATCTCTAATGAAGTGATGTTGAATCTCTATATGCTTTGCTCTTGAGTGAAGAATTGGATTTTTTGTAAGATTGATTGCGCTGGTTGTCACAGTTAATCTCCGTGCATGAATCTTCAATTCCAAAGTTTCTTAGCTGTTATTTTATCCACAGAATTTGTGAACAACAACTTCTGAGAGCTACATACTCTGCTTCTGCTGTAGAAAGAGCCACTGTATTTTGTTTCCTTGAAAACCAAGATATTATCCTGCTTCCAAGTAACTGACAGGTACCCGAGGTGCTTTTTCTATCAACTCTACAACCGGCTAGATCTGTGTCTGAGTATCCAAGAAGAGTAAAGTCTCCTTTTTTAGGATACCAAAGACCGAGGCTTGAAGATGAAGCAATGTATTTGATAATACGCTTTGCAGCACTTAGATGAGATTCTTTAGGGTTTGCTTGAAATCTAGCACAAATACAAACATTAAACAAAATGTCAGGTCTAGAAGCAGTAAGATAAAGAAGTGAACCAATGATACTCCTATATAGCTTCTGGTCAACTTTCTTTCCTCCTTCATCTTTGTATATCTTCAAAGAACTTGACATTGGTATATCAGTCTTTTTGCAATTTTCTAGTCCAAACTTTTTAACAAGATCATTAGCATATTTTTCTTGATGGATAAAAGTCTATTTCCTTCAATTGTTTCACTTGAAGTCCAAGAAAGAAGGTTAGTTCACCCATCATGCTCATTTCAAATTCATCCTGCATAGACTTAGAGAATTTCTTGCACAAACTTTCATTAGAGGATCAAAAAATAATATCATCAACATATATTTGAACAAGCAGAAAACTTTTACTTTCTCTTTTGATAAATAGAATAGTGTCTACCTTTGACAAAGCCGTTTTGAATTAAAAACTTACTTAGCCTGTCGTACCAAGCTCGAGGTGCTTACTTTAAACCATATAAGGCCTTTTTCAGTCTGAATACTGAGTCTGGTTTCCTTGGGTCTTCAAACCTAGGTGGTTGTTCCACATAGACTTCCTCATGGATAAATCCATTCAGGAAAGCACTTTTGATGTCCATTTGGAATAACTTGAAATTCTTATAACAAGCAAAAGCAAGTAATAATCGAATTGCTTCTAACCTTGCTACTGGTGCATAAGTCTCGTCATAATCTATCCCTTCTTCTTGCGTATATCCCTTGGCCACGAGTCTTGCTTTGTTTCTTACGACTTTTCCTTTCTCGTTCATCTTGTTCCTGAAAGCCCATTTAGCTCCAATAATAGATTTACCTTTTGGTTTAGGAGTCAAATCCCAGACATCATTAATGCTGAATTGTCTAAGTTCTTCTTGCATAGCTTCAATCCAGCTTTTATCAGATAAAGCTTCTTTTATGCTTTTGGGTTCTATTTCAGAAATAAGAGCCACAACACTAGACTCTTCGCGCCTTTTGGATTTTGTGCGAATTCCTTCATTAATGTCGCCAATAATGAGATCTTTGGGATGACTGGACTTATGCTTCTAGTTACTGGTTGATTTGTCAGGTTGATGATCACTTCCTTCATTTGAATCTTCAATAACCACTTGTTCTTTGGTCTTTGGATCCGATTTGCTTCTTGAGATTTAGACTTTGTAGAGTTTGGAGCAAGTTCAAATTCTTCAAGATGAGTCTAAATAGATTCATTTTGCATAGAATCCTGGAATTTGACATTCCTTGATTCCTCCACAGATCGATTCTTCTTGTTATAGACTCTGTAGGCTTTGCTTGAGGTAGAATATCCAAGGAAGATGCATTCGTTTGATTTTTCTTCAAAGTTACCAACTCGATCATTTACATTTTTCAATATAAAGCATTTGCATCCAAACATATGAAAATATGAAACAATAGGTTTCTTTCCTTTGAATAACTCATATGAGGTTTTTTTTCAGATTAGGCCTTAGAAAAACTCTATTAATAATATAACATGCTGTTGAAACTGCTTCAGCCTAAAATCATGAAGAGATGTTACTTTCAAGTAAAAGAGTTCTAGCCATTTCTTGAAGCGATCTATTCTTTCTTTCCACAACTCCATTTTGCTCTGGAGTATATGGAGAGGAGAACACATGCTGAAAACCAGATTCATCACAGAATTTTGTAAAATCTTGATTTTCAAATTCACCTCCATGGTCTGTTCTTATACTTGAGATAACATACCATTTTTCATTTTGAACATTTTTAGCAAACTTTTCAAAGTAAGAGAAGGTTTCAAACTTACTTGCTAGGAAATATACCCAAGTAAATCGTGAGTAGTCATCCACATTTACTAGGCAATATTTCCTACCTCCAATGCTCTGAGTTCTGGTTGGTCCAAAGAGATCCATATGCAGAAGCTGTAGTACACGATTAGTGGAAACATGATTTATTGGTTTAAAGGAATTTCTTACCTGCTTTCTCAATACGCATGATGTACATAGATCAGACTTTTGGTATGATAAATTGGGTAGACCACGAACAAGCTTCTTAACTGAAATTTTGGCTATCTGCTTCATATTGATGTGCCCAAGCTTTTTGTGCCATAAGCTCGCTTCGTCTTGAATTGAAATTAGGTATTGCGATTCATCTGGTTTCACGTCCAAGAGGTAGATATTTTCATGTCTTCAACCCATGAATGACTGAGTAGAATCTTTACTGGTTCCTGAACATATTCCCTCTTGAAAGTTTATTTTGAAACCGATATCACACAGTTGACTAATACTGAGCAGATTGTAGTTAAGTCCTTCCACTAAGGAAACATTGCTTATTGTGAGGTTTCCAATCTTTACAGTTCCAAATCCCACAATTCTTCCTTTGCTGTTTCCTCCAAATGAGACTTTTCCACCATTTACTTGAATGAGCTTTATGAAGCAATTTGAATCTCCTGTCATATGTCTTGAGCATCCACTATCTAGATACCATTTTACATTTTTCTTGATAGTGACCTGCATTTAAAAAAGAGACTCAAACTTTCTTTGGTACCCATATTTTCTTGGGTCCATTGGTGTTAGTATGATATGTGGTTTTTGCCTATACTTTCTTAACAGGTTTCCAAATCATAGGACATTCCTTTTCAAAATAATCTACACTATTGCACTTTGAACATCTGAGAGTATTTCGACCTACTGGTTTTACAAAAACCTTTTTGAAATGATTTTTGTAAACATCTCTTATAGGTCTTTGCTTAATTCTTTCATTCACTTTAGGAAAATCAATTAAAGGAATGGTTTCTGCTGTCATTCCTAAACTAGATTTATTGAAATAAGGTCTTTGTACTAAAAGAATTTTCTCAAGTTTCTCAGATCCTATTGAAAATCTTTTTGAAATATTTGATATGTCATTTTTTTAAAATGCATTTTCTTTTAAAAGATTATCTTCGCTTTCTTTAAGAGTAGAAACATTCATGTCTAAACATTTAACCTTTTCTTTCAAAATATTTTCCTGTTGTTTCAGTGCAGAATTTTTCTTTTTGAGTTCGGAAATCCTTTTAAGAGAAGTCTTAAGACTAAAACACAATTTATCAATGTATTTAGAAACTTTAATATGGATTTTAAAGTTACTCACCTCAAATTCACTGTCTGAATCTAAGTCTGTCTCAGAGTTTGAATCTGAATCCGATTATGCCATCAAACATATATTGACATAATCATCATCACTTTCTTCACACTCTGTATCACTCCAGGTTTCTGCTTTAAGAGCCTTTCGATACTTTTCAGCCTTTCCTTTTTTCTTCCTCGAAAGAGGACAATTAGGTCTGATGTGTCCCTTTTTCTTACATTCAAATCAGACTACATCTTTGTTTGATTCATCATCCTCAACAGATTTAATCTGTTGCTTTTGAAAACTCTGTTTCTTTGGATTGAATCTTCTTCCTTTTCTATTCAGCTTTCTGAATCTTCTTATCATGAGAGCAAGCTCCTCATCATCCATATCGTCTTCGGAATCTGTAACATCAGAATCATCATTTGATTTTAATACAATGGATTTCTTACCTTTAGGATCTTCGTCTTCATTAATTCGTTCCACTTCATAAAACTGAAGAGTTCCAACCAACTCATCGACAGATAGTGGCATGATTCTTTGTGTCTCTCTTATTGAGGTCTTTAATGTGATTCCAATCCTTGGAGAGTCCACGCAGTATCTTATTTACCTTCATGGGATCATAAATTGGTTAACCTTGATGTTCAAGACCATTCACGATTTCTGTAAAACGACTAAACATGTCAGTTATACATTCTCCTGATTTCATTTTGAAGGCTTCGTATTGACCGAGGAGAATGTTGATTCTGGTCTCTTTCACTCGATCAGTTCCTTCATATGTAATCTATCCCAGACTTCTTTTGTTGTAACACAAGAAGATATTCTATTATATTCAGTAGGTGACAAAGCACAATATAAAGAATAAATTGCTTTTGCATCAAGAGCTTGTCTCTTGATTATCTCTTCCTGAGTCATTTCACTAGACTCAACAGCTTCTTTTCCTCTCTCTGAGACAGATGCAGCTTTAGGAGTGATTCCTTTTTCTACAACGTCCCATTCCAGAGGATCCTTTGATCTTAGGAACGCTTTCATCTTGTTTTTCCAGATGTTGTAATCCTTTCCATCAAAGTAAGGTGGTCTAGTATTGCTTTGCCCTTCCACCAGCCTTGGAGCTAGCATACTAGCCATGGATCTTTAACTCTGAAGTAAAACACTTCAAACAAAGTGAGTACACAGGCTCTGATACCAATTGATATAGCTAGTATAAGCACCTAGAGGGGGGTGAATAGGTGTAAAAACAATTTCTCAAGATAAGAGAGCAATACTAGGTAATAGAAATGAAGTTCTCTTTTAACAAAACGAATTATGATCAAAGTAAAGCAGCGAGTAGGGAAGAGAAAATTGAACACAAGGTTTATAGTGGTTCGGCTTATTCCAAGCCTACGTCCACTCTTCCGCACTGACAGCCCACCGGCTGGATTTCACTATGAACAAAAGAGATGTTACAGCAATGCTTTCCCTTGATTCCACAGTGTAGGTACTCTACCACACTTCCTCAAGGTATCTCAAAATATAGACTCTCTTTTATGTACAAGATTTCGCTCAGTAAATGAATTAACTAAGAACAAGGAGCTTCAAACTTTGGAATTCTTCTATCGTGCACCCTCTCGAACAATTGGAACATCTTTCTTATATACTCATTTATGCCATCATACCCACTGGCACTTACCAAAGGAATTCTTCCAATCTTCCCGTTGGACAAAATCAATTAAGAAAATTATTCGAGCTATTAAAGGAACATGTCGATAGCCTATCAATCCTGCTCGCCCATACAATCAGGATCTCGGTTTCCATAAGTAGAACCTTCCAAGCATACTTCGCCAATCATGGAATCCTTAATCAATCTTGATTCGAATAAAGGAATCCGTTATGTCATATCCAGCCAAGAGATCTTCGTCAGTCGATAAGATCAAATCCTTAACGAAACATCCAGTCCTGGATAGACCTTCTTCGACAAACTAGAAAATGTCAATGAGGATAGACTTTGAGTCTTGTCTGGCAGTCCGGAGGTCTTCAAAATTTAAATAGTAGAGTTTGTAAATCTTCAGACTAGACTGATGGAAACGTTTTGTCAATTTCAAAATATTCCAGAAAGATTTCTCCAACAAGGTGTTCTCTCTTATGGTAAGACATACTTCAATTCTTGTATTACTTGCCTTAGTTGCTTCATAGGATCTCGAGTTAGAGCAACTAGATGTGAAATTTGCGTTTCTTCACAATGAGTTGGAGGAGCAAATTTACATGAGGCAGCTGGAAGGATTTGCTGTTCAAAGTAAGGAAGATCATGTTTGCTTGTTAAATAAATCTTTATATGAGCTAACACAGTCTCCTAGATAGTGGTATAAACGTTTTGATGCTTTCATGATTAGTCAAGACTATACGAAAAGTCATATGGATAGCTGTGTTTCCTTTAGGAGATTGGAGGATGGTTATTTGATTTATCTACTCTTATATGTTGATGATATGTTAATAGCAGCTAATAATATGTCTGATATTCTTGTGCTGAAGAGGCGGTTAATTGCTAAATTTGAAATGAAAGATTTAGGTACTGCAAAGAAAATTTTGGGTATGGAGATTTTGCGTGACAGGACTGCAGGAGTTTTACGTCTATCTCAAGAGAAATATATTGAGAAGATTGTGACACTTTTTAATATGCAGTCGGAAAAATCTGTAAGTACGCCTTTAGCGAAGCACTTTAAACTTTCAGATAAATTATCACCGCAGACTGAGGAGGAGGAGGAGCATATGTCTCGTGTTCCTTATTCTAGTGTCGTGGGTAGTATTATGTATATTATGGTGTGTACTATGCCTGATATTTCACAAGCTGTAAGCGTGGTTAGTCTCTATATGAAGCGTCCTGGTACAGCTCATTGGAAAGCTATGAAGTGGATCCTCAGATATTTGAAAGGGACAACAGACGTGAGTATAGTGTACCGAAGGGATAATAATGGCAGTGAGACCATTAGTTTTGTAGATTCAAATCACGCTGGTGACTTGGATGATCGCAGGTCTTTAGCAGGGTATGTATTTACACTAGCGGGTGGTGCAGTTAGTTGGAAAACGTCCTTACAAGATCACATTGCCTTATATTCGACTGAGACAGAGTACATGGCACTAACTTTTGTAGTAAATGATGCGATATGGTTATAAAGTTTGCTCTTGAACTTTGGGTTGGAATAGAAAAGTGTGGATATATACTATGATAATCAATGTACGATATATTTGACGTATAATCCAATTTATCACGAGCGAACGAAGCATATTGACATCAGGTACCATTTCATCTGAGATGTCTTAGCTAAGGGTCATGTTATTGTCAAAAAAATTGCTACAGCAAATAACTTGGCAGACATGATGACTAAGTCTGTTCCTTTGGCAAAACTCAAGCTCTGCTTGAGCTCTATTGGCGTCTATGGAGAGTGAGCGCCTGTCGGGGCGTTGTGGGAGCAACATGGATGATGGATACTATAACTTGGTTTCAAATATCGAGCTAAGGTGGAGAATTGTTAAATTATTTCTCAAGTTTGAGCGTTTACAAAACGCGATTCGCTGGATTCTTGAAGCTGCATAAAAGAGGAAATATAAAATAAATAAATAAAAGGAAAAAAAAGCTGAGCAAAGTTTCTTCTTTTTATTTTGCGGAACCTGCAGAAGCTGAAAGAAGGTTTACTCGTAGGGCCCAAGGTAATATAAAGCTACGAGTGAAGTCTTATGCACGCGAAAGAAAGGTGGGGCCCAAGGTCAAACCTTTGACCTTGGGCACACACACGTAAAAGGCACACATAAAACAGCTACAAAGGAGTTGCAGCGTCTCGACGCCACCACCCAAGAAGGAAACTAGCTCATGGGGCCCAAAAGTCAAGCTTTGACTTTTGGGGGCACACACATGCACACGTATAAAAGCAGAAACAATTGCAGGCCTTCCTCTCTTTTCGTTCGAAGCTACTGAAACCTATGAAAGAAAGGAGCCGCACGTCAAGCTAAAGAGAGAGAGCCGCGCCCGAGTTATACTTTAAGCCAAGGGACGCGCGATAATTTTGTGCCATAAGTTTATATCCAAGTAAGTTATTTATCTATAAATATTTTGGATTTGTAGTTAAATTTAGGTGTGGGAAACACTTGAGCGTTTGAGCGATTGCAAACTTTGATTTTCCGATTATAGTGGATTATTTGCTGCTGACTTTCCCCGTGGAAGTAAGTTATTTATTTATAAATATTTTGGATTTGTAGTTAAATTTAGGTGTGGGAAACACTTGAGGCGTTTGAGCAATTATAAACTTTGATTTTCCGATTATAGTGGATTATTTGCTGCTGACTCTCTCCGTGAAAGTAAGTTATTTATTTATAAATATTTTGGATTTGTAGTTAAATTTAGGTGTGGGAAACACTTGAGCGTTTGAGCGATTGTAAACTTTGATTTTTCGATTATAGTGGATTATTTGCTTGCCTGACTCTCCCGTGGAAATAGGTACCGATACTCGGACCAAACTATGTAAATTTTTGGTATCCTTATTATTTCTTATTTATTTCTCTGGTGAATTTGTATTGACGTAAATTACAAGATCCTGTTGTTTCTGCGTATTATATCACCAACAAAATGTTTGCGTGTTAATTAAAAATCATATCTAGAATTGTTGATATAAATTCTGATTGCTAACAACGTAGATTCTTTTGTTGCTACGAGGTAAGTTCTGCATTTTTTTTATTTGCTTTCTTGAGTACTAAATTGATGGTTTGCGCACCCACGTGATTACCTCACACGTTAGGAAAGTGAATTAAAATTAATTCAAGCCGTCTACAAAACATTTTCTCAAAATAAAAGAAAAATGTATCGATAGGGCATTAGAGAAGTCTAGTGTAACCAAGTCCCCGTACCTAAAGTCTCTGATTCGTAGGAGTAAAATAATTCTCCTATTATTTTACTTAGTGTCTAATCGACCTACCGTAAACTGATTAGTGGTGACTCAGTTTTGCATGCTAGATATTTGAACTTAAGTCGCCAATTAGTATGGGCTTGAGAGAGCTCGAGCTAAGTTAGACTTAGTAATCTATTAACCTAATTTTAGATGGTGCACTCGAAATTTAGGTTGCGACATTTATAATAATAATAAAAAATTAAATGAGTGGTTATGCATTTGAAATAAGAAACCGAACTGGTATTCACTTATTTAAGTTTTTAGGAACCGAAGATCAATCTGGGCGGTTCTGATTTGGACGATTTCTTTTTGCTCATGCCTACGGCTAACAACAATACTTCACTCTTTATCAAGCTTTCATGTTTAGTTGGTGTTGGGTGAAGGTACATTTCCTAAAAACTATAAAAATATCATAAAATGATAAAAAAATTTCAGGGTGGAGTAAAGTGCCACAAAATTAAGAGTTAATATAACGAAAATCATCAAATTAGTACGCTTATGATAAATTTATTCAAAATTAATTTTCGACTGTAAAAAAACTTCAAATTAGTATACATGTGACGAGTTTGCTCCAAACTAATTTTTTTAACAACAAATAATCTCAAACTAGTATATTTATGACAAATACACCATTCATTAGTTTCCGTTAAATTTGATTAATACCACAAAAAACGACAAAATTACTACCCATGTGACAAACTAAGCACAAAACCTCCAACCATTATACCTATTAATTATCACGTGTCATCCGACTTAGAAATTTGATAATAAAATTTAACAAAAATTAAATGATGATAAATTTGTCACAAGTATATTAGTTTGGGATTTTTGTGGTTAAAAAATTAATTTGAGGTAAATGTGTAATGATTGTATCAGTTTAGGCTTTTTCATGATATCCTAAATTAAAGTATATCCAAACTGATGTATAAGAAGCAAAATCATGTCAGCAAGGACAGTTCACGGGACCTGGTACTTAAATGAAGTAGTAAACACGAATGCTACTCTTAAAGGGCAGTCTAACCAAGATCTCTACCAATAATAATGCTAAAAGTATCAGAAAAGGAAGCATATTAAGTGTGTAAAATGTCAAGAGTTTCTCCACTTGCTTATATTTACCAAAAGCAAGCTCGTATGATGGTGAAATTTAAGACAACAATCAAAATCTTTCATACGTACGCACTTCCACAACATGCTTTGCCGCAACCTCGTACACTTGTTTTTGCAACGTAGACTTAGAGAATATTTCATCAAACTTGTAGGTGTATGTATCCTCGTTAGTCTTCCACAATTTCTACATTTTCAGCTAATCATGGTAATACATAGGACTTCAATCAGTGCATCATGCAAAAGAACAAACCACCTGTATATTGCCAATGAGTCTTTTTCTTTTTAGGAGCAATATACGTAAATTGTTTACTCTTAGATAAAAGTATTTTCTTTTGAGGAGCAAATAGTATTTTCGTTTTACTTTTTTTGCTCAAATTTATTATATTCTAAATGTTATGAAAATTTTGCATATAAAGTTACGTGTCAACATTTAACTATCATAAAAGTTTTGAAAGTTCCAAATTAAAAGAAAAATAGATCAAATTTTGTGAATTGCTAGATTTAGATTAAATAAAAAGTAAAACTCGTTTTAGATAATTACCAAACAATTCACTTGGAATCAATAGACCATTCATATAATGGAAATAGAACATGAATGATTGACATACCCTAGTTAATTATCTTTTCATGAGTTAAATGCCAGTAAAAAAGTAAGACTTTGTAAGTAAATAGAAAAGGAATGAACCAATAAGATGTTGGGTCAGATGGTAAAAAGGTTTGCTCTTCTTGTGATGTTAGATTTGGGCCTTGTTAGGAGCATTCCTGGAAGAAAATCTTATGCACCAGAAAGATGAGAGAGAGGGTGACCATAAAATCGTCCAAGGATGTGCAGCAGTCATGGTGCGCGAAAGCTAATCGGAACCATTTGACTGAATCTTTAATTTAAGGCGACGATTAAGTATATAAAATTTCTTGTAACATGTTGGGTAATCCTGATTCTCAACTCAATATGCCTAAAAGGGAATTTCGTTTTGTGTCAGTAAACATGTTAAGTCAATAACAAGTTTCAAATATCGATGGTAAGTCGTAAAACATGACCCTTAGTTATAAGCTTGGTCAGTATTTGTAACTTATGAAAGAAATAACTATTTTACCATCAACAAATTCAATAACAGATTGGCACTTATTTTTAGATTTTACAAATAACCGCATAATTGTTTGTAAGTGACCGATCATTTACCAATCTAAACATCCACCAATCCAGTAGTAGATTACCACTTGTTTTTAGATTTTACAAGTGGGCGCGTAATTATTTGCAAGATACCCATCAAATAATAATTTTACCATAAAAGACCTAAGCTCACCACTTATTTTCAGATTTTACCATAATTTTGCCCATCAAATAGTGTTGATTGATCACTCAATGAGTCGATTAATGACACATCGTCAACTCTGTTTTGAGAAAATTCCTTTAGTTCCCAAAGATTAATTCGCAAAAATTCTCTTTTGTGAAAAACAAAAATTGAATTATTATGAAGTTGGAAAATGGGTTAATAACTTCCTATAGATACATGCGCATAGTTGAATTAGTTTTAGCTTTTCTAAAGAATGCCAACGTTAGATCAGGGAAAAACAAACAAGCTTCTTTTTCTTTTCTTTTTTTTTTGTCCGATCCAATCCCATATATATTTTACAATATATATTTGTGTGCAAAACCCTTCTTCCTCACTTGCACATCCCCCGGCTCGTGAGAAGGTGGAGAATTGAACTTTCCAACTTATCCTTCCCAAATGAGAAGGGGAGCCATTGGGGCAATCCCTAGTGTTGGAATTTACAATTTAGAAATCTTTAACTTTTTCATTATTTTAATATTGTTCCCTTTTTTCATAGAAACCTTTTAACTTTTTCACTGTTTTGATATTATTCCCTTTTCTCGATCGATTTATGCTGTTCATTAGTCCACATTTATAATTAAGTAATTACATGTTTGCCAAACATATATAATTAGAATTACTAGTATCTATTTATACATTGCATGAATCCATTTTAATTTTTCAAAAAACATCATTGACGGACAATTAAGTTTTTCTTTATCTAATTAATGTAAATGATAAAGTAATATGTGCAGGGGAAATGGTAAAAGAATTGAGTTTTGTGATGGTATGGCCCAATCACAAAGCTTTATTTTACCCAACTTTCTTATTGTTCATAGTTATCGATTCTAAAGTACCACACAGTGGGCCCATGCAAAATTCACGAATCGCGTCAGGAGACAATTATGCGAGAAAAAGAGAAAAGAAATCAAAAGAAAATCAAAGGTAAAACATAGTGTACTTGAATGCAATATGGACGGTCTGTTCAGCACTCATGTCAGATTTACATCAATGTGAATACATGAATGTCAATAAAGAAATAGAAGAGGAGGAATTTGCACTCAAGTATATGTGTACATGTGTATGCACAAGTTTTACGTTACCTTGAGTATTTCCATAAACAGAACTCTCAAGCAGATAACTCCGTTCCAGTATTCCCATATGAAGTTATGCACGAGAACTGTCTTCATCTGTTTTTCGAGGTAATTGTAGAAGGAATAAAATCCATGCTTTCGGAGATGATCATCTCACGGCAATGCCAACCGAAGCGACAACCAAGCTCATCAGCCACATCATTTTGAATGATAGAATTACGGTAGATGATGGGGATGCGGGTTCCAACTCTTGACCAGCTTGAGGAGGATCGCTAGTTTCCTATCACAAGAAAACCAGAAACAAATTGAATTCACCGAGTCTGCCCTTAGTGTCAGCTTTCAATTGTAGATATTACAAAACTTGAAAGATTCGTAGTACAATTAAATTACAAACAAGTGATGAACATAATCTTCAAGAAATGGAACTCTGCAGAACCAAATGCACTTGGCTGTATATGAGATGTTGGAAAAGAAATAAAGAAGTGAATGGTCCTCATGTTGAATAACAAAAGGAACTAGACATGCAACAAATTTCATGACTCAGAAAGTTATATTTAAAAGATAAAACTATGGTTTAGAGAATCACTTTAACTGTTGGAGAACAAAGTTCAGGCCGTCGCACGATGAATATCTGATCGCCTGGTTTATCTTCCTTATACGCATCCTGATTTCTATGCCAAGTCCATAATGCATATGTTGAATTCACAATCTGCAAAGGAAAAAAGCAAATATATTCTGCTCATTTGAAATATGACGTTACCAAGGTGCAGTCAAAGAAAAGTAATACGAACTTTTTGTAATTCATGCTATTCCATCAACTGATTCGAACTGAAACAAAATTTCTCAACTGGAAGAAGAAAAAGGGCACTTAGATTGTCTAATCCAACAGCTCTTATTCAAACTTACACTAAGCTTTTGTTAGATATGGAGTTCATAGGAAGAGATGCTTCAGACTGTGAGGAGACATGGATGTATCTTTTCAGCTTAGGAAGCATGTTTTAACATGGCAAGAGTCACTTACAGCAGCAAACTGAAGCCCAGCTCAGTAAAAGTCGCTGTGACGTCTCCATAATGACATGCCAACAATGTTCTATGTAGACTATTCATACGGGTTAAAATCAGCAAGTGGATAGATGGTGATAATGATAATTTAGACTCCTTATAGGGTGCACATTGGTTTGGACAATTGGAATAAGTGTGAAAAAGGCGCATGACCTAAAATTTGACAACCGCACCTCAAGTATTCCATGTCCAAAGCTGCTTTCTCTGTACGCACTCCACTCAGGTTGGTTGCTCCAGCAAATTTTGCCTTTGGCGGGGCCATTGGAGAAATTCAGAGGACACAACCCTCCGAACTCGGGCGTGTTGTCCTCAGGTTTAGGACACTTTCCAGGGTCATCTGCAAAATCAACGTCGACTTTCTCGATATTGCCACCATCCCCAACTGTTATGTATAGAGGACCACATGGGTCCAGTGTATAGTTGTAGACTCTGTTCATCCTCTCATATGCATGAACCTGCAAACCAGAACTTACTTCTCATGCAACTAGCTGATAATGATAAAGAGGAGCCGCATAGCGTTGGTTCTTCCACTTGACTTTTGTATAAATGAAAATCCAAGAATCCAAATTCTCCTCTCTTGCCACTTTGATCTATGTCTTTATTTTCTAATCTTTAGGCTAGTGGATTGCAATACATAATGAAAAGACATCATGGTGAAATATAAATCTCAGGGTTGTCTGAGAAGAAACTGTATCTGGTAACAGAAAGAGAACATGTTGCTAGTCATATATGAGCATCACATGCAATAGCTCTGGTAAGTTCAACATTGTTTCAACTTTCAAGATTCTAAAGTTAAAATGAGGATTCCAACGCTAGACTAAATAACAAGAACTCACAAGAGGCGAAAGCATCACAATGCCGTCATGAAATTATCATAAGTTCTTTCCTCCTCACGCAGGACAACAAGTGCACAGATTACAAGGGAAAGGAGCATTAAGTTTCAAAGTGCAAAAAATTTAAGCTTCCTCATGTTATGTACTTACATGGCCATTGAACACGATATCGACTTTGTATTGATAAAGAAGAGCTTCCATTTCTTGCCTCATGCATTCAAATTCCTGATAATGGGAGTTATAGCTATTGTACCACGGTGGATGCCAAGCAGCAACCACCCATGGGGTTAAGCTGCGATTCACTCGATGCAAGTCATCCATCAGCCACGAATACTGAGCGCCTGAAAGGGCGAACTTATGTCAAAACAGTGTCAGAAGATGAAAGTTATAAATCATCCATCAGCCGGGTACATGGCTCTTCTTTGTACTGTGACATAGTTGCAAAGTGTAATGCAGGATTTAGTTGTGTACCAGTTGTCTTGTAGTCGACATAGGCTCCAAGCATAATAAAGTGTATTCCTCCAGCATTGAAGGAGTAGTAGAAACTGCTGTTGGAACGACTCTCCTCCGATGGAACGGCAAATCTTGTTAGGTACGATTGGAAGGTGATCCCATCAACTTGGGGCTCAATTTCGTGGTTGCCTTCTATGACCATCATAGGCACTCTTGATGTCAATGGCTCCATGAACCTGAAATTGAAATTTGCTCATTCTTGGTGCATTCAAACAAGGGAGTCGCAAGAGCATTATTATGTGCAGTTGCAGAGACCATAAAAATGAACAGGCAAACCAAATCATCCTTGCCATTCTACCTCTGCTCTAATCCATGTATAATGTAGATCAACAAACCAAACCATCAAGTATAAAAAGAGACAAGAAAGGCAATACTCATGCAGATACAACAATATCAAGTGTGAACTACACCTTAGAAGAAGTATATGGTATTCATATTGGTCTTTCTGACTTCAAAATTGTTTAGCACTTGCACCATGATGGAGATGCTTCATCTTAAGCTTGTATCACAAACTATACAGAATATTTGACTGGTCTCATAAAAACAGACCCATGAAAGGATGTGAAGGCACAGAGGATTTACCTTCCCCAGCCATCCCAGCGAGGTTGATATGTCTCTCTAATGGGTGCATTTGGAAAGGAACAAGAGAAGCATGAAGCGCCTTGTCCCCCAGTGGTGAGATACTGGTTTGCGTAAGTCATGTCTCCAACCATCAGAACCAAGGCTGGATCATTTTTGATCACATGATCTATGGTTGTCGAAGAATTGCTTGTGAGACCTAAATCTCCAATAACCGCTATACGAGTGGGATATCCATTCGGGCTGGGTGAGGGCATAGTCTTGAAGGAATATTCATCGCTCATTGCTGGAACAGAACTGTCGCCGCACTTAAAATAATAAGTTGTAGCAGATTTAAGACCTGTGAATGAAAAAAAAATTCAGTAGAGCAGGGAATAAGTCATTTAAATTGTTATCAAGCAAACTGTTGGTATCATAAAATGGATAGACTGGTGTCAGCACCCGAGATAAAAGGAAAAAAGAAAAACCTGCACATGCCACATAAAATTCTTTTACATTTTAAATTGCAGGACAGCCTAAAGAAAATTTGTTAATTTGGTCAAAACCTAATGTTTGATGGAGGGTGAATTGGTAAAGCAAAGAGATCAATCTCTTTTCTATGCGATAGAACTATTAATGTATTAGTGTCTTCAGATTCTTCAAACTAACAATTGCAGTGAACAAAGAAGGCAGAGTACTAGAGATTACTTACGAGCTTTCTTCTTGTAGAGAATCATTTTGCTGAAGTGAAGAAGTACTCTTTATCAGCTTTCTTCTCATAGTGAATAAATCAATTGCCATATTGAATCCAAACATAATTGTTTTGTAATTTAGGCTGGTCTTCATTGTGAAATACTTATTACTCAAGCATTATCATACAAAATGCATCAAGAGAGCAGCTCGCATGAAAAAAGAACCAGAAAAAATTGACGATTATAGGCAGCATGTGACACTAAGCAATTACAGATAAAATAGCGTCTATCAACTGAAGCTTCTCATTCACCTTAAAGCATCTACCTGCAGAATCCATTGAATTCAATTAAAAAGATGGTCCCTAGACCTCTTTCAAAATATGCTATCTTAGTTCCAGTTGCAAGGGTAAGTTCAACAGTAGAGTGGAGCCAATTACAGTAAATGAAGGAATTCATCGCTCTCATTTAAGGAATACATAACACCAAAGGGCAAAAACACCAACAATCCAGATCATGTTTTCCCATGTGTCAGGAAAGAGCTTTAAGTTATGTAATGGAAATCAAAAACCTTATGTCGCGTTTCACCAATTTCCAGTTACCTTCAAGTCTGACGTGATGAATAATGCCAGAAGTGTAATTCAAGAGCCCCTCGAACGGGTACAGTTGACTGTAGACAGCCGACATGCCATCTTGCTTGCTTGTGTACTTCCCACTCTCTGTGCCATACTGAACTTCACTGGCGACGGATGATGGATCGAGCGGCGTGACATTCTTGCCAATCTGAGCATCCCCTTGAAGACACGGATCAACTCATTAACCCAACCAACATCGACATCTATTCCAACTTCTTCAAACATACAAACAAATAGATTTCACTGACCACCCCTGTACTCGATCAACTCATACGCAAC
Source organism: Eucalyptus polyanthemos subsp. polyanthemos (assembly GCA_017140185.1). Lineage (NCBI taxonomy): Eukaryota > Viridiplantae > Streptophyta > Magnoliopsida > Myrtales > Myrtaceae > Eucalyptus > Eucalyptus polyanthemos. The sequence continues at coordinate 30,824,681 of CM029464.1, read as the reverse complement.
GCATCACATTAGGTGTAAATGCAATACCAACTTGGTCATCGCAACAGTCCACATTACCCACATGAAGAAATGCACTAGATCACAAAAGCCAACCACTTGTCGAGTCTCTCAAGGAACACATTCCTAATTCCAAGAACCGTTAGAACCACACTCGAAGCTTGTACATATTCCTCAAGCTCGACCACTCTGACTTCACAAAACTGACAAACAACAAAATAGCGAAGGAAATCGAGTACCTGTGATCCAAGAGACCCACATCGAGCTAGGATCACTGGACAGCGCGAGCGAAATCTGCTCAGGGAACGAGGAAGTGACGTTCTTCTTGAGCCTCGGGTCATCCATCGGCAAGTCGTCGCTGCCCATGCGGAGGGACGGGTCGAGGCGGCGGGTGACGGGCTCGAACGGACCATCGAGGGTGGTTGGTATGGCGCCGCCGCCCTGCCCCATCACGGCCATCATGGCCGCCGCTTGCGCGAGCGCGAGAATGGCGATCAAGTGCGTCAGCACTTCACGGGCTTCCATAGTTTCAACGTTTCCTGCTCTGCCACCTACTCATTTTTTCGAAGGTTTTAGCGTTGGAAAAGCAGAGGGGCAATCACAGTTGTCGTACGAGGATTGAAGTGGAAGCTCCGGGATCAGCGAGAGGAATATGCCTTTGGTTTGGTGCCATATGCTTGTCTTGGTTTGGTGCCATGTGGTGGTGTTCCTAGGTTCGGTTGCCTACTGGTGATGTCTTTACCTGTCGTTAAACCTGACGCTCATGTGCAAACCTCCACGCCAGCATTCAACAATCGCTTGAAAAAAGGGTCAAATGACGCCCCCACTGTCTCATGTCGGATCCCAAGATGGACGACGGATTGCTGGCCAAGTGGATGCTCTCGTATGGCATTTACGCTCCGCACGGCCCGACTCCATCAATGGCGACTTGATTTCCAATTTCTTATTTATTGATAAGAGAGAATCTCCAAAAAGAAATTTTTAAGTTCTTTTCCAGTGAGCCATTGATATTCAAAAATCATTTCGTCTCTTTGTTGAAGATAATGGGACAACAATTCACCATGAACTAAACCCAATCCAAGATCAATATCTTCTCCAAAACTAAACCGATCGAAGCCAACTTAACAGCAACAATCAATCAATACAATCTCGCGATAAGTAAATATAATATCGAAAACCAACAACAAATGTGGGAAGAATCACGGATTGCCCAAAAATTTTCACTAACCACTAAGAATAATATGACACATAAAGTGTTCTTACCCAACCACACACTAGACATTCAACATTAACAAGACAACCGTATTTCTTCACCATAAATGTGGATTAATATAAACTGAACAAGAAAATCCAACCGTGATTGGAGAAATTGAAGAAAGTTCTTAACAAACAAAACCGATCAACTCATAAACCTCGATCTCATGAACAGCATACTCAAATCTGAGGTAATTTCATCAACATTTGGCCTTCAAATAAGGAGGTCAAAGCCACAACCCCCTTTTCCCCTTTCCTTCATGCACCCTCTCAATAACTCACTTTTCTCACTCTCTTACTTACATGAAGCAACTCCCATCTTTTCTTTTGATTTTTGACTTTCACTCTCCCTTTTTTTCATCTTTTTGTCTTGTGCTAGTAGGGCCCCACATAGAGGTGGACCCGACCAATAGATCTCTCCTCCACCTCATGTGGGAAATTCCATCGTGTCCGCTTTATTTCTACAAGAGTCAAGTTTCGCCATGGGCAATAGTTTGGTCATGATATTGTTTGAAAGTAGCAAATCTCTAGTTTATAGATTTCAAAGTAATATCCCATATTTTCTAGAGCAATCATCAATAAATGTCATAAACTATAATGTACCACCAAAGATTCTAATGCAACAAACATTAGTATAAACTGAATCAGGTACATTTAATTTTGTGCGTAGAGAAGGACTATGAAATGAGAATCTATAATGCGTAAGATAGTGAGTACATTCTTTAAATTTTTTCTCCTTCAATGGTAGAAGATTCTTTCTAGCAAGAGTTTCAAGCTCTTTCTCACTAAGATGACTAGGTCTCATATGCCATAAGCCAATTGGGGAAATCTCCAATGCATTTATCTCTTTCCCAATCAACTTAGCTTGCATGTTGTAAAGAGTGCATGTCTTTTTACCTTTAGCCACTATCATGGAACCTTAATTCAATTTTCATTTGTCACAATAGAAGGAATTGTAGTATTCATTATTATCTAAGGCACTGGAGATCAAGTGAAGTTAAACGTTCGGAACATGTCTCCCCTTTTTTGGAAGCAAACTACATCCAACATTGCTTTTCAAATAAAAATTTCCCATCCCGATAATCTTGGAAACATCACTATTTTCCATCCTAACACAATCAAAATTATCGCTATGATAGGAAGTGAGATAGTCACACTGTGAGGTGACATGAAATGAAGCTACATAATCAACAACTTGGCTAGAGTTTTGGCATGTAAGGTTCGCACAAGTATCCTCACAAATAAACACAATATTACCATCGGATGCAATTGTTGCCATAGCATGTTTCTCTTCTTTCCTTCAATCTCCATTTCTATCATGGGACTCATCTCTCTTTGGCAACTAACATTCCTTGGCAAAGTGTTCCATCTTGCCACAATTATAGTATTTCACCCTCCTCCTTGGCCTTGATTTCGACCTTTCTCTTAACTTGCTTTTTTTTTTCTTTTTTTCTTATCACTATTTTGGAACTTTCTTGATTGACTTATAGCAATATTTTCTATGACAAGAGCCTCCAATTTAGAAGCATAATTTAATCCTTTTCTCTTTATTTCTTCATTGAACAAGCTTTATTTAATGATTCTCATAGAAAACATATCATAAGGATCTGAATTGTTTGATTTACACAAGCGAGGTGCCCCAACTATCAGGGAGAGTGCCAAGCAATAGACATGGTTGCAACTCATCATCAAGGTCAATCTCAAGATTTGTCAATTAATTGATAACATCTTGAAATACCTTGAAATTCGTGTTCCAACATGCTACTTCCCTTCTTGTATCTCAAATTCACAAGTCTTTTAAGTAGAAAGTCTTATTTTGTCGAGCTCTCCTCTCATAGAGATCTTATAATTTCTTCCACGAAGTGTCCACTTTTATTTCTTGAGCAACATAATGAGACGCACTATCATCAATCCATTGACGGATAAATCCAACCGTTTTTCAATTCATTCGCTCCCATTCATAATCTTCCTTATTTCCTTTAGCTTCAATACCCTCAATGAGATCAAACAAATCTTTACAGTATAACATGTCTTCCATTTGAGGCTTCCAAATTGAGTAATTTCAAGCATATAATTTAAACATGATGCCACTCGTTTCTTCCATTTAACACTAGAATCTTAAAGTTAGCTCTAATATCACTTTGTTGGAGAGAAGTGAGGCAACAATCCACTAAGAACTAAACTCAATTCGGGATTAGTATCTCTCACAAATTAAAGCGATCAAAATCAACTTAACTCCAACAACAACCAGCCAATTTAACATTGCAATAAGTAAATATAACACCAAAATAATAAGGAGACAAGACCAATGACAACACCAAGGTTTTACATGGAAACCTAATGCAGGAAAACATGGATCGTCCAAAAACTTTCACTAATCACTAAGAATAATAGACCATACAAAATGTTCTTCTCTAGTCGCACATTAGAACCTCAATGTTAACTATACAACTGTATTTCCTTACCACAAGAATAGATTAATGTAAACAGAACAAGAAAATCACTACCACAATTGGAAAATTTGAAGGAAGTTCTCAATGAATGAAACTGACTAATTTGTAACTCTCAATCTCAAGAACAACATATTCAAAATTGAGCCAATTCCGTCAACATTTGGCCTTCGAATTTGGACCGCAAAGTTGCACCCCTCCCTTCCCCTTTTCTACATGCACCCTCTCGGTGACTCACTCTCTTCCTTGCACGAAGCAACCCCCTTCCTTTTCTTTGCTTTTTGACTTTTATTCTTTTTTATTTCCCTTTTTGTTTTATGCTAGCTGGCCACCCATAGAGGTGGATCTAGCCAAAACTCTCGTACGCCAATACCTTCCGTTCAACTTTGTCGTATGGCTATGAAACATCTGACACGGCGGCCTACATAGTCCACTTCTCGTTTGTGATCCAGATGCATATTTCATCTCTGCGCGACTTGTGATATTTATCACCTCTTCCAATTAGTATGATCATTCCAAGAAAGCATTTGGTGTCTGGTCCAATAACCTTGCCTGTGAAGCGGGTTGATCTTCAGCTAATGTTGGTTGCATTACTTCTAATGAATTATGTAGCTTTTATTTTACTAACGTGAACGGAATATCAATAGCTTATGAATACACAGCGGCATAAAACATGTCTGAAGTCATGGTTGTCCAACGGTAAGCTTTACACGATGCAGTCACAAATCCACTTCATAGACATCTTCAATTGTAGGAGCACGAACACATAATCAACCCTTCATGTGGTATTGAGTGTTATCTACTCTATGCCTTATGGAACTTTATTTTAAAAAAAAAAAAAAACACCTTAGAGCGTGTTCGTTTTTAATGAAAATGATTTTCCTTAAATGATTTTCTAAACCTTTATATATATAATTTGCTGAAAGTGGATACCTTTACAATCAAGGAAAACGACCGTCTTTAAAATTGAGAAGAATGATTTCTTCTTTACAATTGAGGAAAATGACCATACTTAAAATTGAGAAAAATGATTCCTCCATTCTTAAATGAAGAAATCGTTCTTCCGAACTCTTTTTCCACGCGCGCACTCACAAAGAGTTTCAATTTGCTTAATTTCTCTCTCCCACTCTCTATTGATCTTCACTCATCTTGGTTCTATAACTTTTCTCCTATTCATAGTACACTCTTGTGTTGTTTCATCTTCTCCTCCAATTCATTCCTACCATTAACTTCGATGGCATATAAGTGTTCAATATGTCAGAGGTATATTGGACTAAATGATCATTTGTCATATGAACTTTCACTCGGCTCTGTGTCTCATTCTTAGAAAACAGTTTAGAAGGTGTCTGTGGACATGCCAATTTAAGAAGTTCTTCATTTTCAATTTTACAATGAAATTTCTTTTTTTCTTTGATTTTTTTATGCTTACTGTGGTATCAATTTTTAATTACTTTTTGAAATGGAGGATCATTTTCATGTAAAGTTTTATGTGTACTAAGAGATTTAGTTGTTATTTGCATTTTCTATTTTTTTTTTTGGCAGCCTTTTTTTAGTTTGCTTTAATTTAACAAAAATGAATAAAAATTTATACTCCATACATTAAAAGTATATTAGAAAAGCATTTCAATATCGTGTTTGCATCTTATATTATGAACCAAAAATAATTACAATGGAGAAGATAATTTTGAAAGTAAAAACTATATATATAAATTTCCTTGCGTTTAAGTACATCGTTAAACAACTAAAAACCGACCATCTCCCTTGAAAATGATTCTCATGGAAAATATTTTCTCCATTTGGCATGTTTTGGTAAAAAAAGAAATTGGTGGAGGATCACATACATATATCTAGGGAAAATTATCAAAAAAGTCATAAACATATTATACAAATGTCAATTCAGTTTTAAATATTTTATTTTTGCTAATTTAATCCTAATTTTTTTGGAAATTTAGTCATTTCTCCTAATTTTGGGTAGAAATTGCTGACATGGACACTAATTATATTATATAGGATGGTCGACGTTAACATGGATAACTTTATGATTTTTAAATAATTTTTCTGAATTTTTTTTCGTTCTTTTTATTTATTTTATGTTTTGACTTTACTAGCAAGGGCTCGCATATCATGGCCCCTCGCTTTAGATCTAGTGAGGGCATCCTGTCATGCCCCCGAACCCCAAGCGCGTGCCCATCCCTCTCTGGTCGATAATATTTTGCGACTTCCCAAGATGAGTCACCGACCCTTTCCTTTTATTGCACATGCGAAAGCAAATAATAAATTTCCTGATAGTAACCATCTTGGGATAGAAAAGCAAGACATCAATTCACAAAAGCACACTTTTATAAACAACAAGATTCAGGTACAAAACGAGTCTAGTTGAAAGCTTACAAAAAAGTTGACTCTCAAAAGAGGCTATCCTATGACATATTAATAGGACACATCCATCGATCCTCCATACTCCTCCTCCTCAGACTTCGAGACCTTGGTCCTCCATGACCACCTTCTAAAGACCTAAAAATGGTTATTCAATAACCAATAAGACAATGTCTCAGTAAGTCCATACTCTAAACCCCTATTAGGAGGAAAATATGCTTCAGGGCGCTCTAGCCATACAACCATACAATTAGAACAGGGAACTTACCTCACCTCATTTCCTTCTTGCAAGTCAGCACCGTTCATATCTCAAATGCACGAAATTAATACATACAACAATTGAAACACCTTACTTTTTCAATAAACTACAAGGGTCTTGGCCCAATCCATCATAGGAGTCTTGATTATAAGACCAAACCGTTATGACACGACCCATACCATGCCACACAGTTTTGTCTCATAATTAGGCACATCAAACTCAAACAATCATGTGTTCCAATTGTTAATTAAGCCACTCGAGGCATTGTCGACATCCATGTTCGGCAGTCTACTGGTATAGCCAGGCATCATCTCTTCCCCATAGAGCATGGCTACATCACAAAGACGACTATCCCAAAGGAGCTTAGGTCTAGAATATACTGCGACCCACTACTCTAATGCATGGGTAACCTGAAAAGTGGGATTTAGTAACGTTCGGCTTAAACGCTAGGACTGTTTCTCTTTAACCAACACACGATCAACCAATTATGGCCCAGGAAACCATGCATTGTATTCAAATGCCTCTATTAAAATAGTGATCCCGGCCTATTTTCTTCGTATTAAAAACACTCGGTGAAAATAGTCGTGTGTGGGTATACAGTCAAATTAAACCCGGAAAATTCATAACTTTCTTTTCAAAATTCCATTGGTTTATATAGTATATAAAACCAATTTTGATGTTCAAACTCGACACACAGGATTTTTTTAATATATATTGAATTTATAAATTTTTAGAATAAATGTCCAAAAATCCAATCAAGTACTCAATTTGCATAATTTAACACTCGATGGCAGAAATTAACCACATCATTACAATTAGCAAGAAATTCCGATCATTAACTATTTCGGTCTAATTTTCGGAAAATATTTAATAATTAATTAATTTCTAAAATTAATTAAATAAATCAATTTAAATACTAAAATGCCAACCTAGGCCAAAATCACTACATTAAATACCAATACGAACCCGGAAAATTCCTGAACCCTTCTAGATAAATAACACAATTTATCTAGGCCTCACTTAATCTAATCTAACCACCTAACATGCATAATTGCATAATTAAATTACTAAATTAATCTAACTAACCACTTAATTCCTAATTAAATAAATTTAAACACCCCTTAGACGTCATTAGCCTACTAAGAAGAGTTTAGTGAATAAACTATTAGTGTATCACGAAAACCAGTTCACCACGACGACGGCACGACAGCGGCCGAAAACTAAATTTTTGGCAGCGTCGATGGACTTGGGTCGGGCCTAAACTTGGCCCAACAAATCTCAGCCCAAATATGAGATTTGCTTTTGAATTGGGCTGGCTTCACAGGACTGAACAGGCCTTGAATGGGCTGTCTTCGTGGGCTTCTGATTTTTTTGGGCTTCGCTGGACTGGGCTGACTTCCAGTGGCTGAGCTGCAATTCACGCGGGCTTGGAGACTGCTGGATTGGGCCAGTTCTGGCCTGACTTGCGTTGAAGAAGCTGAGCCAAATGCTGCTGTGAAGATGGGCCTCACTGAACTCACGGGCTGAAGACACGCTTGCTGGAGGAGACGGTTTCGCTGGCGTGGACTACTTGCTCGGGCGTGGACTGGCGTCGAAGACACGGACGATGGGAGCAGGCGGCGTTGACAGCTTCGGGGTGGTGGTGGACTGCAGCGTGGATGGAGAGAAGCTCGCTGCTTCTGTTGACTCTGTGCTGGCGGAGAAGCGGACGAGTGGCAGCAACAAAGCAGAGACTGCTTCGGTGGAGATTGATTCGTGCGGGCGAGGGAGAGACCGAATGAAAGAATTGGTGGGGGGCTTCGAGCGGTCTGCTGCACGCGTGGGGCTTCAAGGAATCAACGCCACAAATTGCTTGAAGAACTTTGACCCATGGAGGCAAACGAACATGGCTGGCAGAAGCGATGGAGGGAGAACTAGGTGGCTTCGGTCGTGGCAGCTTGCTGGCGGGTCAACACGGCTTCGGTGGGTTTGAAGTTAGTTGACTGGAGGAACAAAATTTTGTGGAGATGGGCTGCGCACGAGTGGGGGAGGAAATGATGATGATGCTGGTGAGGGATGATGACAGGGCAGAGAGAGAAAAAAAATGAATGAAGAAAAGGGCTGCAGCTTCGGTTGAGGAGGGCCAGTCCAATGCGAGAGAGAGAGAGAACCGATGGAGGTGTGCCAAGGAAGCTTTGAAGAAGAAGGGGTAAAAGTCAATAATCCTATCCCAAAATTAAATGCTTGTCTCCCAAAGTTCTTCAATCTTATCCCATTTGTCTCCAATTACTTTCTTGCAAAGTAAATTCACCAATTAATCCAATTTAAAGCCAAAATTGCTGCCCCCTTCCATAGCTCCGAATTTCACCGATTAAACTTAAATTTCTTCACTCAATTTTCCAAATTGAGGTCCAATTTCGATGAAGAAAAATCCCATGCAATTTTCTGGAAGTTCCCAACACCCAAAGCGCTTGGAAGTCCAAATTTCCTTTAATTTGGCCTCTTCAAATTTCGCTAATTTTCCATAACGTCCAACCGATTTTCCGTAAAAATTTCGGAATCTTTGAAAAATCTTTGGAGGATGAGTTGACGTTCCTAAAATAGCTCGTGACACCACATAACTTTTAATTTCTGAAATCGGGTTCAAATTCACGGTTAATCTTATTTCGGCACGCTTTTAGCGTGACCTAATTTACCGGGTAACTTTTAGGAATTTTTGATGCAATTGACCCCTGATCGATTAATCTCGAGTCACATCGTACATCTTCGACACATTGGCGACTTTCGATTGTTATGAAAATCTCAAGGTATCAATTACGGGCCTCGGGTACCAAAACGATAGAAAAATCAGTCTAATATCAATTGACGAGTATTTTGCAATCAAGTGGAATCACCCACACTCTAATTACACATCTCAGTCAAGTTAGCATATCTTTGGTCTTTGATCGATTTTGATAGTGCCATAATGACCATTGCAGATCAACACGGTCGAGCAGTCAATTTCTAGTCGAATTCTCAAGTCCATTGCATTTAGATTTCTTTAATTGCTTCCCAGATAGTCCAATTATCTTGTGAGTGATCGGCTCAGAGAATAGCACTATCGGCGTGTCAACAAAAAGCTCGATTTATTTAATTGAAAACGAATTTTGAAAATTCATGCTATCACACATCCTGACCCTCACCTATGGCTAGTGGAGGAGAAAAAATAAAAAGGAAATGAAGGAAAAAAGTAAATAGTTTCACAAAAATTACAAAAGAATTACAAAAATTATTTACATCATTGTAGGCCATGCTATGTCGAATGGTTGGCATCCACATTAACGATTTCCTACTAGAATTGACCAAAATAACTCTAATGACAAATCGTCAAAAATTTTAGGATTAAATTAGTTAAATCGATAGGTTTATGACTGAATTGACATCCGTATAATAGGCTTAGAACTTCTTTTGATAATTTTCCCTATATTTAGTAGGCTAGACTAGGGACCAAATCTTCTAAGTTTATATGGGCACAAATTAATACCTGTTACCATTGAGAGAGAATTGTCTAAACAAATTCAAAGGCATCAATAGGCTCAATTTTCAGAGATAGAAAATAGAGATGCAAATATGCTGTATGGCAAAATATCTCTGACCATTGAGGCGGGGAGTAATAAACGGTCTACAGATATGAGTGTGTACAATTTTTTGAGTCATATTTCCTGGCGCTCTTATTTGGACTCGTCGGGCTACTTATCCCTTATGCTATCGGAGCAAGTACCAAACAAGTAAAATCAAGAGGTATCTCGTATTAAGTAAATAAATTGTAAAAAGTAAAAATTACTATCGAAATTCTATGGAGTACCCGAATAGTTGTAGCAGAATGGATACACTAGTTAGGACGACAACCTGACGGGGCAAATTACATATTACCCTCAAGTTTTTAGGTTTCTTGCAAATTGCCCCTTGACATTTAAATATTTGCAATATGTACCCTTAATTTTTGAAACTTCTTGCAATGTGCCCAAAACCTTGACTTCAACCAAATTGTGTTGGGATAATTGCCCAAGAAAGTTTAGACCTATTGTACAATAGGCAATTTACTCCTAATTTTTTTAATTTGACTATTTTTTTTTACTAAACAATTTTTCAACTTGAGTCATTTAACCAATTTGCTTCTAAACTTTTTGATGATTTCTCAAAATAGTTATTCTCATTAACTTTGGCCATAAATCAGTAATACAAACATCGGTCATCCTATGTGACACTACTTGCATTGACGTGAATATTTTTGCAATTTGTTTAATTGTCTTTATTTTCCTATTCTTTTCTTTCTTTCTTTTTTCCTATTTCAATCAACTAGCAGTGGCGCCTCGGCGATGCCTAGTGGAGGTCGCCACATAAGAAAACGTAATATATAATTAACTAATACTACTTTTTGTTCATTTATTCAACAAATTCGATTGATTAATATGAGTTGATTTTCTATTATGATAAATTGACGAAAGAAAAACTAACCAAATAGTTGGGCGGCTGAAATAGCTCTAGCAAAAATGGAGAAATTTCTCCTTTTAATTGTCGACTATAAAAAAAATCTAAAAATGTTACAAAATTTATGTTAATCACGTTGAGGATGGTTTGAGACACACAAGGGCCCTGATCATGTTGCGACTCTTGACCAGTCCATGGATACCAACAGAAAATAAATAGGCACGCAAAACAAGTACATGTGCAAGTATCATAACCAGCTCCCTATTAATTTTGATTCAATTCAATATGAATAAGAAATCAACATAGTCAATTGACTATAATATAAAATGTACAAAAAATAAAGTAATAGATTGATATTTGGTAACATATCAAAATAAAGAATTTAAATTTTATACATGAACAGTTTTCAAATAGAATTGAAGATAAATGGATTTCATGATAGAAAACAAGCTGATATTGATTGAACAAACATGTTAGCAATTTCTAGTCAAAATTGTCCGAAAGGATTATATTAGAAAATCATCAAAAAGTTTAGAATTAAATTAATCAAATTGAAAATTTTAGTATTGAATTGGCTATTGTATAATAGATTTAGGACTTTTGGGATGATTTTGCCAAATTGTGCTCCGGCCTTCTATCACGTGACAACACCATGACTTATTTTGGAGGTGAAATTCATCAAATGAATATTCACATATTAAAAATAGGAAAATTTGAAAATATGACCAAAATTTTGACAAGAGTAACTGATACATCTAGTTTGGAAATGTGAAAAGTGTCAGATAAGTTCTAAACTTATTGCATTTTGTGCAATTCAGTTTTAAACTTTTCAATGGAACTAATTTATTTATAAACCTTTTGAATTTATGTCGATTGAGTCCATCTAGCTAATATAAATCGGAAATCACTGACGCAGATGTCGGCCATCTTACGTAGTATGGCCAACACGATGTAATCTTTTAATAATATTTAAAATTTAAAATTTTTTGAAATTTTAATTTTAATTTCATTTTCCTTTTTATTTCCTTTTTCTTGTTTTCTTTTCCTTTGTCTTGGCGATCTCGCTCGTTGACCCCTTGTCAGCCATTGACTGAGGGCAACGAAGCCCTCATCGGTCACAACCCTCACCCGGCCTCAACTAAATGTGGACGCAGTGGAAGTGGGCCTTGCCCTCATGCCCTCAAATCTCGTTTCCTTTCTCTCTTTGCTCTAATCTGCACCTTTGAAGCCCTTTCATATCTCAACCTGGAAGCTCTCGTATCAACGCCACCGCACTCTCCCCAGCCGTCCGCTCCCTCTTTTGCCTCCCTAGGACACCCACCCCCTCATCCTTTGGCCTCCACTTGTCCAAGTCCTCCTCACTTGGCGAGGGCGCAGGGTACGAGGATCTGGGCGAGGTGACCTCACCTACGCCCACCTTGGCCTCGCCCACATCTAGACTGTGTTTGGAGGGCTAGATAAAACTTTGGATATAATAACTTTTATCATATTCAGTGTTTGGTGGAGTGATGCAAAATCTGGATATGACCAGATATAGCCCGGATATAGTCTGGATAAAATAATCCCACCTAAGAGGTGGGTTAGACCTAGATAGGATATGTAAAATATGGAAAAAAATAAAATAAAAAACCAAATTTCAGAATATGGCAAATCCTTCGGTTTTTTAAGGTTCAAGACTCCAGATCAAGATCCACTTTACCAGAGTATGAATTTTGGCAGACGGTAGTATGTACACAAGAGTTTCGATGGGAAATCCTTACCATTCAGGTACAACCCCACCACATAGCTGATAAAATTATTTGGAAAGGAACGCAAAATGGTATTTATACAGTGAAAAGTGGATACAATTCTATGAGACAAGCAGCCGACAACAACATGTACAGATGTGCTTCCTCATCCTATCAAACCCCAAGGACACTATGGTGAAGGCTTTGGACCATGCAAATAGCCCCTAAAATTCGTACATTCATGTGGTCATTATGCCACAATGCATTGTCCACGAAGGACAACTTTTATGACCGACAAATCATCCCAAATCCGGTATGTAAACTCTACCCTCATCAACTCCCATAAACAATAGAACATATTTTTCTATTATGCCCATGGATGCAAGGCATTTGGTCACACCCCCAAATCAAAATCTTGCGCTACCACCACATAGAGTAAACAAAATAGACGCCTAGCTTGCATATAGGGTCGAGAACAAAGAGATTTCACCTTAGCTAGAGACTATTGCATCCATTCTGTGCCAGATCTGGAAAGCGAGAAATAACTTTATCTTCCGCCAGCAGTGTCCAGATCCAAAACAGGTGGTGGAGGTGGCTCTCGCCAATGCACGGATCGCCCATAGCTCTGCACGGATGACATCAAGACTAGGGCAGAAACCCCAAAAGCCCGACCTGATGTGGCGGCCACCAAAGCCGGGAATAGTGAAGATCAACATTGATGGGGCTTATCCAATGGAAAGCAACGAAGGCACTATGGCGTGTGTATGCCACGATCACACCGGCAAACTGATTGACGGCTTCACCAGCGGCATCCCAGCTTCTTCGGCGCTGCAGGCAGAGGTCCAAGCACTCAATCTAACTCTCAACTATCTGCTGCAGAAAGGGAAAGCGCTCGAGCCCCTACTGCTGGAATCCGATTGTATCGTCCTTGTCGAAGCCGTGAAAAATCCTAGCTCGACGCCTTGGGAGAATCGTGCGTTGTTTGCCAAATGCACCGTGCTGCTCCCCTGTTTCCCTCACCTTCGGATTCAGCACTGCAGGAGAGAGGCTAACTACGTTGCTGAATGGGCCGCAAAAGCCCCATTGGTTAAGCCCCCGACCGACCAAAAAGAAAGGACTTCAGTAAGTGTAAAGTGATGTCCCCAATTAGTACGGGAAGTTTTGGATAGATGGACGGTGACGCCGCTCCCTTGCGACGCCGTTCCCGGTGGGTTCTCGTACGGTGGAGCGGTCAGAAAATCCAAAGGGGGCCATGTGCCGTTTCATGCGGGTCGGACTAAGGGGGGAGGCACTTGCCCTTGGCCATTCGTCCCCCTAGTCCTGATTTCTGAATTTTTGTTGCCCTGCGCTTTTACCATTTCCAATTCGTCAACTGTTCGAGTAAGGTTTTCATTCGGTTTAATAAAGAATCGGAATTTCCTAACAAAGTATTGCTTGATCCGTGACTCGATGAGGGCATTTGTGAATTAGAAGAATATTCTAGGATGCCTCAGCCAGAGGTACTTCTGCGTCCTTTCCATTTTCCTATTCCTGCTTTCTTTTAAGTTTTCAAATTACCTCGACGGATTCCTATTTTCATTGACAGTAATTAAGATGATTGCACGTTTTGCGCGTCCAGTGCACTACATGACCGGGCGACATAACATTAACTGAATATTGGCGAGAGCTTGGGAAACGTTAGATGCAGAATTGATTGGAAATGCATGTTATACAGAGTGATGCACGATTGGTCTATCACACTATACTGACGGTGCAACGGATGCATCTGAATTGAAAATAGGAAAATTTGAAAATACATTGCACATAAGAGCATATGACCAAAATTTTGACAAGAGTAACTGATAAATCTAGTTTGGAAATGTGAAAAGTGTCAAAAAAGTTCTAACCTTATAGCATTTTGTGCCAATTCAACTATAAACTTTTCAATTGAACTAATTTAGTTATAAACCTTTTGAATTTATATGTCAGTTGAGTCCAACTAGCTAATGTAAACCAGAAATCACTGACGCAAATGGTGGACATCTTACGTAGTATGACCAATACTGATGTAAACATTTTTCAATAATATTTTAAATTTTAAATTTTAATTTCATTTTCTTTATTTTATTTTATTTTATTTTTGTTTTCTTTTCCTTTATCTTGGCGAGATTGCCGGAGCTTGTTGACCCCTCGTCGGCCATTGACCGAGGGCAACAAAGTCCTCATCGGTCACAACCCTCACCTAGCCTCAACTAAATGTGGACGCAGTGGAAGTGGGCCTTGTCCTCATGCCCTCAAATCTCGTTTCCTTTCTCTCTTTGCTCTAATCTGCACCTTTGAAGCCCTTTCATATCTCAACCTCGAAGCTCTCGTATCAACGCCACCTCACTCTCCCCAGCCGTCCGCTCCCTCTTTTGCCTCCCTAGGACACCCACCCCCTCATCCTTTGGCCTCCACTTGTCCAAGTCCTCCTCACTTGGCGAGGGCACGGGACCTACGCCCACCTCGGCCTCGGCCTCGCCCACATCTAGACTGTGTTTGGAGGGCTAGATAAAACTCTAGATATGATAACTTTTATCATATTTATGGGTTAGACCTAAATAGAATATGTAAAATCTGAAAAAAAAAAAAAAACCAAATTTCAGAATATCAACAAAAGTTTTTGCTATCCTAGCAGCTTTTGCCCTCCCTTCCCGTCATCTTTCTCCCTCTTCTTATTTGACTTGTTCCTGTTCTGTTCACATTCACGACACACTCACATGAATACAAGAAAGCTATGAAAAATCACTGAAATCCACCCTGCTTCACTCCGATTGGCGATCAAGGTTTTGATTCTGGTCTGGATTTTTCACGCCTGCGTACAAGGAAGAAGTTGGGGACAATCCATCATATGTGGGAAAGCCTCCTTGTTAGTGTCTTTAATTCCTCTTTTTTTTTCCCTCTCTTTCTTATCTTCATTGTTCTTATCACGCCCTTCAAAATCTTGATTTCAAATTGATAGCTTGACTTCTTAAAGATGTAATTACCAATGAAGAGTTGGCATTGATGGATTTAGAGATGAAGAGGCCTTCTCTCGTGGTAGCCCACACATGAGGCGGTTTCGCTTGTCCAATAGGCTATGGGAGAGAGGAGCTTCCTCCGATTGTTAGTGAAACAGTGAAGGCATGAAGAGTGGAGGACGTACAAGGATGATTAGAGAGAGATATTTATAAGATTTTTAAATATTTTTAAAAATATTCTATCTTGATTACACCATACACATGATAGGATTTTTTTTTAATAAAAAAATCCGTAGGATATTGAGAGAATTTCTAATTCTCCCTTATCCTATCCCATCCCAATACAAATCTGAACGATCTAACGCGGGTAGGACTTTTGGGATAATTTCCCCAAGTTCCGCTTCAATATTTTGTCACATTACGATGACTTATTTTGGAGGTGAAATTCATCGAATGTATATTTTCATATAAAAAATAGGACAAATCAGAAATATATTGTGCGTAAGAGCATATCACCAAAATTTCAATGAGACTAACTTACAAATATTGTTTAGAAATGGAAAAAGTATCATAAAAGTTCTAAACTTATTACATTAGTGCCAATTCAATCCTAGATCTTTCGATTAAACCAATTTAGTCATAAACCTTTTGAATTTGTGTTAATTGAGTCTATCTAGTCAATTTAGGCCAGAAATCACTAACACAAATGCCAACTATTCTATGTAACACGGCCAGCATTGACATTGACATTTTTTAATGATATTTTTATTTTTTATATTTCTTCAAAATTTTAATTTTCTTTTTCCTCTTTCTTTTTTTTTTTTCTCATCTTCTTTTCCTCTGTCCTGGCGAGGTTGCTAGAGCTCGTTGGCCCTCATTGGCCATTGGGCGAGGGTCATGAAGCCCTCGTCGGCCGCTAAGGAGGGTTGACACCTGTGCCTAGCCTCGTCTAAATGTGGGTAAAGTGAAGGTGGGCATGGGCGAGGCTACCTCGTCCAAAGCTAGGCGAGGTGGTCTAGCCTTTATGCCCTAAAATCTTGTTTCCTTTCTCTCTCTACTTTGCACTTTCAAAGCCCTTTCATTTCTGAACCTTCAAGCTCTTGTATCAACGCTACCTCACTCTCCCCAGCCGTTCGCTCCCTCTTTCGCCTCCCAAGGACACCCACCCCCTTGTCCTTTGGCCTCCGTTTGTCCAAGTCCTCCTCACCTAGCGAGGGCATGAGGGGGGCGAGGGTGAAGTCACCTCACCCAAATCTAGGTAAGGTGGCCTCACTTGCGCCTGTCTCCACCTTGCCCACATCTAGGCGAGGGTTGCAACCCTCACTGATGATCGACAAAGGTTTTGCGGCTAGTGGACTTTGATGACCCTCACCCAAGTAGAGGGAAAAAAAGAAAAAGAAAACAAGGAAATAGAAAAGAAAAAGAAGAAAAGAAAATTAAAGTTAAAAATTTTGAAAATTTTTAAAATAATATAATCTTATCAAAAAAATTCCATGTTAACGGCAGCCAAATTATGTAGGATGGCTAATATTTATGTCAGCAATTTCCAATCTAAATGATTAGATGAACTCAATTGGCACAAATATAAAATATTTATGACTATTGACTCAATTTAAATTTTTGTGATTGAATTGGCACCTACACAATGAATATATGACTTTTTTGACACTTTTCTTGTTTCAAAATATATTTTTGAGACATAAATTTATTTTTTTTTCAAACATATATATCCACTTATGATGTATATATAGTTGACAGAAATCTTCCATAATCGTCATGCGTATTCAAATGATGAGAGCTACAGGTAAAGTTTGGCTTGAGCCTATGTTACAGGGCACATTATCACCAATCTCAAGAAATAAGGGAGCAAATTGCAAAATTGAAGTTTTGAGGAGCAACTCGCTTCAATTTCAAAATTTTGGGAGGCAAAATGTACTTCGCCCGTAAGTAACCCGTTCCTACCACGCCGACGATCTGAGCTGTTTTACGGATAGCTCGGATTAAGAAAGCATATAAATATTCTCACAAGTGAAAAGATGACAGAGATGATGGAAGCACATTTATCATTGTTGTCGAACCAATGCTCTCGTCAAAGTGAAATAAGGAATGCAGAAAACCCTAAATCAGCCGACCTGTAATGAGCTCAATTTCCATTGAACACGCAAGAAAACATCGCGGTGGACTTTGACATTTCAAATTCAACCCCACAGAACACCCAAGCCTCTTGATTTTAATAAGAGTCATGAAAAGCAAGAGAAAAAGAGCGTCGTCGGCCCCCTGTGACCGCCATTAATTAAAGGGTGGTGAAACTGTGAAACTTTGTGAGGTGGGCATTTATCTCCCTACTCTCTCTCTCTCTCTCTCTCTCTCTCTCTCTCTCTCTATAAGTCAAACGCCAAACTTGGGCCTTCATAACACGTAACTCCACTACCTTATCTTTTCCAGACAAGATCCTTCTCAAACCTCATAAAACACCAAAACCCCACTTTGTTTCTTGTCCCATTACCATCTTTCTCTCTCTCTCTCTCTCCCTCCCCAATCAGGTTCCTGTTTTGTTCACATCACGACTCTCTCACCTTGGGTTGGTTTCATGAATTTGTCCTTTCAAGCCAAACATGATAAATATTTGTATTGGCTTAAACCAAATTTCAATTGCATTTGGTGTAATTTGATGTGTTTGCTGCCATTTTCAGGTGTAAGGTCCAAGGTGGGTGAAATCTCACTAGGCTTTTCGTCCTTACGTGAAGAGCTGAGCTCTATAGGGTTTTTCTTTTGTTGAAGTGTATATATACATATATATACAAATGGAGAAAGAAGAGAACTACTCGGTACTGCAAACGACCCATCATTATTTGCATTTGTTTGTTAGTTTTCATTGACAGATCAAATCTTGTCAACATTGGATTCTCTCTCTCTCTCTCTCTCTCTCTCTCTCTCTCTCTCTCTCTCTCTCTCTCTCTAGTGTTGTATTATTGCTCTAAACATGAACAACTTCTGTTGCAGGCCATCCCAGATCATAACGCTTTCAATGACCAACATCAGCATCACCATCAGTTCATAAGGTCACAAGTCGGCGAAATCCCAGTACACCACGACGGCAGTGGTGGCGGTGACAATAATGGAATGGTGGATTACATGCTGAGTCACCCTCCTCAACAAGGCCATCAACAATTGATATCTCCGCTTGGTTTCTCTGGCTCTGGCTCTCTTGATAAGTTGAGCTTTGCGGATGTGATGCAATTCGCGGACTTTGGGCCCAAGTTGGCCCTCAACCAAGCAAGTCACAACTCCGAGGACGAAGCCGGGATCGACCCAGTTTGCTTTCTTAAGTTTCCAGTTCTGAATGACAATAACGATGAAAGAAGAATCGATGATGAGGACGGAGTTAGGGAGGATCAAGAAGCTACTCAGTTTCCTGATAACGCTTCTGTGCAATTGCATTTTCTCGGGGAAGAATTGCAAAGCAACAAGAGTTCCACGGCAGCGGAGGCCAGCAAGAACAAGAGGAAACGGCCACGGACTAGCAAGACGAGCGAGGAAGTTGAGAGCCAGCGGATGACTCATATAGCTGTCGAGCGAAATAGGAGAAGGCAAATGAACGAGCATCTCCGGGTTCTGAGGTCTCTTATGCCGGGCTCTTACGTACAAAGGGTATGCAATAAAACACTTTATTTTGAAAGTCATGAAATAAAAGAAAGTAGCTGTAGAAAATTTTTCTGCGAAACATTAGTTATATACAGAAATTATTGATCTAAGTGTGCTTCATGAGATCCAATCTTTTGGATTGCGTAGAAATAATATTTTCTCAACTCGTTTTATTGACACAAGCTGATCATAGAGAGGGGGAGATTTATTCACTAGGTCTATTACTATGTAGGGTTTATACCTTGTAATTGCCTCTATCATCGTATATCTTATTTATGAAGCACAGTTAATAGATTGTTAAATCTTTCAATTCCATTCCATGCAAATTTCAGTTTTGCAGTCCAAAAGAAAAAGACAAAAAAATTCAAAGAAATAATTTGAGAGGTCTCGCTTAATCTTTCCATAGGGAGATCAAGCTTCCATCATTGGAGGAGCCATTGAGTTCGTGAGGGAGCTGGAGCAACTCCTCCAGTGCCTCGAGTCTCAGAAGCGGCGGCGGCTCTATGGGGATGGTGGCGGGCCGCCACCCTCTCTCCCTGTGCAACAGCCACCTCACCAGCCACCACAGCCACAGTTCTTTCCCCCGCTGCCCGGCCTCCCGAACGACCCGATCAAGGTCCCAGACTTCGACACTGGGCTCCATGAGGAGACGGCGGAGAGCAAGTCGTGCATTGCCGACGTGGAGGTCAAGCTCCTAGGGTTTGACGCCATGATCAAGATACTGTCGCGAAGGAGGCCTGGGCAGCTCATCAAGACTATAGCAGCTCTAGAGGACCTCCAACTCAATATCCTTCACACAAATATAACCACCATTGAACAGACCGTCCTCTATTCGTTCAATGTAAAGGTAATTCGCTCAAATACTTGAACGATATTAATTTTTTTTTGTGCTATGTCAAAATTTATGGAACTGGAATTATGCTGTGTACACTGGTCGATGTTGATGGAGGAATTTGTTCTACTGTAGAAATTGTGATGATCAGGTAGATCTTTCTGTGTTTCAATTGAATATCGTCTACCAAAAGTGACCGTAAACTACATGAAATTCACAATTCTGATCACTTCAGCCGAAAGACTTGTAGGAAAATATATGATTTCACTGGTCAGTTTCCTTTGTGTTGTTCTTGTGCAGGTTGCGGGTGAAGCAAGGTTCACAGCGGAAGACATAGCAAGTTCAGTTCAGCAGATATTTGGATTCATCCATGCAAATAGCGCGATGTGATTCATCCATACATCAACTAGTAAGAGAGAGAGAGAGAGAGAGAGAGAGAGTTGGCATAATGAACGTTGCATTATTTATCTATCTTTTTCCTTTACATTCTGTTGTAGTTTTTGTCTTTTGACGCTAGAAAAATACTAGTGTATTACTTAATTGTACTGGCCACAAATAAATTAATTACCTATTTTGCCGTTTAATATACTGCACTTATCATTCGGAATAATTATGGACCGATACGGTGTTAGTAATATTTCCTATCCTCTCCCTCTCAGACACCCCTTTTTTTTTGTGAGTAAATTTTCATTATACCATATCATATGATATACTGATGTTATCTCGCTAATCAAATCATGAGGTAACTTTTGAAAGATATAATAAATGTGTGATGCAAAGTGTAAAGAAACAGGTGCCGATTTTGAACTTCATATACGGTGCTAGATATGATATCACTAATCAAATTGGTTGGCAATGTGCAACATGTTCCGCATATGCAATCTTCAAAAGAAAAGATCATCACATGTACGAAATGAATGTAGTTATTAAAGACAAGATCTTACAATATTGTCGCTGGTTGAGCATTATTCTCGAAAAAAATTCCCACCATTTGTAATTGAAACAAGTTCTTTTTAAACCTTGATCTTTTCCGTCAGAACAAGATTTCGGATTTGGTTAGAAATGATAGAAACATAAATACTATCCTATTAGTCTATTTTAATAATGTGCCACGAGAGAGACCACATTTTTGATATTGTAATCCACTATTAAATGCATAAGTGTCTTAGTTGGTTCAACTCATTTAAAATTTCTTTCATCATATGATCATTCGATGTTTAATATGTTTATGCGTGACCAAGAATTTCTTTATTTCTCTATGTACTAACTTTCGAACTCTAATGTAAGGATAGACCCGAAAAAAGAAAAAAAAAAAAACTAATGTAAGGGTCAAAGATAGAATTCTCATAAATTCCTATATTCTCAAAACTATATCTGTGAATAATTAATTAAATATTGACATCATGTCAATCTATGATGAAAAAAATCAGCTCGGTTGGGGTGATGAGTGGTTGAGGCGATCGATAAGATCTGTCGCCATTGCATGAGCTGCCGATGAGAACGATTAATTTTGTTGGTACGCGAGAGAATGGAAAGTCAACGGGTTGTCCTACATAAGTACCTTCTTATAATTGGGTTGACCTGTCAGAAATTGTTTCATAGTTTTTTTTTTTTGGCTTTGGAATTGTCAGGCGACACTTAGATAAATGAGCCAATGCTTCGTGAGATCTTTTTCTATTGATGTTTGATATATTAATATTGATTTACTGTAAGAAATGTTACGGATTTTAATTGAACCGGATTTTAATTGAACCTTAAAAAAAATGTTATAATTAATATCAACACTCCATTTATTTTACGGAAAATAAGTAATTTGAAATACATTTTTCTAAAAATGTTTATTTGTATTGTTTAAAAATAAATAAATGAATGAGAAATTATTTCATCATTTATGAAAATATTTAGGTATAAATTATTATCGATAAAAAAAGATTTTTTATTGAGTAATTATTTTAAAAAATACAAACGATCATCTCACATCACATGTCTTTAAAAAATATTTTCTAAATCATCCATTTTTTGTGAAGTAAATGAAACATAATTTTATTATTATATCATTTGATATCTCATGTTTTTAGACTTGTTCTTGGATGCCTCTTTGTCCTCTGCTAGCTCAACACCCGAAACTTCCTCCCTCTGTGGGTTGACATATGCACATGCTTGGGGCTTTGGCTTCTCTCCAAAGTCTAGTCACTACCAAAGACCTCCTTAAGTCAAACTCTAGTACTGTCAATTGGAGCTTTCGAAAAGATAAATTGCGTTGTCCTTGTATGAGAACAAGAATTGCTTGGAAATTCCTCATGTACGCGTTTTTCCAACTTCTGTAGAAGAGTTGCGTGATGCATACTTGATACTTCATCGTGTTAAATGTAAACAATTCTGTCTTTATGCCAACTCGAGCTTTAATTTGACATGGTGAATAAGGTTTTGAAGGTTGAAGTTTTTGTGTTTTGATGGGCTTTCTTGTGAAACAATTCTCCTAGCAGACAACGGCTGATGAGTCCACAGGCGATAATCTCATATTGAGCAGACGAAAACGTCTAGATGGACTCATTTAAAATAGTGTTTTTTGAAAAAATTTCCTGACCTTCAATTGCCCTTGAAGATGTGCACGAGAAACAATTTAAGTGGGAACTAGCGGGAACCGGTTTTTCTCTTACCTCACTTCATTACAATCTTATTAATTCTAAAATTGCATGTAGTATGTGGGAACTGGCGGGAACCGGTTTTTCATTTACCTCACCTCATTACAATCTTATTAATTACTAAATCTAAAATTGTATGTTGATGAATGACTAACAAATGCGTAATTAGAAAATCTTTGACAAATCTAAATATAAGTGGTTTATGTAATGTCTCTTTCCTCCTTTTTAAGGTTCTCTTTTTTTTTTTTTTTTTTTTTTTTTTTTTTAAATTAGAATGGTAGAACTTTCATTCAATAAGAAAAACAAATGAGCCCAAAAAATGAGCTTTAGTACATAAAAGGTCCAAAAGAGTTTTGGGAATGACGTTAGCAAATCCACATAGTCAGAGAGGAGGACTCAAATCTCCTATGGAGTAGAACCTGGGTTGCTTATGGCTTTTGCCATTGAAAGATTATTTGACTCAACAATTAGGTTCTCTTACTCTTTCTTTATCTGAATAAGAAATCTTAAGTTACTTTTGATCGTCCGATCGCCCAGACTTCTAACCAGGATAAGATTAGATATGATATGATACAAAATCTAGGAATTTTGTTGTATCATATTAATTATTTGGTGATTGTAATATTAAAGTCGGATATATTCATATTATATCATATATATTATTTAGTGTAAATGAATCTAAAAGTTCACAAATGGAGATGGTACAAATTTCTCACAATAGGCACCTGCTTTATTTTTATTTTCCTTTTTTCTTTTATTCTTCCTATCTTTTTTAAGTAATTTCTTTTTTATTTCTTTTTCCCCTTATATCATTCTATAATAAAATTTTATTAAATATTAAACTATAATAGTATACCTAAAATACTATAAATACCTAAAATATGTGATACATATAAATTTATGTTTATATATTAGATTTATACTATAAGATATAATTAAATTCATATTAAATAAAAATAAGATTAGATTAAACAACTAAATTTTATTTTTTGTTATTTTGAATTTCATATATTAGAATTAAAATGTTATCTATATTAAAATCTAATTTAAATTTTGTCAATTTAAGAAGTTTTTTATACGAGAAAAATCACTTTCTTATTACAAATATTAGAAATCATATCCATCTTTATCTTACATTCTTCATAAGATGATTTTATATAGCATATATTTCTTTTATATCCGACTTTATCCTTATTGAACAAGCACCAAATGCAAAATATGATTATCCTATCATGAATTTTATCATGACCGTCAAATGTAGTTTTAGGTTTTTAAGAGAGCCAATACCATGAATAGTAAATCTTTGAAGTAGCAATTGCTCAGTCCATTGTATTCATTCTCTATAGTATGATTAGACATTGACGTTTGTACCGAATACCTCGGCACTTAAACCGGACATCTTGACATTTGAGCACGGAACCCCAACACCTATATCCGAATCGTCCACGGTCTGGCTTGAGTCCCAAAAGCCCGGCCCAAATCTCTTGAGGATGGGCTTGGTTCCTCGGCAACGCGGCTCGGTTACCTGGCTAGCACGCCCAAGTCACCGGTGCCCGTCCCCAGACTGAATTAGAATCTGGCCCGAGAATGAGGTCCGGGCAATTCGAGCTTCGGGGCGAGCCGGGTTGTGAAATGCACTCTCCGGTCTCCACTGATTTGTCACTTCTCTCTCATGACCCAGACCACCCCGCCAGAGTCCTCTCTCAGAACTCCCTTTCTTATTTTTCTCCGCTGATCAAGAGCGATGTAACTACGGACAGGACCATTATTTTCTCTGGCGGTGCAGCTGTCTACCCGACATTAGTTAGGGAAGTCGATCGGAGGAGGCTTCATGTTCCATTGTCAAGTCGAAGGGAGACAGTAAAAAGGTTTGAGTAGGACATTTCATAAGTTCACGAAGTAAAAATATAAGTTTTTCAAACTTTTGATGGTTTCCTACCTTCACTTCTCCAGCAGCAAATCTCATTATTGACAGGATTTTAGATCGTTTTTGCTCGTTCCACTAATTTATATTCCTCGTGGGCACTGCCGGTTTTGCACATCTTTGTGATGAAGTTGATTTTAAAATCCATTTTTTGCATGTCGCAAAGAAGTACATAGCTGTTGAATCCAACTTGTTACAGCACACACAGTCACAAGCATGCTCATCAGTTGGCGCAAGATTTAGTTTTCCTAATCCCCATTGTCCCCAACCTCTGATGATACTATGCCTTTTCCTGCTAATGATTGTATATTAAAATATTTGCCAATTATCCTGATGCGACAAAATGACCCGGCTTTTTTAGCTGAAGATGCAGATAGTACGTGAGATGAAAGATCCATTGGACAGGACTGATAAGATGGAGGGGAGGAAACGGGATCCGTGGATTCCAATGACCCCTGCTAAGATTGGTCCACCGAGCTCGAGGAAATGTGCCAACAAAGAAGATGACAATCAGAGAATAGCCTCATCAGAGAAGCATCGTGGCGAAAAGAGAAAGAAAGATGTTAAGGCCCCAATGAAACAACAAATCAGTCCCAGAAGAGACATAACCAATCTGACCAAAAGTACTGTTAAGGCTACTTATCCCTGTGCCGGAGTTCCACGTAATGAGAAAGCATTTTCTCCAAGTAATTGTCCATTGCTTGTAACAGTAAAAAGGAGCTTCAGACGTCAAAACAAGGAAGGTCGAATATGTCCATCAGGTGAAGCAAAAGGATTATGCAGAGGTTGGTATGAGAAAGGCGAGGATTAATGCTGGCAATGGCTATCACAGCCTAGAGTTGATGTAGACTATGGGACCACAAGAGTTTGGACATTATTAAACGAGTTTGGGAGTGAAAGTGCAGAAAAAGAAAATGAAAGAGATATTGACAAGAAAAATATTGGGAAGAAGAAAGGAAGCTTTTCCACGAGCAGGCACTTTCTTTTGTCACAAAAATGCATCTCATCCAGGGAGAATGTATCCTGCTGTTAAATATCTTGAAAAAAAATTTAGAGTGGAACTTTTATCGAGAAACAAGTAAGGAGATCTTGCTTCGTGTTTTCTACTTCGGAGCACAATTACGACAAAGTTTTGCAATTCAATGTGCAGGGGATCGATGCTCTAGGGAGTGGAAAGGTTCTGTTGTGGACTCAGTTGTTGGAGCATTCCTAACACAAATTGTGTCAGACAAGAATTCCAGGTATGGCTTCCTTATGATTTCTTTAAGTAACGAGGAGTTTGAGAAAGAATGTTTTTTGGCAAATTGATAAAGTAAAGCTCGGAAGAACATCTATTTTGCAGCTCGTCCTTCATAGCACTTGCCGCAAAATTTCCAGGTAGAAAGACGCAACAGGATTGTCATCACATTTGCCCAGAGAGCAGGAAGAAAAAGGCGTGAACAGGTGCGTATTCAAGAGGAATGAAGATGTGTGAAGATATTGACAAGAAATGTACTGGGAAAGCATAAGAAACTTATACTCTAGAGGGAGACACAAAGAAAAATATGTTAGGCCTTAGGAATCTTTGGATTGGGAGGCGGTGTGGCAAGCCGATATTGCTTTTTTAGCTAAAATTCTAATGGGCAGAGGAATGCAGAAAAAAAAACTTACAAAATAATGTTAAAGATAGCTGATGACGATTCCTTAACATTGATAAGGGTTTGTTAATAGACTGTGTAGAGATCATGGGAGTATCAACCTTGAATGGCTAAAGAACGTCCCTCCTGAACTAGCAAAGTAAAATTGAGTGGACTTTATTTTACACTTTTATGCATGTTGGCACAAGTGAGAAAGAGGATGTGAACTTCGATATTAACTTTCTAATGAATTTAGAAGTCACTGATTCTGAAATTTGTCATTAGACAATTTCTGCTGACAATAGAAGGGCTGGGACTGAAAAGCGTGGAATGCATACGTCTTTTGAGCCTCAAGCAACCTGCCTTTCCAGTTGATGCAGCGGCTTATTTCTGTGTTATGCATCTAAGCCTTCTCTGAGCATTCTCATATTATCATCTCAAAAAGGTTGACACAAATGTGGGCTGCATAGTGGTCTGCCTTGGATGGGTCCCCCTCCAACCAATGCCAGAGATGTTCCAACTACATCTCTTGCAAAAGTATGACAACCGTACTCAAACATTTCTCTAGTGCTCTTCTTTTATTGAGTTTCTGATCTTTTTCCCTTATCAGATACCGTGCAGTAAATGAAATCCAGAAGTACCTCTGGCCACGGCTCTGCCATCTTGACCATCCGACATTGTAAGTACATTACTATGCTTTCTTTTTTTGGCTAGATTAGGCAATGCTCTGTGGGTTAAACAAGCTTCAACTACAATGAACCTAAAACAAGTAGAGACATTGCTAACATGTCAATCCTGCATTGCAGATATGAGCTGCATTATCAAATGATCACCTTGGGAAAGGTGAGTTGGTCCTGTCATGGAGAATGGGATTAAGATTTCTGTTTCATTCCCTGATGATATATGTCCACAATTAAAAGGTGGATACTGATGCTGAAAAAGTTGTACAGGTTTTCTGTGCAAAAACACAACTGAACTGCGATGTTTGTCCACTTAGAGATGAATGTAAACACTATGCAAGCACAAATGAGGGGTAAGCTAACTTTTGCTTTGATACTCTTCACGGCCAGTGAGATGTCTCGATTCTGATTGGACATACTTTAGCTGCTTCTTGAGTTATAACCTTAAGGATTCCGTTTGATCTAGAGATGTGCAATCCAATCACTGCCTGGCCTTTCACTCTGCTTGCTTCTGCAGAAAATCTCAGTTATCTCTCTAGGTGGAACCATCCCAGGCATTTTAATACCTTCCCTTAGATTGTTCTCAAAATTTTCTTTATTTTTTTGACACCATTGCAATGTTAGTTCCTTCGTATTGGTCTTAAATTCTCAGCTTTTGCTGTAATCTGATCCAACACAAAAGAATCGGAATTACAACATTACTTAGTAGGATCAAACAAAAAAGAATCAACTTCACTTGATAATGAGGTACATTTGCCCATAGTTCAATTATTCTTCCACAAAGGTCTAGTCATCCTATGGCAGGAGCTGGTAAGTACCGAAGATGCACCTTCCTTTCTGCCCAGCACCAGCTTTCCTCAATCGTGTAAAATCTTTTGAAACTGTCACATGGGAATTGTGAAGGTTCCAGTAGAACTGAAATCAGCATCGAGGACATTATGGTAGATCGAAAGCATTGTGTGAACGAGTTTTTGCTAAAAGAGACAAGTCCTCTCAGGCCCAAAGTGAAGCACAACGTTTCAAGGATGACATTCCCAGTGTAAGTAGTGTAATCCTTCATGTATGGACAAAAAAATTGTTGGTTAAATTGAGGAGCTGAGGCTCAAATTCTATGGTTCAGTCTTGTCTATAGTTCCATCAGCAGTCCTTATTTATTCTTCTATGTGTTTGGACATATTTTTTCTCTTTGAGTGCGCATAACAGACAAATTATTATGTGAGTATAGACAACTCAAAATTGAAAGTTGCACTAATAAATCAACAATACAAATATTAGTTTGTACAGAAACTCAGCTTTCACTGATTAACTTTCAAAAAATCCTTTGCATATGGACATTATTGTGCAATCTATATAGTATCACATAGTATCTTGAGCACTCAAGGATATCTTACATTCTTTTGACCCTTTGGAACCTTCATATAATCAACTCAAAGACTTTTCCAAGTTATAATACAGCTTTTCATGTTTTGCAGTTTTGAGCTACCGGATTCTCACCCCTTTCTGGAAGGAGTAAGCAAATTTTTTATCCGTTTATGAATTCATATCATAGTAGGTGAGCAAATATCCACAGCTTTTTCACATTACACTAAGCATAAAATGTAAATGTTGATAGCTATGCAGGCGAGAACTTGACGATGCATATCCATACCTGCTTGCTGTATGCAAACCAGGTTAACAACTAATGCAGCTTTCTTAATTACAGTGCTTCTCTAGTTGCAGCTTATTAAATTTGCTTCTTATCACCTCCAGAATAAGTAATACATGTTCAACAGTTGTTGAATGACTATTTTTGTTCCTTGAAACAATTTCTAAATAAAAGAACATGTTTAGTAACTACACAAAATTTTTATTCTCGAAATATATAAGAATATAAATGCGTTTAGTATGAATCATATATATTTTTTAATTTTTTTAATTTTATGATAATTTTGCCAGCCATTGGGTGGCAATGGGCAGCGGTGGCCGATGGGCGGCGATTGATGGCCAATGGGCAACGGTTGGCAACGAGAGGCCGCGAGTAGCAAGGAAGAAGAAGAAAAGAAAAAAAAAAGAATAAATAGACTTGTTTCTAGAAATTGTTTTTAGAAACAAGAAATTATTTTTTTCACTTTCTTGTTTTTATTCTAAATTTATTTCCTAACCACTTTTCTATTTCCGGAAATAGCAAAATTAGTTGATGTTACAAAATAAATTTTTATTCTTTAATTTTTTGTTTTAGAGAATAAAATAATAGAAATTGAGAGAAATAAACGTTACAAAATGGACCTTTATAAGTCTGATAAAATGTGATTGAGTTACCAATGAAATGATAATTTCACCTTCTGGCGATTGAATAGTTAATTACTACTTGCTTTTAGATTTACAAGTTGGTGCACACTTCCACTAGTAGACTACAAATGCTTGCATACCTTACTAGTGGTCTCGATTAGTGATTGTAATTTATGAATCACACCAACACAAAATGAGTACATTTTTGTGAAACTTGACATGTTATGATAATTTATAAGGATAAGTACATTAAAATTTCTAAAATTTGTCATGAAAATGCAAATAAATTTTAAAATATTCAAAAGATGCAATTAAATTCTTGAACTTATCATGAAGTATAGTTAAGTTTTAAAAACCTTTAAAAACTACAATCAAGTTTTAAAACTTATTAAATTTGTCCAATTAAGTCTTTCCGCTAATTGAATTTTATGAAGTTTTTAGGATTTGATTACATTTTTATGACAAGTTTTAGGATTCAATTATATTTTTTAAAAGTTTAAGAACTCAATTGTATTTTTTACAATTGCACTTTTGTGACAAGTTTTAGGATTGTATTGCATTTTTCTATAGTTTTATAACTCAATTATATTTTCGTGATAACGTTTAGGACTTCTAGTGCACTTATTCCTAATTTATATGATATCAATAGATTAGTTGTATGTAGTGAGTATATAACTTTTGCAATATTGTGGCTGAACTAGATGTGGTTGGCTTATTAACGTTTGCAATTGTTTGATCGGAAAACTTTAAGCCCTCATGCCCATTTGAGCGGATATTTATAATTGACGACCTCCACTGTTCATTAGAAAAGAAAAAATCAAATATAAATATACCAAATTGAAAGATTAACGATTAAATTGGCAAATCGTTAAGAAGCTTATGACTAAATTAGTATAATTGAATGATTTAGACTAAATTGACCTCTGTAAAATAGGTTTATGATCTTTTGAATAATTTTTTTTTAATCAAACTAAAGTTTCATTCAATTCTAAAGAAATGAATGAAAGAAACAACACAATATAACTACAAACCAAGAAAAATCCCAAACAATTGCGAAATAAAGTAAGCTCCAAATAACAAGAATTATTATAACAAGGTTGACGGTCACACGCTTAAAGAGTAGATCACAAACCAAAATTGAGGCCGATAACTAAATCCTTTTGCAGTAATGAGCACATATTGAAATTTGAAATTATTACTACGGTTTTATCTTTTGGCGTTGCGCACCTAAGTTTAGTGTCCCTAACACCATTGCTGTTCTAATCTCCTTCTAAATTGGACTTGTACACTAATAAAACCGAGGGAAGTGAAATTCCGAAATCATATAAGGAAAAAACCTCAAATCTACACTAGATTGAGATAGAGACCTCCCCGAAATAAGAGAGAGAAACTTGTAGATCTAGACTAGATCAAAAGGAAGAAGCTAATTAAAATGTAAGGAAAGTAAGAAAAAGAAGACAGAGAGCTAAATCACCCTATGACAAAGAAAACGGAAGGGGAGAGAGATCTAAGTCAAACCCTTCCCTTCCCTCCATGGAGAACGAAGAAGACGGCCGTGTGAAGATGAGAGGGAAAGAAGAGAACCCCATAAAGGGGAGAGAAAAGATTTATCTCTCTCTCTTTTTTCTCTTTTTTTCTTTTTTTGAGAATTTTCCCGACAAAATTTAGTCCACTCATTATTATATGATCAAGCTGGTGTATGCGCACCATATAGGACTTTGATGCAATAGAAGGCTTTGCCCTCCATATGTCAAGAGCTAAACCAAAAAAGGTAAATGAAATTCATAAGCAACATAACACCTAAAACTTTTATTTTCCTCTTTTAATTATCAAAAATCCAAACTGAAATTTACTGTTCGTCAATTTTTATTAAATTGAATTAATATTAGGAAAAAATAAAATAAATATTAAACTCTAAATTAGTACACCTATTATTTACCACGCGTCATCTAATTTGATAACAAAATTTAAGTGAAACTAAAGAATGATAAATTTATCATAGAAGTACCCACCTATTATATACCACGTGTCATCTAATTTGATAACAAAATTTAGCTGAAACTAAAGAATAATAAATTGATCATAGAAGTACCAATTTGAGATTTAGCTTGAATTGAATTTATCGTAAATATATCGATTTTTGGTGGTATTAGCCTAAAAAAAAGGGAGAAAAAAGGAGAGTACCAAATCCCAAAACTAGCCCTACGGCCATCCCAAATTCACCATCTAAAACCCACGCTCCCGGGAAAAAGGAAACCCTAGCTTCTCACACAGAACCCACCAGCCGCTCAGCAGAGAGAGAGAGGGAGAGAGATGGTGTCGGGGTCGGGGATATGCGCGAAGAGGGTGGTGGTGGACGCGAGGCACCACATGCTGGGGAGGCTGGCGTCGGTGCTCGCGAAGGAGCTCCTGAACGGCCAGAGGGTAGTGGTGGTCCGCTGCGAGGAGATCTGCATCTCCGGCGGCCTCGTCCGCCAGAAGATGAAGTACATGCGCTTCCTCCGCAAGCGTATGAACACCAAGCCCTCCCATGGCCCCATCCACTTCCGCGCCCCCGCCAAGATCCTCTGGCGCACCATTCGCGGGTAATTTCGGTCTTCTACCTTTATAAAAAATTTTTAAAAAAAAAATGTGGGTTGGAAGATGATGCTGCAATCGTTTAGTGGGATTGACGGTGTTGTGAATTGGTAAAAAGAAATTGGTGTGAAGATGATGAAATTGTTTAGTGGGTTGAAGTGTGGTTTGGAAAGAGAGATTCTCTCCATTTGTGTTTGTGCTCATTTAGGAGACGTTGGAAATTGACACTGGGAGGGTCGGTGGTGTGTAGTGCTGCATTTGTTCATGCGGGAACTATAATTTTTAGACAGATGAGAGTTCGTGTCAATATTTCTTTCCCCTTTTTTATGTTGAGTTTTAATGTCCTTGACAGCTTGATTCTCTGCATGTGTGTTTGAGCTGGAGGAAGTGTCATTAGACTCTGAAATTGCTTCTGTAACTTCTATGCACTGCATAGCGTAATTGCTCCAGATGAGAATTTTGCGCAGTAGATAAGTTTCTTGTCGTATCAGTCCCTCCTATAATTGAACCGCTGTTATGTTAGGATGATTCCCCACAAGTCAAAACGAGGAGCCGCTGCACTTGCGAGATTGAAGGCCTACGAGGGAGTTCCTCCTCCGTATGACAAGACGAAAAGGATGGTCATCCCTGACGCACTCAAGTGAGTTTTGTCTGGCTAGGCCAGGTTTACCATCTATTATGATTATCCTATTTGCACTATCCGCTTATTATTTCCTTGAACAAGAACTGAAAATTGAGGGCTCTTGTTCAGGGTTTTGAGGCTTCAAGCTGGACATAAGTACTGCTTGTTGGGTAGGCTTTCCTCGGAGGTGGGATGGAATCACTATGATACCATTAAGGTGAGAACTGGCTCCTTTTCTCTTTTGCATGCAGCCATCACCAGATCCTTTTCAATCCTAGGAAGGGGTTTTGGCATGTTTCCTGTGATTTGTATATCAGCACTGCTATCACAATCAATGACTGTTTTCTTATTGGAGATAAAAAAAAAATAATAGAATAAAGTTAGGATGCTGGTTCGAGTTTGTTTTGTAGTCGCCATTTGTCCTGTATACTTTAGGTTTGAATGTAAATATTTATAATTCTCCTTCCGTCTTCTAGACTTGTTTGTTAGCTTGATAGGAGAAGTTGCAGAAGAGGTTTAGTCCCAAACTTTTGCTGCTGGATTTGCAGCTATTGTGACTTTTATTCTGGCGTGTTTGTACCGAAAATCCTATAAATATAGCAGTATAGTCTCCATAAAGAACATGAAATAATTTATACAGGACCTATCAGGTTTGCAGAGGGCCTCTAGTTGTGGTCCATATATAGGTGTACAGGACACTGCATGATGGCTCAATTTTAGTTCCATGAGCTTTTGAAATTTGAACTAGCAGCTGTAAATTGGTGCTTCTATTGGTGTCGATCAGGTGATGATCTAGGACAAGACAAATCATCTGCTGCCTGTTAATATCTACACATATTGCTTCCCTGTTTAATTGTAAAGCTGCTTGTATTTGGTCATTGAGTGTTCTCTTTAGGCAAAAGAAAATTAAGTTTGCTACGGTTAATTTGATCCTTGCATTTCCAGTCTGAGAATCTCTATAGGCTAAATGTGCATAGCAGTCTGTATGGGATTACATCAGCACATGAACTTTGTACTGCTGCTGCATATGACTAAATGGATTATTTTACTTGTTTTGTTCTATATGCATTGGTACACTGGAGTGTTTCTTGATTTTGGAAACTTTAATACTGCAGAGATTTTGGTCCTGCAAATTTATGAGTGATGACGGAACCTATATGCGTTGACTTTTTTGTAGGAACTTGAGAGAAAGAGGAAGGAGAGGGCACAACTAGTATATGAGAGGAAGAAGCAGTTGAACAAACTGAGGGTGAAGGCTGAGAAGGCCGCAGAAGAGAAGCTTGGTCCCCATATGGAAATTATCGCCCCCATTACGTACTGATTAGTCTTGTAGACATCTGCACCGATTTCGGGAAAGAATTTGAGGTTGACGTCTCTTTTCTTATAGTTATTTATACATGCTTGGTTGGCCGGCAGACAGCAGTAAAATCATACTGGACAAGCGACAACGGCTGGAATTATCGCAATTTTTTGATGTGGTTGGAAAGTGGTTACTCAGAATCGTGGACATTTCGGATGATATCCTGAAACCGAGAGCTTAAAACAATCCATTGGTGCACGTCTGGGTCAAATGTTTGATCGAAGCTTAAAATAGCAGAGCGAAGTACATTGAATGAAAGCTTCCTGCTCGGAGCTATTCTAGTCGGGAACCATGCATTTAACTGACCCTAAGATTTAGAGGACTCGAGTGATTCCTTCGAATGTTGTTCCTCCGTCGTTTTTACAAAGACGAATTGTGTTTTTGAAGTCCTTTCTCTTCCCTTCTAATCCTAGACGATAAACATAGTGTAAACCCGACAAACAAATAAGAATTCAGATTAATCTACCTC
Source organism: Eucalyptus polyanthemos subsp. polyanthemos (assembly GCA_017140185.1). NCBI lineage: Eukaryota > Viridiplantae > Streptophyta > Magnoliopsida > Myrtales > Myrtaceae > Eucalyptus > Eucalyptus polyanthemos. The sequence goes on along the minus strand of CM029464.1, from coordinate 30,790,556 downwards.
CGGTACTCATGCCATGCTCGGTACTAACAAAACTGAATCGCTAGGGGATGCAATGAGAAAGGTCTGGCCACCTTCCTTTTTCAATTTGAAGATCTAGTTTTTCTGACGGGTACTGTTGGCTATCAAAAAATGCGAATGATAGTTCCACACCGAATTTCAATGGTCCCCGTGTGGCATGGAAAGCATTTTTCAGAGGCTGGCTTGTTGTAGTAGACGAGAATGGCGAAGAATGGTCTGGATCTTATAAATTTTGATGCTGTAAAGAAATATTTCCCTTGAAATGAAACATCAATGGAAATTTTGACCATTCCCGATTCAGAAGTGGTTGTTGAAATGGTGTCATTCTTTTTTGGGTTTTAGCGAAAAAGAAGAAGAAAATGAAGCATATCCCCTGCATAATCTGGGGAAAAAATTGAGCTAATTTAGTTTTAAACATTTTATATTTGTGTCAAATAAATCCGTTTGATTAATTTAGGTCTGAAATCGTTGATGCAAATACCAGTTGTTCTATATGACACGATTAGCGTTGATATAGATATTTTAAATAAATATAGTAATATTTTTTTTTGAAATTCTTTTTTATTAGTTTTTCTTTTCTTTTTCCTTGTTTTCGTTTGTTTTTCCGCAATGGTTGGCGAGGGTTGTTGGTCCTCTTGTTGGTTGCTCAATGAGGGCCGCGAAATCCTTGTTAGCTGCCGGTGAAGGTTGCAGCCCTCGCTTGTCCTTGTCTAGATGTGGATGAGGTAGACGCGAGTGTAGGCGAGGTCGCCTCCCTTAGATCTAGGCAAGACGAGTCTTCGATCTCTTGTAAGGTGAAGGACAGAGCAGCAGTAGCTCCAGTAGAGGAAGGGACTTGTTGGAGGATCTTAGAGAGAGAGGTGAAGGCTAAGGATTGCTCTTTAGTGATGAAGGGACCAAATCGAGAGATAAGTTTAGAGATCCGTCGATATTGATGCTTGAGTCCATGACCCTTGCTAAGGGCACGAGCAAGGTTAGCCTTGTTGATTGTTGGCAAAGGCAGCCTCAACCTTGCTAGCCACAGGAGAGGGCCATGGCGACCTTCGCCCATGGCGACCTAGAACTGGGAGCCAGATCAATACCCATTGGTTTTGATAAATTGGAATTGAGAACCGGATTGGCTCCCTTGAGAACCACCGGTTCCGATCCGGTTTGGTTTAGTTTCAGGTGATCCGAGGGATTTTCGATTTTTTTGTACACCCTTATTACCGGAGAAGGATGCGACACTTCAAGAAATGATGAATTTATTGAGATCCTGGGGCAAGAAATAATGATTATCGGATGTAGTCCTGAGAATAATGACGATTTTGGGAACGATGGGTGGCAGGTCATTTCTTCTATACCAAACACTTGCGTTATTCATTGCTAAGCCAAATCGCGCCCGGCATAAGGCATGATTGCCTCTCTTGAGATTGCGGTCATGGTCATTCAGGGGCTTCCAAAACTACATAGAACTCCCGTAAAATGAGGAAAGACGGTTCATTATCTCCCAAAAACCGTTGCCCCTTCAGCAAACCCAATCGAGCCTGCGAACTTCATTTCAATAGAACCAATCAATGACCACCCCCCATAATGGGGCAAAGGGTATCCAGGAAGCAAACAGAACGAGAATCTTTCAGTAAAAGCAAAGGCAAGTGTTAGATGGCATCATAAAACAGAAAAGAAGAAGAGGGAGAGAGTCAGACGAAGGAGAGGAAGATTAGAATTGGCAAAAGCAATGACAGTGCATGTGCACTAGTGTACTTCCAAAAAGGGCACCTTATTTTGAAAAGTCAGAAAAATCACTCATTCGAGAAAGAGGCTTGATTGATTACAAGCAAAGTACGGTCACTTGACTTGTTTAACCACGTCTAGAGTGCATGTGTTTTGAGCTGCGATCTTCTACATAAGCTATGAAGCTAGCGTATGTTATATCCCTCGGAAAGAGTAGGGTTTCTATCTACTTAAGGAGATCCACTGAAACCAAAAAGGAAACAGAACGAGGAAACGAGAGATAATGCAGACGACAGGAACGGCCTCGATGATGACTTATGGCTTGAACATTGTGCATGTGTTTTGATGCTCTTGATCCTTAAGAAGGAACCCCTTTTGTTTCAAAAAAAAAAAAAAAAATGCTGAGCCTACGCAACATCCCTTAAAGAAGTCCATTTGAATCAGGCACTGTCAATCATTCAAGAGAAGACGATAATGTTAGTAATTAAACCAAATTCATAAATGTTGTCGATTTAGTTGCCTAATTATCGATGCACAAGTTTAATGTCATGTCTATACAAATTCCTAGATTGGTGCACAAGTTAAGAAGAGTAATTATTGTAGTGTTGTTTTCAAGAGTCTATTCATATTTCTATGTTTTGACTATTCGTATTCCTAGGTCTAATCAATGTTTTGTAAGTTCCTAAAAATTTATATCTTGGGATGTTAGATACATTTAAGAGTCATTTAAAAGGAAGATTAAGAGTCATGTAACAAGTCTATAGATTGGAATCATTTTCAATAAGGTGAAATGAAGGGGACCAAAAGGCCTATTCATCTCCAACTTAGGTTGTGTGAAAGGTGAGTATTTCACATTCAAATTGTCCTATAGATAGGTGATCTGGGGTTGAAAAATTGATCACCAACTTTAAAGCAGGTGCAAGATTCTTTGAGCTTGTTTTGATGTTTCGAGGAAATTCCCATTCCAAAGAGCCAAGCCATTACAACCTATGAAAAGACCGCTCTAATCTAGGACAATTGAACATTCTCTTTTGGAAATGCTGAATTGGCACTTAACAACCGAAATGAGATTGAATTTGTTGTTATATGGTTCTTAAAGTTTTTTCATGCAAACTAGAATGTAGAAAATGAAACAATGCTTCTTTTGTCGATCAAAGTATGGGATAGAAAAGATTGTGAAGAAATTTACTGTGGTTCGGAGTTTTGAATCGACTTACTCCACTCTCCAGGCTCTAACAGCCTATGACAAAGCTGGAATACACTAGTGCAATCCTTAAAGTCTTTGACAACGAATGAAGTTGCCTCTCCATGAGGGATCATAACTCACCGTACAAGCACTCACAATTCACTCTACACTAAAAGTACTCTTTACTATGATTTGAATCAACACTCTCTTAGAGAATTTTAGTCAAAATCATGAGGTTTTTCTCAAAGAATAAGCATGAGAAGTAAGAACAAGCTTTGAGAGCATTTTCATACCTAAGCAACCCTTTTAACTCTTGCTTTGAAGCATATCCAAACTTCCTTAGCATGTTGGGGATTTCAAAGGTGAAAGTAGTCATTGCAAAGGTTGTTTTTAGGGCAAAGCAGTTTTGGATTTCGTCTAGGTTTTGTTAGATTTTAGGTAAAACCTAAAACCTATCCGTTGGAGTAGGTTCTATAATTTTTGAAATTTGGAACCTACTTATATACCCAATAACTTGAAACCTATTTGTCACAAGTTTCAGGGTTGGTTCCAAGGTCCACTTGTACTTAATTGACCGATTGTAGTAAATCATGATCTCTAATAACTACTATTTGGTACAATCCTCTAGTCACATCTCTAATTTCAACACATGAAATTTATGAAATATTAACAAAGTAAAAAGCTCAATTATGAATATCGCCAACAATGGAAACTAATGCCAATGGTTTTAGATTACACATTTATTATTGGACATTATGGAATGTCGTATGATCGATTGAAGACATAGAACAAGAAAAATACAAAGACTTGTTCTAGGTTTTAAGTTTCTGGATCCACCTGGAACTTGTAGCCCACTCATTGGAACTAGTTATTCAATTTTTGAAACCTAAAAACTATCTTGCATATCTTAGAATGTGAGAACCCAACTAGTGGACCAATTTACTTCTCAGGTTCCCGATTTTACTCTAACATCATGCTTACCCCTAGTTGTTTTTAGCTTGGAATATTTACTTGGAGCTAATTAGTGATTCTTGCTTGAAATAGACTAAATTGCCTTTGCAAACTTGTTTGAATTCTTCATAAAGTTTCTTCATGGATTCCAAGGCTTGAAGTTTTCTCCAAAACACCAATTGAGTTTGAATCAGATCGATATTGCGTTGGGTCTTCGTTTTCAAGTATGTTGACTATTATTGACTTTGTTTGTAGCATGAGCTTTTGTTTACTTCTTGTTGTTGGGAAAAAGCTGCTCCAAACCATGTCTATTATGACATATTTATCTTAAATCTCAAACTTATATTCCCATGACACATTTACCTTCCGTTAAATTATGTGTTGCTAAATACATTTGTTTTTGCACTACATAGTTATATCACAACCGCTGCTATACCAAGTTAGTCTCTTGTTTTCCAAATGACGGCTATCACTATAATAAATTATTCCATCATTTGTAGAAAGAAGCTTCCTCGTGATCATTGATTCATCATGATGAGATTATTCAAGAAGAAGTTTTCACTGCAATGTTATAGCCATTTGCAGTATGTCAAATAAAGGACCGTCCCTTAATTTTCAAGTCACCGACCCATTACTCCATACTTCACTTCTACTTCAACAAGCAATCAATTCTCTCATCATAATCAACATGAGCCTATCATTATTAATCCATCCCTGAGGCCTACCAAGTTAGGCACTTGCACGTTCCACCTCTACTTGACCCCCCCTTTTCAGACAATTCATCTCTCTCTGTGTGTGGAAAGTACATTTAGTACTGGACGGTTCACTTTCAATGATTTAGGGTTGTCCATGAAGTTACCATGCTTATGCTTTCAAATAAATCACATTAGAGCTTTTGCTTTCCTTACTAAATAATTAGCCTTCAATTTCATTTAACGTGCTCATAAATGCCAACTCCTTCTGGTCAGTGATTTTCCCACACAAAAAGACCCTGTGTGAAACCAACATGTACTTTGTCCACATGTATAGTTGACATTATTCACCAGATTGTGATTATTATATGAGGGTTTATACCATCACAGACACACTAGGATTTCGGCAGATTAGATAGTTGGATAACTCAAGGGTCAAGCTTTGATCAGCCAAACTCCCACTAAAAATCCTCACCTTTATATATGATCCCAAAAGCTTCATTCAGCATATACAGTTGACCTCCCTTGTCAGTGATTCTTTCTCCTGTCTCATCTCCTCCAATTGCATTTCCATGGCTTCTTCTAGATTGATCAAATTGCTTCTTCTCTACAACCTTTGCTCATGGATTCTTCTTCTTTACCTTCCAAAATCCACCGACGGACTCACGGACGATAGTGATTGGCTTCGGCGGATTGGCGCAAATGCAGCGCCTTACCGGACGATCTTCGTCGACTCATCCAGACGGCTCAGCAACTTCACCACCATACAGTCTGCCATCAACTCCGTTCCTTCGAATAACATTAACTGGGTTTGCATCTACATCAAGAAAGGGATTTACAGGTACTCTTTTACCGATTTTTTTTCCCTCTCTAGTTTTTTTCACTTCGAAATTGGAATATTCAAGGGGCTTGTCAATGCTCAAGCAGTACTGAATAATTTTATATCTTAATTAAACAGGCGTTGAAAATTGGAGAAACAATAGTCTCTGTATTGTATCATGGACATGACTTTTCTTTTAACCATATCTGTCGTATTTAATACACTCATTAATTTTCTCGTATGTTATTAATCAAACTTTGAGAGTTTATCTTTGATAAAAATTTGTCACATCTAATGTATGTGTATTCATCCTAATGAAAAGAAAAATGGAAACATTACTGAGGTCTGTCAAACTCGTGCATGGGTTGAGTAGAGTGACTAATGTGAAAATGCAGGGAGAAGGTGAGAATACCGAAGGACAAACCGTACATCATACTCAAAGGACAAGCGAAGAGGACTACCCAGGTCGTGTGGGACGACCACGGCACCATCGGGCACAGCCCGACATTCACTTCCTTGGCTGATAACATCGTTGCCAAGAGCATCAGTTTCAGGGTAAGACGTAATCCCACGAACTAGTCAAGTTCAACAATGTTAAGATGTGTTGAACATGCGAATTTATATATATGGGAAACAGAAGAATCTATGTAAATGTGCATACTAATGCTTTCCTTTCTTGCATTTTTTTTTTTTTTTTTTTGCTGCTGTAGAATTTGTACAATAATCCGATGAATAAGAAAAACCCTAGGGTCCCAGCAGTTGCGGCTAGGATTTCTGGGGACAAGAATATGTTCTATAGATGTGGTTTCTATGGTCTGCAAGATACACTGTGGGACGATCAAGGACGGCATTATTTCAAGCGTTGCACCGTCCAAGGAGCCGTCGACTTCATCTTCGGTGGTGGGCAGTCCATTTACGAGGTAAATTTGACTTTTATCTTACAAACAACCTTATTTATATCAATGTGTGTACCTTAAGGGTGCATTTATTTTCCAAAAAAAGAAAATAATTAGTTATACTTCTTAGAAAAATTAGTTAATGAAATATGTTTTTTTCATTATTGATAATAATTTATGCCTAACTATTTTCGTGTATGATGTAAATATTTTGCATTCATCCATTTTTTGTAAACAATACAAATAATTATTTTTTACAAAAGTATTTTTTGCTTTCGAGTTTTCATGAAATAAACTCACTTTCAGTAAAATTCAGCCAAGATTTGGAGTGTAAAGCAATCAAAGTTTTGGATGATAAGATCTTCAGGGCCTAATGTCGACCAAGAGAGCTAGGTGTCCATGCTATGAAAACACTTATATGTAGATGCAAACATGTATTCATTTTTTATATTGCAATCATCATCATCATCATCATCATCATCAACGTTATGGTTAAGAAATTGGTCTCTCTGCGTTTTTCTTATCCTTTGGTTTTCGCTTGCCACTAATTCAACATCAAACCTTATGATACTTTAGTCAAGGTGTGATTGTTTCATGAAAAATGAATGATTTGAAAAATATTTTTCTAAAAATAATCGTTTATGTCATTTAATATAATTAGTCAATGAAAAATATTTTCCTATTCAATAATAATTTTTGTGTACACATTTTTGAGGACTATGAAAATATTCTTCATCATTCATTTTTGTAAGCTATATAAATGATGATTTTAAGGATAGAAATTTTTTTCCGAATTAATTATTTTCCATGAAACAAATAGAATTTAGATTTGAACACACTTTACAAGGATCACTTAACTTGAACAAGTAAAATTACCAAAAAAGGACCTAAATATATCGCATTTGTACAAATTCATCCTAAATCTTTTAATTGTGCTAATGTATGCCTAAAGATTTTCATGTTATGCCAATTGAATCCATGCGATCAATTTTAACCAAAAATGCTAAAGTGAATGCCATATGTCCCATGTGACATGGCTTGAGCTAACATAGACACTTTTAAATAATTTTTTGCACTATTTTATTTTACTTTACTTCTTTCCTACTCTTTCCTTTTTTTCTCTTTCTTTTGGGCTGAAAGGTCAATCATCGGCCACATGCTAGGATCAATGACCCTCATAGGCACTAGATGAGGGGCTGCATGCTCTTGCTTTGGTGACAAGGGCACAACGACCCTCACCCAATGCCCTCATTGACCATAGTGAGGGCCTACAAGCCCTCATCCAATAGTTGGGGAAGGCTACGCTCTTTCGTTGCTGGTGAGGGTTGGTTGGTAATCCTGGTTGGCCCTTTGCCCCCAAAATAAAAACATTAAAGAGAAGAAAAAGAAAAAGAAAAAAACTCAAAAGAATTACAAAAATTTCAAAAAACTATTCAAATTTCATTAAAAAATATCAATCTTAGCATCAATCATCCCACATAGGATGGCCAATATTAATGTTAGTAATTTCCAATCAAAATTAGTTAAATAAACTTAATTAGCAACAAGTAAAATATTTAAGACTAAATTAGCACCTTTAAAATGTTTAACACTAGATTGACACAAATGTAATAGGTTTCAGAATTTTTTTTTTTTTTTGGTAATTGTCCCAATGGGAGCAAGAGCACCTAAGCGATCGTTATCATGACCCTTTTCAATAGCAGAAGTATTTATGGGTTCCCCCAAGAGATACGTTGGTCTAGCAGAAATAACTTTAAAAATGTTGACATGTGAAGGAAGCTCGGACCTCATATATTTTCGAAATCGAGCTTGACTTCATTGACTCCTTGCACAATGAGTTTCCACACGTCCGCATAATCTTGAATGAAGTTATGTTTAGGGTGATTTTATTTTTAATCTTTCTAACATTTTCAACTTTGCTGCTTTCATAATTTGACTTTTGTTTTAGTCGAGAACGCCTTAGACCTTTCAATATACGTATGTATTGACATGTGGAATTAAGCACAACTTTTTATTTCACAATCTTTCTAAACTCAAAATGTTTTTATTGCCCTTTTTCCATTTCTTTTGTTTTGTTTTGTAGAACTGTGCAATATCAGTACTTGGAAGAGCCCTAGGGCCAGGAGTTTCAGGGTTCATCACAGCGCAAGGAAGAAGCAACCGACACGATACAAACGGGTTCGTATTCAAGGAGTGCAATGTGTTCGGCTCCGGGTCGGCCTTGTTAGGAAGGCCGTGGAGAGCCTATGCGAGAGTTGTCTTCTATCGCTCCAATTTCACCGATGTCGTGCATCCTCGAGGCTGGGAAGCCGGGAATTTCGCCGGACAAGAGTGTGTCCCTCTATCCACTATGCCCTTTCAGCTAATTCGTCTTGAAAAATCTTCCAAAGTGAAAATTTGAGCATGATCCTTAAGTGCTTTGTTCTTTCTCAGTATATATCAATATGGACACATAGGTTTGCATACTAATTTTTCATAACTCTTATGAACTCGAATAATATTTCAGATTCTCTTGAAAAAGTATATCTTTTCATGACCCAATACAAATGTGCCAAGACTGATAATGGTCTGACAAAATTGGCGAATTTTTAATTGGATCTGTGGACATAGTGGAAGCCCAAGTGAGTCCATCTTTTGGGTTTCTATTTTTCTCTATATTACTTGTGCTATTTTTTTCCTAGAGTTCAGTAAGACCTTTGCTGTTGACATCAGTTCAGAAGTTTGCTTGTCCGCAACTAACTAGCTAGTTTTGCATCCTCTAATGGAATTATTGAAGGTCGCTTTTTTTTTCTTTCCTCTCTTTGATTAAATTGGATCAGGTCCCGATTGACATTTTCAGAATATGGATGCTACGGACCTGGGTCAGATACTTCTCGGCGGGTGGGCTGGGAGAAGAAGTTGAATCCGGCGGTGGTCGACCAATTGATCAGCACAAGTTTCATTGACTCCGAAGGTTGGCTAGGCGGTCAACCCTTCTAATACCATTGCTTATTTCTTATTTCTATTAATTATTTCCTTCCTTAGGGCCCCATGACATCGTTACATAGATTCAGATTACCTTATGCTCAATTATTTTTCCCTCCTGTCGCGGAAATGAGTGAATTACTCGATTTGAATTACTGGCACGAAACTGGACATAAGTGGTTCAGAAGTTGGTGTGGCTGTATCCATCTTTTGGCGCATGTAATTCTATTTTTATAAGATTGTACCTGTGCCGAAGTTTCTTCGTGTCTGTTTCTCTTTTGCTGAGTCAAAGAATTCGTTCTGCAACTATGAAAACGGTATACCAAAGAGGGAATGTCATGGAACCGAGCCTTATTGACTTGAAAAACCAATGTCATACAATATCGACCCGAACCAGTGAAGATTGACAGTAGCTTGAAGAATTGAAAAATAAAGTAGCAGGTATGATCTATTGAGAATTGAGGACAGTTGTATCTTCGAGGATCAATATAAATAGCACAGCATTGACCCCCAACCATCATCAACATCCTATTACCAATGAAACAGATAATAAGTTAAGAAATAGCAGCTGACATTTAATGGACCGCGCAGCGTTGTTCAGCATGTGAGGTGTGACGCAAAACATGTATCGGCTAATGCTCTGGAACTCCAGATTGAGAGAACTTTGATCTGCTTTGAAGGATGCTGTATTTCCTTGAGAAAACCCAGATCAATCTTCTCCTCCATCAAGGCAGCAGTGCTCTCTGAAACTTGAGCATGCGAGATTCCTCACTTAATGTTGTGAGTAGGAACGCTAAGATAAAATTTTGTGTTCTTAAAGTCATCTAAAAGAGGGTTGTATCCATCCTTGGTTCGTGTCCTTGAAGGTAAGCCAAATTCCTCCATGAATGAAGAAGTATCGAGCTGCAACAGAGAAGGTCACATAGGCAAATCATGATTGTGACAGCAATAATGCAAATTCATTTCAGCAACTAAGGCCAAAAGACAGAATCAAAGAAATCCAACAGAGTATAGCATGCCTTTGGTCACCAAGACTACTTGAATAGATAGGATAGGATAGGATAGAATAGGATAGCATTGCTTATATATCCTGTACTTATCAAATTTTAAAACAGTGCATGTTGGACAAGACAAGATCAAATATAACATGCTATAATAAATAATGGTAATTTGACAAAGAAAAAAAGCTGCGGCTAAAAAGAGAGCTATGGCCTTATGAGCTCTGTGACCCCCTCCAGGCCATGTGACCACTTTGAGGTGGTAGCCATCGTCCTTGAAGATGGCAACCACCTCGCAGTCAAAAGTGACTTTGTCTAAGGTCACTGTAGCACCGATAAATATGGAGCGGTTCAGTCCCCACCCTTCACTGCTTGGATAATGCAGTGTCCCTATGTGCAAGTTCTTTCACTCACTAAAGGTACCTAGAGCATGTTGCTGGATTTAGCATATGAACACAGTAAACTATTCAAATGAGTGAAATTATTGTGCAATTGATATCCTACACAATGAAGTTCTACTTTTACTCACATAAAACAATTTCTTCCAGTAGAAGCAGCATTGCTAAACAAGATAAAGTAGCATGAAAAAGCAGTCTCACTGTAATTGTTCTCCTCTTTTTTCCTCGTTTAGAGGAGGATGCATCTTCATGAAGTTTCAGTGACCTTGAACAAAAATGGTCAATCCGTTCCAAAAGCCAAAAGTCAGTAGGGAAGAATATATCAGCATCACCCTGCATGAGAAATGCAGCACTGCATTAACAGTAGAATGATAGAATCATTAGCACCCCAATCTTTAGTACAATTAAAGTCTTGGACACCAATAAGACTCGTGATACAAGAATTTTCAGTCCTTTGGTCTACCAGCTGAGCTATCCTGACCATTCCTTATCCTCATTTTACTAGACAATTTGGTTCTATGTCAAAACTAATTTATAATATACTAGTTAAAAATACATTTTTTAGTTGATACTTATAAATTACTGTTCTAACAATTAGAATTTCTATATTCTAGAATGAATAGATTCTAGTCCGATTGATTGAGGAAACCTCTCACAAGAAAAATTGTCTTCAGAGTAAAATGACAAGGAGCTGTGGCCCAAGGAGCATGGATCAACTTCAGGATATTATCTGAACTGATGCTTGACTAATGTTAGCACTAGGACATTAAAATATACTTTATGCATAGCCAAAAGGTGCATGATACTAAATTTTAAAAATTATACCTTTAATTATGCCTAGATCTAAGATTACAGCATCATGTGAAAGTTTAATAACTATTCAGATATTGAAACGTTGTGATTGCTGATTCTGGCGCTCCAAATCATTACTGTACAGATGGAATAAGCATTTCAAAATATTGATTGCTTGGAGTTGTTGTTATCACAGCTATGGCCAAACAGATTAAGAGACATTCGAGTATAGCTCATGCACACACAACCAAATACTCAAGGTTGGCATACTAGGTAGATTTCTGAATAATGAAACTAAAAGAACACAAACATACATTTGGCAAAATTTCCAACACTAAATTGCACATTCCTGAATAACCTCCATTACTAAATTTACCCAATAGGCTTTGGCCCCCAAAAGAAGTCACTCATAAGGCTTCTTAAAGCAGGACTACGTTCATTAAGTTACAGCAATCAGTTAATATGATGTCAAGAAGCATTCCATGGTGACAGATTGCTGGGACCATTTAAAGTGATTCTATGAATTACAAACCTTTGCATCCAAATAGCTATTATAATCTGAGCTCCTCCCGTCCTTCTGCAGAACAAAAGCCAAAAATGGTCGAACTCTTTATTCCATGCTGTTAATAGAAAATTTAAACAACCACTCCAGAACTTAAGAAAACTATATGAAAATAGCAATACAAATTAGTGGCTGCTAATTACTACATCAGAGGACAGACCACATGGATCCAAAACACAGTCTGCAGTCGGATTGAGATCCGTATAACCATCTTCGCAACACTTCAGTTTAGAATTTCATTTCAATATCCTCAGTAAATTTTTCTATTGCAGTCCTGCATAAGTTTATAACATCTGTCAATTTTTTTTTGACCTACCATAGCATTTCTTCTTACAGCCCCATTATTAGCTCTTTTTTCCCAATGTACTGCATCTTTTGCAGAACTCAAAGAAACCAGTCCCATTATAAGACATACTGATGTGGAAGCCTACACGAACATCATTAGTCTAGTTCATGGACAAATTATATGAGGAGGCATAACGGTCAAAGCATGCAACACGAGAATCAACTAAGGCAGCATGTGAATATAATGTCTGCGAGAAATAAGAATTGTCACTTGCGACTCATCTCATAATAGATGCATGGCATGTAGATACAGTTCAATTCGAAGTTCGAAGCACTTAGACAGTCCACAGATAGCTTGAAATAGAATAGAAAAGCATGAGCAGCATCACACACATTACAGAGATTGGATGTACCTTTGTTGATACAAGAGGAGCTCTTTCACCAGGTATCCTTACATCAGGTAAGTAACTAAAGTCTGAAGCTATCAAAGACATCTTTGGTAGAGCATCATGTACCACCTCAAGTAGTTTCTGCATATTGGCAAAGGCGGTGTCATTGCCTACTGGGTTTGTCTCCAACCTAGCAGACTAGAAGTAGAATGAAGTAAACGGCAGAAAGTATGCAGTTATGGTTTCCTACCAAGCAGCCTGTTGGCAGCCAACATCTCCGGGGTCTGGGAAGGATTTTGGACCACAAAGTATCTGCCATTAATCTTACACCACTAGGAGAAGCTGGTTTTTTTGCTGAATTCACGACCTCAAGACAATTCTTGATCAGTGGATCCTCCAATGGCTTATACAATTCAGATAGGGTTTCCCTGCATTAATTTGTTTGCAGAACTTGAGTCTCATCTCCAATATGCACAAAGTGGGAATCTAGGAGCTAATTAAATCCAAGGATTTTGTAGCCCAAACAAAAAGGGGATAAAAAGGGAATATTATTAAAAAGCAATTACTACAAGGAAGTAAGTAGGTGGACCCAACTTGACCCAGAGAGAACTATGAAACCATATTATCTGTTCTTTCACTTATGGTAGATAATTCCAATCTCAGTACCAAATAGATTTCAGCCTAAACTGATAAAAGGAACAACCAACTATCTGACAGATAAACATGACATTATTTAAACTGTGGAACTTAGTTTGGCCTAATAAAATGTGAAACTGAGTCAAAAACAGAGTTTTGCAGAACTATTACTTTTTTTTTTTTCCAATAATAGAACTGCTCCAGCAGTTGGCCAATCTATTTAATGAACCTCATTACACCCACGTTGTAAAATTAAGTCTTCAAAATAGCAAAAACACATAGCTAGCATGCTACTTGCAATACTCCAACCTGTCATTTTGTTTATTGACCCACACTTCCATCCATGGAGAAATTTGATTTTCTGCATAGATAAGATCATGTGGAAGATTATCAAGGACCTGCAAAAGAAAAGGAACCAACTTTTGCTTAGGTGATTACTCAACAAAGACCAAGGATGTAACTACTGGAAATTAGCAAAAGATAGAGCAAATGCAAGTGAAATAATTCAATTGAAGAAGCTATATAGACTTTGCAAAGTGAAGAGGGGGCAAAAAGAAAAGAGGTAGTTGCTTGCAGCCAGATTGAAATAAAGAAGGGAACAAACAAATATTGGAAATTACCATTCTTAAGAAGAAGAATCTCATGACTTGAGCAAAAGAGGAGAGAGATACCTCCAAGAAGTCAAGCATACCTCAAGCATAATAACCCAACAAGGTTGTTCTTGACGGTCCCCTGTGACAAAGGCATATGAAATTGGAAAATCATCAAGAAATGATTGATGCATCTCATTTGAATATATAGAGACACATAGACTTGGGGACAGAAGCTTAGTTTAACATAATAGGAAGCACATAAGCTGACAAGCACTATAAGCCAGGATAGCCAACATTGGCACACTACTTATCATCCAAATCCAAAATTCAGGAGAAGAAACAAACAGATCTGAGAAGAATATAACACTCTGTTGCAAAATTTGATCTAGTCAGAAAACACACTTCGGATGCACCAGAAAGCACAATAGGAAAAGATTATGTGCCTTCACCAGAGACACAAACAAAAAAGTTCTCTAGCACATTGAGATAAAAAGCGAAGATCAATAAGTCGGAAACTGAATATAAGTTCCATAAGGATCTCATTTTAAAATTAGGAAGCCAAGAAAATGTCTTGTCCCTGATGATTTGAGATTGCACAGAAGTTTTATTATACATCAATCTGGCCGAATCCCTATCAAAGCACATATGATCTACAAATTTACTCTCAGTAAACTGACATAGAATGATATCTTTACACTATTCTAAATCCCTCACAGCAAACCTAGAAATACTGTCATTCTAATCTCTCTGATCATAATTATTTAAACACTATCCCCGGGATGAGCAACCAATTTCAGCAGCATCAACACAAAATATTATCTAAAGATAGTAATGTTATGCTCTAATCAATGTGATTTGGAAGATGGCATGAGAAGGCTTTATTTTCAATTTTGATTCCTTTTCCACTCAGATTCACGTAAAATGTTTCAAGTAGAACAATAGCTGACTCTCATTAAAGAAGTAAAGATTAATCAAAAGAAAAAAGCTTCCTACTTTACCCCATCCACTTCGGTCTGTGGCATCACGGCATTCCACCCTAAATTTTGAAGAGTGGCTGAGGACTTGTCCAACAGTTTCCCTCTGTATCTTTGCCAGGGAGGGACTAATTTCCACAGAGCTGCAAAAGATGTACAAAGTGCCATACTTATTTTATTAATTCCAGATGCAAAAGAATATTCGAAAGAAGGATGCTCAATTCTAGTCGTAAATGTCTCCATGCACATAAAGCAACTTAAAGCACAGACTGACCATACCCATAGGAACATGTTTCAAAGCTAGCCTACCTCACTAAACCAACTTCTTCAATTATTACTTGCAGAAAAAACAATTGTATTTGTGACTAGCACGATGGTTGAACAGCATTTGGAAGCCTAGTGGAACTATTGCATATAGTAAATGCTTGCTTGAAAACACGATGGACTTCAAGAGTGCGAAGAGCATTTTATCCTATCTTTATTTAATAGGATTCATGCCACCAAAGGTTTCTGTGATTCTTTGTCCTGATATAGTACCTTTCATCCATAGTCAACCATCCACTAGATTATAGGGGCTCGTGAAATTAAAGTTATCTTTCCAACTATTAATTGATACTAAAATCTCCACGCTTTTCATCTTTGGAAATGGTTGATGATGAGTTATGGTACAAGCAGAAGAAAACATTTCTGCATGCATGACCTTGAACTGTAGAGCAGGTGATGATTGCAAGAGGAAATTATATCCAGAGTCATCATTCTCACACACAGAGTTCATCTCAAACTTGTAGAGTGCAGACAATCATATGCAAGATATGAACACAAGAGTGTACGTATAGTATGTGTCTGGATGCAAAAGCATTTTCAAGATACACCCAAAATATACTCTTTCAGTGCAGCCCATTACACAAGATTTCAAGAATGAAAAGAATGGTTGTTGCACATACATATAAGTCATACTGTTGTAAACTCTTTCTGGTGCATTTAATTTCATGTAATCCATGATGCCCTTCGCACAAGTTCCTGATCCACCTCCAATTTCATATATCTGAAAGAATATCACAAAGTGCACATCACTTTCTTACATTAAAGAAGTAAGCAAGCAGATCTAAAGTCTGACAATTGAGGAGAGGTACTATGTCATCCTATACCAATAGACCAAAAGATATTCGATACTAATATGTTGAAAACCACAGCGACTTAACTTTGGTTCAAAATCAGGCAGGACATTGCAATGAAAATTTCAGAAGATTTCCAAAGCCACATCAACATAGAGGAGACAAAAGAAAAAAACAGAAACCATTTCATCCATGTCAGGCCATCAACAGAAGTTTCATCCACCCAGGTGTAATGTAACAGAAGTGCTAGTGGCGGAAAACCAGCATTGGATCACTGAGTTAGCAAGTGCACGTCCCTTCTGGGACAATAGCTATGTGAAAGCTCTTGCTAAAACTATCCTAGTTGTTTATAGTGCTGTCCAAGGAAAACACTGATCAGGTGAAGGATGCTCTTCAAGTTTGTGACAGATGCACACTTGCATGGAAGATGCACTTGGGGAGAGATAGAGAGAGTCTCCACTCTGCCAGCAGTAGCTAAACTGCACTAATTTCATCCTTTTAGTACTTGATAAGCATTCATAAGCAGCAGTAGGAGTAAGTAAACTGCTTCATTGGGTAATCCCAGAATAGGCAACTCAGAAGTATTTATTGCACATTCAGGTAATCATCAAGTTGCAAAACCTCAAAATGCAAGCAAAATTGCCTCAAATCTGGAAGGTTGAACAGTCAATCTGCAGTGCTAGTTCCAGTTCAGCAAGAAACAAAACTCTTTAAGCAAGTGAGGAAAGTAAGGAAAGCTATGACCAATTCAAACCCTTCTTTGTGCTTGTAAAATTATAGAAGAAAGCAGGACTCAAAACTACTTTGGTCATGACCATTGTTGTGTAAATTAGGACCTTAACTCTTAAGGCTGTATGTCTTGGTTCACAAACTCAATGACAATAATCATTAATGTCATTGCCATTCTCAGCAGAAAAGATAAGGATACAAAATACAACATTTCCAATGGAGAATGAAATGCCATGAAGCCTGTAAATTCGACACTTAAGTACAAAAATGGCCTTCGATGTATCGTAAACAGTTAAACTTCTAGCATCTAGCAACAAGAAGAAAGGCAGATATGTACAAATAAACTTACTTTCAGAGGAACTGAAAGGTTAGCAGTGCGCATTATGGCTTCAGCGATGCCATGGGCATACCACGGCTAAAAGAAGAGAAAACATAATTTAATCAGTTTGCAAAATCCACTGGCAAAGAAGATAACCCAAAAAAAAATCTAGAGAAGAGCTCCAGATCTGACGTGAATGAGCATGGCATACCATGACGTGAAGAAACTACAAAAAACATGTTTATCAGCATGACAACTAGTCCTAAATCATCAATAAACCAGATAGATCCCCCTAGAGGTTTTTAAAAACCTATAAAAAGAGAATCTTATATAAATTATGCACTTCACTTCAATAATGGATTCCATACAAACACAATGATGACCATTAGTAACAACCATATGATATTATGTGAAGTGTGAAGTCAGCATCAATTATTTGATAACAGTGATTTGATTGGCAATTCTCACATTGTAGTTCTCAAGCAAAATAGCACAACTCAAAGGGGTACCTTGGAACTCAAGAGGTATGAGTTCCCTATGTGAATGGAAACTAATCGATGACAGCTTTTCAACATCACTTGCAGTGCCTATTCTATGCACAACTATCCTACCTAATGCCCTTGCATCAATGCTCAATAGATATCCCTTGAAGCCTCTATCTATTGCTTTGACATACTTACGCCATTAAGATTGGTTTTGCCTTCATACCACTAGGATATCCATCTACTACTGCCTAGGGAGAGTAGAGTTTCTCAGCCCATCCAAATTACCACTTGAAAACTAAGCTTCTATGATGTCGGCCACTGAGATTAAAAGCAGTCAGACACTAGGACCAAATCAAAAATGTCCAAACTTACTTATACCTCACATGATTATGTAAATACCACGTTCACCCAAGCCCAGCCTACTATAACCATTAGATCATGTGGGCACCACGTGTGACCCATCAAATTCAATTGGTGAGATGCACTGAGCTCACATGAATCTAGTGCACGCTAGAAATTTTTCTTTGCATACTTGTGTGTGAATTATCACCCAGCCTCACCCTCCAAACACTAGGCACACAATCCTTACCCTAGAAAAATTCATAGAGCATCGTGAATACGTCAACACAAGTTTTACTTAATATACCTTGAAGAGCTCGACAGGAGTAAACCATGAAATATCACTTTGCCTGTAGATTTGATCCAAATGCTCCATGTAATCCTTCCTGCCTAGAATTACAATATGTCAGTATATGAACAGAAAGAGACAGTACCCATATTTATCATATTTTGTTTCCTTCTCGATATTACTATGTTGATCTTCTAACCATTGTGAGGAATAGCATAATGACTGAAGTTATTAAGGAAGTAAATCGAGTAGTTGAAAAAGACAGTTGAAAAGCCATGCATTTGTTTTTTTTTTTTTAACCGGCCAAAAGAAAGAGTAGTAAATCAAACTATCCCACCACCATCAAGAGACACTGCTTCATCTATCTAATTATCATAGGATGAACAAAACAGCATGACCAATACTCTGGTCAATGTAACTGATCTCCGAAGACCAGTTTGTGATTTAACTTCATATGCCCCTACGGAGAAATACATGCACATGATCAGAAGGATTGATAACAATACCATTGAAAGCCTGTGGTAAGACAGGCTTCAATCTACTGCCCAAATATAACATTCCAAAGCTTTTATACTTTCTCCATCATTCGAGCAAGTAAGTCTTGGATAATTAGGTTTGACTCGAAAGGCTGCCCTATATATTAAAGCTAAAATCCATCTTTACTCAAGCAGTGAAGTGCTCATACATCATCCTCAGTTCATTCTGCCACTTGCCTCCACAAAAAATAACTAGTAACTTAACCATGAGAAAGCTCTAATCAATAAATACCTAAGCTTTTGACAACACCATCACTTTCCAGCCAACCAACAATAACCATATTTTCTCGAACAGAACGATCTCCAGAGCAACCGAGAATCGAGGACCGCAAGCAAAAGAGTTACCTTCGAGCTGATTGAACTTGATGCTCCTCCCCAGCACGCCGACGGAGGCCGACCGCTGAGAGAAGTAGCCATGCTTCGGATCGTACAGCGCCGAGCGTATGAAATCTCGAACCTGCACGATTAGAATCCCACCAAACGAAAAAAAAAAAAAAACCACGTGAATCCGGCGGACGGCGACGAAGCTCGACGTAAAACGAAACGCAGAGCGATCGGGAATGCGGTCTCACGAGGACAGGCTCGTCGCCGACGACGCGAGTGGAGAAGGGGGCACGAAGCGGAGGAGCTGAGACCTCGCATGGAGCCACTGCGCAGAGAGACGAAGATCAGAGACGGAGAAGAGAGAGAGAGAGAGGGAGAGAGGGAGGACCTTGACGGCTGCGGAAGGAGAGAGGGAGGAGGCGTTTCGCGGCGGGAGTGCAGCGGAGCACCGTCGATCGGGGGCGCCATCGGAACATCCTCGGCGGCGACGGCGGGGTTTACGGCTCTGCTCGCAAAACCTCTGCCCACCCTCTGGCCCTGTTTTCTTCATTTGTCCTTTTCTTTTGCGTGTTTTTAAGAAAATAAGCACGTATCTCACTTATTACAAAATATTCAATTCGGGCATTTTTTTTTTTTTTTTTATTTTCCAGAGAAATCTTACTTATCCACCTTTTTGCTAATTTTAAGAGTACCATTGAAAATCTAAAATTATGAAAGAAAAAATGCGTAACTACTTCAATGTTTAGTGGCTTTGAAATGTTTTAAGGGAAAATTCCAAATAAGAACTCGAAGTTCGACCAAATTTCTCAATAAGCGACCAAATTAACTTTATGTCGGATAAAAACCTAAAGTGGACCCATTGTCTCAAATAAGGACCGAAGTGGTTGAATCAATTCCAAATGAGATTGGTCAGCCAAATATTCGCGGCTATCATCAAGCATGTAAAACCTAGGTTTTCTACGGTCTCCCCGTTCCTTGTACCCATCCTCTACAAAGTCAAAGGCCGAAGTTCTCCCCATTCCTTGTACCCATCATTCGTAAAGGCGAAGACCCAAATTCTCTGCCGGTTGAGGCACGAATTCAAAAATAAGAAGAAAACCATATGCTTCTTTCTTTGTTTGCGGAGACCCAAATTCTCCACCGGTCGAGCAAGGCGAGGAGCGATGAGAATCAAGTCGCGATGATGACCGGGTAGCGATTTGGTTGAGGAGCAGCAGGGGAGAAGAAAGAAGAAAACGTAAATATTTAAATGAATAACCTAAAAATTAATTAATTTAGAATTTTCCCTTTTTATTCAATCACAAATTTCTAACAAAATTGCCCCTATTTTGAATAAGCGAAAAATGTGCTGGCGAACTAAGGTCCTCAATAGAGATTAACTTGATCACTTCGGGTCCTTATTTAACACAAAATTCACTTCAAGTCCTTATTTGAAACAATGGGTCCACTTCGGATCCTTAAATGACACAAAGTTTACTTTGGGTACTTATTTAAGAAAATAGATTCACTTTGAGTCCTTATTTGGAATTTTCCCAAAATTTTATATTCG
Source organism: Eucalyptus polyanthemos subsp. polyanthemos (assembly GCA_017140185.1). Classification (NCBI taxonomy): domain Eukaryota; kingdom Viridiplantae; phylum Streptophyta; class Magnoliopsida; order Myrtales; family Myrtaceae; genus Eucalyptus; species Eucalyptus polyanthemos. The sequence continues at coordinate 30,770,004 of CM029464.1, read as the reverse complement.
ATTTGGTATGGATTTTTGGTTTAGGCAGTTCATTTTCATACCCCTATTTCTGTGAATCCACGATAAGCAATAACATGGATTTGGAAACGGTGAGTTGGTTCATAGTGGTATTTCAATATAATATAACCCACTCCACGAGGCCAATTCTTTGGTTCGTAAATGCGAAACGATCTCCCGCGCTTTACCGGCTCCCGACCAGCCTAGTAAATAAAGTTAATAGTGGCTAAAAAATAATCATAAATGAATGAGAGAAATCAAGATTGAGATCGGTAAGTTTCGGGAGAGTCCGTGCGATGCATAGATGCCATCTCATTAGAGGATTATTTGTGCCGCTTAGTGGTGTGGTAGCTCTCATGAGAATCATCTCGAGAAATTCGCCACACATGTGAAAACTAATGAGGTGAATATAATATTTAAGACGTGAATATCTCCACTTGGTATCTTCAAAGGTTCATATCAGATGAGATAGCGTAGACTCATGGAAGATTCTCATTACGCGATGTTTTTTCTGCATTCACTCAACGAACTCTTTAAAGACTTTGATAAAATTTTTGTGATTGTCAAAATAATCTAAGGGATTCCGACATTAGTTTTCAGAATGCCCAACACTAGATGCCCACGAAACATTATGCAAAACCCATGAATCAATTAAGTCGAAATGTTTTGTCTGCACAGGTGTAAAGAAACTCAGAAATTGAGTCAATGAAGCATAATTTTTCATTGATATGTTGTACAATATATATATAGAAATATCACCACCTATAATTATGGTGAAAGATAAAAATAAAAGATAACTATTTTACCTATAAGGAAAATAAATCACAAAAGATCTCCAAATGATCAGCTCGTCGATGTTCTATTTGATTTGTTATTTTCATACTGATTTGTAGAAAATTCTGCACTCAAATAATATGATCCGACGGATCGCAAGCCCTCATAGCCGATCGGCTGGCATCCCCAGCCCCTAGCCAAGGCCCGACGACCCCAGCCAATGCTCCCCCCATCATTGTTGGGCCTTCCTGGTGACAACGAGGAGGCGGCGAGGGCTCGCGAGTCCTCGCCGAATCTAAGTGAGGGCCACAACCCTCGCCCTAGATCTGGGTGAGGGCTCGCGGGCCCTCGCCGTCGGTCGGCCGGCGTCACCGGCCCCTGGCCAGGGCCCGTCAACCCTAGCCGATGTTCCCCCCACTGTCACCCGCCTTTCTCGGCGATAGCAAGAAAGTGGCGAGGGCCCGCGAGCACCCTCGCCCAGATCCAGCAAGGGTTGCGGCCCTCACCCAAATTTGACAAGGGCTCGTGGCCCTCGCCACCAATCAACCAGGGATTGACGACCCTAACTGAGCCTCCCCCCTCTGTTGCCAACCCTTCCCGGCGGCGACGGGGAGGCGACAGCGGCAAGGGCTCAACCCTTAACCGCCTTGTCAGAAAATTGTCACGTCAGCAATTTGGCCGGATTTTGGCCGGAGTGGCACTTAAGTGATTAATTTTACTCCAATTTTGGCACTTAAGTGTCCTTCATGCCAAGTTTTGGGACCCAGGTGTCCGTACCTCAATTTTTCGATTTTGATTTTCTAGTTCAATACTCCCCTTCAAATCGTTTAGTGGGGAGGACCAGAGACCAAGTTTGATTCGTAAACCGATGAACATATCTTGAGTTAATGGTTGTTTGGTGAAAAAATTAGTAATTTGTGAGGAAGACGGGACATAGCGTGTTACAATAGAACCAAGAGTAACCTTTTCCCTAACAAAATGATAATCGATCTCAATGTGCTTTGTCCAAATATGAAAAACTATATTAGTTGTGAGATGCAATGCCTATATGTTGTTCAAGAAAAGTAACAAAGGTTGATGTTGGTAGGTCCCAATGTCATGTAGTATGTATGAAATCCAAGTGAGTTCAGCAACTGTGGAAGCAAGAGCTTGGTATTCAACTTCAGTTGTGGAGTAGGCCACAGTAACTTATTTCTTGGCACACCATGAAATACAATTTGATCCAAGAAAAATACAATCAGTAGTAGAATGTTGGGTGATTTTGCACCTAGCCCAATTTGCATCGGTGAAAGCCAAACAAATGGAGAGAACTACAAGAGAAAATGCAAAGCCTAAGGTGTAAAGTGCCACGAACATATCGCAGAATATGCTTTCCCATCTAATAGTGAGCAACAATTGGGGCATGCATATATTGGCAAACTATGTTGATCCGGACGAGCAAGGGTAAGGTACTGAAGAGCACCTATAATGCTTGAAAATGGGATGGATTAGCATAAGGCTTACTACCATTTTTGAAGGGAGGTTGCTTGGTAGCTATTGGAGTAGCCATTGGCTTACATTGTGCCATTGATGCTCGACTCAAAAGATCTAATGCATATTTATGTTGGGAGAGAAAGAGTCCATTAGTGGAGCGATTGACTTCAATGCCCAAGAAATAATGAAGAGCACCAAAATCTTTCATGGAAAACACTTGACCAAGTGCTTGTACGGGATAGTTCAACAATTCTAGAGAATCACCATGAGGATTATATCATCCAAATAGAGCAATGGAATAATAGTATGACCATAATGACGATAAACAAATAGTGATGGATAGCAATGTTGTAGAATAATCCATACTCAAAAAGAAAATTGTTAAACTTGTCAAACCATGTCTTAGGAGCTTGTTTGAGATCATATATCACCCATTGGATTAATCAAACATGGTCAGGATAGGATGAATCAGAGATGCCCGATGGTTGTTTCATATAGACATGAACATTTAGATCTCCATGTAGAAAGGCATTCTTGACATCTAATTGGCGAATTTCCCAATTCTGAAAAGTAGCAACATATAGTACAATGTGAATTGTAGCTTGTTTAACTATCGGGCTAAAAGTTTCAAGGAAGTCAACACCTTCCTTTTGATGAGACCCTTTTGCAACAAGTTGGGTTTTTGATCGGGCAAGTGAACCGTCTACATATAGTTTTGTCTTGTATACCCATTTATATCCAACTACATTCATTAAGGGTTGAAGGGAAACAAGTTCCCATGTTTTATTGATTGCAAGAGCATCCAACTCCTCAAGCACAATGGTTGTCCAACCAGGGTGTTTTATTGTTGAATGGACACTATGGGGCTTGGGAGGGATAGATGATACTGCTATATTGGCATACCTAGGGTTTGGCTTCAAGATCTCGGCCTTTGGACATGTAACCATGAGATGCATCGAGGATGTAAAAGTTTCAGATGGAGATTGAACTAAAGATTCACTCTTTATTGATTGTTGCACATGATTAGAAAGCATAGCTGATGAAGCATTTGAATTTGGTTCTATCTCAGCAAATAGACATGTACATTCACTTGCACATTCAAGATCTATTGGTGAACCAACATTTTGATCAACTTTTGGATGAGGTTGGCTAGAAACTTTTGTTTGTGATGGACTTATAGTTGAATTCCATTGCAATAGCTCCCCTCTAGTCATAGCAAAAATCTGGGAAGAAGAAGCAAAATGAAATAATGCTTATAAAAAACGTGTCAAGATATATAAACATGACTAATAGATTGATGAACACAACGAGATCCTTTGTGCTTCTCACTGCATTCGAAAAATATGCAAGCCAAAGAGCACTTGTCAAATTTGTTCATTGCATTGTTGCATAAATATGGATAACAATGAGAGCCAAACACTCAGAGTAATGAGTAATTAGGGTCCTTGAATAAGACTGAGTATGGACTTCAACTACCCAAAGTAGTGGAAGGAAGCCAATTTATTAAATAATTCATTGTTGTAAAAGCTTCCACCCAATAGTTTAGTGGCATAGGTGCCTCAAACAGTGTAGTAAGCCCGAGTTCAACAATATGTCAATGTTTCTTCTTAGCAACACCATTTTGCTCTTGGTGTACCTGGACAAGAGAGTTGTAGTTGTATGCCGCATTCATGAAGATGCGTCAAAAATTATTGCTCGTGAATTCTTTGCCTCTATCGGATTGAAAAAACTTTAATTTTCCTATCAAGTTGATTTTCAACTAATTTCTAAAAGGCTAGGAAAATCTCATAGAAATCTAACTCTTCAATGGATACAACCAATAGTATCAAGAGAAATCATCAATAATATCAAAATATTTGCATAAAAGAATTGGGCTTGGTCCCCAAAGATCACAATGTATTTTCTCCAATGGATGGGAACATTGAGAATCAGATAAAGAAATGGCAATCTTGAACATTTACTAATCTGACAATTTGTACATAAAGTGCTAGTGGATTTATTTACTGAAATCAAATTATTAGATTGTAAAAGCTATAAAACATGACTATGAGGATGGCCTAATCGATGATGCCATGTAAGTTCATCCACAACCTTGTTTCTTTGAGAAAAGAATACCATGGAATGCAAGTCCTTATTAATATATAAACCTTGATGATTACTTCCTAGCAGTAATACCCGGTGTATCCTAGAGTCCTTGATAGAAAAGCTAGATGCATCAAACTCAAAATAGCAAGGATAATCTGTCACACCCCAAACCTCAAGCATGTGCACATCCCTCAATGGTCGATCGAATTGCGATGCTCCCAGGATGCGTTGCCGACCTATTCATTTTATTGCATAGGCGGAAGCGAAATAAACAATTTCCATACAACAAACAAAAATGTGATAGAAAAGCAAGACAATCAAATTTCACAAACACACTTATAAAAACAAACCAAGTCATATACAAAAAAAAGTCTAGACCCCAAAAAGAGTTATTAAACCAACCCTGCCTCAGACCTGATCTACTTGGGATCCGGGTCTACCACGACACCGTCAGGGATGTCAATGTCTAACGGGTTAGTTATCTCTGATGCGGGCTCCTTAGCCTAGGGTAACTAGATCGCCTTGATATCGGCTATGTTTTCGGCGTCGAACACGGGGTCGAGTATTTCCTCCAACTCAACACCTTCGATAGGTCTATCAAAACCGTCCAAAGGGCCCTCCCGAACCCCGTCAAGCCCACGATGAAACCACACCTTGAATCGATGAGGTGCCAACTAAGGTTGGCCCTAATCGACCAAAATCGTGGTCATAACGAGCTTGTAGGTCCAAGGATTCTCGAGGATTGGAAAGACGTTACACTGCTCTTTGGGCTCTCGTGGCCACCCAAAACAAACGGGTCTCGCCTCCATCTAAGGACATGAAATTTGTAAGCCATGACGAGGTGAGACAATGTTTCAACAAGTCTACACCCTAAACCCAGATTAGGAAGATAATACACCTAAAGACAGCCTATACACACATCATATAAGACTTACCTCACCTCAGCACCTTCCTCCATGTCAGTATAGTTCATATAACAAATGCATACAATCAATGTATTCGGTAATTGAAACACTTCACTTTCCACACACAAATCAATCACAGGGGTCCCGATTATAAGGCTAAATCGTTATGACACGTCTCATTCCGTGCCACACAATTTTGTCCCATAATTAGGCGCGATCAAATCACTCAATCAAGTGTTCCAATTAATTATGACCCAACGGCCACGGCCGACTTAATAGTCAGCGGTCATCTGGCATAGCCGAGCGTCGTCTCACCCCATCAAGCATGGCAACATCTATCTCTAGACGGTATTTCCGAAAGAGTATCAGCCCAACCTCTACTACGACCGACATCTGTTGACATAGGGCATTTCCAAAGGAGCATTATCCACATAAAAGCTCATAACGGGTTCTCATAACGATCACACACACATCTAATCCCGACCAAGGACATCATGCTTTGCACTCAAATGCCTCAATTTAAATAATGTACTTAGCCTATTTTCTTCATATTAAAAACACTTGGTAAAATAGGTGTGCATGGACACACGATCAAATCAAACCATAAAGCGATATCCTCTCTTTTAAAAATCCCATGATTTTATATAGTATTTAAAAATATTTTTGGCCTCAAAAATTGACACTTAGTATTTTTCTAATTAAATACTAAAATTCCTTATTTTTGAAATAATAAATCAAAAAATCATCAATCAGCATCCAATTGCACAAATTAACAATGAATTACACAAACTAACTGCACCACGACAATCAACACGAAATTTTGACAACTGGCTATCCCGATATAATTTCCAGAAAATAATAAATAATTAAATAAATCACAAATTAAGCTATATACACTAATCTAACCACCTAATTGGACTTAATTAACTAATCTAACCTACTAAGCTAACTAACTAAAGTCACTAACCACCTAATTACTAATTAACCTAATTACACAATTTAATTACCTACTAAACTAACTAATTTATTTTAACCTCACTTAAGCTTTAACTAAACACTCATTAGGCTAATTAAACCATCCTAAGCATAATTAACATCCTAATTAAAGTTTAGGACATAAACTCACCGAATTAGCAAATAAACCGGTTCACGGCGATGGCAACGCGGAGGCAAGCAAGACTCGAGCCTACGGCGACACCCAAGGAGGTCCAAAAGGGCTCGAAAATGGCCCACAAAGCCTTAGCTCTAAGCTGGAACTTCGGTTCAATGGTTGAACCAAAGGGCTAGCTTGGGGCATGGCACGAGGAGAAGGAGGGTGGTGGATGACCAAGACGGGGCTAGGTGGCGACGAGGACGGGCTGGAGTGGCGTACGAGCGGCCTGGTCAACGAAGCTATGACGTGAATCAACTAGCTGGACAGCAAACACACAGTTAGCGGCCTGGACCAACGGTAGCTCGGCTCGGACGGGGATGGGCTCGCGAGCGACCAACAAGTGTGCGGGCTGGTTAAGCGGATTGGCGACAGCGGTGTGAGGCTAGCATCTTTGGCAAGGGGCTTGGCTGGACTTGTAGCTCTAGAAATGGAGTCTTTAGTTGGTTGAAATGAAGAAGAAACTGAGGAAGAAGAAGAAGATAGAGCTGCAGCTTGGAAAAGGGGACAAGAGCTTTCAATGCTCACCAAAATATCCTAAACACTTGAGTAGCTACCCCACCAACCTTCAGCCTCATCCAACAGTTATTTTCCCTCCAAATCTTCCCCAACAAGCCAAGCTTTGATGATCAAATGTTGTAGCCCCCATGGCCTACGAATTTCATGCAATTCCCTCACCAAAGCAACTCAATTCCACTCCAAATGGCTTCCAATTCATGGCCAAATTGATGAGGAGGAAGCCCACACTAAATTCCACAATTTTCCTCATCAATTGATCCAACTTGAAGGAAAAAAATGCACACAAAAATGGCTCTCCGAATTTCTCGGTCCAATTTTGCCGAATTTTGATTTTTTCACCAAAAATCTGGAGCTTGTCTGAAAATTCTTCAAAGGATGAGTCAACGTCCTAAAAATAAATTGTGACATGTTGAAACTTTCAATTTATGAAAGTGGGTTCAATTTCATGGTTAATTTTAACCGAATGTGATTTTAGTGTGACCTAACCTACCGAGTAGCTTTTAGGAATTTTTAGCGCGTTTGACTCATGGTCGATTATTTTCAATCCACATTGTTCATCTTCGACATATTGGCAACTCTTGGTTGTCATAACAATCTTAAGGTTTTAATTATGGGCACAGGGTACAAAATCGATAGAAAAATCGGTTTAGTACCATTCAATGCGCAAATTTTGCAATTATGTGGAATCACCCATACTTTAATTACATGCCTTTATCAAATCGACCTATTTCCAGTCTCTAATTGATTTTAACAATGTCATATTGACCCTCGCAGATTAGCACGGTTGAATAGTCGATTTCTGGTCGAATTCTCAAGTCAATCTTGTTTATATTCCTTAATGGTTTCACCTAATAGATTAGTTATCTCATGAGTGATCAACTCAGAGAAAAAGATTATAAGCATGTCGATGAAAAGCCCAATTCATATTATCAATACAAGGTTGAAAATCAGGATGTCACAATTCTATTTCTCTCTTATAAAATTTCATCTCGAAATTTAAACCATTACAAATCTTATTCAAAAAGGTGAGGGTATTGTTGTCTCATTGAGTCTTCACTTTCTCACACGATTGTGTGGGGATTAGCAACAATTTATAGGACCATGACACCAATTGAACTCACCCACTTTTCGTTCCGAGATTGGTTTAACTTATTGTTTTTTCAAAGGGGTTAACTCCCGTCGTTACTGATGAACTTGATTCCTATAATTATTTTATTTGGAAGAAACATAATGAACTCCTTAGTGAAATTCATATGTAAACATTTATCTTTTCCTTTTTCTCTTTTTTTTTTTGGCAAGAATTGTATTTATCTTTTTCACTAAAACTACAAGAAGCACTAGTGTGTGCATAAGGACTAATTTCTTCAAATTCAATTTAGTTCCTTGGTGAAGAGCAAATACTTAATCTTTGTTAGAGACTTTATCCCTATAAGAGACAATTCAGTAATGCACGAGCATGTACATTGAAATTACTTTAATTGGAGGAAGTTATTATGGCAGTATACTCTACACTTTATTACTACACTTTATTTCATGGGGATTGTAGTTCAATTGGAGCACTGCCCTATCAAGGTGGAAGCTGCGGGTTCGAGTCCTATTTCCCGGAGAAGAAGCAATGACGGTATTTGGGAAATAAACATCGCCTAACTTCATGTTAGCAGCCGCAGTAATACAGAAGATGCAAGTGTTATCCAAAGAGATTGGCCCAAGATACTTTAATTTTTTAAGTTTTTCTCAAACCTATGTATTATACATACTAATTTGAATTGATGAATATTCTAATTTCTATAATTTATAATATATATTTAATTAATACTACTTATTTATTCATTCATTCAACAAATTCGATTGATTGATACGAGTATATTCTTCTTGTTGATCAACGATAATTACAATATCAAGTAACCCCATCATATATTTAATCCCGCCTGGATATGTTTGCAAGTGAGATAATTGTCTCTTCAACATAGCTACATCTCTTTTCAGAAGACAATTGAGTCTCCTCGCCTTTTGTTCTTAGTATCCTTAAAAACACATAATTTACTATAAAGGCAAGCAATTAATCATATTGTTGCCAAAAGTTATATAAGGACCACGATCATTTCCATTAAATAAAATGATAAGCATCTAGAAAACAAAACCTACCATATTTGAGTCCTTTGACTTACCAAATTTATGCATTTCCAAAAATCTTTATGTTATCGATTAGGATTGCTCAAAAGTGGATGTGCAAGAAGAATATATCATCAAAAAACACACTTTATTTCAAGATTATGAGCGGCATGAGCTCACTTACTACATTATCAAACAGCTTATTTCAAATATAATGAAATTTCCTAAGGATCGGTCCTAGGAGGTTCTTCAGAATCGTTGACATGAGAATCAGTTGTCCGGTCTTCAATTGCTTTTGTTAAAATCTTGCTTAATTCCTCGTACTTTCTCTTATAAAGTTTCAGCTCCTCCAAGGAGAGTTGGTCCACTAGTGCATGCCACCAGCCTTCGATTGGGGATTTCTCTACCTCTCGCCGGAGTTCAACAAGGTCCTTTCTTGCAGCTCCCAGTCTCTTCGACAATTCTGAGTTTTGTTCAGATAGCTCATGTAGATTCTCCCTTTGTTCGCCTTCGGATTGGCTAACAACATGAGAAGGGGATGTGCCTGGATCTTCGACTCGGCCGAGACTGGCTTGATTTTGAGGACAATCAAGAGATAAGGCTGCCTGGCCCAGGCGGAAGAGTACAATTATCGAGTCCAACGCACAATCTGAATAGATGTCAATAGCTCTCCTAGTATCTTGCTTGCGAGGACGGCCAAGAGACAAGGCTGCATAACCCAAGGTGAAGAGCTCAACGATTGACTCCAACGGACATTCCGAATAGAGGTCAGCAGCATTGCTAGGATCACGAGATCGACTTTTTGGAGCATCCTTCTTCTGAGTCTTATTGTCCATCGTTGTATATATTTGAGATTGACTCTCGCACTTGCACATGATTGAGTATGGATTAACAGCCATTTATAGAGCCGCGCCTCTAATTAAACCTACTCACGTCCCGTTCTGCGATTGGTGAATTAAATTCATTTCCCCATATTTCAAGATACGAAATCCTAAAAATATTTTATCTACCTATTTATAGATAAACATTCAATCTGTTGTCTTGTTTGGTTAGATTTCTTTATCAATTACGACCAGGCATGAAATTAGTCAGAGAGCTAATTAGATTTTGGTCCTTCAAATTGTCGATACTCATTTCAGTATTCTTGACTCATTTTTTTTTTTTTAACTTGATCCATGAACTTATCTATTCTTTAATAGTGTCCAGTGGTCCAATTTTCATCCATCACTCTTTGTAAGTACTCAAGAGGTAATTAAAAGAGGATATGCTTTGTAAGCATATCACATTGTTGTACTTAGCATATCATGCTCGCTAGCAGTGTAGGATAAGGTCATGCAACCTCTTGTCAACCTAAACAGTAGTGGTAACCCATTGGAACATAGCATTCTTCCTAAATACATCTATTACAATAGTCTCCATGCTAATGGGTACCCCAAAATGCATGAAGTGGTGAGGTAAGTGGTCCATACCTATTGACCTAAAACATGTTAAACAATAATAATGAGTTGAAAACTCAATAAGTAAATATCCTAAACCTTGTATAGGTGAATGCCTTGCATCTAAACCTCACGATTTCTCAACCTAAATATGTCAATGGCAGATCAATAATAAAGCCTAAATTTTGCATTAACTATAAATATGAAGAGATCTAACCTCAACCTAAATCCCTCGAGTCCTAATCAAAGGTATACAAATCCACATGTGTCACAATTAATGCAAATAATAGCCAGAATATTCACACATGATGGATACTAGCATCCACAACATTATCAAGCCTTCGAGACTCAAACAACAACCTTCAGGACATTCACATGCCTCTCAATTCATAACAAAGTTGGTCATAGCATGCACGTGGGCAAAAGCACAACCCAAGTGCCAAAACTTAGTATAGAGGAACACTTAAATGCCAAAAGTTAGAAAATGGACATTTAAGTGTGACTTTTTTTGAAAAATTGGATACTTGAATGCCATCTCTAGCGAACCCTACTAGAAATCCTACGTGACAAATTTTTGTTAATTTTGCTTGGCTACGTGACTCACCGGAAAATTGACACAACAAATAAATGCAAAAACAACATCGTTTTGGCACAGATTTGAATTTTAATATTAAAAATTAATTAAATTAAATTATAAAAATTTAAAATTTAAAATTTTAAGAAGAAAAAGGGGGGGGGGAAGGAAGATAGTTGCAAGTGGCTAAGGGCTGTGTCCAAAAAAGCGAGGGCCCTCAAGCCCTTAACCATATCTCCATCTCTCTCTCTCTCTCTCTCTCTCTCTCTCTCTCTCTCTCTCTCTCTCTCTGTTTTTTAAAATAATTTTAGTTTTAAATTTAGTTTAATTAATTTTTATATTTATTATTTATCCAGCAGCAAAACGGCGTCATTTTTGCACTTGTTTAGCCACATAAGAGTGCAAAATAGCATCGTTGTGCACTTGCTTTGCCGAAAAATTGCTACATAAGCATTTTAGCTGAATTTTCTCACCATTGGCACTTAAGTAATCCATTTTGTTCCAATTTTGGTACTTAACTGTCATTTTCCTAACTTTTGTCACTTTAGTGTCTCTTCGTGCCAAATTTTGGCACTTCAAGTGTTCGATACTCCATGCACATGACTTCTAAGTCATTAAAATAACATTTAAATCATGCATGTGTCTCATGCATATCATAAAAGTCCATGTCAAACATATGCAAGCCATAGCATCACTTTCAGAGTATGCTTATAGCACTCAAATACTTCCACACACATTTAGCACCTGAGAATTACATAGCATCCTATACTACCACACTATCTCAAGTCTAATTATTAATCACACATAGCCAAAACCCCATGGCTCTTTTGGAAACCTCCGAGACATCATCTCGCTCCCTCAAGCATGGCATCCGAAATCCATCGAGCATAGTTCTGATTATAACACATCCTACGAACGACATCTCATTGGCATGGGGACATTCGGTTGACATGGGAACATCATCTCATTCTCACTAACAAGGCATCCTATTGACTTGGAGGTATCATCACGAATCCATTGGTGATAGTATTCCTTGTACGATAATACGAATCAAGCATTCATGTAATCGGTTTTATCTTTCTCATATTAGTCCAAGTATGAATGCCCCAAGGGTATGTCAAACAATGTGTAACTCGTGACTTATTGTATATGCAACAATAAAGTATGTCGAGATAATTGAGAAAAATGAAACTTGGGAACTTGTCAATCGTCCCAAGGACAAAAAGATCATAGGTGTCAAGTGGGTCTACAAGACATAGGTTAATACATGAAACTAGAATCATGGCTTGACCCCTAATGCTCGAGTGCTAGCTTAGGTCAAACCCGAATCAAATGATACGCATTAATATTACTAATCTAGAGAATGACCTAGCCCGACGCACTTCAACGCACATCCAAGAATCAATGCCATTCTAGATTCAGTGACTTGATGTGAACTCAAGCATTGACCATGACCTATGGACATCTATATATAAAGATCACTTCATATAATACTCATACAACCATTCATGGCATCCAAGTATGAGATCAAGCATAAGTAGTAATAGTAAACGGTCCACAACATCAACCACGACAAATTTAACCTAAATGAATCATTTCTACAACTCACACCAAACTCGAGCAATCTCAACCTTCACATAATTGTTCCTTGTTCAATCTTGAACTATATAGCTCAAGCATATCATGAGAAAACCATACAAAATTAATAACATGAGTTCCTCAACCTAGTAGAATCCTATGGCACTAAAGGCGATCATAATTCGAGTTGATAATGCAACAACCTAGTCAACATTTAGGAAAGCTAATTACTAACAACCGAGATGAGACGAGGGGTGTTTAGTGGTGGCTCGAGGACGACAAGTGAACAGCAGCAACTCACAGCAATGGATAGCCAGTGACGGTAGCACGGGACGACACAGGCAGCAAGCAACTCAATGTGACCAATGGAGGAGCAACGATAGAAGAGACGTCTAAGCAAGCAGCGGATGAGAAAAGGGGGTGTGGGCAGTTAAATGGTGAAGGAAATGAAGGAACAAGGAAGGGAAAAAGGAAAGAGATAGAGGAGAGGGATGGGGAGTCGACTGAATGAGGGAATGAGAAGAAGAAGAAGAAGAAGAAGAAGAAGAAGCTTGAAGGGAAAGCTTGTCTCTCAAGCATTAATTGCACCTTGAATTGTTGTCCTCCCCATCATGATGACCCTAAACTTGGGGTCAAGAAGCAATCTTGGCCATCCATTTAGTCACGTGCCTTACCCAAGATCAAGAGTTAGGGTTGCTTCTTGAGACTTCAATTATTGACTAGACTCAAAGGCAATTTGGTTCATTCCTCCTATCCTATCCAAAAGTGGCACATACCCTATGTTCATGGCCAAACAAAGTTTGACTCACCTCAATTTATATCTTAATAGGCTAAATTGGCCTCATCTTTAGGTCCGTTAAAGTATGTATCCTTAAATTAGCACATTTCCCAAATTAATGCACTACCAGGCTCACTAAAATCATTTTAATTGGAAAGGAATGACTTGATAAAATCCATCGTTGATACTGGCGATTGAACCAAGGAATGTAGCTAGGTTTCAATCGAAAGTGACTTTAACATGACCTATGCAAATTTAGGTGGCATTGGCAGAATTCACGTGATTAGACTCAAACTAAGTTCGACATTTGTTTAGAGTTTTATGCGTGACTTTTAGTTGAGCTTATTCGATCCACAAATAACCCTAGATTGTCATGTAATCGAATATGATCAATCAGCCTGCCCTGACTCACAGTCATTCAGGATCTAATTAAGGTCGTTCACAATCAATACATCGATCGTACGACGTCACTTGCGATCGGTATATACTTGAGCTGACTCAATTTATACTGGTCCATTGACTAACTCGTGATGGTACGTGGTCATCTACAACGATTCTTATGGTTGAGCTATTCTTTTATGGTTGATTGCTCTAGTTTATCGCAACCCTGATTCTAAATTGCCTAGCCCCTAATCAGCTAGTCAACTTGTGAACAATCCCTAGGATTGAGTCATGACTTGTCTTCGTTACTAACATGTCAATCCTTAGTCTATCCCTCATGATCTTAAATAGGGATTTGAATCGAGGATGTCATATAATCGCAAAGAATTTCCAATCAGTTATCAAAGAAATGAGCCAAATTGGAATAATACAACCCAAATCCAATCAATTCAACTCAATCAAAATCATCACTAACATCTCAAGTTGGATTAATTTAGTCCAATTACCTCATGGGTGAAATGAATTTTATTTTGATTGAATTGCCTCATGAATGGGGGGTTTTCATTCAATTAATGTAATTTTTGCGATTATTGTTCCCAATTGCCAATTTCAATTGAACTAATTGACTTGAAAAACATTCGATTGGTTCAATTAATTGGGCTTGGGACACTTCAATGCACGCAATTTGACCCTCATATGATTGCATGAGCAGAACCCTAAAGGAAAATGAAGTTTTATCGTCAAATTGAATCTTAATTGATCAAATTGATCCCTAGCTTAGAATGGATTAAGTTGAATCGCACCAATTGGACTAAGTTGACTTGATTTTGTAAACCTTTGATAAGTTAAGTCAATCAAATCAAATTGATTGATGTGAATTTGTCAAGATTGATATCGGATTTGAGTTGCCTCTAAGAAAATGCACTCATTCATGATTTAATTATGAAGGACTTATTGAAACCCCTAATTAGAGTCAAAATTGAGGACTTTTACTTATTACTTGGAATCTGAAAATTGGCTTGAAAATTGAACGTGGGACAACCTTGTAATCAAATGTTGTAAAGGATTTTTTTCTACAAAATGACTAGAAATTAACTAATTTTGTTTTTGGTTGATTTTGAACCAAAATTCACAAATTGGGAAAAAGTTGGTTCTAAATTGCTTTTTGCAAAATTGATAATGCCAAAGTTAATTAAGGTGAAAAAAGGATGATTTGGAGATTTTGAAAAATTTCAATTTTTGAACATAGTATTGATCAAAAGTCAACATTATAGTGATTTGTCACTAAAATGACAATTAAAGGGATCATTTTTTTTTTTGAAAAGAAAATTGACAATGCAAAATTGAAATTAACACTATTTTTGGGCTTTTCATGCGAAAAATCAAATTTTGCATTGGTGCATGGAGGAAAAAAATACAATGTAATTAAATATCAATTAAAAAATATAATAACAACAAAATTATTGACATTGGTGCGTGGAGGAAAAGATTTTACTTACTGAATAGAGAAAAACATTTTCTAACTCATTTTCATAGTTTAGCTTAACACTGAAAAATATGATTATTTTCCTAAAAAATAGCTTTTGGAATTTTGTTTCCAAAAATACTATATTTTTTGCGAAATGATCAAAACCTTAACATAATGACATTTTTTGGTAAACACAATCTTTAGTCTGAGTGGACCCGTAGGCTTTCTTCAATCACGAGATTAGTATTTCAACGTGAATCCAATTTATCCAGTAATCAAAACAATAGTAGTCCATGTCATTTTCTCCTGCTAGGCGTTTTTCACGGGGAAACTTTGCCACGTTCAAGGTAAGGCACTATGGGGTAGGATTCCTCGTGCGCAAATTAGTGTAATTAGTCATGCCAATTCACTAAGGAGAAAAGAAAGGAATATAATTTTGACATTCACTTTGCTTTCGTTCTACCTTAAAAACTTTTTGACATGCTTCTTATACATCAAACTAACCTCAAGACTCCGTGTGTTTCATAGAAAAATGAATAATTTAGTCAATGAAAATTATTTTCATTATTGATAATATTTATATCTTATTATTTTGTGAATAATGAAAATATTTTTTTCAATAAGTGACCATTTAAAAAATATATATTTTTTTCCAAATCATTTATTTTATGTTAAACAAACCCATATTTTGCTCTATCTTCATTCATTTATTTGCTAGATATGCAAAAATAGGACAGCAATTCACTCTTCTTTTTTTATCAGTTACTACTTTTCCTTGAATAATAATATGATGAAAAAGCTTATGACATGGTCTTATAAGTGAAGGCTTACTCTCTTTCAAAGCTATATTATCTTGGGATTATAGTATGATTAGTAATTTTATTAACCTTTTGAAACCTAGATGTCAGATGTGCCTCATAATTCTACTGGAGGGCTTCAAGGTCTTGAGGTGAGGATTTGGTTCAGCCTTCGAGATGAGGATGCTTCATGAGCCCAATGGGATGCTTCTTCTTCTGCCCAGTTTGTATTTTCACTGGTAGTGTTGACAGGAATGCTTGGTTGATGCCAATTGGATGGATGTGCATAAAAGGATGTGTCCATGTCTTGAAATGAGGACGAAGGTCCTTATTCATAGGAATTCTAGGACAGAGGACCTCCAAAGCGTGCGTAGGGGTCTTGAGTAGACTGGACAATGTCATCTTCGCTTGTCATTTCATGCTCTTGGGACGATGCAGCTTGTTTGTATTGCCTGAGTGCTTCCTTAACTTCTGTTGCTAGGTCATAATGATCCTATGTAGTGGGTGCATTATTCCAAACATTTTCAGGAATGGTCATGTTTTCTTGGCATAGGATTCTCTGGAGTTCTCAGTATTCATGTTCACAAAATCTAACAGATCTTAGATAAGATTTGTGAATCCGGGCTTCTCGGTTGTTCAAGTGAGGTTTATAGGATGTGGTTCCTATTTCTAGTGGTGCATCGATAATACTACCATTATTTCTGCAAAAATTCCATGGACGTCGGAAAATAGGATGGTATGGACTTCAGGATTCGATGTCATGGTTCTCAGTTCTTTTTCCAAGTCTTGTTTCCAACATGTAGGATGATATAACCAATTTAGAAAATCTAAAAGATTTCTATCACATTCTTTTTCAATGTTTCTTCCGAGCAAGAATATCCTGGTGAGATTGGCAATGAATCTTCTGGTGGGAATTTCAATAGTTATTAAGTACTTATTGGTTAAGTACCATAACAACGTCTTAAGCTGGTTAGGGAAATCATCTTCTTTTCAGATAAGAGAATGAATGAAAGGATAATTCAAATTTAACCCGAAAGGATAAAGAATCGAACCTCCATTGAATCTAAATAGGTCTGTGTGGCATTGCCACATGAGGTTCTCCATGTTCTCAGTAAGACTATTGTTCTAGATTGGCTGAATAATCTCCTAGGGGTATTTCCAGCTTTGTAAGTCTTTGATCTTCTCAATTTTATATTTCACACCATGATTGAGCATATGGAAAGCAGGCCTCTTGATGTATATGTTGATTTCTGCTGGTGCTTTGGGTCTTGACAAAAAGTCAGCAAGTACATTCTTTTTTCCAGGAATGTGTTTGGTTTCAAAAGAGTATTTTGAAAACCATTCAGCCCATCGAAGCAGTTGAGAGTTTGGAATCTATTTCTATTTAAACTTGGTCATCTTTGGGAAAGATGCCATGTCTAATTCTACCAAAAAGTGATGGCCAATGAGATGAAACTCAAATTTTTTGATTCCATTTTTTACTGCTAGGATTTCCTTGAAAGTGGAATGGTAATGTATTTCTGCTTGAGAAAACTTTCCACTTTTGTGAGCACAGATGTGGCTCTTACTATCAATTTCTTCGAACAGGATGGCTGCCCAATATTCATCACTGGCATCGGTTTGAAGAATTCTTTTTCCTATTGATGATATTTGTAATGGTGAGAGATTCTGCATAATCTCCTTAAGCTCAGCGACTGCTTTAGTTTGAATTTTTCCCCAAGGTGGGGAATTCTTTTTCAGCATGGATTGCCAAGGAATCAGCAGCTTTGCAATGTTTGGGACAAAACCCCTTAGATAATTGATTATCCCAAGAAATTGCTGAACTTGTTTTGTCGTGAAGTTTTCTACAGGGAACTTCAATAATTCTTGAGCGATATGTGGCCCTGGATAGTATGTACCTTTGTTGAGGTGCATACCAAGAAATTCGATTTCTATCTGGGCAATATTCATTTTCCTTTGAGAAAGCATAATACCATGCTTTTTCACAATTTCTGCAAATTGCTCAAGAAGTTGACAGTGGGACTGCTCGTTAGGATTGTAGAGTAGAATATCGTCGATGTATACAGCTGCACTTGACAAGATTGGTTGGAAAATACGACACATGGCCTTTTGGAAAAGGGATGGTGCTACCTTTAGGCCAAAAGGAATAACTTTCCACTGAAAGTGCTGGTTCGGGATACAGAATCCTGTCTTGGATCTGTCTTCAGGATGGATACCCAATTGCCAAAATCCAGCTTTGAGATCGAATTTGGAATAGATGTTGGCCTTGGTTAGACCAATAAAAAGAGAATCTCTAGATGGTAAATGGAACTTATCATCTTAGAGAAAAAGATTGAGAGGTTGATAGTTGATCACCCGTCTCATATTTCATTTGTTTTGCTCGGCGCGCTTATTGACATAAAAGGCTTCACATGCCCATTGAAAATCAGAAATTTCAATAAGGCCTTGTTGCAATAATTCTGAGCATTCCCTTTGAGTTAAAGCCAAGTGTTCTGGCTTCATTCTCATATGACTCGCCTTTGTTGGGTTGATGTCTTCATTTTTCTTGAAAGGGAGGCGAACAAAGAATTCCGGATGATGAGAACATTTTTTTAGCAGATTCTGAATAAGATTCTGAACAAGATTCTAGCAACTTTTGCATGATTGGATCTAGTAGACTCATCTCGAATGGAAAAGAGTCTCCGAATATTGACAAACTCAGAGAACTGATCTTTATATCTAAGACCTTTTCTAGGAATGATGCGAAGTTGAGAGATTTGAGTCATGATGTCCCACCCAATTATCAAATCTTTATTGGGGAGGTTTGATCCAAAATTTTTTGCATTTATGGAACACTGAGGAAAGAACTGAACATTAACTGGAATGGTTCTGACATTTGTGGAGAAAGTATCTCCAGAAGCGGAGTTGAAATATCAGACATGAGGAGTCAAATATTCTTCAAGCAGAACTTTAGTATCTAGAATGGAGCAACTTGCTCCAGTATCGATGAGAGCAATGACATTGATCGGTTTAGCAAACTTCGAGGTGAGAATTTTTACAAGGAAATGGGGACATTGGGTTTGACTTGAGAATATGTCAAGATGTGGTTCTGAAGATGTGGGGGATATGTGAAAAATGTCTTTAGATTCCGAGTCTGACTCAGTGTCACTAGAAGTTTGGTAAGAGGGAATGACACAAAGTGTTTGGTCAGATGGTTCTTTATCAGCAGATAATAAGGATTCAATATCATCATTTTCAAGAGAAATACCTGTTTCATTCTCAATTTGATGAATTAGATGATTCTGACCTTTTTTCGCTTGAGGACAATTTTTGGCAAAATGTCCTTTCTTGTTGCAAATATAGCAACGATTTGATTTCTTATGGCTTGTGCGATCCTTTCTTTTGCGTAGGTATCGACATTTCCTCTTTTTCTGGAAATGCTTGGAGCCATGTTTGGATTTCTTTATTGAATACTTCTTGTAGTGTTTTTTCTTCCGAGAATATTGGCCACAAATACCATCACAGTCTTGCTTGGAGCATTTGATCTTTAATTTCTGGCGAGAACAAGCTGATTCAAGGCGCTTGTCATATGTGATGTAGGTAGGGACCATCTGGCGCTTTAAGCATAATTCTTCAAGGCATAGATGGATTTCTTGTTGGATTTTTCCCAAGGGAATATCTTGTACTATTCTTTGTTTTCCAAAGAAAGATCTTTCAACCATTTGGAATAGTTCTTTAGGGATGGATGTGAGGAAAACATGCTTTAGATTTGGATCTGCACCAATTTGGTAAAAGAGCTGAAGCATTAGTCGATAATGCTTATTAAGATGCTTTTCCTGAAGGGAGTAGCATCTTCTCTTGAAAAATTATCTTCTTTTTATCTCTATGAGATTTACGGGTTTTCCCACAAAGACATGATATAAGAGAGTAATGGCATGGCTGAAATTTGGTGACATCAGAAACAAAATCTGATCTTGTTCAGAAATTGATTGCCACCAAAGTTTAAGGCTTCTTGTGAACCTTGTAACAAAATTGTAAATGACATCATTCATATCATGGTTGGTGATGGACCGTGTATTCAACCAAGTATGAAATTCTTCAAGTCTTTCTGGCCATTTTGGATAAGGAATATCGTCGATGGTGAAGAATTGTTTTGATGTCATGAACACATGCCTAGTAGGATTGTTCCTAGTAGGATTGCTAGTCTGACCAATTTCTAGATCAGAATAGTTTGATTCCATTTTATAATCTGGAGGATCAGCCATGAATATTTGTGCAGTTAATGGCGCAATGGGGGGGAATCAACTGTAGGAATTGAGAAGGATGAAGAAGGAGAAAGAGATGCTGAATCTAATGTAGTAGGAAGAGTTTGTTCAGTTGGAAACATAATCTGTTTTTCTGGGATGGCAAGATCAGGCTCAGGCTGTTGGATAACAGGATCAGGTTCCTGAGTACCCAAATCCTTTAGAAAAGATTCTAATGGATTTCATAACATCATCTGTTCTGGCCTGTCTCTTATCACAATCGAACTTGATTTTGTAGGTGAGCTTTTTTCTTTTCCTTTTTCCTTCTGCAGGGCCTTGAGGCGATTTCGTATTTCTGCCATATCTGGTTGTCTTTTGTAGGGATCTTCTGGAATGGTGGAAAAATAGACGTTTGTGGATGTGGGGGTAAATACCCAGTTCTAACAGGAGGTGCCAATGGATCATAAGGTCTAAATCTTCATTCTTCAAGAAGTTGGATTTGCTTCTTGAGTTTTTCTATCTCTGGCTTTGGATTTTCAAGATAATGCTACCCAAGATGTTGTCCCGATTCCAAGGCGTGAAGCCTTTTCTGGAACTTAGAAAATATCTTTTTGGTGCTTTCATCATACCTTCGGAGATCTTGTTGCACATTTCCAATTTTGGAATCAGTTGCCTTGAAGGTATTGTTTTGTGCCAACATAGTCTCTGATTGCCAATTTAGAACGGCTTTAGCAGCAAGGGTTTTTTTTTTTCTGTTTCCCATGTTCATCCATATCAGTGGGTGTAGAAATTTTGGGAACATTGCGGTATCTGCCATGTGGATCAATAAACTCTTTTGGAGCAGGAAATGAGAGTTTAGAACTTTCCTTAACAAGAGGAGGAAAGTCAGTATCTTGGAACATAGCAATAGAGGAAGTGGGTGGTGCTTCTGCTGGGACTTCAAGCGGGTAAGAATGTTTCTTAGCCCATTTGAGGATTGGTTTATAAAATGGAGAGAGAGCTTGTTTTTTCTGAGGAGGAGAGGGTGGAGGTTGGTGGATCTGGTAAAACTTGGGATGTAATACTGGACTCTGGTGGTGGAGGTGGTGCATAAGAAACCATAAACTAGTATTTATCACACTCACCAAGAGTATCAACGGAGGAATCTCCGTCTAAGTACCTCTAGTATACCTTGTCCTTGGACTTATTTCGTCGAGGTGGAGATCTTGCAAGAGGATCTACCTCGTCAGGAGAATTTGTACAGTAGGAACATTGGCAAAAAGGATCCCAAAAACAATGACCATAATTGTCTTTATAGTAATGAACAGGATGTCCATCACCATCAAAGTGTCAAACATGCTTTTTTGGATCTAGTTCGGAAATAGATTCAGGAACACATGGTTTAATCATGAAGAGGGTCTGGAAGATAGAAGGACTTTCTTCCTTTTCCTTGCCAAATTTGATGGAAACAATTCCATCTTTTTTTCCGTACGAATTCTGAGTCTGTAGACTGGAAAGGCTTGTTATGCTGGTGTAGCTTTTCATAGTTGGTGATCCAAGTCTCTGGAAGGAGCTTGGCCAACGTATCTTTTGGGATTTGTCTGGGAACATGGATGCAGGACGCCTGGCCATTTTGCATAGAGATGAGCAACGCATCTTCATTACCGTTGTTGAAGTTGAGGTCAAGAGCATGGTTCTGTACTCGATGAACCATATGGTAATGTAGGGTTGCAGCTATAGAGTCAATAGTTTGGGGGGCTCTAGTGAGTTGAACTTGGACTTTCAAGAAAGAAAGTAGTTGGGGATCTGAAAGGGCAATGTTGAAGTTTGGATACAAAGTCACAAAGACTGTTCCAGCATTCAGGGTAGTTTGAACAGTACCGATGTAAGCATGCTGGTATTGTAAAAATCTGATATCTAACAACGCGATTCTTGCCACAACTAGCAAACCTTTACGACCATGGAAGGTGAGAGCAAGACGAACAGCTCCATAATGGACATGAGAGTATCCCTGTTGAACCCATTGTCTGGGAAATTCTGGAGGGCTCTGAAGAGTAACAAAGTACTCATTTTCAGTAGCAGGAATGGGATGCTGGTCGAATTTGGAGGACTGAACGTACTCCTTTACTTGCTTTGGGGTTTGGTGAATAAGTTGACGAATGGAGCAGATAGGTGAAAATGATGAGATGGGTTTAGCAAAAGCGGAGTAAGGGTTCATAAGAGGAAGCTGAGTTTCTGAGATCTTGGTTTTATCACTAAGAGAGACTTCATAAAGATAATCTATCTTAGAAACATTGGAAACACGAAATTCTGGAGGGGTTGAAGATGATGAAGAAGGAACAAGAGAAACGGGTGCTTTAAGGATTTCTGGTTGTGTAGACTCCGGTTGTGTGGTCATGATGTGAAAGGATCTTCTCAGCATTGGATTCACCTATCAAGCGCATGGAATGGATAATATCAAAAACGAAACTATGGCTCTAATACCATGAATGGACCTAGACTTAGATTTGTGGGACACATTTACCCTAAACTACAGGGCATTTTCGTCTTTTAATTTTTTCTTCTTCTCTCTTCCCTTTGCTGGCGGAGGGAAGCTAGATTCAAGTGAGGATAGCCCTTGGCTGAGTTAGGCGAGATGCCGGCGGCCCTCTAGTGAGGGAGGCCCTCACCTAACATTAGCAAGGGCGAGGGGTGCCAAATCTGGCGAAGATGACCCTCGCCAGTTTCGAGCAAGGTCTATCCTTGCCAATCTGGCCCAGGCAAAGGCTGACCTCACCGAATCTGGTGAGGGCAACACCTAGGTGAGGCTTGTCGCCATGGCCAATGGAGGGAAGAGAGAAGAAGAATAAAGGGAAAAAAATATAATAAATAAGACGAAAATGCTTTTGGTGGGATAAATGTATCACAGTTAGTAAAGTTTAGGGTTTTTCATGTCAAAAAAAAATTTATGATAAATTTGTTATTTTGAGCAAAGTTTGAGGTTTTTGGTGACATTTTCTCTTATCTTATTTTTTAATTTTTTTTTTTGGCTTCTTAAGAAAATCTTGCATTTCTCCCAATTGTAATTTCGTTTAGAACAAAGTAATTAAAACATGGGAAAATTCCAAATAAGGACTCAAAGTGAATCTATTTTCTCAAATAAGTACCCAAAGTGAACTTTGTGTCATATAAGGATCCGAAGTGGAGCCATTGTTTCAAATAAGGACTCGAAGTAAATTTTGTGTTAAATAAGGACCCGAAGTGATCAAGTTAATCTCTATTGAGGACCTTAGTTCGCCAGCAGACATTTTTCGCTTATTAAAATAGGGGCAATTTTGTTAGAAATTTGTGATTGGATAAAAAGGGAAAATACTAGATTAATTAAGTTTTTTTTTTGGTCAGTAAATTAATTAAGTTTAGGTTATTCATTTAAATATTTACGTTTTCTTCTTTCTTCTCCCCTGCTGCTCCTCAACCAAATCGCTACCCGATGATCATCGCGACTCAATTCTCATCGCTCCTCGCCTTGCTCAACCAATGGAGAATTTGGGTCTCCGCAAACAAACAAAGAAGCATCCGGTTTTCTTCTTATTTTTGAATTCGTGCCTCAACCGGCAGAGAATTTGGGTCTTTGCCTTTACGAATGATGGGTACAACGAATGGGAGAACTTCGGTCTTTGACTTTGTAGATGATGGGTACAAGGAACAGGGAGACTGTAGAAAACCTAGGGTTTTTTTTTTTTTTTTTTTTTTTTTTTTTTCTGTATTAGGATTTGTTAATTTTCCCTATATTTTTTTGGGACAAAATTGCCCAAACTCTGGTCGTCGGAAATGTTACATGCTTGATAGCAGGCGAATATTTGGCTGACCAATCTCATTTGGAATTGATTCAACCACTTCGGGTCCTTATTTGAGACAATGGGTCAACTTTAGGTTTTTATCTGACATAAAATTAATTTCGGGTCTTTATTTGAGAAATTTGGTCAACTTCGAGTTCTTATTTGGAATTTTCCCTAAAATTTTGAATCTTTCTCGGAGTGAGAATCCATTATGTTTGGGCGGTATGTAAAACAATGGGCCTCTGATTAATTTCAAGTCATCAACTCGAACTGACCAGAAACACGTTGTCCAAAAAATGATATCGAAACTTTTGTCTGTTTTCACCACAATTAGGAGCCACTAACTGATATCGTTCTTAGGCAATTTCAAAAAATGTGGGTGTTTCGTCGAGTTTAACTATAGTATAAAGAACAAGCTATTCCTCGAAATCTCTCGCTTATGTTAGAGTTTCCTCTCGCGTGATGTTCGAGCTCTTCACCATGTCTTCGATTTCCTCAGTTCCTTCTCTGAACTTTGCGGTCTTTATGCACCGCCGTTGTTCTCTGCCCATTTCACCTTAGCTGCTTCTCCTCGTCCTTCCTCCTTCTGCATGTGCAAATTCTTCTATTCCCTTCTACTTTCACAGTTCCACGGGTTCGTTGTTTTGTTCTCCCGCAATCCGCCCGCATGTTGCCGATCCGTAACATGCAATCTTGGCAACTCTTCGATTTAGTCATCTGTTCTTTCAATTCTCCATATTAACGTATTTCTATTCCCTTTCCTAATGGAAGACAGTGATACTACCTCACGAATTGCTTCCCTCTGTAATCGTCTGGGCCGATTATGCTCAGAACAGCCGTTGGAGGTTTGGGATAACATCCCTGCGTCGGCCAAACTAACGGATTGTCGTCTAATTCTGGTAGGCAACATTTTTACCAATCCTTCTGTCAATTTATCTGCCTTTCAAGTTGCTATGAAGAAAGCCTGGAGAATGGATCATGTAGACATCATTTCGGCAGATACAGGGTTATATATCATCAAATTTAGAACGTAAGTGGAGAAGCGTCGTATTCGGATGGTAGCCCTTGGTTATTTTCTGGTCACTTAGTTAACCTACGTCCATGGCAACCTAATACTCCATTGCAAAAAGTATGATTTCGGAAAATGTATGTTTTGGGTGCATGTTATTGGCTTACCTTTGGAGTGGACTACTCCACCTATTTTGCGTCGAGCTGCATCCCGAGATAGGTAACGTCGGGAGGTGAAAACAGATATTTCGCAAGAATACGGATTGAGTTAGATTTGAAAGATCCTCCGAAAAATGGTAAACTTATCGTATTGAAGGTAAAACCGTATGGCTTGATTTTTGGTATGAGAGATTGTCCCATTATTGCTACTCCGTGGCCGGCTTGGTCACTATGCAACTTCCCCGTCCCGAGTTCCCATATGTTGAAACACAATTTGATGGCCGTGACACGATGGTTTATGGACCTTCGCTCGGAGCGAGCTTAAGCAATTTAGCCCCCATCGGGATGCCTTTTACAATCCTAAAATACAAGGTGAGTCCATGGAAGAGACAAGCACTGAAACTCCTCCTCAAATGCAGCCTGTTATTCCAGCTCTCCCTCCTATCCCCGCTTCTGAGAGGTTGTTACTTGAACCCCGAATTACCTCAAGGGGCTTCCAAGCAATGGCATCCGGTTACCTCCACGGCTCTCACTATCGATCTAGTACCGCAGCAGCAAAGATGAAAAACACTCGAGACTTTTCCAGTGGAAACTCAACAGCGAAGAGGCCGAAGATTCCTCGGCCCATGCCGCATGGGGGTTCCGAAGAAAACAAAAAGATACACACCATATGAACTTAAAGTTTTAAACTCAACAGCTCTTGATGAGTCCCTCCTTCTTGATACTCCGGTTGTGGAGGCGAGATATCCCCGATCCTTGGGCTTTGGCCGGCCCTCAACAGCCACCGTGTTCCAAATGAAGCTCCTCAGTTGGAATTGTCAGGGGTTGGGCAATCCCCTGACAATTCAAGCCCTAAAGGCGATGGTAGCCTGTGATAAGCCCGATTTTGTGTTTTTAATGGAAACGAAGAAGGATAAACACTTCGTATCTAAGATTCAGCGTAAGTTAAAATATTCTAACTCTTTTGTGAAGGATCCTGATGGTTTAAAGGGTGGTCTGGCTCTGTTATGGAATGATAATTTCGAAGTTACCTTGGTCTATTCGGATGAGCAGTTTGTTGATTTTGTTGCACTTGATCCTAGGACGAACTCTTCCATGCACATCACTTGCCTCGCATGCACCTCCAATATATCGCCTACGTCGGGAATTCGGAATACCATTCGAGTTATTCATGCTGCAAATCACTTACCGTTTGTGTATAGGTGATTTCAATGACTTCCTTTCTCCCCGGAAAAAATGGGCAAGCGACCACCAATTACTTCGCGTATGACCTCCTTTCGGAATGTGATCAATGATTGCGCATTACTCGAAATACAAAGTAAAGGTTGTGAATTTACCGGTCCAATAATCGCGAAGGGGATGCTCTAGTAAAGGAGAAGTTGGATCGTGTATTTTGTTCACTGGAATGGTTGACGGTTTACCCCTCTGCAGAAGCATTTGCCCTTCCGTCTGTTGATTCTGATCATTGTCCTATCTTGCTGCAAGCTCGGCCATCATCTGTCAAACGGGCAAAGACTTTTCAATATGAAGCTTTCTGGAACCAAGACACAGAGTGTAAAGACATGGTTCAACAGCTTGGGACAATAGTAGTACCTCATTGATATCCAAATTACGAAAGCGATTTGCAACGCTGTTGACAAGATGGAGTAAAGCTCGGTTCGTAATTGTCATCAACGCATCCATCACTTGCAATCTCAAGCGCAGATGATTATAAATAGAACATCCTATCAGGAAGGGGATAAGGAGTATGCCAATGCAATACGATTTGAAATTCAGAAACTATGGACTCAAGATGAACAGTTCTGGGCTATGCGTTCTCGTATTCAATGGTTGAAGTGGGGCGATCATAACTCAAAGTTCTTCCATGCACATACTATGCAACGGAGACAACGAAATCGAATTACTATGTTAATGGATACTCACCAGCAATGGATCAGAGAACCAGAACAGCTAAAAGAACTCACCCAGGGCTTCTTCTCTCAGCTTTACCGATCTATAGGCCACAGGGCTTTTAGGCCTTTCCTAGATCAATGTGCCCCGGTGGTAACTCCTGAAATGAATACACAGTTGATGAGCAGGGTCACAGAGGAGGAGATTTACCAGGCTACCTTCCAGTTGGGAGCGTCAAAGGCTCCTGGTCCTGATGGTCTTCCAGGCCTCTTCTATCGGCATCACTGGCAAGTTATCAAAGCAACGGTAATTAAAACAGTACAGGAGTTCTTTACCACAGGTTATATGTCCCCTACTCTAAACAGAACCATCATTGCTCTAGTCCCTAAAGTCCAGCATCCAGAAAGTATAGAACAATACCGTCCTATAAGTCTTTGCAACTTTGCTTATAAGATCATATCAAAAATTATGGCCAACAGACTTAAACCTTTACTGTCTATTTTGATTTCCAACGAGCAAGCAGCATTTATTAGCAATAGACAGATTCAGGACAATATTATGGTGGTTCAAGAAGTCATGCATCAATTTAAAGTGCGATCATGCAAGAAACGTTTCAATCTTATTCTCAAAACAGACATGCAGAAAGCTTATGATAGGGTTGAATGGGACTTTTTAGAAGCCTATTTGAAGCAATTGGGATTCCATGACAGCTGGGTTACTCAGGTAATGGCTTGTGTTACTACAGTCTCGTTTAGTGTTCGGTTTAATGGTGAACAGCTCCCTTATTTTAAGCCTACTCGAGGGATTCGCCAGGGAGATCCCCTCTCTCCATATCTCTTCATTTTAATTGCAAATGCCCTATCCACTACTCTTACTCAAGCTGTTGCTATTGGCCATATAAAGGGGATTCAATTCAATCGAGACTGTCCTAAATTATCTCACCTATTTTTTGCTGATGATTCAGTATTTTTCCTCAAAGCCACTCTATCTGAATGCCATAACCTTGCTAATCTCCTAAACCAATATTGTGTTGCTACAGGACAGCTTATTAATAGAAACAAATCTGGTGTGTTTTTCAGCAAATACTGTCCTATTTCCTTACAACAAAATCTTGCACAAGAATTAAGGGTCCCTATTCTCAGTAAGTATGGTAAATACCTGGGCATTCCCTAGGATTGGGGCCGTTCCAAAAAGGAGATGTTTTCCTGGATCCTGGCAAGAGTAAATGCTAAGTTAGCAGGTTGGTAGGAAAAATTTTTATCGAAAGGAGGCAAGGAAATCTTATTGAA
The DNA here is from genome assembly GCA_017140185.1 of Eucalyptus polyanthemos subsp. polyanthemos. NCBI lineage: Eukaryota > Viridiplantae > Streptophyta > Magnoliopsida > Myrtales > Myrtaceae > Eucalyptus > Eucalyptus polyanthemos. Next base: position 30,741,611 of record CM029464.1, on the reverse strand, counting down.
ATCAGTAATTCAAGCCTTACCACAGTATGCCATGTCTATCTTCAAGCTTCCGCTGTCTCTCGCGCAGATTGATTGAACGAAAGATCTCGGCGATTCGGTGGAGTAAACAAAATAGCCAATCGGAATTCACTTTGGAAACAATGGTCGAATTGAAGCTCTCAAAAGTTGAAGGGGGATGGGATTTAGAGATTTAATCAACTTTAACAATGCAATGCTTGGAAAGCGAGCATGGCGATTATTTCAGCAACCTCAAGCTATCGGAGTCGGCTCTTTAAGGGTTTATATTTTCGCTACTCCTCGTTTTCAATCTGCTCCCTCGGGACATCGTCCTTCTTGGGGATGGCGAGTTTATTAAGGGTCGTCAAGCAATTACTCCTAAACTACGTTGGTTAGTCGGAGATGGCACGAAGATACATATCAGACAAGATAATTGGCTTCCATTAGGCCCGATAGGAGGCTTACCGAGACAGGGGAACCGATCGAGTGGTCGACCTCATTGATTTTCCGCATTCCGAATGGAAGTCCACGCTTATTCCGCATTATTTGATGATCGGTCAAGACGGCAATTCTCAATACCCCCATCAATCCGTCTCTCCTTCAGGATCAACTAGTTTGGACAGAAACTTCTTCTGGTACCTACACAGTAAAGAGTTGTTATCATTCTCTTTCTACACAATCTCAGCCACCACTAAACCAGCCCTCATCCTCGTATACTAACCCTCCCATGTTATGGAGGAAAATTTGGCACATGTGTTCAGCCCCAAAGCTTAAGGTTTTCTCCGGTTAGCTTGCAAAAATGCCATTGCTACAAAACTTAATCTTTATCAACGCCATATAACCCCTCACCCCTTTTGTTCTCTATGCAATAATTTGTCCCGGAATCGCAGAGAGCATATCTTTTTTTCTGTCCATGGACAACTGAAATTTGGACTCACGAAGACATTAGTGTCAAAATTTTACCTACCTCAGTGAGCCGATTAGATGCATGGTTAGTCGAAAGAGCTTCCCTCCCACACGCATCTCCTGAGTTTGCTGTGATCGCTCATCTTCTGTGGGAGATCTGGAGACAACGGAACAATGCAATCTTTCGTTAGATCCCTCTTGATCCCCGACAGGCCGTCAATGATGCCCTAGCCCAAAACACCATCTTCAAGTTTTTACGGTCCTCGCACGTAAGATGGAAAAGACGATGGTCGGTTATGAATATAGATGGCAACCACCAGCGGATGGGTATATTAAGTGTAATATTGATGGGGCTTTTCGCCAAGAATCGGAGAAAGGATCAATCGCTTGTGTTTTCAAAGATAGTAGAGGCATTTTAACAGATATGCTTACCCAATCTGTGCCTGCACAATCGGCGTTCCAAGCGGAGATTTACGCCCTCATATTTGCTATTCAACGGCTGCTCCACAAGAATCTCCATCCTCAGCATGTTGTGATCGAATCGGACTGCTCAAAACGGGTGGAGATCATTCGGATGAACCAGACGCCGCCATGGAAGGAACGTCCTCTCTTTGCGACTCTCAGAGCTCTCCTTCAGCGATGCCCTAGCCTTTTGCTTCAACACGTTCGTCGACAGGCAAATGGTGCAGCGGACTGGGCCGCTAAGGCCCACAGGGATCATGGCCCTCCAACAAACTGGCTTCTTTTCCCGCCTTCTAATTTCCTCAATATTATCTCTTCGGATGCTTCGGCTCTTATGTGTAATGTTTCCTAATATATTACAAGTTATCCTTTTACCAAAAAAAAAAAAAAAAACTTGTTTCAAAACCAAAACAATCAGGGTAATTGGTAGTTGCGAAACACCAAACTCAAAAAACATGTACTTGATAAACCCGAATCATTTCTTTATCTGGGTTCTATGCGATTCGCATCTCAGATAAGGTCACGAAAAAGAAATACGCTTATGCCCTAGTTAGTTAGGGTGTCAACGGGACCTAAACCGAAACGGTCCATCAACATCTCTACACAAGACGACCCAAATTTTGCCTGATATACCAAATAAAATAGTCAAATAAGTCTATCTTGCAGTTGACAAAAATATTGATGGTCTAATATAACAGGACCTAGAAATAAGTAACCGATGGAAAGTGTTGTATGTAAACCAAGCACTCGCATGAAGTATAAAATTTAGCCGCACATTAGAGATTTAACGGTGAACATAGAAGAATTTACACACCAATGGTTGGAAGACCACATATGAAAAACATGCCACCTCAGTAGACGCCGATTGATATTATTAATACATTAATATCCTCTTGGTTTTCATGTATTATTAATCCTTAGAAGAATCTACACACCAATGGTTGTTTAATCCTGATTGAACAGCCTCAATAATTAATTGCTTAAATGATAATCTTGACCCTCCTACTATCCTTTAGCTCCATTTCACTGTATTCGCATGTGAAAGAACATTTTCATGCTTGTTTTGAGGTTTTTCTATTTTGGCTTTTGCGTGTGTGGGGATTTTGAAAGCTTTTTGGATTCTTAAGCATTCGGCAATTAAAAGTCCCAAGATCATTAATTAACAAAGTCAAGCATATATATCGGATTTAGACATTTGTAAAGCAAAAACTACACGAGATTTGAAAATATGTTAAAAACAAAATTTAGTTGACCTCATTAATGAGGAGGAGCCAGTTTCGTAATTATTAGTGTTATGGTGGGTTCAGATTGATAAATCAAGCATGACAATTTAATTGATTGTGATTTTACATAAACATATGTCCACAGAAAACCCTAGTAGACTTATGTAACTAGCCAGGCAGATTCTGCAACACTCCACGGTTAGTCCTGGATAACATGGCCTAGGAAGGATACGGCGTATTGCAAAAAATTATTCTCTTGACAAAGCATATTTACGAGGTGGATAATTGACAAGCACTTGTAATCTACCCACCCAAATTAAATCGAATCTCAGAAAAGTAATTCACAATTCCAACAACCTTAATTAATCAAAAGGACAGTTTTGTCGGCCAATTTGCATTACCCAAATTCCCAAAATAGCCCAACATGGAGTAGATTTTCTCAAATTTTCCTTCATGTCACACCGTCGAACCCTTATCCTTTCAATCTACTTAGGGCGAACCGAGTTTTAACCCTCTGGATTTGTGCAAGTTATAAACGTTTGCGAGAAGTCGCAAAGTTATCGGAAGTGCAATTCAACGTAGGCAATTTCCGGTCATTTAAAGCAAGTTCATATATTGTTGACTCCACTGGCAGACTTATGAGGTTCATAGTGGGTCCGCAGCCTAAGTTGCAATTTTTTCAAATGTCGGTTAAGCATAAAAAATTTCGGAACTGTCTTTAAAATTCTTGGTCTACCAATATACACTGGATGGATATTATGTCGGAAAATGTTTATTGCTCAATTACATTCTCTTCGCAAAAAATTGAAGATTTTAGTGAACTTTTCTTTGCTAACATAGTTTTCTCCCTAGTTTATCTTATTATTTTTTGACAACATGCTTCAAGAAGATTTGTTTTGATTAGTCGCTGGTGAAGAAAGGAATGTCTCTTATCAAACAAAATAAAGAATAAAAACAAAAAGAAAGGAATATTTATAAATGTGCTTACATTTAAAGCTACTTTAGCATCTCTTATAATTCTTCTTGGTGGTTCATTTTTCGTTCTCTTCTGTATGCGATGTTCTTGTCACCTGCGAAACATTGCTCTTTCCTTCCTTCTTTAACTCTCGGAAGAACCATCTCCTTTCTCCAATACAGACAATCAAAATGAAAGATCAAACAGGTAATCCTTAATTCCTTTCCCTAGGTAGAATTTCTTTTATTTTAAATGTTTAAATTCGTTCTTGTTTAATGTTATATATGTAGAATTGTCATTATGTAGAATTTATTCAATCATGCGAGAAGCAAAAACAGCAAAACAATATGATAATTTGAATTGTTTTTACTCGTTCCAACAAGTAATTTTCATAAAAGATTGGTAAACGTAAATCTGTAATTCCTAGGATGAAAAATATTGATAATTATATCATTAGAGTGTTGTGTGTTGGCTTAGCAAATAAAAAGATAGACTATAGTTATGATTGTCACTAATGCTTCAATTCATTCGTGAAAAATAAATGGTTTGGAAAATATTTTCCCCATATATATTGCTTACAAAAATAAATAAACAAAAAATATTTTTTATAGTTAATACCCTAAAAAACTCCAAATTGATATGCCTGTGACAAATTTATCCCAAACTAATTTTTTTTGACCACTAAAAATCCCAAATTAATACACTTTTGCAAATTTATCCCAAACTGGTATAGTGGTGATAAACTTACCCTCTGTTAGTTTCCGTTAAATTTTATTGTCAAATTACTAATTTGAATGACACATAATAGTTGACCGTATACCTACTTGAGATTTCATTCTCCGTTTGTTAAAGTTATATAATTTTTGTGATTTTTGTGATATTAATATAATTTAATGAATGATATATTTGTCACAAATATATCAATTTGGGGTTTTTAGCAGTCGAATAAATTAGTTTTGGGTAAATTTATCACAAGTATACCAGTTTAGGATTTTTTTTATAATTAGTCGGAGTAAATTTATCATAGATGTACCAGCCTTGGATTTTTCATGATAAAAAAATTAGTTTTGGGTAAATTTATTACATGTATATCAATTTAGGGTTTTTTTTTATGATATTAAACCTATTTTCTATTGACTAATTAGCTTAAGTGATACAAGAAATCATTTTTAGAAAAATGTTTTTTAAATAATTCATTTTTTGAATAACAAACGGATAAGTTAGGTATCTTCACGTTAATTGTTATTTAATTATACATGGATTTTTTTCCCGATCCATAAAGTCTTAATGTCGCTAAGTATTAACAATCTTCTAAGAAATGACATTAAATGTCATTCTACAGATAAGTGCTTTTTGTTCAGATTGATTGAAAATTTTCGTAATTTAACAGATAAAAATTGCTTTATTAGAAGAATAAAGATCAAATTAATAAACTAGAAAATATCGCTGCATTGCGACCAAAAAATGGGTTGCTAGAAATCAGGACTTTAGGGGACCAAAAGTTGGTCGACTGATGTTCTCGTGACCACACATTATTTGGTAGCTAAAGGTTTATATGTTGCGACCAGAGTATTTGGTCGCAAAAGTTGTAGTTGTGGTCACAAATATTCCCTGAAAGGTGGTTCTGCCCTCCACGTCTAACGACCAGAAGCCTGAAACCTAAAATCGGAGTGTGCCGGGAATCCTTGACAGTAACTTAGGTTGTACCTCACCACAACACATGAGCCAAAAAGCTCTATTGAGGATTGCCCCACCCACTAGATGACCTTGCTAAGTTGACAGGATTGCGTTCATTTTAATATATTAATATACGCATGTTTCAATCCCTCCGTCGGGGAGATATTTTTTCTTCTCCCTCCCAAAAGGAATATCACTAAATTTTACTACCAGAGTTCAGCTGTAACAGTTTAAGAACTTACTAAGGTCTAACTTGAAAAAGTCGTAAATGTAGCCCCTAATATTCCCCCAAAGGCGGTTCTGGCCCCCACTTCTAGCGGCCAGAAGTGCTTTTGGCGACCGACTGAGCCATAATTGGTGGGTGGAAGTAATTTAGGTGACCTTCGAGAGATGAAAAAAATGGCTCATTGGTCGCTAGAAGTCGTATAAGAACTTTTTACATCTTGCTTTAAAAAATAAAAATAAAATAACACATGACACCTATTTATGTAGCCTTTTAACATCCTCATATATATAAAACAACATTCAATTCATATAATCTCGTCCACCTCAACAGAAAAAAATGTACAAATTCATAAATTCGCACATCAACTCACCCACGAACAAACAATCTACATGTCACTTGTCCCTCGGTACATAAGAAATTTGTCACGACACCATTTTCATGTCACTCACCCACGAACAAACAATCCACGATCCAAAACAGCGTTGGTGACCTTTCAGCTTAGCCGTTTCCTAATGCAATTTATTATATATAAGAGATCGGTATAAAAACGACAAGAAAAAATTGCCCAATCGATTCTAAATCTATTATTTGAATGTCAAATCAATTTTTAGACTTTCCAACTTCAACAACTTAGTTATAAATCTTTACGTGAACTTTTAACATAGTCATTTTGATTAATTTTTGCCGAAGTTACTAGCGTAATATCTAGTCATTGCCGGCCGTCTTAAGTAGCATGGCCTGGCGGTACAACGTTTTGATCTTGTCTAAATAAATAAATTCAAATTCTGGGTCTTTAGCATTAAGCATAAAAACAATATATTTAATCAATCATAAATTTTCAAAAATTGATTGCCATCATTCGTCAAATGTCATAAAAATTCTCGTTGACAGTATGCAAAACTCGCGTGGTCATATCATAGGATGTAACCGCATGACAGCATTACCTCACTTATATAAATACACATGCTAGCAATTTTGTTAAACAGTATTACTATATTCATCATTAACCTTGTATAAATATTTCTTACTAAATGGGATGTGGGTCTTATCAACATCTCACTAGTCACTTTTGTAACAGGCACATCATGCCCTTGTCCTTCCTTCAAATCTTTATCCAACAAAGTGGGAAACATACTTTGCCATCGTACTTCACAAATTAGGTACAAGCGATTGGACTCGAAGCTTGAAAAGAAGGTGCTCGAAGTGAAGAACACATCATCATCAAGGCTTAACGAGTTCCAAAAAATCGATAGCATCATCATGAAGTTTCCTCAATTCAAAGAGGGATTGAAGAATATTAAGGCCGTTTACCATCAATACGGTGAGTTTAACAATATTATCCATTGCCCCGTATGTTCTTTTGTTATTACTAGAGTAAATGCACAAGTGATGCATATTTGCATTCAAAATTAGTAGTGTTATCTAAATTATCAATTAAAACAATATGTATATTGTTTCTTAATCTTTGTGGGTTTGCTAAGAAACCCAAAATTGAGCTCATTATGTTTTTTTTTCTCTTAATCTTATTTGGTAAAACTAATCAAATCCATGCTGTAGATTATCAACTTGTCTTAAGAAATTTACTTACAGTTAGATTATGATGAATATTTCAGGGTCATCATTGAGATAGTGAATGATGACGCCATAATCTAAAGTTAGAGCTATTAGATTTTGAAATAAGTTGAATTTTATACTTGCTATGAACTATATAATTAATATTTTGTTGTATTTATAAGTATATAATATTTACTAATAAATTTGAGTAATTAGTATATATTGCAATATCCTCTCACCTTTAAAGATATAGATTATATTGCAATACTATTATTAGATATGAAGGCAATAAATATTGCAACCTACTCCCTCATTTATTCTTTTCATTCCAGATGAGAACTCAAACGGGAAAATCGATAAAGAGGAATTAAAGAAATGTTTGGATGAAGTGCAGCTTCATCTCTCCGAAAAGGATATGGAGGACTTGTTTCATTCTTGTGACATTGATGAGAACCAAGAAATAAGATTCAAAGAATTTATCGTTCTTTTATGCCTCATCTATCTCTTGAAAGAATCTTCATCAACTAATGAGGTATTTATATCTCTAATCTAATCTACTTGGAAGGCCAAAAATTAGCAACAAACCATTTTAATATTGCATTATTAACTATGACATGATTTTCCAGACGGAAAAAGTAGGTTCACCTTCAATACAAGCAACTTTTGATACGATCATTGAAGCCTTCTTATTTCTGGACAAAGATGGCGATGGGAAGTTGAAGAAGAAAGACGTCATTAAAGCACTGAACGACACCTCACCGAGGGAGAAATCTCCTCGCCACGTTACGGGGAAACGATTTAGTACAAACCACAAAACCCTAGCTATAATGCAAATATTGCGATGCGGTTTATTTCCCAGATTATAGTTGACATTGGTCCATTTTTTCAATGAGTGCAGATGAGATGGATTGGCGTAGGAAAGGAAACGTTAGCTTTAGAGAGTTCCTTTTCACTTTCATTGATTGGGTTGGTGTGGAAACCAACGGCAACGGTGACAGCTTCAGCTACCGCGATGTCCATGTCTACGGCGACGATCTTCCCTCGTGAGCACCACTTGAGAGGAAATATTGCCCGCGACATTCATGTATCATTAAATCACTGTACATGTGATTTGAACGTACAAGAAACACAATTGAAATGCTCTGTCCGTGTGTAGAATATATACTTGTCCCACCTGGGTTATTTTGTGCGAAAGTTATATCAACTAGTTGCTTTATCAAAGCACTTAGGAGGGATTTGCCTAGACAAGTATTCGCTTTTTATATGCAATAATGCTTTAATTGCAGCTAAGGCGTCGGCAGCTCGCCAGCGCTTGGAGTTTTCGGCGGGATAGGGCAGGTGTGTATCGAGCTTCTCAGAGGTTAAGTGAATTTCTGCTTTTCTTAACCGTGTGCATTCTCTTTGGATATGTGTTTTTGTTACCTCCCCAGAATTCGAGACGTGGATGAATTTGTCCTATATAATGTTTGAGAGTCTTGTCTACATATGGTTAAATTTCATCGCTGAAGATATGCTCAATATTCTCTGCCCAGATTCCTTTCTTTTGCCGAACGCATTCGCCTCTTTTTATCCACCGAATCAAACCACATTTATATTGTTTAATATTTCGTTCAACTAATGGGAAAATCCCATTGATTTGTTTCTTCATCCACCTCAACGCAAATGCACCAAATTTTGCCTTTTCCTTTTCTTAAACCTCCCGTCAATCTTTCACTTTGTCGAGAATCCTCCTCAACGATCCAGGAAAATTGTCTAAGAATGCCTACACTTATTGCGTTTTTGTCAATTCAAGTTCTAAATCCTTTAATTTTACCAATTGAATTGTAAACATTTTCAATTTTTTGCCAATTAATTCAATCTAACCAATATTGACTAGAAGTCCCTAATATGACAGTCTAGTTAATACCAACCATCTCATGTGGCAAAACCGCCACTAACGTAGACAAATTTTAGTAATTTTCTAAATATTAAAAAAAATTGGTGGTTTTTATTTTTAATTTTTCTTTTCTCTTTTTTTTTTTGGTTCAAATGATTGGCAGTGCTGTTAGCCACTGGCCTAGGGCCAATGACCTCCTTGCCATTGGGTAAGAGCCAACGATCCCTACCGGTCCCTAGGGGAGGGCCCAAAGCCCTCGTCGGATCTAATAAAGGCTCATGAGCCCTCATTGTGGCTGGCAAGGCCACATAACGCTCTTGCTAGATTTAGCGAAGTGAGGGCATAGGGGCCCCCATCGACCATAGCAAGGGCAAGTAAGGGCCACAACCCCTCACCCACGGTTGGTAAGAGTTGCCAGCCCTTAGTCAGTGGTTGGCGAAGGTCTTTGACCCTTAGCCAGTGGTTGGTGGTCGCGTCGGTTCTTTGAACCAAAAAAAAAAAAAAAAAGAAAAAAAAAAGAAAATTACTCAAAAAGTTTATAAAAAAATTTCAAAAAAGATTAAAATATTATTAAAATTTGTTTACATCAATACCAACGATGCCATTAGGACGACTAGCATCCACGTCAACAATTTCTTGCCAAAATTGATTGGATTGACTCATTGACAAATTGTGAAAAGAGCTAGCACTTAATTGGCAAAATTGAGTGATTTAGAAATAAATTGGTAAAAATGCAATAAGTGAAAGGTTTTTTAGATAATTTTCTTCCTCCATCCATTTGGCATTTTTTTTAGTCTCGTTAAAGCGTTCCTTATGTTGGACGTGGGGTTTTCTCGCTCTCGTGCCCCACCGAACTTTGCTTTGCTCAATTTATGGCTCTTGATTCTGTCCCCTTGTGACCGCAATTAAGTGCGCAGAACATCTTCCTTGAGGACCGCATCTTTTCTCTTTAATTCATGGTAGAATCCTTTCCAATTTCATACTTTGCGGAGGCTATTTGCTCTAGACCACTCACCTCCCGAATTCAGAACATCACATATATTGCATATATGATATCCAATCAAACAGAGTAAATGAATGGGTTAGGCCGAACTTCCCTATCAAATGGGCTTAACCTTGAAAATTAAAATATTAGGAACTCCATGCTTAAACCCATTGGCACCAGTTTATTGGAATGCAATTCACGCGGGCTTATTTATTATAATGTTCCTAATATGCAAATAAAAATCAATAATTTTTGTTAAGGGTCGAGACCACTCCTGATTTTTTATGCAATGAATGATTGTGGGTTATCAAAATTTGGGTGTCAACAAATTATAATTGAAACAAAATGTAATATCTTCGCAACAAATGTGATCTTCTAATTACCTCTTGAGTGCACAAAAAAAAAAAAAGGCTGAAAAAGGAAAAGGACAAATACCACAAAAATAACCTCTAAATTATGTTAACTGCGACACAATTACCCCGTACTTTTTTTTCACCAAAAATCCTAAAAATTTTCACTATGATACAAATACCCCCAACTTCTTTTTTTATGTCATGAAAAAACCCCAATTTATACGTGCGTTGTATATACCATGTATTTTAGTTTCATCTTGGGTATATTTATTACACAGGTATAAACTCTATTTATGACAAAAACAAAAGTTTAGGATAAACATGTCTCAAGGGACAAGTTTAGAGGTCTAGTGACACAAAACAAGTTCGGATTATTTGTGTCATAGTTTGAGTTTTTTGTGGTATTAACCTAGAGAAAAAATAAACCAATTCGAGTACCGAAATAAGTATCAACAAATTCAAGGACAAAAATGTAATTTAACTCTCTGGTAGTGCATGGTTGTAATTGGCGAAGAAATACAAACTGTGCAAGATAAAAAAAAAAAAATTGACTGTTTATCTATAGGTAGGAAACTATGACATCTTAGGATTCCCCGTCCAGAATATGCTATGTATAAAAACGAATTGAATTGACCAATCGCAAAACGTGATGTGGGTAAATTTAATTGGTGTCACGGCCCTGTAAATTGTGGCTAATCCCCACTCAATTATGTTTGAGTGTGAGAGTAATGCAATACGATCTTAAATATATTACAAAGATGGACAATATGATTCAGAAGAAGGCTGCTTCGAAAAATCACTCTCGTGATTTGAGAAGGGCCTCTGATGTCTATTCACAGTGTACGTTGGAGTCTTTGATGGTATTCTTTAGCCCAGGCAACAAGGCCTCATCTCCTGGCCTCATTCGCGATCAATCGATTTCCGATCGGGTCGATTACCTAGGCACAACGGCTTCTCATGCTGTTGGACAATCCCAATATGAACGAAGGGCCAAGCTACGCAAGCCCTCCCAATAGAACTCAGAATTGAAGAAGAAAATGAGAGCTGCAACAAAACATGGGGTTGAACTTCGACGGGAGGTAGAGAAATGTCCAATCAAAGGCTGATGGGAGGTGCCGGTCGACCGACTATCCTTGGAGGAGCTAAAACTTCATAAAAGAAGGTACGGAAAATTAATAAATAATTGGAGATCGGACAATTGATTCTCATGGCAACAATTCCAACGATCTATGATTTTTAGGAAAGTTCGATGTCTTTGATATAAGGTAGTTTATCATGTAATAAGTGAGCTCATGCAACTTATAATCTTGAAAAAAGAAAAGAAAAAAAAAGTGTGCTGCTTGACCCACATTTGGATTATTGATGTACTTGATTGGAAAAAAAAAAGTTTAGGTACACGATTATAAAATGGACAAAAATATCCGGTACTTGCAATGTCATCACCCCTTAAAAAAAGTTTTGTGTGATCTTCCAAAATATATGTCGTTTGGTGGTCAAAATAACATGTCTCTTTTTGAAAATTTTAAAATGATGCAATTAAGATAATGGCACTTTTAACTAGATTGTAGATAATAAATAGGGAACGAATAACTCATGTATACAAAAATTGTATTTACGTTGACCCGAAACCACATTCTCTTTTGTGAGCAGTGAGATACATTAATTTAGGATACTACTAAAAAAATGCTCTAGGGTTGGCACAAGTGGTTAGGATATTAAGAGATTTTCAACTTAGAAACCATAGGAGCATCCGTTTTAGTACCATCAATTGAGGTGCAAACTGCTCCGAGTCAGACCAACTTATATATAAGCCAAAAGTCTGTACTTAACCAATATATGGGGCTTGTATTGTGTTTTATGGGCAGATGTTGGACAATATAAAAACTAATGTTGAAATCTCTTAGATTATTTTGGTTGTCAAAGTATTTGGGGAGTTGTTTGAGTGAATGTAGCAGAGCATCTCGGGATAAAGATATTCAGGTGCTATGCTAATCTCTTGTGATCTAAACCTATGGAGATATCAAGTAGAGATATTCATGTTTTGGATGTTAAATTCACCTGATAACTATTGAAAAGGGAGGAAACGCAGGGCGGCCTAAATAGAGAAATAAATTATCCGCCAATTAGGAGGAGGAAAATTACTGAATAACCAGACTTCTTTTTTTTTTTTTTTTTTTTTTTTTCTTTTTGGTAAGGTAAGATTCATATTGACTTTTAACCAAACAGAACTTTACAACAAAAGATCTCGGCACCAACAAAACTTGCACTCATAATGACAAACAAGTCATAACGAGTGGAAGAGTGTCGAGAGTAAAAGAGAAAGAGAGGACCCAATGAACTTGGCAACCCTCACGCAAACTTTACAACGAAAGATTTGACACCTTGGAAGAAAAAATAGCGGGATCAAGTCTCCAACTTCTTTGAGTTCTCCTATTCCTTGGTGTATCCGCTACATTGTTGAACGTAGTTGCCTTGTCCTTGATAGCTTTGACAAGATGCATTCTCATAGCAAGCACAAACAAAACATGACTTCGGAAAAATATGTTGTTCCGCGTCTTCCAGATTAGATGATAAAGGGCCCCAAACGCAAAACGAGCAAAATCATTGAGAGAAACCAGACATTTAATTTGTCCCTTTTCGAATAATTAATAAGTAAATAATCAAGCAATATGCATTTAGGTCATTAAAGAAACGAGAAAATATCATTTGGACTCGTCTATATGAAAGAGTTTCTTTCGGCTGTTTGAATATTTTCACTTAACATATGAAAGTTTCTTTTAAACGAATATTAACTGAAATATAAAAAAAAAAACTATTTTATATATCAAGCTTGTAAGATATCATGGATTCTTTTGTCGACTTCAAAATATATTAGTAGGATTTCTCAATAATTTCTCCCTTTTTATGGTGACAAAATCTTCCATGTAGATAATAAAATAATTGATTTGAATAGATTTGTGTAAGGACTGCTCGCAACAGTTAAGTCTTAAAAATATGAGTATAAGCGAGCAAGTAAATATAGTTTAAACTTGGATATCATCAGTTGGTGTAAGACTATTTCTATAAGAGAACTGTAATTAGGGGTGTGCATGGTCCGGGCAGGCGGTTCCCGACCTAGAACCGGGAACCACCCGCTAAGGACCGGTTCCGAAAAATTGGAACCGAGATCCACCCGTTTGTTGCATGGATCCACCCGAGAACCGGATCGCCGGTCCGGTCCGGTTCCTGGGTGGATCTATGGAACCGATCTTGACGTGAAACAATTTTGATTTTCAACATAAAACGACTACGTGACATCAAAGCAAACCAAAAAAAGAAAGACCAAATTTAAGTACGTGGAACAAAAATTCATTTGTCACAACTATTAATGCAACCAATGAAGGAATGGATGTACATAAGTTGATATAGAGACAGAGAGAGTAGTAAGTGTTTAGGAAAAATGGGTCTCTCTTAAAGCTATGAACTGGACATATCCCTCATTAGGTTCGGCAAAATATCACAAGTCGCACAAACAAATCAAAGGAGGTGAAATGAGGCACCATCCAAACACAGGAAAACAAAGGAAGTGCAACTAAACAAGACTTTATTGAATACATCACCTTCATCATTATATTAATAAATAAACTAAACAACGAAAAAGCATAAGAATTCCCAAATATTTAGCTTTGTATTCATCCTGCAGCAAAAACAATTGCCACAAAACAATTGCTTTGTATTCAATTTTAGTATTTTTTTTAATATTAAAAGGGAACCGGTCCGGTCCGGTCCGGGTGGGCAGATCTGCCCATGGAACCGGGAACCGGACCGGTTCCCTCAAGAACCGCCGGTTCCGGGCGGTTCCGGTCCGGTTCCGGGCGGTCCGGGCGGTTCCCGGGTATTTTGCACACCCCTAACTGTAATACAATTTTGCAATATGTGAATGCAGTTTCTTATAAAACTTGTTCAGGTTGTTCAGAGCGCAGAATATGGTCATGGTCCAGCTCTATTCTGAATGTTCTTTAGTGTATCCGGCAATATTAAAATTTCCTGTACTTCACATTTGCGGTATACCTCCGACAGTCATACTATTGCAATATATACTGCATTCAAGAGTAGTATGAAATCTAGCATTGAATTCCCTCCAAGTCTTCACGGACTCCCTGTTCTTCTAGAATTATTCACATGGGCTCTTTCAGTTGTTTGAATCTTTTTGCTGAGCACATCAAAGTTCCTTTTACACTGTTATTACTTGAAATGTGAACAACTCTAGCATATATCAAGCTCATAAGATATCATGGAGTATTTTTTTCAACTTCAGAATATATTAAGAGGTTTCTTCCAAGAGTAATGCTATGAAAATTATATAATACAATCAGCAAAAAATTAATCACTAAGCTAATCTAACTAACCACCTAATTTATAATTAACTTAAACTAAACACCCCTTAAACATCATTAGCCTACTAAGAAGAGTTTAGTGCATAAACTCACCGATTTAATGCGAAAACCGGTTCACCGCGATGGCGGCCGAAATCCAAACTTTCGGAGGCGTCAACGGACAGTTGGGTTGGGCCAAAATGGCCTTGCAAGCCCACAACAATTGCTGGGCTTGGTCTTGGGCTTGGGTTGCGGCTAGGCTTGCTTCGTGAGCCTCAAGTGGGCTGGACCAAAAGCTGAAATTGTGGACTGGGCTTGACTGGACTGGACTGAAGGTGGGCTGCTGGGCTTGAGTAAAGAAGCAGCAAAGGCTGCTGCTGGGCCAATTGAGAAGAAGCTATTGGGCAGAAACGCTGCAGTGAAGATGGGCTTCGCATGCGCATGCGGCTGAAATTCACGTGGGCTGAATTTGATGGGCTTCAAATGGGGTAGCTACAGGCGTGAATCCAACTGAAGATGGGCTGAAGAAATTGAGCAGCAGCTTCAGTCTTCGTTGCTGGGAAAGATGGAGGACGCGCGGTGGTGGGCCTGGTGGCCGACCAAGGAGAAAGAAAGGAGCTGGCACATGAAGAGGGATGGAGGGTCGGTGGTCTTTGCTGGGTTGTTTGGTGAGAGGGAGATGCGAGGAAATTGGAGTGTTGCGGTCAACGGAATAGAGAAAGGAAGTGGGGAAGATTGTGGGGGTCAATGGGCAGACGCTGGTTTGTTGGCGTGGGGGTGGTCAAGCGGGGAAGATGAGAGAGAACAGGTGAGTGGCAGCAGCAAAAATGAAAGTGGAGCTGCAGAGTTTTGTCTCTGCTGGGTGGGAGCTTGTGGGCTGCGCAGGCATCAGATGCTGCAGACATGTGGCAGCTTCAGTCTTCGAAGGAAAGAATGGAAGAAAAGCAGGGGTGGCTAGCTTCGGTGGATTTGCGAAGAAGACCAAGGGCACGAAAGTGGAATAGAAGCAGCTGTGGAGATTGGCTAAGGTCGGCGATGCAAGAGGGAAGGGAACATTGCCTTAAAAGTCAAAGGGAAATATCCAATTTCATTAATACCTTGTCCCCTAAAGTCTCCGTGCTCATCTACTTGATCCCCTAATACTTTCTTGCAAAATTAATCCACCAATTAAACCAAATTGAAGCCAAAATTCCAGCCCCATCCAAGGTTCCGAATTTCACAAAATAAGCTTCAATTTCTTCTCCGATTTCCCCAATTCAATGTCCAATTTTGTTGAAGAAAAGGCCTACATGATTTCTACAATTCCCTTCTGCCAAGTAGCTCACTAAAGAGGCCAAAAATCCCTTCAATTTGGCCCGTCTAAATTTCCGTTATTTTTCGAATCGTTAAGCGATTTTCCGTAAAAATCTTGAAATCACCGAAAAATCTTCGGAAGATAAATTGATGTTCCTAAAATGAATTGTAACATGAAAGAATTTTCAATTTCTAAAATCAGGCTCAAATTAGCGGTTAATCTCAATCTGACACGATTTTAGCGTGACTTAACCTACCGGGTAGCTTTTAGGAATTTTTAGTACAATTGACCCGTGGTTGATTATTTTCAAACCACATAGACATCTTCAACACATTAGCGACTCTTGGTTGTTGTGAAAATCTCAAGATTTCAAATATCGACACAGGGTACCAAAACGACAGAAAAATCGGTTTAGTGCCATTCGATGAGAATTTTGCAATTAGGTGAAATCACTCAAACTTAATCACATGACTCAATCAAACCGACCTATCTCCGGTCTCTGGTCGATTTTTAACTATGTTGTAAGGGTCCTTGCAGATTAACACGGTCGAGTAGTCAATTTCTGGTTGAATTCTCAAGTCTATTACATTTATATTTCTTAACGGCTTCACCTGATAGGCTAGTTATCTCGTGAGTGGCCAACTCAGAGAAAAAGGCTATAGGAGCGTCGACGAAAAGCCCGACTTATTTAATTGAAAACAAAGCCTAAAATTCAGGATGTCACACACCACATCCAACTGGTTTCCTCAGCAATTTCCAGCTACCAAGCTTGTCTAGGAAGCTCTTGAAATGGTCCAAAAGTGGTGTCCATGGGGGAGCTATGAATTTTGATTGAATTTTCCCCAAATTGGATTCAATCCTCACTTGATTCAACTTAATTTGGCCTCTATAAATTTAACTATCATACCCTTGATCAAATTGGCATTTTTTCTCACCAATAGAACCCACTTGCATCCCAATTTCATAATAAAAAATGATCCTCTGAATTTCTTGGTCAAAAACAACCCTATCTCAACTTTTCGCCAAAAATCTCGGTTTGCAAAAAAATCTTTGAAAGATGATTCGACATTCCTAAAATGATTTGTGACATGACAGAACTTTCAATTTCTAAAATCGAACTCAAATTCATGGTTAATTTCAATCTAGCGCGATTTTAGCGTGACTTAGGTTCCGAGGTAGCACTCAGAAATTTTTAGTGCAAATGACTCATGGCCGATTTTCTTCGAGCCATAATAGTCCTCCTCGACACATTGTAGACTTTCAGTTGTCGTAAAAATCTTGAGATTTCAAATACGGATGCAGGGTACCGAAATAACAAAAAAATTAGTTAAGTGCCAATCGACGAGAATTTTTTCAATTTGGTGGAGTCACCCACGTTTAGCCATACATCTCAGTCGAACTAACTTATCTATGATCTATAATCGATCTTTACTATATTGTAATGATCTCTACATATGAGCATGGCCGAGTAGTCAATTTCTAGTTGAATCCTCAAGTCCATTGCATTAAAATCCCTTAATGACGTCTCCAGATAGTCTACTTATCTCATGAGTGATCAGCTCTAAGAATAGCACTATAGGTGTGTCAATAAAAGGCCCGATTTATTCATTTGAAATTATGACTGAAAATCCAGGATGTCATGGCTACAGTTGCCGTTACTACTACCGCCAATGCTGCTATTGTTGCCACCGCTGTCACACCTGCTGCCACACCTGCTGAGGTTCCACCTGGAAACGTGTCGTTATGAGGCTGATGCATAATCTAGTGGAGCAATTTCTGAAGTTGAACTCGCCAAATTTTGCTGGCGTAGGAGATCCCAAGGCTATAGCCCTATGGATCTAAGGATTGGAGAAGGCCTTTGCATTGCTGATGTGCACCGAGGTAGAGAAGGTCATCCTTGTAGCCTATCAACTACAAGGAATTGCAAGCACTTGATGGAGGGCCACCATAGAAATAGTGTTCCTTGAATGTGTGGTTCTAGAGTGGAACGCCTTTGTTGAGGTCTTCAACAACAAGTACTTCTCTAAGAGTGCTAGAGAATTGAAGATGAAAAAATTCCAACGCCTTCGCCAAGGTACAATGACGGTGAAGCAAAGTTCGTTAAACTATCACAATACACCCCTAGATTGATCAAGGATCCAGTGGATCGAGTTAGATGGTTCAGAGATGGGCTTAGACAAGAGTTGAGAAGTCCGCTAGTGTGGTTCAATTTAAAGGACTATAATGACTTATATGAATAGGTGAGTTAATAGAGAGAGACCAGAATGAACAAGCCACTACATCTAGGTCGCGGTTTGGTTCTAACAAAGATGGGTTTGGGAAGAGGCCAATTACTAGAGGAAGGTGCCCTATTTCGCTCAATAGGAAGGATGGAATAGGAAAGTCAGTGCAAAGACTGAATGGTGCATGTTCTTTAAGTGGAAGATGACATGGATCAGCCCCGTGTCATTCTAGACTAGGTGCTTGTTTTGAGTGTGTTGGCAAGGTCTCATGGCCAAGAATTTTCCTAGGAGGCAGATGGGACCAGAGTTGCCGCTACCGCCACTAATGGGTCAAAATTGAGGATACACACCCCGAATGCACAGTAGGGTGGATTGATCAAACCTCCAGCTCAAGGAAGGACATATGCTATTACTATAGGACTGACTGAGGACTCGTCTGATGTGATTACAAGTACTATTTCGTTGAATGACCACGCTACTTATGCTTTATTTGACCTTGGTGCAACTCATTTGTTTATAGCTAAGCAATTTGTTAAGCTAGTAGGATTAATTCCTGAATTGTCGGAGTGAGTGGTTAGCATATCTACACCATTAAAGGATAATGTGTTAGCTACAATGAGTTGTCTTAGTTGCAAGTTAGCGATTGGTAAGTGAGGATGGGTGATAGATTTGATAGTCCTAGCCATCTATGATTTTGAAGTAATAATTGGTATGGATTGACTCACCAAACAACGAGCTAAGATGGACTGTTATCGTAAAGTGATTCAAATTAATCCGTTAGGGGGTGAAAGTTTCAAGTTTATTGGGAGTCGAGGAGGACTCTCGATTTCCTTAATCTTGTCGCTTGAGGCAACTCGTTTATTAGACGGGTGTTGCCAAGGTTACTTAGCAACTATCATGGATACGACAGTTGAGGAGCTGAAGATTGAAGACATAGTAGTGGCTTAGGAATTTCCACATGTGTTTTCAAAAGAATTGCCAGGTCTGCCACCAGAGAGAGAGATTGAGTTCGTAATTGAGTTAGCACTTGGGACAGAGCCATTCTTTAATGTTCCTTACCATATTGTGTTGTTTGAGTTGAAAGAACTGAAGGTGTAGATGCAAAAATTGTTGGATAAGGGATTCATACATTCCAATGCATCACCTTGGGGAGCACCAATTCTCTTTGTGAAGAAGAAAGATGGTTTGTTGCACCTATGCATCGGCCATCGTCAACTCAATCAGGTGACAATCAAAAACAAGTATCCATTGCCGAGGATCAACGACTTGTTTGACCAGTTGCAAGGAGCGTCGATATTCTCTAAGATCGACTTAAGGATGTGATATCATCATCTGAGGATCGGGAATGAGGACATTCCAAAGTCAACTTTCATACTCGATATGGCCATTATGAGTTTACTGTAATACCGTTTGGTTTGACGAACACCCCAATTGCTTTTATGAATCTAATGAACTATGTGTTCAAGGAGTATCTAGATCAATTTGTGATTGTGTTCATCGACAATATCCTAGTGTATTTGAGAAGTGCTAAGGTGAATGAAAGGCATTTAAGGATGGCACTTCAAACACTGAGGAATCATGAGTTGTACACTAAGTTTAGCAAGTGCGAGTTTTGGCTAACTCGTATTGCATTCCTAGGTCATGTGATTTTAGGCGAAAGAATCTTTGTGGACCCGACCAAGATTGAAGCGGTTATCAACTAGCCAAGATCGACTATCATGACAAAGATCAAAAGTTTCTTGGGATTGGCAGGGTACTATAGACGGCTTGTGGAAGGGTTTTCAGTGTTAGCGTCGTCATTGACTCGACTATTGAAGAAGGAAGAGAAGTTCGTGTAGACAGACAAGTGCGAATTTAGTTTTCAAGAGCTTAAGCAGAAGTTGACTACTGCACCCGTGTTGATGATTTCATTTGGTCTTGGAGAATACGAGATATACAGTGATGCGTCGTTTAAAGGACTTGGTTGCGTGTTAATGCAACATGGTAGAGTTGTTGTATACGCGTCCCATCAGTTGAGACCTCATGAGCTGAATTACCGATGCATGACTTAGAACTCGCAGCAATTATTTTTGCTTTTATGATTTGGAGACATTATTTGTGCAGAGAAAGATTCCAAATCTTCACTGACCATCAAAATCTCAAGTATCTATTCTCTCAGAATGGGTCGAATATGAAATAGCGTCGCTAGATGAAACTTCTGAAGGACTATGATTGTGATATTCTGTATCACCCGGGAAAGGCGAACAAGGTCACATAAGCACTAAGTTAGAAGTCTTCAATCACATAGATATTACTTAAGGAATGGATTTTACTTGAGAGGGTTTGAGATTCGATTTTCAAATTTAAGGTAGGCCACCTTTCAAATCTTATCGCTACCCTTATAATTGAGTCGGAAGTGCATATTAGAATCAAAATGCTTTAGCCGACGAGATCCGGATGTTCAGAAAATCTTGCAAGAGGATACTAAAAAGAGGATGGCTAATTTTTAAATTTCTAAGAATGGAACACTAAGGTTCCAAGGATGATTGTGTGTACCTATCAATGCAATGCTTAAGGAAGAGATCTTGTTAGAAGCTCATCGTAACAGTTACAACATTCATCTTGGCAGTACAAAGATATATCAAAATCTACGTCAACATTATTGATGATCTAGTATGAAGGCGGACATCACCAAGCATGTCGCCAAGTGTCTGACGTGTCAGCAAGTGAAGGCTCATCATTGTAAGCTGGGAGGGCTTCTGCAACCTCTCGAGATTCCCGAGTGGAAATAAGAACACATTACAATGGATTCTGTGACAAGCTTACCAAGGAGTCAGAGAGGGAATGATTCAATTTGGGTAATGTTCGATAGACTAACAAAGTCGGCTCACTTTATTGTCGTACAAACGAACCTTGATTTGGACAAGCATGCAGAATTGTACGTGCGTTAGATCATTCGCCTACATGGAATGCTAGTGACAATTACATCAAATAGAGACCCGAGGTTTATTGCCACTTTTTGGAAGAGCCTATAAACCGCTTTAAGAACGAAGTTGCAGTATAGTATGGCTTATTATCCTCATACGGATAGCCAGTTTGAGCGGACAATTCAAATTCTGAAGACATGTTGCGAGCTTGCGTATTGGATTTCAAGGAAGTTAGAAGGAACATCTTCATCTCGTTAAATTTGCCTACAATAATAGTTACCAACAAAGCATTCAGATGGCTATTTTTGAAGCATTGTATGGCAGAGCGGGTAAAACGCTAATGTGTTGGGATGAAGTTCACCGGCCTAGAGTTAGTTCAGCAATCAGTGGATGTAGTTGTTGTTATCAATGACAGATTAAAAACCGCTCAGAGATGCTAAAAAAGCTACGTAGATAAGCGTCAAAGACCGTTAGAGTTCCAAGTTGGTGATCACGTTTTTTTGAAGGTATCATCAATGAGGGGTACTTCATGCTTTGGTAAGAAGGGAAAATTGAGTTCGAGGTAAGTAGATCCCTTTGAGATTCTAGAGAGAATCAGGTTCCTAGCATATCATCTTGCATTGCTACCAAGGTTGGCGCAAGTGCATAACATCTTTCACTTGTCAATGTTGAGGAAATATGAGCTTAACCCGACCCACGTGCTTCATTTTGAGGAACTAGACGTGGATGACAGAGTGTGGTACATGGAAAGCCTGGTTCAGATTGTGGATTGAAAAAAAACAAATTCTGCGTACAAACAACACCATGGCATAGAGGGAGTGGTTTAAATCTCGAAGATGAAATTTTCATAAGATGGAAAAAGTAGTGACATCCTAAATTTCAAACTCTGTTTTTGATTGAATAAGTTGGGCTTTTCATCAATGCACCTATAGCATTTTTTTCTGAGTTGGTCACTCACGGGATAACTAGCATATCGGGTGAAGCTATCAAGGAATCTAAATGCAATAGTTTTGAGAATTCGACCACGAATCAACTTCTCGACCGTGCTAATCTGCAAGGGTCATTACAACACCGTCAAAATTGATCAAAGATCGGAGATAGGTCGAATTGATAGAGGTATGTGATTACTGTATGGGTGATTCCACCTAATTTTGTCGAATAGCAATAGATTAATTTTTCTGTCATTTTTGTACTATGCATCCATATTTGAAATGTCAAAATTTTCACGACAACCAAAAGTTGCCAATGAGTTGAAGATGTACAATGTGGCTTGAAAATAATCAACTATGGGCCAATTGCACTAAAAATTCCTAAAAGCTATTTGATAAGTTAGATCACGCTAAAATCGTGCCAAATTGAAATTAATCGTGAATTTGAACTCGATTTTAGAAATTGAAAATTCTGTCATGTCACGATTTATTTTAGGATCGTCGACTCATCCTTTGAAGAATTTTCGGAGAGCTCAAGATTTTTATGGAAAATCAATTCGAATGATTCGGAAAAAAACGGAAATTCGGATAGGCCAATTTGAAGGGATTTTTGGCCTCCTTAGTGAGTTAATTAGTGATGGGAACTTGCAAAAATTGTGTGGGCTTCCTCCTTAACAAAAATTGGACATCAAATTGGGGAATTTGATGAAGAAATTTAAGTTCTATTAGTGAAATTCAAAGGTTGGTTTGTGGGGTACAACCTTGGTACTGAAATTGTGTTATTTGTGGAAATAAAAGGCAAGAAAGTAATGAGGGGACCAAAGGGGATATGCATGAAGACTTAGCGGACCAAGAATTTTAATGGAAATAGGATATTTTGCTTAACTTTTGCCCCCTTCTTCCTTAGCTCCCTTCTGATATTGCTAGTATGAGTACCTAGAGGGGGGGGTGAATAGGTATACAAAAATTTCTCGAAGCTTGCACGATATTTAAACAGTTAATGATTCAATCGCAAGAGTTAAATATCAATCGAGAGACTCGAGTAAGGGAAAGAGAGAATTGAACACTCGGTTTATAGTGGTTCGGCTTGATCCAAGCCTACGTCCACTCTTCGCACCGACACCGATTGGCTGGATTCCACTATAATCAAAGAGCTGCTACGAGTGTTGATCTTCCTTGAATTCTATGTGTAGATGATCTACCACACTCGCTCAAGGTGTCACCAAATACAAACACTCTCGTTTGCAATTTCGCTCGAACAGTCTCAAATAACAATCAAGGATCTTCGACTCTGGAATTTTTCTATCGATCACACACTCAAAACAACTAGAACGTCTTCTTTTTATACTCCTTTATGCCATCATAGCCGTTGGCACTTACCAAAGGAATTCCTCCAATCTACCCGTTGGACGGAATCAATCAAGAAGATCATCCGAGCTATTTAAGGAATCGATGATAGCCCATCAATCTGTTCGCCCATACAATCGGGATCTTGGTTTCCATGAATAGAACATTCCAAGATTATTTCGTCGACCATCGGATCTTCAATCGCTCTTAGATAAGAATGAAAGAATCCGAAATGATTATCCAACCAAAGAATCTATTCCAGAGAATAGGATCGAATCCTCAACCATATACCTTGGCTTTGGATTTCCTTCGTCGCTGGATTAGAAAAACTGTCAGTGAGAATAGACTTAAGTCTTGAGTCTTGAGTCTTAAGTCTTGAGTCTTGAGTCTTAAGTCTTGAGTCTTGAGTCTTGGGTCTTAAGTCTCGAGAGAACAAAGTCTTCGAGACTTTAAACCGACGGTCTCCGAACATCCGACTTAGATCGAAAGAAACGTTTTGTCAACTTCAAAATATTCGGAAAGATTTCTCCAACAATCTCCCCCTTTTGATGGTGACAAAACTTTCTTGAAGATTTGAACAACTTTGACCCGCAAAACATTTCTCAAGCAATATGGCTAACTCATAAAGATTAGTAAAACAACCAGACTCGCATCCACAGAAAATTGGTTAGTCTTTCATGAGAAACACCATATAACAATACTTGAATAAATGCAACCGGTCAAGCATCACAATCCACAAATCAATTCAGTCAAATTCACACCCAAGTTCAAGTCAAGTTCTCAAGTCATACTCAAAATAAACATAACCACAAAAGTCAAAGTTTAAAAGATGATGTTTGTTCAAATTGGTTTTCTCCCCTTTTTGTCAAGCATTGAAAAGGGTGAGAAAGGAGTCATGTCTCGCTGGGAATGCGCACGATCCGGGAAATCCCCAATGGATGGACTACTCCTTCGAGTTTCTTCGTGTCTTCTCTCGATGAGCTACCTCTTCTCCCTTGGCATTGGCTTGAAGTTGCGTAGCGAGGTCTTTGAGTCTATCTTCCAGAGATCAAGATGCTTGTCCAAGATTCTTCAAAACTTGAATTTCACAATCCGTAACATATATCTCGGGTTCCGCATTTTAAGAATATTCATGATGCTACGAAGATCGCGTAATCATCCGTCGTCGTGTACCGGCATTGACTTTCTCGAGATGAAGTGTATGCGTACGATGGCGCTTTTGAATGGACCGGCAGATTTGGAATCAATGCATCACCTTCTTCGTGCAAGTGAGAGACTCGAACTTCTTCCTCGGGTCTTCTCGGAGATTGTCTTAGATCTTCACCGACAGCGAAGCATGAGGTGTAGACCTCTCTTGCTCGCTAACTCCCCCGTCTCTAGGACATCGAAAGGGGAAGAGTGATGATCATGCTCTTCATTTTCCTTTTCTCCATTGTCGCAGACTTTTCTTTTTCTCCTTCTTCAACTTCTTTCTCCTTCTCTCTCTCGTTCTTCTTCTTCTTTCTCCTTCTCTCTCTGTTCTTCTTCTTCTTTCTCCTTCTCTCTCTGTTCTTCTTCTTCTCTGTTCTGCTGAAGATCTGTTTGATGAGACACAGAACGTCTTGTTCTTGTCAGCGCTTGGATAGTGGGATCTTCATCATCTTCATCTTCATCATCATCATCAAGGATGAGAGTTCTTCTCTTCTTCTTCGATGGGGCACCCATGGCCTCCTTTCCTTTCCTTTTTGAAGCAGACATCGGATCGGAGATTTCACTTTGAATTTCTCCATTGCCTTGGAGAGTTCTTGCAGACGCATCTTCATTAACATTTTCAACCCTACCACCATCTTTTCACACGGCCGATCACAAAATGTATGCGGTAGTTCAATGTTCGGATGTCTGAAGATCTTGGTCACTGCACAGGATAAGGCAATTGTCCTTTGTCTTTCGACAATGCTCGTACATATGGAAGAGAATAGTGTGCGGGAGAGAAAACTTCCGTCCCGAGTTGATCGCATACATCAACTTTGCTTCGGGGAAGAGACACAGAAGTCTTTGACGTAGACTTCGGTCTGAGACAGTTAATCA
This sequence comes from Eucalyptus polyanthemos subsp. polyanthemos, assembly GCA_017140185.1. Lineage (NCBI taxonomy): Eukaryota > Viridiplantae > Streptophyta > Magnoliopsida > Myrtales > Myrtaceae > Eucalyptus > Eucalyptus polyanthemos. The sequence goes on along the minus strand of CM029464.1, from coordinate 30,716,277 downwards.
CAATCTTATGAAGCACGATGTTGATGGCCTTCATCCTTGAGTAGGTAATTTTCTTCTCTACATCCATATCTTTGACAAGATCCAGAGTAGTACGAGCAGTGTGAGACTTTGATAGGGAGATAGCGTCCCTGTTCAACTCCAACAATGTCCGCCAACATATTCACATCTACCACGTAGACTTTGTCTCGAACACCGAATGAAATTCTATTCGCATCCAAAAAGCTCGATTAGAATAGAAATAAGCGGTCGATTCAGCATACCCGTCTCGTAGAGTCGAGCGAAAGTCTCAAGTTGAAGCAAATTCAACTTTTCTCTTAAGTTCACGTTGATGGAGTCCAGAAGTCAAAATCGACACTTCTAGGGTTTATCACCCCTCTTTTTAACAGCCTGAAATATACTTTCTCCCGATCCTTGGATTTAAACAAATCCATCCGATTTCCTCTCACCTTTGCTGCCACACCCATTCCGGGTTTAAAATCAAGGAACATTTTGTCATCATCGTTCCGTCAATCGATTTTGTCCCGGCAAACGAGGATCACGGGAATGTTTTCAAGAGCCTCCACGCCCTTCCTTTAGGAGCAATTCCCAATTCCTCCATTTTCCGCAGAAAAAGATACTCATTTCCATAATTTTTGTCCTTAAGGAAGTCATCTATATATTTTAACGAAGAACCAGAGGTTTTCAACGCACGATAAAGCTTATAGATGAAGGAGGGTCTTTGGACTCTTCGGGTCGGCATCTTCGACTATATCTTCTTCCATATGTTGACTCGCACCTTGTGGGGTAGGAGGTGCTGAATGACGTGGAGGAGAGCGAATCGGACTTTGTCGCTGACTTGATAAGTCTTCTTCCTCCGTAAGATCGAAATGAATCGGCCCTTTCTCCATTCTTTGTGGTCCCCGCTTGCTATTCTTGATGATTTCCTCGAAGACGACATCTTCCTTTGTCTATTGGAAGATTCCTTCACTTGCTTTTCCCAAGAAAAAATGACCACTTTCTCGACGACGAACAAGGAGTAGAAATGAAGATCGGGAGGAGAGTGTCTTTTTAGGGTTTTGAAGATTTGGGCGAAGAAAAAGACAATCGTATATATATATGTACCTCGGATTTGAAAAGAGAAGTTTAAATCGGTACAAGGAAGGTGTACGAACATATCGTTTCAAAATCAATAATTACCAAAATTAATTCCTTGAAAAATTTTCGAATTTTCACACAGATTATTACTAAACAAAAGATCGTACCTTTTCAAATAACTAAGCGAGAATTCGTACCTTTTCGAATAGGAACTTACGGTCTTTAGCCATGAATGTTTGAGTCTCATGATTTAAAGTCTGAGAGATCAGAGTCTCAGAGTTGGTGAGTCTCTAGACTTTAACTTCTTCAAGCTTCAAAATGTTGAGTCTTGAGCGGATGAAGTCGAATTGATTTTTCTCCAAAGGCTTTGTGAAAATATCCGCTAGTTGACTCTTTGAATCAACAAATTGAATCGAGATTTCTCCGTTTTGAATATGATCTCTAATAAAGTGATGTCGAATCTCAATATGCTTTGCTCTTGAATGAAGGATTGGATTTTTGGTGAGATTGATCGTTTTGGTGTTGTCACATCCGATTTACGTGCATGAGTCTTCAATGCCAAAGTCTTGTAGCTGTTGTTTTATCCATAGAATTTGCGAACAGCGGCTTCCAAGAGCTACATACTCTGCTTCTGTCGTTGAGAGAGCTACAGTGCTTTGCTTTCTTGAAAACCAAGACACTGTCCTGTTTCCAAGCAGTTGACAAGTTCCAGAAGTGCTCTTTCTATCGACTCTGCAACCGGCCAGATCTGCATCTGAGTATCCTAGAAGAGTAAAGTCTCCCCTCTTTGGATACCAAAGACCGATGCTTGAAGATGAAGCAACGTATTTGATAATACGTTTCACGGCAATGAGATGTGATTCTCTAGGATCTGATTGAAACCTAGCACAGATGCAAACACTCAACAAAATATCAGTCTAGAAGCGTAAGATAAAGAAGTGAACCGATCATGCTCTGTACAGCTTTTGATCTACTTTCTTCCCTTCTTCATCCTTGTCTATCTTCGAGAGCATGACATTGGTATGTCAGTCTTCTTGCAATTTTCCAATCCAAATCTTTTGACAAGATCATTAGCATATTTTTCTTGGAAGATAAAAGTTCCTTCCTTCAATTGCTTTATTTGAAGGCCAAGAAAGAATGTTAATTCTCCCATCATACTCATTTCAAACTCATCCCGCATAGACTTAGAAAATTTCTTGCAAAGACTTTCATTAGAGGATCCAAAAATAATGTCATCAACATATATTTGAACGAGTAAAAAGCTTTTGTTTTCCTTTTTGATGAATAGAGTAGTGTCTACTTTACCTTTGACAAATCCGTTCGTAATAAGAACTTACTTAGTCCGTCGTACCAAGCTCGAGGTGCTTGCTTTAGACCATACAGAGCCTTTTCAGTCCGAAGACCGAGTCCGGCTTCTTTGGGTCTTCAAATCCAGGCGGTTGTTCCACATAAACTTCCTCTTGGATAAATCCATTTAGGAAAGCACTTTTGACGTCCATTTGGAATAACCTGAAATTTTTGTAACAAGCAAACGCAAGTAATAGACGAATAGCCTCTAACCTTGCAAGCTGGTGCGTAAGTCTCGTCATAGTCTATTCCTTCTTCTTGCGTGTATCCCTTGGCCACGAGTCTTGCTTTATTGCGTACGACTTTTCCTTCTTCGTTCATCTTGTTCCGAATACCCATTTTGCTCCAATAACAGTTTTACCTTTCGGTTTAGATGTCAATTCCCAGACATCATTAATATTGAAGCATCGAGCTCCTCTTGCATAGCTTCGATCCAGCTTTCATCGATAAAGCTTCTTCTATGCTTTTTGGTTCAATTTCGAGATGAGAGCAACAAAGCACTAGATTCTTCATGTCTTTTTGATCTGGTGCGGATTCCTTCATTGATTTCGCCAATAATGAGATCTTTAGGATGACTGGATTTGTGTTTCCGCCATTCTTGGTTGATTTGCTTGGTTGATGATCTCTTTCTTTGTTTGAATCTTCATGAGCATCTTGATGATGGACTTCCAGTCCGAGATGCTTCTTGAGTTGAAGACTTTGGAAGATCTAGCGTAAGTTCGATTCTTCATATTGAGTCTCGGCTGGATTCATCTTTTATTTGAGTCTTGGAATTTGACATTCATTGATTCTTCCCAGACTGGTTTTTCTTGTTATAGACTCGTAGGCTTTGCTTGATGTAGAGTATCCAAGAAAGATGCCTTCATCGATCTTTCTTCAAACTTACCAACTCGATCATTTGCATTTTTCAAAATAAAGCATTTGCAACCAAATACATGAAAGTATGAAACACTAGGCTTCTTACCTTTGAACAATTCATAAGGGGTTTTCTCAAGAATAGGTCTTAGAAAGACTCTATTTATAATATAGCATGCAGTTGAAACAGCTTCAGCCCAAAACCGTGAAGAAATTTTGCTTTCAATTAAAAGTGTTCTAGCCATTTCTTGAAGAGATCTTTCTTTCCACAACTCCATTTTGCTGAGGAGTGTATGGAGAGGAGAATACATGTTTAAATCCAGATTCATCACACAATTTTGTGAAATCTTGATTTTCAAATTCACCTCCATGATCTTGTTCTTATACTTGAAATAGCACATCCTTTTTCATTTTGAACCTTTTTAGCAAATTTCTCAAAGTATGAAAAGGTTTCTGACTTATTTGCAAGAAAATATACCCAGGTAAATCGAGAGAAATCGTCTACAATTACTAGACAATACTTCTTACCTCCAATGCTCTGGGTTCTTGTTGGTCCGAAGAGATCCATATGAAGCAAGCGCAGTACATGATTAGTAGATACATGATTTGTTTGCTTAAATGAATTTCTTACTGCTTTCCCAGAATGCATGGAGTGCATAAGTCAGACTTATGGTAAGGCAATTTAGGTAGACCTCGAACAAGCTGCTTAGAAGAGATTTTGGCTAATTGCTTCTTGTTGATATGGCCAAGCTTTCGTGCCATAGAACTGCTTCATCTTGAATTGAGATTAAGCATTGTTCTTCATTTGGCTTTACATCAAGGAGATAGATGTTTCCATGCCTTTGACCCATGAAAGCGAGTCGAATCTTTGCTAATTCCAGAACATATGCCTTCTTGAAAGGAGATCTTGTAACCCGTATCACACCTGGCTAATGCTGAGTAGATTGTAGTTGAGTCCTTCCACTAGAGAGACATTGCTTATTGTGAGATTTCCAATTTTTACAGTCCCTAATCCCACAATACTTCCTTTGCTATTTCCTCCGAAAGAAACTTTTCCACCATTTACTTGAATAAGCTTAATGAAACAATTTGAGTCTCCTGTCATGTGTCTTGAGCATCCGCTGTCAAGATACCATTTTATCTTCTTTTTGACAGAGACCGCATTCAAAAGAGAGTCTCAAGCTTTCTTTGGTACCCAAACTTTCTTGGGTCCTTTGGTGTTAGTAGGATGAGCATTATTAGGCCATACTCTCTTAACGAGCTTCCATACCATAGGACATTCTTTTTCAAAATGATCCCGATCAATTTTACACTTAGAACACCTTAAAGCATTTCGACCTACGAGACTTTACAAACACTCTTTTGAAATGATTTTTATAAGCCTCTTTTGATGGTCTTTTCTTAATTCTTTCTTTTACTTTTGGAAAATCAATCAAGGGGATTGTTTCGCTGTCATACCTAGACCAGACTTATTAAAGTAAGGTCTTTGGATTTGAAAGCACTTTTTCAAGCTTTTCGGATCCTATCGAAAACTTCTTTGAAATATTTGATAAGTCTGTTTTTAAGAAGACATTTTCTTTCAAAAGATCATCTTCTTTTTCTTTAAGAGCAGAAACATTTAGGTCTAGACTTTTAACTCTTTCTTCTAAAATAATTTCCTTTTGTTTCAGAAATGAGTTTTCCTTTTTAAGTTCGGAAATTCTTTTGAGAGAAGTCTTGAGACCGAAACACAGTTCATCAATATATTTAGAGACTTTGACAGGAATTTTAAAATTACTTACCTCAAATTCACTGTTCGGGAGTCCGATCCAGATCCGAGTGCGAGTCCGAATGTGCCATCAAACATATGTTGGCGTATTCATTATCACTCTCTTCACATTCTCGTATCACTCCAAGTTTCGGCTTTGAGGGCCTTTCGAAACTTCTCAGCTTTTCCTCTTTTCTTTTCGGGAAGAGGACGGTTGGTCGATGTGTCCCTTCTTCTTACATTCGAAGCAAACTACATCTCTATTTGGTTCCTCATCATCAACAGAGACTTGGTCTCGCTGTCTTTGAAAACTTTGTTTCTTTGGGTTGAATCTTCGCCTTTTCTATTCAGTTTCTTGAATCTTCTTATCATAAGGGCGAGCTCCTCATCATCCATATCATCTTGAGAATCTGCATCATCGAATCATCATTTGATTTTAGTGCAATAGATTTCTTACCTCTTGGATCTTCGTCTTCATTAATTCGTTCCACTTCGTAAGACTGAAGAGTTCCAATTAGCTCGTCTACAGATAATGGCATGATTCTTTGCGTCTCTCTTATTGAAGTCTTTATATGATTCCAATCCTTGGAGAGTCCACGCGAAGAAGCTTGTTCACCTTCATGGGATCAGAAATTTTTTTGTCCTTGGTTCTCAAGACCATTGACAATATACGTAAAACGACTAAACATGTCGTTATAGATTCTCCGATTTCATTTTGAAGGCTTCATATTGACCGAGGAGAATATTGATTCTAGTCTCCTTCACTCGATCTGTTCCTTCATAGGTGATATGTAATCTATCCCATACTTCTTTTGCTGTAACACAAGAAGATATTCATTATATTCAGTTGGAGACAAAGCACAATATAAAGAGTAAATTGCTTTTGCATCGAGTGCTTGTCTCTTGTTTATTTCTTCCCGAGGCATTCGTGGCTTCAACATGATTTCTTTTCCTCTTTCGGAGATCGATACAACAGCGGAGTGATTCCTCTTTCCACAACATCCCATTCCGGAGGATCCTTGGATCGTAGGAAAGCTTTCATCTTGTTCTTCCGGATGTTGTAATCCTTTCCGTCAAAGTAGGGAGGTCTGGTATTGCTTTGCCCCTCCATCGGTCCGGTGCTAGCATACTAGCCATGGATCTTTTACTCGAAGTAAAACACTTCAAACAAAGTAAGAACACGGGCTCGATACCAATTGATATTGCTAGTATGAGTACCTAGAGGGGGGTGAATAGGTATACAAAAATTTCTCGAAGCTTGCACGATATTTAAACAGTTAATGATTCAATCGCAAGAGTTAAATATCAATCGAGAGACCGAGTAAGGGAAAGAGAGAATTGAACACTCGGTTTATAGTGGTTCGGCTTGATCCAAGCCTACGTCCACTCTTCGCACCGACACCGATTGGCTGGATTCCACTATAATCAAAGAGCTGCTACGAGTGTTGATCTTCCTTGAATTCTATGTGTAGATGATCTACCACACTCGCTCAAGGTGTCACCAAATACAAACACTCTCGTTTGCAATTTCGCTCGAATGTCTCAAATAACAATCAAGGATCTTCGGACTCTGGAATTTTTCTATCGATCACACACTCAAAACAACTAGAACGTCTTCTTTTTATACTCCTTTATGCCATCATAGCCGTTGGCACTTACCAAAGGAATTCCTCCAATCTACCCGTTGGACGGAATCAATCAAGAAGATCATCCGAGCTATTTAAGGAATCGATGATAGCCCATCAATCTGTTCGCCCATACAATCGGGATCTTGGTTTCCATGAATAGAACATTCCAAGATTATTTCGTCGACCATCGGATCTTCAATCGCTCTTAGATAAGAATGAAAGAATCCGAAATGATTATCCAACCAAAGAATCTATTCCGAGAGAATAGGATCGAATCCTCAACCATATACCTTGGCTTTGGATTTCCTTCGTTTGGATTAGAAAAACTGTCAGTGAGAATAGACTTAAGTCTTGAGTCTTGAGTCTTAAGTCTTGAGTCTTGAGTCTTAAGTCTTGAGTCTTGAGTCTTGGGTCTTAAGTCTCGAGAGAACAAAGTCTTCAGACTTTAAACTGACGGTCTCCGAACATCCAGACTTAGACTGAAAGAAACGTTTTGTCAGCTTCAAAATATTCTGGAAAGATTTCTCCAACACCTTCGCATGCCAGTCTACTGTGGCACCCCCAAAACGACCCCCGATCCGTTAGGGTTTGCACAATTCATATAGCGGAAGCATATCCAACAACTCGCTTCCCTATATTTAGAAAATGATGCACACCAACTAAACATTTTTATAGGTAAAAGCCGAACTTTTATTTACATAACTTGATAGATATCATTAGTTGATACATCAAATTGCCAAGGTTTTCTATACTCGGCTATACTTCAAAAGATGATCGACATCTTTTCCAATAGTTGTATACTTAAAATCCATCGATTAGTGTTGGCGTCCAAAAGTTCCTTCATTTGTTGTCCTCCTCCTCGCCGTCATATCCAACCATTCGGTCCATTTGCTAGTGGCGGCGATAAGCGGAGGCATCTTATCTAATCTGAAATGTTAGTCCTCAAACGAGGTGAGTACAACCATTCAACAATAAAAGATTCATTAAGCTATATCACGCAGTACCATCAATATCTAGATCCATGCAAGATAGACAAAAACAGTTAATCAAATGATAAGTATGCATCAAAATCATAAAATTCTTTATTGCAATGGCAAGTACAATTTCAAAACCCTCAAGATGCATCATGTCTAGTTACACAAGTCCCGATCATAGGGCCAAACTGTTATGACACGTCTTATTCCATGCCATACAATTTAGTCCTATAACCAGACCACACACACACTTAGTAGAATCATCAATTTTAATATTCAAAAGATTTCATCCCCGGAAGACCAATGCTTGCATCCTTATGGGATTCCCCACCCAACCCTGGCGTCGCGGAAGCCTCCGGGCATGTATTCAAAACACAACCAAGCATTCGGAGCGTGTTATGTTACACTCCTAGGCATCTTGCACCCCACCTGGCATCACGAGGAATAACTAGGGGCCATAGACATGGTTACCCCTAACCTCTGGATTTACGTATTGACAAGTATACAACCGGGCATCCCAATGTTCCGGGGAAAACCTCTAGGCATGTATTCATAATACAACCAGGCATCCAAAGAGTATCAACTCATTCGAACCTCTGGACATCCCGACTCCCTAGGATATTGTTGACCCGAAGGTCCAATGGTAACAATTAACATCTTAATATCAAAAACATTTTTCAATGCAATGACAAGATGTCCCATGAGTCTTCATCAAATCTCAATATTGCATGATATGCTAAATACCAATATCATCATCTCAAATAACAACTCAAGATGCATTCACCTTTGGGACAAATTGAGCAAATTCGGAATAAAACAGCTCAAACATCACAATGCACAGTTTTAGTAACAATTTCAGAATAACCCCTAAATGAACTCAGAAAATTCTGAAATTTTGATATGTTATAAACAAGACCTAAAGGAAAAAATTTCATGAAGAGCACTGAGTCAGATTCATTGTATATCAAGAGCAGTAATTGCTATATTCTTTACTAACATTCTGTAATAGCTTTCATATATAACATTGACAAAGAAATTTGTTTTACTGACCAAACCTTGTCCATTTATTCTCAAATTTCAATATTTTATTCCTAAGGATGTACCTACAACTTTCATTAAGGGTTTGAAGTCTAATTCTATCTATAAAATTACAGAAAATTCATAAAATCATCAAAGGTCATGCTGTCTTCTACAATACAGCATACTGGTTCAAGGTAAATACTCTTACCAACACGTTTTCTCATTAACCTTACTATAACTAGATGTCAAACTTGATCTAATGAATATTCTCTCATGTAAACTTATTCTTTTCCTTATCTTCATCATTAGAAATCAAGGCGACACAAAATAAAAGGCTTTCTACCTATATTTCTCTAAAACAGAAACACCTTATACCATCTTCTTCGTTTCTAGCTATATCAAACCATTAGTTTCTCTACCAATTTCTTTTACGGCAACTTAATACTCTTCCATAGCATCTAAGGTTAATCACAGTAGGTTTTTACTCTCATAGAGACCTTCTACAGCTTGTTACAAAGTAAATATTCACACTTTGGTTCAACTACCGCAACATGCCTCACTCTACCTCACTTGACAACCACCACTACACCTTGCTCGACTAACATAGCCATCTTACACTCAATTTTTGAGACATACAAGACTCTAATGCAACATGCAATGACTTGTAGCTTCAATTTAGTACTCATCTAGCTCAATTCAACACAAAACAACAATGTCACATTTAATCCTCCACATATCGGCATTCAATCTTCATCTCATCCAAAAACCCAACATGCAGTTTCCATTTTAGCATTTTCTCAAATCTACCAGCACTTCACAAGATAATCACAACATGCATAACATAGATTAATGAACTTCTACTTGCCTCACTCCTAAGCTTGATCGGCAAACAAAACAGGAAGCTCGGGACCTCGTGCGTGACTCAATGGCGACGAAGACGAGCGGCATCGACGGTGGCAGCATGTTAGTCTCTTCATTTGTATCTATTGTTTTTCATTTAATTTCCTTTTGATTTCACTTGATTTCAATCCTCTTGTAATTTTACAAAGTTATGACATTATATGACATATTAACTATTTAGTGTTAGTCTATAAAGAATTTATCACAAGAAACGTTAAAATTATAAATTTACTTTAGCATTACAATCACTAATCAAATTATTATAATCTATAGAATTAATTGAAAATAAAATCACTTGGGCCTAAATATCCTTCTCTGGCCCAACAAACTCAAACTACAACTATCGCGGTCCATCAAACTAAATTTACTAATCTAACAATTCTAAATCTTGGCTCGCTTTAAGTCAAGCCAAAGCCCAGCTCTTCCATTTGGCTTATCAAACCCAACTCTAAAATTCATGTGGCCCACTTACTTCTCGAGCCAACACATTCCTCACGGTCCATCGGATTTTCTTTGCTAGCCTAATCTAAATTAATCTAAGTTCCTAATGATTCTGATTACACTAATGAAGGTTGGTGAAATTTGGGATGTCACATATGCCATCTCTCTTTTCTTTGTGTGAACTGTCCACTTGATCGAATTGAGCTGCTTCGGTCTTCTCTCCATTTGCTTTTTTTCTCCCATTCTTCCCCCAGTCCACCAGAAACTGCCCACCTTGCCAGCAGTTGCCACTCGTCCCCAACATCACCACCCTTGGTCAATGCAGCAACTCCCTTTTTTCCCTTCTCCTTCACGCAAGTTCTACTTCACCAAATCTGCTACTCCACCAGTGCCTGTCGAGGCCACCATAAACCCAATCGACTTCAGCCCTTCCATCACTAGCATGAATTCCCTGCAGCTCTCCACCGAAAGAATCCCCTAGCTGCCTTTTCACCCATCGATTCAGCCCTCAAAGTTGATTGCCCATCGTTAACTTTGCCAACCGTACACCACCACTTGTCCCCTTCAACCGAAGTAGCAACCAAAGACTCCACTCACACTAGCAGATTTTCAACACTAGCAGCCCACGAAGTCAAGTCCACTGAAGCTACCCCAAGATCGTCTCATTCCTTCGTTTGCAAGTTTTATTTCCCTTAATTGTCGTCGAAATCAACCGAGCTAGCAATTTTGTTGAGGGCTTGCAAGGCTTCTCGGCCTAGTTCAAGCCTTCGTCGGCGTCGCCGTAGGCTCGAGTTTTGACCGCCATCACGCCACCGTTGCCATGAACCGGTTTTCGCGCTAAATCGGTGAGTTTACATTCTAATCCCTAATTAGCAGGCTAATGACACTTAGAAATAGATTAGTGAGCTAATTGGTGGGTTAGTCAAGTTAATTAAGCTTAGGATGAGTATTTAGTTGACAAAAGAATGGCCAAAGTGCCAAAACTTGGCATGATGGGACACTTAAGTGCCAAAATTTTGAAAAGGTACATTTAAGTGTCAAAATCGGAGTAAAATTGATCACTTAAGTGCCACTCTAGCCAAATTACTGACATGGCAATTTTCTGGCGAGATTGGTGCAAAACGGTGTTGTTTTTGCTTTTGTGTGTAAATAATTAATATAAAAATTAATTAAATTAAAAAAAAATTAAAAATTAAATTTATTTAAAATATTCTAAAAAATTGAAAAAAAAACTTTTTTTTAAAAAAAGGAGTGGGAGGGCGGTGAAGGCTGAGAGCCCTCGCCGCCGCCACCCCCCCACCGCTGCCGGGAAGGGTAGGCGACGGAGGACGGAGGATCGGCCGAGGTCATCGGCCCCCGACCAACCAGCGACGAGGGCTCGCAAGCTCTTGTTGGATCACGGCGAGGGTCGCTCGCCCCAAATCTAGGTGAGGGCTCGCGGGCCATCGTTGCCAATCAACCCGCGTTGTCGGCCCCTAGCCAGGGCCCAACAACCTCGGCCGATGCTCCCCCCACCATTGCCAACCCTTCCTAGCGACGACAAGGAGGCAGCGAGGGCCCGCGAACCCTCGCCCAGATCTGGGGCGAGGGTTAGTGGGCCCTCGCGCCCGAGGCGAGGGCCCCCGGCCAACCCTTCCCCCTCCATTGCCCGGCCCTCCATGGCGGCGAGGGTCATAGACCTCACTGTCCCCGAGGCCCCCTTTTTTAAATTTTAAGTTTTTTAATTTTTAGAATGTTTTAAATTTAGTTTAATTAATTTCTATATTAAGTATTTACACGCTAGTGCAAAAACGACGTCGTTTTTGCATTTTCTTGCCACATCGGCCCGTGCAAAACGACGGTGTTTTGCAAATCTTGCCGGAAAATTGCCACATCAGCAATTTGGCCGAATTTTGGCTGGAGTGGCACTTAAGTGATCCATTTTACTTCGATTTTGGCACTTAACTGTACATTTTCAAAGTTTTGGCACTTAAATGTCCATCCATGCCAAGTTTTAGCACTCCAAGTGTCCCAAAATCGTATTTAGTTAGTTAGTTCGTTAGTTAGTTCAACTAGAATAGTTAGGTGGATTTAGTTAGGAATTAGTCGAACTATACAATTAGTGTAATTAGATTAAATTAGATAGAATGGTTAGATTTATTTATTAGTTTGAGTAATTTAGAGTTAGTTTAGGTTGATTTAATTAAGTGCTTTAATTTATTTATTTTGTAATTTATTTTATTCCTAATAATTTATTAAATTATTAATTATTTTTCAAAAATTAGACCTAGCTAGTGACCGAATTTCGTGTTGATTGCAATGGTATGTTCGGTTTACGCAATTGGATGTTAATTTGTGTAAATTGAGTGCGATTGGATTTTTGTTCATTTATTCCAAAAATTGGGAATTTCCAATATTTATTCAGAAAATCCCGAGTGTCGGTTTTGAATACCGAAAATGTTTTTATATACTATATAAAACAGTGGATTTTAATTTGTAGGATATTAATTTTTCGAGTTCAATATGACTGTGTACCCAGACACGATTATTTCACCGAGTGTTTTTAATACGAAGAAAATGGGTTAAGTGCATTATATTAATTGAAATATTTGAGTGCAATGCACGGTGTTCTTGGCCACAATTGAGTGATCGTGTGTTGGTTAAAAGAAACCATCACGGGCTATTAAGCTGGACGTTACCCTTATATGGGATGCCTCTGGACAACAGGAAGCCAGTCGTAGTAGACTCTAGACCTTTGCTCCTTCAGGAAAGCCATCTAAGAAAGACATCGCTATGCTCAATGGGGTGAGACAACGCTTGGCTATACCAGAAGACTGCCGAACAGAGAGTAGGTTGTGCTATAAGCCGAGATCAAAATTAGGAACGCATGTTTAATTAAGTTAAATGTGTATGGGACAAAATTGTGTGGCATGGTATGAGACGTGTCATAACGATTTGGTCCTATAATCAGGACCTCTATGCTTGTTTAAAATCTGAGTGTAGTGTTCCAGTTAATTGAGCTTGGTTGTTGCTCATGTTTTTGCATTGTTTGTGATATGAACTGTGCTAACTTGTAGGAAGGATCTGAGACGAGGTAAGTCTCTGTGGTTGTTTAATTGTGTGGTTAGGACACTTCTAAAGCGTGAACTTGTTGAGATTTATATCTTACCCTATCGTGGGCTCAATTCTTTTCAGGGCTGTATAGTGGAGGATCTAGAGCCGAGCTAAGATGATCTGAGGTGTAGATCAGATAGGATAGCTTCTTTTTTAAAGTTAGTCTTTTGAAATCTTTTGGGTATAGACTCTTGTATATGTCTTAGTTGGTTTATAAAAGCACATTTTGTTTGTGAATCTATTATCCTGCTTTTCTATCTTGAGATAGTTACTGTTAGGAGATTTATGATTCGCTTTCCACATGTGCAATAAAATGAAAGGGTCGGTGACTCATCCTGGGAAGTCGCATTTTTATTATCGACCACCGAGGGATGGGTACATGCTCGAGGTTTGGGACATGACACTAGAAGTGTCAAAATTTGTGTTAGTGCCAATAGTTTTTGTCAACTCTCTTAAGTGCCAAATCGAAGAAAAAATGACCTCTTGAGTGCCTCGGCAAGAAATTTTGGCCAAAATGATTACATAACTTACATAATTAAAATTTTAAAATGAGTTTTCATATTTCATATATATATATATATATATATATATATATATATATATATATAAATCCAGTCCATATGGACGCACCAAAGAACCTTGCATAAGCCATCGTGGCTAGCTTTCCAAAAACGACGTTGCCCGACTCCTATTTCCTAAAATAACGTCGCTTATCTTCTTTTTTGTTGTTGTTGAGCCTGTTATCTCTCTCTATATATATACAAGAGGAAACACAGATGTTGTCACCATAGGAGAAGGAGAAGGAGAAGAAGGTACGACGGGTGGTCGAGCAAGCAAAGGAGCTACAAGACGTCGCCACAAACATCGCCAGCACATCAAGCGATGAGTGGTCGTTACGGCAACGCACGCCCACGCTTGTCTCATCCATTCACTACCTTCAAGCATCCATCAGTGCTCAAGCAAATAGTGAGCTGCTAGATTAGTGAGTCCTTTTGTAGTTACTGTTTTTGTCCCTCGGCACCCAACATCCACAGCACAGCCCATCGAGTCACATCCTTCTACTCACATGCCCGCCAATTCCAATAATGCAGCCACTCTCTGCACATTACCATATTCACAATCCATGATCTAGCCATCATATGTCAACAGTGAAATCCGGCCTTCTTCACTTGCAAACACAAACTCACAAGTATTCCACTAGAGGCAAAGAATTTAGTTTGACCACAACGTGCACTGGCTTCATGGAAAGGAAGGTGTTATTTTAGGGGGAAAATTGATTTAATGTTTTGAATTTGGGAAAAAAAAACTTGAAAATGACATTGTTTAGGAAATAATATGCCAACAAAGCATGCTGACCCCACATCAGGTAAGATATATTAATAAAATATGGTTACATCGGATTTCTGGCGACTCAAACCGAAGTTGACACTTAAATGATCTGAAAAAAATTTTGGTATTAAAGTGAGCATTGTACACAACTATTGGTATTTCTAGTGTCATTCTATCATATATCAAGCATATACGCTAAGTAAATTAAATGTGAACAATAACTTATCAAATTATGAATGTGAGTTTCCATGGAAATATATTTAGCAGTGTTTCTTATTATAAAAAATAATTAAATCATGTTTCTTTTAGATTAGTAACCTTTTAAGAGGAAAAATGATTTTTTTATCAATTAGTAATTAGTTTTTGACATGCTTTGCGACTTCTCTTAAAGATCACTAAAAACTTTTCTGCTCCAATCATTAAATTTTTTACATTGGAAACGTGAGTTTATATTTATGAGTTGACTAGGATTTTTTCATGAGTCTGACATATTTACCTGAAAAAAGGTTAATTTCGCCTGGCTACATATAGCCACTAAAATCTCTACATTAATACCAATTTTCTTTATCAATATGTGAATTTAAGCATATCGGTGAATGATCTTTGCTTCGTGTTAGCTATATGCCCTAAAGTAACCATGTAATAATTACATGTTAGAAATTTCAATTGCATTATTTATTTAATAGCAAAAAAAAAAAAAAATCGTTCATCATCGCATTTACAAGAATGATTCTATAAGATAAGTTGTGACAAAACACATTCTTAAAGTGTTAAGAATATGTGTGACAAGTTCATAATTAGATTGACTCTTTAAATGGTTCCCAATCAATGAATCATTAGTAGGATATTAATGATCCTATTGAGATTAGTGTGTTCTCATGCTTCGCCATTGAGTATTGAATACCTCAAGGGATAATGAGTTACAAGCCATTGGGTATTGTAATATTCAATCTAGAACATAGGTGCTTATCTTGAACAAGTTCATTGAACATGACATGCATAAAATGATTAGCAACATTGAAGCTTTTAATTGGGTTAATGACTAATCGTTTGTCCTTAGACTTAAGGCATGATGCTAACTTAAATGTTAAATGGTTGTGATTAACAAGTGTGCATATTGATGCTTTGTCAAACCGTCTCTATACTTAATTGCATAATTTGTTCACATACAAAGGAACATGCATGTGCAATATGGAGTCTCTCTTCTTATTATATACATGGATATACAAGATAGAAGATTGATTACTCATATGATTTAATCGTGACATTGCATTGAAATCATCGGCCGATATTGTAACTAAGAATGAATGATTCATGTCTCATAGAAAGACATGTTAGTTAGATTTAGGCGTATGGTCGAATTGGTGGCTTGACAAACAACTCCATGGCCTTTGTTCAATCGGGACATAGACAGATAGAAAGATTAAATTACATGGTCGCTAAAGCTGATGGGTTCATTATATTCTTGAAATATTTACACTATCTTAATAGCCATAACATATTGTTAGATGCCACTCATAATTTCTAAGAACTGAAGATTAATTGGGACAATTCGTTCTCTTGGTTATGATAATATGTTAGTACAAGTCCTACTGCCAACTAAGTGATGAACCTAGGAATGTGTCATTCCATAACCAATCCAAAATGATGTTTGACCAGGAGAGACTATACCACAAATGTGTTCGCAATTGTAGCAATAAGATTGACTTAGGCCAAAGATTAAAGTTTTGAAACAATTTTGAACCAACAACAAAATTAAAGATCTGAAATAGTTTCAAACTTTATGGCCATATTAAAGATTTGATACGGTTTCAAACTTTACGGTCATATTAAAGATCTTAAACAAGTTCAATCTGAAGTGAATTCAAAATCTATCTAAAGTGAGTTTAGAATCAATGTCCAAATTAAAAAAAAAAAAAAAAAAAATTGAAATGGTTTCAGACTTAGCAGTTAAATTAAATATCTAAAATGGTTTCAGACTTAATGGCCACATTAATGTTCTAAATTATTTTAAAATCAATTGACATATTAATGTTTCGAAATGGCTTTAGACTTAATGATGAAATTAAAGATATGAAACGGTTCTATACTTAATAGTCACATTAATGATCTAAAATGATTTCAGAATCTATTGACAGTTTAATCATCTAAAACAATTTCAGAATCAAACCGCCAAATTAATATTCTAAAACGATTTTAGACTTAATGATCAAATTAAAATTTTGTAACGGTTACAAAGTTAATGCCTGGAATAATGCTATGTAATGGTTACAAAATAATACACAGAATAATGCTCTGAAGTGGTTATAGAATTAATGCCCAAATTATTACTCTAAAACGATTTTAGAACCAACATCCAAATTCATACACCGAAGTGAGTTCAGACTTTATAAACAAATTAATGCTCTAAAACGGTTTTAGAGTTAATAAGCCAAATTAAATTAAATAAATGCAATATGAGACTAGTTATAAAAGTAGATTGAGAGAGGATTATGTGACGATTGAAACAAAATGATATTGATCAATTAAAATTATCACACACAAGAGTAATTGCTAACACAATTGTAGTGGCAATCTCTCTCAATTTTTTCTCTACCATTCAACGTGAGATTGGTGGTGTGACATCTTAAATTTCCAGTTTTGTTTTCAATTGAATGAATCAAACTTTTCATTAACGCGCCTATAGTTATATTTTATGAGCTGATCACTCATGAGATAACTAGTCTATCCGGTGAAGCCGTTAAGGGATTTTAACGCAATAGATTTGAGAATTTGACCAGAAATCGACTGCTCGACCGTGCTAATCTACAATGATCATTATGGCACAGTTAAAAATCAATTAGAGACCGGAGATAGGTCAACTCGACTGAGCCATGTGATTAATTATGGGTGATTCAACTAATTGCAAATTCTCGTCGATCGGCACTAGACCGATTTTTCTATTGTTTTGGTGCCATGTATATGCATTTGAAATCTCGAGATTTTCACGACAACCAAGGGTCTCCAATGTGTCGAAGATATACAATGTGGCTCGAAAATAATCAATCACGGGTTAATTACACAAAAAATTCCTAAAAGCTACCCATTAGGCTAAGTCACGCTAAAATCGCACAAGATTAAAATTAACCGTAAATTTAAACCCAATTTCATAAATTAAAAGTTCTGTTATGTCATGATTTATTTTAGGACCGTTGACTTATCCTCCGAAGATTTTTCTGCAAGCCGAGATTTTTGGTGAAAATTCAAAATAGGGCCGTTTTCGACTGGAAAAACCAGATGACCATTTTTTGGTTGCGTTTTTGGGATTCGAGTGGGTTCATTTGGTGAGAAAAATGTGGATTTAAGTGTGGGCACCTTGGTGGGATTTGTGGACATCAAATTGAATCAAATGGAAGGAGAATTTATTCAATTTGGGGAAGATTGGCCAAAATTCGTAGGCCAAGGGTCCATCAACATTTTAGACCACTTGGGATTGGTTCTAGGGGGAATTTTGTGCACCAAATTGACCTAGGATAATAGCCAATTGGGGTGGGGGCAACCAATGATCAAAATGGGATATTTAGCTTGATATTTGGCCATTAGGACCCCTTATTCAGCCATCACACTTCTTCTTCTTCTTCAGCAGACTTGCTTTCTCCATTTTCAGACTTTTTGAGCTCCAAAATTTGCATAGAAACCAGCCAAGCCCTCCCCCCTAGCCGTCGCACACCTGCCGAAGCCACTAGGACCACCGCTTACGCCGCTTGAGCCCGTCGCGCCCAACTGCTCATCTTGCGGTCCAGTGCCTCTAGTCGCGCCCAGCCGCATCCCTCGAGCCTTCTTGGTTGCTGTCGAAGCCCTTTGGTTGCCGTCCAAGTCGCCAAAGCAGCTATCTTCACTTGTCACCCGCGATAGCCTCTTTCGCCCAACCTTGCTATTTTGGCCTCAACTGACCGCTCGAGCAACCCCATCCAGCAACAAGCATAGATCGAAAGCCCAACCTAGCCATGAGCCTTCATGGGCCATTTCGGGCCTCTTCCAAGCCTTGCTTGGCATTGCTGCTAGGAGATTGGTCATCTCTCTTTGCATTGCCGTTGTCGTGGACTCATCGGATCGCTAAACTAGTGAATTTACTTGCTAAACTCTACTTATGGAGTTAATTATGTTTAAAGGATGATTAGTTTAGGTTAAGTATGGTTTAGGTGGTTAGTTAGAATGTATTAACGATTTAATTATTCATTTGTACATGTTAGGTAGTTAGAACAGATAGATTAGAGACTAATAAGTTATATTATTTATCTAGATAGTTTTGGAAATTTTCCCAACCCATTCGGATAGTTAATTAAGCATTTCTGGCCTAAGTTTGCATTTTTTGTCATTAATTATATTTATTTAATTATTTTTTGTATTTAGGAAATTATATTGGGATGGCCGGTAATCGGAATTTCGTGCTAATTGCAATGGTGTGCTTGGTTTATTTAACTAAATGATATTTTGTGCAAATTGAATGGTAATTGTAATTTTATGTATTTATCCCAAATTTGAGTAATTTCAGTATTTAATCAGAAAATACCGGGGTGTTGGTTTTTAATGCCAAAAATGTTTTTAGGCGCTATATTAACTAATGGGATTTTTGAAAAGAAAGATATAGCATTTTGGCTCAGACCAACCGTGTACTCACACACGACTATCTTTACCGGATATATTTAACACGATGATATTAGGCCAAGTTCATTATTTTAATCGAGGGATTAGTGTGCAAAGCACAAAGTCCTTGGCCGGGATTGATTTATCGTGTATCAGCTTGTTAGAGCATTAAATCATCAGCTTGTGTGAGCATTAATCGTTTATCAGCTCTTGAGAGCAACAATCTATATATCAGCTTGTGAGAGCAATGATCTATATATCATGTGACATCCTAGATTTTCAATCCTATTTTTATTGAATAAATTGGGCATTTCATCGACACATCTATAGAACTGTTCTCAAAGTTGATCACTCTCGAGATAACTAGACTATCTAAGGAAGCCATTAAGGAATTTTAACGCGATAGACTTGAGAATTCGACTGGGAATCGGCTTCTCAACCGTGCTCATCTTTAGAGGTCATTACGTACAATTAAAAATTGATCAAAGATCAGAGATAAGTCTACTCGACTAAGATGTGTGGTTTATCGTGGGTGACAATACTAAATTGGAAAATTCACGTCAACCAACACTAGATTACTTTTTTATCGTTTTGGTACCCTATGTCCGTAATTGAATTCTCGAAATTTTCACTACAACCGAGAGTCGCCAATGTATCGAGTGGGTTCATTATAGCTTAAAAAAAATGACCACGGGTCATTTGCACTAAAAATTTCTAAAACCTACCTGATAGTCCAAGTCACACTAAAAACGCGCTAGATTGAAAGTAATCGCGCATTTGAGTCCGATTTCAGAAATTGAAAGTTATGTCATATCACAATTAATTCTAGGAGCATCGACTCAGTCTCAGAAGATTTTTCTACAACCCAAGACTTTTTGGGAAAAAATCGTCTAGGGTTGTTTTTGTCCAGAAAAAGTCGGGGACCATTTTTTTTATTGAAAAATAACCGAGCGTCGGTTTACAATGCCAAAAATACTTTGGTGGACTATATAAATGGTGGGATTTTCAATGGTGAAAATATTATATTTTTGCTAAAGTCAACCGTGTACTCACACATGGTTATTTTTATTAGGTATGATAAAAATGATGAATTAACTATATAGTTGGAGTACTATATCATCCTACGGGTGACATGTTGGCTTTGGGCGAGTAGTATACCGATATACTATATCAGCCTACGGGGCAATATGTCAGCTTTGAGTGAGTAGTATACCTTATTATCAACTTTGGGTGAGCATAAATAGTATACTATGATGGCTTGGAGGCCTTAATATATCAGCTTTGGATGAGCATATATACAGTATATTATATTATCAGCTTTAGGCGAGCTATACTATCTATTTTCAACTTTGAGTGTGCAGTCTTGAAATAATAGGACTTATAGATAATATTGAATGTATTGATTAAGGGAAGGTCATGATGACATGTAATCGATTGAGTCGATTGATTGATAGTTTGATCTGATTGGGTGAATTGATGTGGTTTTTGTATATTTGATATATACTAACTTATAGGAAGGAACCAAGGCCAAGAGAAGTCCTTGGACTCATGTTGTGCTCAGGCAGCCCTTAGGGCGTATTAGCTTCCTAATCAAGTCTTAGTGGGGTAGAATTTGCTGAGACATAGTCTTACCGTTATGGGACAACATTTCAGGTCCCTAGATGGCAGCACCCCCGCCTTCTCCCATACATTTTTGTATACTTGAGGAAGTCACTGAGATGGGTTATCATATTCCGATACACCATCACCCTAAAGGCTTGGAATATGTATTGCTGAAATCCACTATTTGGGTTGATGTGGGTGAACCACATAAGGTGCCTTATAGATACTAATTGTGGTATCGCCATTACGATGATGGACGAAGGGTGGGCCCTGTACCAGAATTTGATGTACCTTTATATGCTTTAGAGGTAGCATTCAAGAAGGAAACAACAAATCCTACGGGTGAATCGGTGGTGGATGTGAAGAATTCCAAGCTTGGTGGTGATCCTAACTCTCCAAAGTGCTCAACCGTAGGCTCTAGGTGGAGTATGGAAGAAGGAGAGATCATTGAGGAAGAAGAGGACCCGGAGGAGGACCCAGAGGAGGATCCTGATGAGCACCCCCTATCTGTAGACTTGTTTTGAAAACTTGTTGTTCAAGACCTGACTTAGTAGTTTGCCTTGTATATATATGCATTATGATTTGCATTGTATATAAGTGTGGTTATTTGAAAAGTTGAAATTTGGTCTTACTTTCCTATCACATTGTTTTATTGTCTAAGGATTATTTATATACTTCCGCATGTATATTAAAATAAATGGGTCGGCAATGAGTCCTAGGACATTGTTATATAATCAACCAAGGTGAAGGATGGGTGCGTGCTCAAGGATCGAGGCGTGACATATTAGCTTGTGCGAGATACTATCTATCTATATTAGCTTGTGCGAGCTACTATCCATCTATATATCATCTTGAGAGAGCTATTACCATCTATTTCAGCTTGTGTGGGCAATGATGATATCGATTGATTGATAGATGGTATCGATGGTATTGAATCGATTGGACTAATTTGATTAGTTGAGATTATGAACTGTACTGATGTGCAGAAGGAAACTGAGGCAAGGTAAGTCTTTTGACTTGTGTGTATAGCTGCCTCTAGGTGTACTTCCTTCATAGTCAAAGTTTAGGAGGTGAACTTGCTAAGACATTATCCCACCCCGTCGTGGGGTCAATCTTTTCAGATCCTTAGATGGCGGTTCCTCCGGAACGTTTTGGCTGGCCCATGAGGGTTATCGAGCGGGTTTTTAACTACCTTGATCCTGGAAGTCACCGGGCCTATGAATTTGTGGTGATCACCATTTTGGTCGAAAAGGACCTACCTTAAAGGGTACCTCATCGATTCCAAGCATGGTTTCGCTACGAACCCAATGGATTCAGGGTGGGTCCCCTCCGGAGTTTTAAAATCCTTGCCATGGTAGTAGATGCCACTCTAGGTGAGAGTGCAGTTAACCCTCTAATGGTGTGGTGGAGGACTCGACGACCCCAGAGCCTGTGGAGACCGAAGGATCGGTGAACGTGTCCAGCTAGCTGATCATAGGATAGCTTCATTTTGAGAACCAGTCTTTTGTAGACGCTTGACCTTAGCCTTTTGTTGTATATAAAACAAGGTGTTTATAAAAGTGTTTTGGTTGTGAATATGTTTCTTGCTTTTCTATCCCGTGTTGGTTGTTGTCAAGGGTATCGTTTCACTTTCGCATGTGAATTAAAAATTGAATGGGTCGACAACGTGTCCTGGAACGTCACAAAACTTATCGACCACGGATAGATGGGCATGCACTCGAAGATCGGGGCGTGACAGGTGGCAATTTTGTATTTGAGGTTTGACATTTGTGGAGCTAGAACTGAAAAACATTAGACCCATAATACTTCAAGGATATGAGGAGATTAGAAATTTGTGACATGGATCTAAAGAATGTCAGAACCAATGCTATAAGAACATCATATGTTTGTGGTCGAGATCTTGAAAAAAACGCTTTTTTAGCACAATACAAGGGTAAAATGATTAGCTTCCTTTTCATTTCTATGTACCTTTTATTAAAATGCACGAACAATGTTTTAGAGATACATGGATGGGCATTTTTGCTTCTGCTGTGAATCACTTCAGATTCAATTTTACCTATGCACATGTTCTTGTTTTTAAAACAAAATCCCAACACTTCATACAATGAGTAACTATTAATTTTGATTGAGCATGGGATGACTAAGTTTTCTTTCCATCTAAAAGAGAAGCCTATTCAATCCTAAACTTTTTTATTATGCCAATTTGAGCTTAAATATTTTGACAATTTGGCAATTCAATCATAAGCATTTCAAGTGTGCCAATTTAGTCTTAAACCTTTTGAAAATTTGTCAATTTACTCCTAAATTTTAAACAAATTACAAATATAGTCCTTCAAGTTAATTTTCATTGAAAATCTCTGATGTGCTAGTTTAGTCAGCATTGGTCATCCTCATAACATGATCGACAAAAATATGGATACTTTATTACTTTTTTTTTTGTTTTTTCCAAAATTTTAATTGATTTTTTTTTATTTTTCATTTTTTTCTTCATAGGACCAGTGACCAACAAGCCATTAAGCAAGAGCTAATGACCCCCACCAGCCCCAAGGTAAAGGTTGTCGCACTTTCACTAGCAGTGGGCAAAGGTCATAGCCCTTACCAAATTGGGCAAGGGCTTGCAAGCCCCTGTTGTGATAGGGAAGGTGTGACCAACGAGGGCACTGTGACCCTCAACTAGGCCCTCGCCAACCAAATGAGTGCGGGCAAGGGTTGCAACACCCTTGTTATGGCTCGTAAGGGCCCAAGCAAGGCTCTCAATGCCCTCACCATCTCCAACGTGGGCTCATGAGCCCTCACCTAGATTCGGCAAGGGCTTCATGACCCTTGCCCAAAGACCAATGACCCTCGCTAGCCCTTGCCTAGTGGCTAGCAACTGTCATCGAACCTATATATATAAAAAGAACAAAAATAATATAAAAATAATGAAAATTTGAAAAAAAATGAAATATTTAAAAAGTTGTCCATGTCAACCGGCCACGTCACATTAGTAATTTTCAGTCAAAATTAGCCAAAAGAACAGCAATGGTAATTCGTTAAAAGTTTAAGGACTAAATTGGTAAATCTCTAAAAAATTTGAGGACTAAGTTGGTACAATTAAAAAATTTAAAACTAAATTGGCACAATTGAAATGTTTAAAATTAAATTGGCCGCCATACAATGGGTTTAGGACGTCTTCTTTTTTTGGTGACCGAGGACTCCGCCACATAGCCCCATGCCCGAACGGCTCCTAAGGGCCGGGCCCCTATACCTCGAGGAAGACTAGCATAGCAACCCACCGCCATGGCCCCCCACTTAAGTCGCTAGCAATGCAAAGTTTCAAACTCTCAACATTAGTGATGAGAGAGGGACTCTCAATCAATTGCACTACCCACGGATGGATTTAGGACTTTGTAAATAATTTTCTCAAAAAAATCATTGACATGTTGAAAGTGAGTATCCTTCACAGGTGATTAGTAACTTTTCTAGAAATTGTAAAGCATATTTCAAAAGCATTCAGGATTAATTAGCGATTTCGACAAAGGTAATTTCTTTAAGGATCTAGTAAGTAGCGATTATAATCCTTTAGAGCTGGCGCAATCCATCGTGGCTTCCCAGTTTCAAAGCTCGATGTCATTTGTTCATATCTCATCAACTACGTCTAAGTTACTCTAAATCAGGGCTATTTAAATTTTTGCAACTTGTGAGGATAATCATCCTCCCGCGCGTAAGGGAGGGAGGGAGGGAGTGAGAGAGAGGTCCAAACATGCTGACGTGCTATCCACACCACTTGCCCAGCATGTCATAGACAACTAATCAGAAATTGGCGTTTGCTCCAATTGGAAACTATTCCTCAAGGCAACACCTTCATGTGATAATACTCTCATGGGGTTGTGTAAGCGCCTCCTTAGAATATCATGACATTCAATTAGTATATCTCATTTATATTTTAATACATTTCCTGCTCGGGTCTCTTTCATTGCACTGTTATGTCTCTTCCTTATATGACCATTAAATTGGAAGCGTCTTTTCCTTTTATAATACATATGCCAAAAGCCATGATTAGCACAACTAAAAGGGACAAACATAGGGAAAAAACATTGTTAAATTATATGAAATCAATTGCATGCGGAGCACTTTGTGCTGTGTTGGAGTTGTTGTTATGGTATTATATATTTTAAATAAATTAATAATATCTTTTGTCATTTCGCCTGAACTAAAGAAACTTATCCTAATATTACATGTCAAGGGGGGAATGAACAATCCATATAAGACACCCATGTTCGAACATATCTTTAAATCTTTAAACTTCACAGCTCATCGGATGTAATCGAAGATGAGGTATTTTATTTAATACGTGTAATAAGATAATCATTACCTAATTTGCCATTAGAAAAGACGACTAAATTTGTTCCTTGATTTAAGCGCAATTCCGTCGCTAACTCATATGGAAGACTAGTGATCGCGCTTGGACCACCATAAGAATCGCGACACAGGGCACTTCCCCGTTCACAAGCCTTTCAAAATTAACACTTCTATATCACATTACGTTATTTTCGTCCACCGAACCATGCCTTAGATTCCGTTGCCTTGGACCCACATTTTTCTCTTCTTTTTTTCAAATTTTGGTGAAAGAAATAAAATAATAACCCTTTGTACCTAAGCCCGGGAGCTAGCAAGATTAGAGTAATGTAAAGATAGTGACAACTGTAACAGCAATGACAAGCATGCCTTGTTAAAAAAGCCAAAAAGCGCATGCTTCAAAAACTCGGTCTTATTTTAATATGTTATGAGTAACTTGCAAATTGGTGGAAGTCCATGGCGGTTTCTTCCCCAAGGAGTGGGGCCAGTGGAACATAGTTTTCACAGGACAAATATAAAAATTATGTTATGTAATACATTGCCGAAAGGGTGAGTAGAAATGAGTATAATATATGTTAAATATGTGATGTTGTGTTCATATCCGGCGGAGGCATGAAGAGTGACTTCATTTCTTCTCTATTTCTTAAGTTTCTTTTCTTGAACTTTTGTCAACTTGGTTTTAAATCTAATTTTTTTCAAAGGGTGTGACTGGGGATCTTCACTTTACCTCAGATTATTTTTCTGCATACAATTCTGGTGGGCATGAGATGCAGAATGTGCAGCCTCTTATCCCCGTTTTTCGACCGAATATGATTGAGAATTGGAGCCGATTTAACTATTTTGAAAGCATAAACTCATTGAAACAATTTTCATGGGCTTGCCAACAAAGTCCTCATCGCGCATATGTAAAAGGCTACATATTTATCGTTTTAGGTGTTTCATATACATTTATTCCCTCTATTTGCTTCACAGCAAGCGTAATTGTCAGCAATAATTTACTGCCTCGGAGGTAATCCAGAGTCGAAGAAAAGGTCTTCAACCATTCATAGGGCCTTCTCTTTCTTTTTCACGATACTACTTTGGCAGATATTCGTGTTGTTGATTCGCTCATCACGCAAACGTCATCGGTAACCATTCGCCTCCATTGAAGGTCACTACAAAGCCGAAGACAATAGCCTTCCACGAAGTTTTTGTACGTGTTTCACTCTTCTTCTTTTTTTAGGCATTATGCATTCGACCGCATTTCAAGTTTCTCTTGCCTCTTCCCATTACCAAAAGTTGGAGATATTCACAGTTCAAGGAGAGAATCTCCCTTTAGGACAACGTCTATTGTGAATGCGATGTATGTTGATCTAAAAAAGAAGGAAGGAGTGACCAAAAAACAAAAGAAAAGAATCGTTTGATGAGGTGAAATGATATTCTACTTTAGTACATCCATGATCCATCCGCCTTTATTATTTTTCTTTTTTACCTTATATCTTGTCGTTATCTTATCTCTACTTTTATCATGTCTCTCAATAGATTCTTGTTAGGCATCGGACAACGGACAAAATAAGATAAAGTTAAGTAGGAAGCACGAAACTGTATTTATTAGGTTTTTATCAGTAATTTCATTCAAGGAAGAATCGAACTCAAACCGCTAAAAAAACTTTGTCAAAATCAAAGCGTTGACCATAAATATTTGTCTTGCTCTTTTTTGTCTTTTCCCGTCTTGTCTAGCCCTAGTCAACAATAATCAAGGTTATGTGCTCGAGTTATACATGTCATGTAAATAATGTGTGACAAGCTCAAAAGAAAAAGGGAGGGGCCATTTCTACTGTAAACAAGTCTTTTATGGTTGAACTTTGTAAAGTCAAAATATCTCTAATATATGCATGAGTCATTGTATTAGTTATAAAAAAAATAAATCATTAGCAATATGTCTAAAGTTTTAGGACCCTACAGATTGTTTGATGGGCCCTCCGAGTAGTTAGATTTTCCATGCTCATGTCTCCAAATCAATAAAAAAAAATACACATACATATATCTACAACATATATAGTCATATATAAACAAAATGGAATTAAATCATACATGGAGAGAGCGTGAAAAAAGCCCTTCGGATTCCCAAAGGACAAAAAGAAAAACAAAACTAAAGGAGTTGGAGGCTAGGAAGGTAGTTGGGGAAGTCAGAATGCAAATGCATATTTTTTTAAAAGTTTAAGTAAATCGATCTAACAGGGATCAAATTAATGTTAATCTTATCTTGACATCTTTCTAATCTTTTAATAAATTTGTTTGAAAATGGTCGTGGAAAGGTGCGGTAGAGCAAGTAGATGCGTCTAGGTCGAATTAAGTTTTCACCAGACATAGTTTCATGTGTATTCAAATACAAATAACCCTATTCATTTAGCATATTATATACATAAATTAGGGAGGTATGAGAGACACCATGTCAGCAAAGCAATTAAAAACTATTTTTGCATCATCTTGTTGACTCAGCCTCACCAGGGAGATAGAATATACTAAAATTAGTCAAATTACAATTTAAAAGGCACAGGAAACCAATCGGAGAAAAGCATGATCTACACATTGGAAAATTTTCTTCTAGATGCATATTGGAAAGTATATACTACAATTCAGTTATGTCATGCCTGTGAATTTTCAAAGGCATTCGATCTATGATAGAAAATTCATAATTTTGCTATGGCTATGGTCGATGTATTGTCCGCGAAACATTCATAAATTATTTTAGGACCATCGTTAGGTCCAAATCAGTGTAAAAAGATATTTGCACCTTCATCATCAAATGTGTGACATGCATATTTAGAGTTAATTTTTTAACTAAGTTGTTCTGCATAGCGATTATTTGATAGTGAATGTGTGAAATATATTTTACAACCACGATGAGCCTAATAAAATTTCATTAACTTATTCTCAATATCAATTAATAGTCCCAAAACAGTCCTCAAAGACTTTCTATGAAAAAGAGGAGTATTTTTGCTCTGTCAATGATAAACTCTATGACTAATCCCAAAAAACAAGGAAACTTTTCAATTTTCGAACACTGAGTATATAAAGTGTCGCTAAAGCACGTTAACAAAAATCATTCCTTAGCTACTCCATGCCTATTCGCACATACAAATGTATTGAATCTGGATGCAAAAGATCATCAGCTCATTTATGATCCTTAGCCTCGTTAAGTGAATTTAACATTTTCTATGCAGAAAATTTGAAGGTGTGATGAATCATGGCCATGCAATGTACAAAAGTTGTACGATTGAGTAATCAATTACGGGCGCAGCTAACAGCAACCTGTCGTCACGACTCTCAACTAATCTTCGTTAAGAAACAATTAAAAAAAGAGTCTTGTGATGGACTTTGTGAAGGCTTTCTTTAAGCAAGTAGAGATAATGATTCCTCTTCTACGGTTAAATCGCGTTCCACGTCTACTTCCGTTTCCATTTCTAGATAGATGTATACTCGCACTTTATTTGTAGTTTTACGTTAGGGCAAGCAAAAGGTGGAGGAATAAAGAACTTTGTGTCTTAAAAGGTAGTGAAAAAAAGGGCCATAGTAGTGGCACAATAGGAGGAACGTGACCTCATCTTCGAGATCCCACTTTTGTTCTGATTCTTTTCATCCTTTCTCTTCCATCTAAGAAGTGAAGATCTGAAGTTTGTAATGGTATCAAAGTTCTTTTGGCACACCAAGATGTCCTTGAGGCTCTGTCTAGAGGACTAGAATCACTTGATCTGTTGCATCTCTTTTTGATCTTTGAGATAGATTCATAGGA
Organism: Eucalyptus polyanthemos subsp. polyanthemos; assembly: GCA_017140185.1. Taxonomy (NCBI): domain Eukaryota; kingdom Viridiplantae; phylum Streptophyta; class Magnoliopsida; order Myrtales; family Myrtaceae; genus Eucalyptus; species Eucalyptus polyanthemos. The sequence goes on along the minus strand of CM029464.1, from coordinate 30,687,528 downwards.
CATTGGAAAGGTGAACCCAGAAGGGATTGATGGGATTGTACAGAGGAAACCACCCTATTCTCAAAGTCGAAAGATTCCCAACTATTGATGGGATTGCTGCATCTCTCTAATTCTAGGTACTTTATAAGACCTACATTGCAAACCTACATAACCATATATACTCGATGCCTTTAAGAGCTAAAAGGACAAAAACATAATCGTAACTTTATTCTTGAAGATCTTTCTATCAAAAAAGCTAGATGTTTGAGATTTTTTTAGTATCCAATTGTCATTAGATGTAACGATCTTAAATATGTACTTACAATATAACTAAAATTTATAATTGTTGAATATGACATAGATCTTTCTTGTAAAAGAAGATGAAATATCATTTATTATTATCAAGTTGCGGCCAAATTTACGGTTGTCTCTTCTCTAGAACGGACAACCAATAGAAACGACCGCACAACGGAACGTTTGGAAGACTTACGGATGAAGTTGGAACCCTAGAGAAGAAAGGAAAATTTGAAATCTGAGGGGATAAAAGTGAAACAAAAAAAGAATGCCCAAAGGGAATCTCCGCCTCCTCCCACTCTTTTGTGCTCCATTCCCTCCACACAGATGGCGCCAAGTGGCATAGACCAGAGCAAGTAGCTTAAGATGAGTGCAATGTGTCACCAACCCACGATGCAGATTCCAATCATTCCCTGCGCGCAGCAGATTTTGAGGTGGAAAGAGAGATGGCCCATAGAATGTCCCTCCTTTCTATTTTTCTCATTTTTTAAATTGTTATATTCTTTTGCTATTTACTTTTTTCCCTCAGTTTGTACAGTTAATTAATCAGTTTTATTTTCTTTTGGTGTCCCCCAGCTCAGTCCCAAAAGACATCCTCCGGTGATGCCCCCAGACTCAAGCCAAACAAGGTATACTGCTGGGCCCACACCCTTGGTTTTCTAATCGCTAATTTTCGTACCAGATCTAGAAAAAGACAGCTACTATTTTCTCAATTGTGTATAGATTGGAGACATTATTGATTAAGGTTGAATTATGGTGGAGCCTGCTGAGCTTTGTGATAACATTAACAATGCAAACCCAGGAAATGTATTAATTAGCGAGGGTATGTTTTTGTACTATTGGCTCTAATTCAGCACCAATCATGAGGGTTTTTCTTTAATATCTTGGTTGACAAATAGATATGTTTGTTTTCTCGTTTTAAATGTCAACCATCCTCATATGGTTTAAACTAAGCAAGTTATCATATGTATAATATCATGAAAAATTGCAAGGGTAATGTTTTGTGATTGGATCGAACATGTATTGGATGATAAGGTTTTGTAATATGATATTCATGTAAAACAATAAGGACAAACACTTTTTGCATAATTAAAGATAGTGGGACTCAATGACCCCTATTTTGCTGATGGATACTAACTGGAAAAGGTCAAAAAGCCGAAATCGAACATGTGGGTTTCCGAGAAAATCACATGCGAAGGATTAAAATACTTGCAACTAACCGCCAAGAAATTGACTGGAGGCTGAGGACTCAACTTTTATGCAAAGGAAGGGGACTGCAAATTCCCCAAATTATTAATGTCTACATACATCCATTCTAAGTCAAGTCATTCACGTAAAAAAGAACCGGTAAAATTCCTATGGGATTTGTAGAAAGAACATCGATATTTATGCATTTCTAGCATTGTGATTTTCGTTTCCGCCGTGCCGTTCTGGGACTGAGTTTCTGGAATAATTTTCCCCTTAGAAGACACAAGAGCGAGGAGGTTTCAAGCAGTCAGCTTCACGTAGGTCCCACGTCATCCAGTGGTTTATTTTATCTCTTCCCACATATTGGAGGTGCAGCTGAGGTTTTTCCGTGGACTCAAAGGCTGGTTAGTATGAATTAGAAGGATTAGAATGCCAGAGGAGAGAGGTGCAAAAAGTTTGGATTATTCTTTTAGAAGTAGACAAAGCAGGGATCTGACTCAGATGATGACTCGATGAAGTGGGTGGCTCCGCAATTTTCTAAAGCACTTTTGAGTAAAGCTTGGTTTATATAAAGTCTTGGACTTGTTCATTTTGCATCATTTCCTCTCTCTTACTCTACCCCAATCTTTTGTTTCTTTTACTTCCCATACATCTCGACCTCACAAAAATGGAGAACGAGATTCCATATATGGAAAGATTGTTGGTGCACAAGCAATTCTCGTCATCAGCAGCATCACCATCATGTTTCAATAATGGATCATCATCAGGAAATGGATCACCAAGTTCCCATGTGGATCCGTTCTTGTGGGGTGCACTAGGCACGATCTCTTCACATGCCTACCAGAATGATTCAATTTCCAACGCTTCTACCGACAAAGTTCCATTTTCATGTGGTGGTGATCTCAAGGAGAGCATGTTTCCTTTCAAGGCATTCTTAAATCCACTTGCAAAGATTACTGCGCCAAACCCGCCATCTCCGTCCTCACAGGGCTCATCGTCATCGACATCGAGGGTCCCGAGTGATCTAACTTTGTCCTGGCAAGAACCCGAGAAAAAGACTCCATCAACGATGGATTTACTCGGAATGGACACAATTTCTGAGTCCATAGCATCTTCCACAAACACTCAGCACGGTTATGTTCTGTGGCGACCTGGATCGGACTGGCCCACAACAGACCGAAGTTTAGACCTTCTGTCAGATCGTTCATCATCTAGGGGTTCCGGCGACTCTTGCTATTGGCTCAGCAATACCAAGATTCAGCCTATGAAGTACGCAGTACGGAGATCTATGGCAAGCAAGAAGGAGCACAGTTCGACATCATCGTCTTCAATCTCTTCGTCAGGAAAGTTGTTCCGGGGAGTGAGGCAGAGGCATTGGGGGAAGTGGGTAGCGGAGATTAGATTACCAAGGAACCGGACAAGGGTGTGGCTCGGGACTTTTGACACGGCCGAGGAGGCGGCCCTGGCCTACGACACTGCAGCATACATGCTTCGAGGCGACTTTGCACACTTGAACTTCCCCGACCTCAAGCACGAGCTGGTCAAGGGCAATCGCTCCCTGAACAGCACCACAGCCGCGCTCCTTGAAGCCAAGATCAGAACCGTATCGCAAGGGGCGTCCTCGAGAAAGAAACTCCACAGAGGATCGCCACCAAAATCCGTTACGAATAAGGAGGAATTTGCCAGCGAAAGCCCAAGCACCTCAAGCCCGAAAGACCCAATGGGAAGCGAGTGGCAACTTGAGTTCGAAGCAAGAGTTGTTGGGTCTGAGATGATGAGTATGAGCAAGAAGACACAAGAGGCCGTTGTTAGTGCTAGTGCTGATGCGGATGCCGTTCAGCTTAGTAGAATGCCTTCACTGGACATGGAGATGATTTGGGATGCTATTTTGGTCTCGGATTCGTGAAAACCCTCACTTGAAAAGGATCAGTAGAATGGTTTCGTTGAAATTCCTTTCTTTTATTGCTTTTTCTTAGAGCATTACGATAAAATTGTGTGTCCAACTTTACAGATTCTTCTTCTTCTGAGCTTTTTGAAGTGTATCTTCAATTTCATTACGTATATGACTTTGAATTGTCCTAATAATTGCTGTTTCTACTTTCTTTGTATGGTGTTGGTATTTTGAGAGCCAAGTAGGACGAAGTTTGATCTTTGATAAATCAAGTTATTAGTATAGACCGGAAATATAATGAATCCAATGGAAAATTTTTAAACTCTCTAGGAGAAGAGAGCTAAAGAGATTCAGAACTATTTGGCCAGAAAAACAGAAATCAGAATTTTTTTTTTTTATATTGGTAAAAAGGTTTCGTTACATCATTCAGTAAAACATGGGATATATACCTTCTGGCGACAAAAATTAGAAATTCAGAACTAAAAGCATAGATACCAATTTGAGTGTAGACCACACTACTTTCGTGTTTAGAAAATAATAACAGTGACTATCTTAAAAGCACCGTAGAATCATGGGAATAGCTAATACTTGCTCTGGGAATTCACTTGCGTCACCAGTCATCACAAATCGATGGGTGTGCTGTAAAAGGATAAAAGTAATTTATTATTGATCTCACGGTACAATTATTGGGATGATTTTAATTATATAAAAAGATATCACAAATGTTCCACTTTGTCAGGAAACAATACAACAATGGAAAATAATAAATGAAAATATCATTATATTACAATGTCAATCCCTTTATTCTAGTATCTCCAAAAATTGGCTTGTGATTTTAATTGTTTTTTCCAGATTCTTTTTTCCTAATTGATAAACCAATGCCTTTACTCCCCTCAAATTGGGAATAGGAGAATCCGAAGTTCCCAATTTGCAACATAAGTTTTCAAATGCCTTTCTAGTTGATAGTTTCATGAAGAGATCCAGTAAATGCATACAAGGAACATACTTAGTTACAAGTGTTTCAAGAGCCATTTTTTCTCACACGTAATAATAATCTTATTTCATATGTTAGTTCTTGCATGAAACACTAGATTAATCGATATATAAAGTGCACTAATATTATCACAAAATAACATTTGTGAACTAGAGGGATGAATACCCAAATCTCCTCAAATGAATGACATCCATGTAATTTTTGCAGCTGTCAAGCACCAGATCGAGCAACCATACATTGATTCTTAGTAATCCATAAAATACAGTTGCTACTTAAGAAAGTACAAAATCCGGTAGTGATCATCAAGTCAAGCGACAACCTACCATATCTACATCACAAAAGACATAAAAGTCAAAAGTTTACTTAGACAAGATTTGCATGTCTCAATCTGTTGTGTCATTGACATAACATAAATGCACTTCACATTTTAAAAATGACTCACGACGTTGATGCATGAATTGTCAAACAAAATTGACTACATATGAAATATCCGGACATGTCATCATGAGATATTAAAAAGCTCCGATGATATTTCGATATAGTGTAAGATTCAAAAATAGTCTTGCATCTATTATTAGAAAGAGAACTAGCAGCCATAGGTGTGAAAATAAGCTTGTAGCCCTCAATTTGTGCATGTTTAAGAATTGACAAAGCGTATTGTTGTTGGCACAAATAAAGGCCACTGTACAATATCCTAACCTCCACCCCTAGAAAATAATGTAACAACCCCATTTCCTTCATTGCAAATTCGCTACTCCATAAGAGATGAGTTCATCAAGCAATTTTAGATCATCACATATAACAATCATGTCATCTATATATAAATGCAAAGCTAGAATGCCATGATCTGATTGTTTGTAATGAACAACGAAGGATCTGTAATACTGCAAAAGAAATCGTGCCAAAAAAAAAAAAGAGCTAAAGCAATCAAACCACTTGGTGTTTGATTAAGGCACAATACAAAGTTCTCTCCAGTTTGCAAGAAAATGACACTAGAAGTGTCATAAGTAGTGTACTGCGCTTACTTTAATGCCAAAAGTTTTTTCAGATCACTTAAATGCTACTTTAAAAAAAAAATCATTTAAATGATAATTCTGATCTGAGTCACCGAAAATTTGACATGGCCATGTTTTATTAATTTCTCATTCTTATATGACTCATCGGCATGTCCAGTCAGTATATAACTTCCGAACAACATTAGTAGGTTTAAAGTAATCACTTTAGTGTTAGTCATTGTTAAAAAATGATCACTTTAGTGTCAATCATTATTAAAAAAAATGATGATTTTAGTACTCTTTACCCAAAAAAAAAAAAAAAATGCCACCTCAACTAAAAATTTTAATTATAAATGTCACATAATTTCTTTATCTAGAATTTCTTATTGGAGGCACTTGAGTGATTGTTTTTTTTTTTTTTTTTTTTTTTTTTTTTTTTTTCTGATTTTGGCACTCAAAGTGAACTGGCAAAAACTTTGACACTAAAGTAAGCGCCATACATAACTTATAATACTTTAGAATGTCCTTCTGCCCTAGTTTGCAAACTTAAGACAAATAATTTGTGTCCTTAAAATTCAGCGGTTGCACCATATAAACAAGTTGTGCTATAAAACCATGTAGGAAGGCATTTTTAACATCTAGTCAATTGATGGGCCAATGTTTAATTTTAGCAATTGTGAAGATCGTTCTTGTATTCATGGTTGAATAACTAGCAAGAAACTCTCAAGGAAATGTACTCTTGCTACTTGACTATATCCCTTGGTGACCAATCTTGCTTTTTAATCATTCTAATGTACCATAGGCTTTTAATTTAGACTTTAAAACCCATCTACATCCCACAATATTAGTATTTGAAGGACATGGAACAAGAGTCCAAGTTTTATTCTGATGCAGTGCCTCAAGTTCCTCTTTCATTGTCGTCAACCACCCTAGATGTTTCAAAGCAAAGTGTACATTGTTCGGCTCATTTGGTATAGAATCCATCATATGTAAATTGGCATATTTTGGATTAGGCTTCACAATACCTGCACTTGTTCGAGAAATTATTGTGTAATATCCTCGATTTCAACCATTACTTTGGTTCCGATTAGTAGGTTAAGGATCGACATGCTAATGCCAGGAATACGCCCAAGTCAACCCAAGAGTCGATTATGAGCTGATTGGCCTATTCAGGAATAGGTGACTAGAGGATTGGCTATATTTCAATAAAGTATTCGACCATCAATAGGTTACTCGACTATAAAGATCGGTCACAGGATGATCACGCACCATCATGAACCAATCAATGGATGGTTATGGATCGATTCCGCATGGCCGTGTAGCAACCACGGGTGATTCCACAAGGTCATTGTACTAGTCGTGAATGACCATGAACTGATTCAATGCGACCATGTGTCAAGGTGAATTGATCGATCCCATATGACTAATCAAAACCAAGTTAAATCACTTGTTTAGGTGTCCCTAATTGTTTAGGGCTAATCATTCTCCTAGAATGAGACTTGAAGACCAAGTTGTCATCCAACTAATGTCTTCCCCAAATGCTTCTTGACTTGAGATAATTGGAAGCAAATAATGGAGCCTTTCAAGAAGCCCTCGGACGCCATTTATAGAGAGGATTAGGAAGACCACTTCATTAATTGAGGATCATTATTATAGGGTGAGATGAACCAATTAGAAGTTTTACACATAGATTCTAGAACCTTTTAGGGTGATATCATAGCCTTGCCACTTTACTTTTAGACTTGCCGCCTAAGTCCTTGACATTAAAAGCCTTAACAAGACAATTATTGGAGGGAGCCCTATAAATAGGGAGAGAACTCATTCTTTCCCAAGGTTTTAGACACATAAACCCCTCTCCTTCCCCTCTCCATCACCAACCGCCTCTCCCTCTCTCTTCCTTTGGCTTTCTCTCTCCTAGGCATCCTTCAAGCTGCCGTTCGCCAACACCATTTGGGCCACCGTGAGGCCACCAGTTTAGATAGTTGTAAGTGAACTTAATGATATTTGATTAGAGCATTGTGTTATGCTATTCCAAGTGTGTAACGAGTCCTTGTTTGAATTTATTTGGAACGTTATTCTTACTTGATGAGGTTCTGCTAATGTCCTATTTGGGTCGGTTAGACCACGACTCTTGTTGGATGAGTTTCAGTCCTTATTTGTTGAGCTTTGACTCATGCTTTTCCTTGAATTGCTTTGGAAGAAGTTCAACTAGTGTGCTTATTTGATTTACTTCGGTTATGCTTTGATTCAAACCAATTTGGAAAACGTTTTTGTGAGACCTCATTATTTCCTTACAAAACTATATCACTCTATTTCACAAGTGCATGTTCGAGTTCACATCTCAAGAACCAAAAAAGGATTTCATCAGCCTGAACGTACGTGGAATCACGATAGGTCGATCCTTTCTTGGTCTCGATGTGGTGTTGAGGCGTATCGTTTCCAAGCCAAGTTTGATACAATCAGTGTTCAAACATGTCGAATCGACCCGCAATCCTTGATTCATGCATGACATGTTCAACATCACGGTTTCGATAAGTCATTCTACACACTTATGCATGGCACACCTTTAGGCCCTTCTGACTAAAGGTGAAGATAAGAACCCGGTTATTTGTTTAATGCATGGTCACACGATGGACTAATTTTTAGCCATCAATCAATAGATTTTGGCAACATTGCTCGATGGATTTCGGTTAAGCCATCAACCGATGGATTTTGGATGCTCAAATGATTTCAGATGGCCGGTGGATTCTGAAAGTGGGAGTGCTAGTATGAACACCTAGAGGGGGATGAATAGGTGTTTAAGATAAATCTTGGCAAATATATGCGGAATAAAATAAACTTCAAACAAAGGAGTTAAGGAAGAGAATAAGAACACAAGATTTATAGTGATTCGGCTTAATCCAAGCTTACGTCCACTCTCCCACACTAACAGCCTTCTTGGTTGGATTCCACTATGCAATCAACAAGAGATTACAACTTCGAGTGCAAATACTTAGTAGACCACACTATCTCACTAAGTCACTCTTTTGGTATTTCTCTCACGATCACAAACGTTTAAGCTCTCCAAAGACAAGTGTATGATCGAAGGTCACTCAGACTTTGGAATTATAAATTCTACGCTCTATCTCTTACTTGCTCATCGGTCCATGATCTCCTTAAATACTCCTCCACTTCCAAACTACTCGTTGGACAGTATCCCGGAGAATCGTCTTCCAATATACCCATTGGACAGCTCTATATTTAGAAGATTTGGTAGCCGTTGAGTGACAAAGGTAGAATCCCAAATTGATTCCGATCGCCCATACAAACGAAATCTTGGTTTCCATAAGTAAAGCTTCTTCGTATAGAAAGTTCTTGTCTTCAAGATCCAATTGTCAATCAATTAGATTAAGTCAATCAAATCAATTTTGATGTGGAATCCAAACCAGATCACTAGCCGTTATATGATTGGGCTTGAGTTACGTTATGTCGAATCTGGATGTAAAGTCTGAGAGCAATAGACTTTACAATATGAATCTGAGTGCGATAGACTTTGTAATCTGAGTCTGAACATATTCTGTTTCTGAAGAGATTTAACTTTAAGGTCTGTACACAGTTCAACTTCAGCATAAAGTCTGTCTTTTGGTTCATCATTCACGTTCAGTCTGGAATTTGTCAGAGTGAGCAGACTTTTGATGTAGAACAGACTTTGACACTAAAGTCTGGTAGTCTTCAAACTTTGACACAGAAGTCTGGAAATCTTCAGAATATACTTTAGGCATATGTTACGTTCAGTCTTCTGGTCGTCTTCACACTTTGACAATATCCTTTACATGTTCTATCATCTGCGTGGTCTATTACTTAACCATTAAACATGTTAGTAGCCTTTGATTTATTTTGTCATCTTCAAAACATCATAAGGGATTTCCCTAACAGAAAGAATCAATGGATTTTGGCTATTAATAAATGAACCCCATCTGCATGAGTTCCTCATATTATGAAATGGATCTTGGTTTATGCGTGCATATTATTGAGTGAGGCGTGAGTTCCTCATATTATGGAATGGATCTTGGTTTATACTTACATATTCTAGAATGAGAATTTCTCATGTTCTAATCAAGACAAGGCTTTGGTTTTGCTATTGATTTGTCATCAACAAATGTTTTGGATAAGGTATGCATTTGATGAAAGGCGAGGCATCCTCCTACTTGAAAATTAGTAGGTTTACTTACTGAGTTTATAACTCATCCATTGTCTTTTTCAGACTAGTAGGATGGCCCATGCGAACCATGAGGTTCAGCGTCCCCATGGAGACGACTGTGTCAGTTACCAAGATCTATTTTGCTATGACGGACAAACACTATCAAATGGTCACTTCGACCATCTATGTTGAAGAGGAAATGGATGCCCTCATTCCGCACAAGTGTTACGCTTGGTATGAGAAGGTGGACAGAGATTTCATCGGATTGATCTGCGGCTTCGACGGGCCACCTCGTCCAGACAACAATGGCCCGCCCGATGGCACCATAGATGACTCCTAGGTGGCTGGTCCTTGTAGGGGACCGCTTTTGGTTAGTATCTTGCTAGAGGAGACAACGTTACCTCGAAGCTTGGAAACTTTTTGGATGGAACCAATTACTTTTGTAGTGTGAAGCTTGACCTCGATAAGAGATCATGTCACAAGTGATCCATGTACTTTGAAGAGAAAATTGAGATTACCCCTTTTTTTTCCAACATAGACCTTGTACTTTATGCCAAAAGTATCAATTTTTTCGTCCCCATGCTAGCAACAGAAGTTCATGATGTGGGAAACTCATACGCGGAATTTTTTTGGACAATTTTGATTTCAAATTTTCTTTTCGTAATGGGCATTTGAAAATCTCCCAGCATCGTAATTAACTGCTCCAACCTGGAGTTTTTGTAGTAGCTTCCTAATTTTAATATTGATGTATCCTCACTGCTCTCAAAAGTGAATGTGGATTCCGTCAAGTTTGAATTAATTTTTTGTAATTTTGACGCACTAGCTACTGTGCAAGATTTCTTTCATTTATATCGATAATCTATAATCCAGTTGAAGGTTTGATTATCACATGTGATTGCATCTTTTAAGTAACATATTTTCAAAAAGAGACAACATTTTATCTTGACCACCAAATGAAAAACAAAAAACAAAAAACTTAACAGATCAAACAGAGCTTTTTTTAAGAAGTAATAGCATCGCACGCACCTGAACTTTTGTCCGTTTTAAAGTCATATATCTACACTTTTTTCTTATTCAATCAAGTACGTCAACTTTTCTAAGTAGATCAATATGAGGCCTCTATTATCATCACCGACGGAAAATGCCAACGTGGACACTAATTCCATTATATAGCCACTAATTGTCCACATTAGTGTCCAATGTAGCCACTTGAGATGATGTCTTGTCGGGAGAGATATATTAGATGATAAAATCGTCCAAGTCAGCAAACTCTCTCTTTTCTCGTCACCTAACACCTAACTTGAGATGACATAACGTTTGTTATGAAAGCAAGCAACATCACTAATTGTGCTTAACTCTTGCCCACATAAGTGAGTCACATCAGCAAAATTATATCAGATGACAAGTAATTAGCGGAGATCTTACATTAAGCCAATTTTGAAAAGTTGAATTACTTGAATGGGAAAAAAAAATGTAGATACTCAACTTCAATAGATGGCAAATGTTTAGGTACTTGCAATATTTGTTTTTCACAGAGCTAAAATGCAGACGCCCAAATCCAGAAGGCCACCCTCCCATTTTCTTTTATAGAAAATGCAAACTATTCATCAAATGACCAGGAACCTAGATAGTTTGTCCATGTCCTATTGCAAAATTGTATGGCCCGTTGGATGCATTTTTTTGATAAACTATTGCATTATACAGAGAAGCCCAACAGATCGTATATGAGTTGTCATTGGATTATTCCCACATCGTATATTGAATCAAGCTTTCCATAGATTCGTTTGCTCCAATCCTCATCGAGAAGAGATGTCATTGGATTATTCCCACACATATAAGCCACAAATGATGAAATCCATTAGATCCTAAAAGAACGTAGACGAAATCAATAAAAATATTGGTTTTTTCCAAGCACTTGGGATTTTGGAAAAACATGTGAGGAGCCTTATCTTGATGACACGTGTCAAGAGGTTTGTGACTCAGAAAAGGAACCTAATTTGGATATACACTTTTTTTTTTTGTTAGTCTTATTATATTCCTACTCTAACGCTCATTCGGATATACGCTATGAACTCATCAATAAATGAAGAAATTTTGCCAACTTATTATGGGGAAAAATCAATTGAAAATAATAGAATCGAACTTTGAGATGTGAATATAGTATCTTTAAAGAATTATTTGCCCTATAGCATTACTAATGGTTACTAGCAAAAATTTTCCAGAATTCAACAAAATTCTCAAATGAGAATACCCAATAGCAGTTTTAGTATATCTCCAAGAACTCTCAAAGTAAAAAATATTGAGACAGAAATGAAAATTTTACAAGAGGTTTTTTTTTTTTTCTTTTTGAACAGATACAACCTTCTCTGAAACATTGCATTTTTTAACAGATATCGTCTTAAAAGACAAACTGTAAGTATATTTTCATTCGAACCTGCAATCAGTTTTAAAATTTGATTATTCGAACAGTATACTGGACAAGTTTCATACTAGATCAAATTGCACATAAAAATATATAAAAGAACGGCAAGAACCTAATTTGCACACTAAATTAGTACCATAGAGACATCAATATGTGCTATCCAGCGGAGAAGCGTTCCCAAAAAAATATATAACGTCTTTCAAAGTAAGGTTAACGCAACACTTTTAAATTGGATCGGGCATTACCCAGGCAGGTTGCGTAAGAAGAGCTTTGACCAAGAAACAGAAAAAATTCTTGCTTCTTTCTCTCGAAATCCAGTTTAGCGTGATCCAACATTTGTCGCTCTTGTCGCAAATCTTCCAGCAGTTTTTCCCGTTTCCACTTCAAGTCCTTCATCCGGTTTTCTATCTCATGGTAATTTGTAGGACGACTGAATGCACCTGATAGTACTGGAAATCTCACATCCACATCCTCCCTTAAAATTTATAGGAGGGACAAATGCAGCAGAAGAAAATTTCAGTTATTTTTAGTCAGAGAAAGAAACACACTCTACAACCTGACTAAAAGGAAATATATTAAAATAGTAGATACTTTCCTAACACACGAAAACGACAGAACTTTTTGTAAATCTAACCATATATGCATGCAAGTCTTCACTTGTAGCTGCAAGCATACTCAACTTAATTCTTCTGAGAATCATGTTCAATACTCGAGCAAGACACAATTTTGTATCAATGAGAACATAAATGATTAGATATGAGATGACGTGATCAAAGAAGCCATAAAGATCAGGAGGGACCGTGAATGACCATTTTATGCAGAATTTTGTTTTTATATAAAAACCAAAAAGACCTTCCCAATGTGCAGGAATTGCTTACAAAAATACATCAGGATTTGTAAATGGATGCACACTGTCAATGATGATGGGCAAAGTTGTCCTACCGCCTGCCTAGGGAATACATGCCAGGAGCTCTGATTATTCCACCATCCAAAGAGATGGCTCCATCAGTAATTAAAGGACGAGCACGTAGCATGTCCACCCTTGTGCTATATACTTGAGTCCGAGAGAAAAGGTGATAGAATAGAGTTTCCCTGAGACCATGACCACTGGGTGTTGAACAAACCAAATGGGTGGTTTCTATGTTGACCATATTGACTGCGAAGTCGAGGAAACCAGGCGGACATTCCCCACTCGGTAACCTGGGCTTAAAGAGATCAAGCCTCCTCTGCGAATCATCGGCTACAAAATCACCAATGTATGGTCTGACAAAATTAAATGAAGTAAATTAGTTTCTGTAAAAGGTTAAACTCCGCACTGTCCATCAAGACAGATAAGAATCACACCTTAGATCTTCTAAGCAAATATACAGAAATCTTCCATTTAAAATCCTCCCGGTGGAAGAACCTAGTCCATGCAGACCAGCACCTTCATCAATACTGCCTGCTCCATCACATGTTTCTAGAGCCTTGAGGCCTTCTCGAGTATGGCAAACAATGGCAAGCATTTTCTCCGCTCCTAGATACTCAGAAAGAAGCCTAAAGCCCAGCCAAGGAGAATGATGAATTGAGATTAGAGCAAGATCATGAACTAAAGCAACACATATTCATTCTAGTAAATGCACTTAGCAAGTTCAAGACTATCAGAAATTGTGAGTTTGAACTACCCTAATTGCAGCCATATCTCATGAGCATTCATGAGACAAGGCTCACTGCTTCTCTTACAACAATCCTAAATATTGGCCTCAAGACATCATCAAGTGCAGTAACTTCCAACCAAAAAACAGAGTTTCAGTTACTTGCAACAAAAGGAATTTCAGTTCTGACTTCTATCTATTGATGACAAACTGTACAAACCTGCTAAGATTTTCATCGTCGACTTTGCCAAGAGTAGCAACTATGCCAATGACGTCCTGGGATAAAGCAAGAATGGGAGCCTGAGTGCCATGAATATTTTTAAGTTGGCACCAAATTCCAGCGGCAGATTTATCATGCTTCAATATTTGCTCAGTTGTTTCATCCTCACCTCCACCGGAAAGGCTACTATCTTCAGCAATAGGTGCAGCAGAAGAATGATACATCCCAAGAATGACTGAGAAATGATCAGTCAGCAAAAAACATGTTAGAAGACGCCATAAAAATCAAAGAAGTGGCCACCACGCTTTGCTTTTCCTTTGAGAAACTCTATGACCTCACTCCACTTGATGACATGCATACTATGCTAACCCATTACGATTATATGAGGCTGTCTTCAAGGTCTTGCCTTGTGATTCATTTAAACTAATATTCTGTATCACAAGTGACCATATTGCAAGGAAAGAAGCCAGATTTCGACTTCCATATAAAAAGCTCTGAACAGTCTAATAGGCATCCATGCCGCGGGCATCAGATTTCAGATAACATACCTTGCTTTTCAAGAATAGAGTCATATAATATGTTGCTCTGAGCCCTCATAGATTTTATTTTATCCTCGTGCTGTTTGATTTTAAGACCGAGAGACTGCAGATCATTGTGAAGTCTCTACAGAAACACAGGTGAATATCAGTTGGATTGACCTGTTTGATCTAAATAAGTTATCATCCCTGTATTGACTATGTACTAAGTCTATAGAGACTGAAGAGGTCAAAAACCATTGCACCTAATAGCCAAGATGTAGATAAATTTACAACTAGTATGACTCTCAAAGAAACTCCCGAGCCATTTCAAATACAAACCTTAGAACGGTTAATTGATGTATATGCCTGTAAATCACCTCCACTTGGCACTCTGCTGTTGCATTAGCAGATACTTCATTCTGACCAACAACCACCAGTGCCAACGAGTCTTGGCCAGGTAATGCTGTTGTGTTGACAGAAGGCTGCAAAGTGGTGGACATCATCAACTAATTATGTGCATCTTTGCAAACAAACAAGCTGAAGAAATGCAGGTCATGCGATATGAAGTAAACTTGAGCTGTAAGTATCAAAATAAGTATATAAACATCACTTGTACACAGAGAAATTCTGGGAGATGGTGCATAATTCGAGTGAAAACATTTGAACTTTTCTTACTTCAGACTGTTAATAGTACCATAATGAGTTACAAAATATGTGCATGAATAGATATCTTCTCATGTGACTGGAGAACCCGAAGAACAGGACTTTTGATACTTGAACTCATAGCAGTATCTGCCATTTCCTTCCGGTAAGGTCAGCAGATCGTCGTGATTGCAACAATGAACTTTCTTCATTGCATCAGAATCAAAAGTTCAATAAAAAGTGTTGAGCTTATAGCAGTTTGCATATTCAGCTCGTGTTCCAAAAATGACATGCAGCTTTTCCCATATTGATAAGTAGCAGAAACCTAGGTGACAAATTGGAATGGCAATGTTCCAACTTCAAAATGATCTTCCTAATCAATGAATGTAACCGACTAAGGGAGGTCATCCACTTTATACCCATATTCACCAACACCCATTCAACGAGTGCTCAGTTCTTTCTGCAAAATATGCATTAAATTCCGGCCAAGCTCCTAACTTTTGTTGAGATTAAATATACTTTAGCAACTGCACATCTTACCAAAATTCACTCGAAACACAATACGATATCGCAAACATAATTACAAGTAACCTCTACAACTGTTACCAGAATTCTTCCAAGTGATCAACCACACTGCCAAATCCAAACACATATTTCCGACAGATAACATCGAACTCCCATGTACACAAAATCATCCACAGCCAGCTCCACCGTGATCGTATACTATTTGCATATTCAAAAATCTTTCGGGGCAATTAAAAAAACCCGAATATCTCCGAAGGTCAAAACGAGGACATGCAAGCACGAAGTAGACACAAAAGAATCGGTATCTTCTGTGACAATAACACAACTTGTCGAGAAATCGAAACTCCCGAGACAGTCTAGTTAATTTTCCCGTTAATGGGTACAGCATTTTTTTTCACAGCGATCAAACACAAGGCAAGAACAGGTAGCGAAAGATTGCGTCGAGTGGAGTGCGTCGCTCACCTGGCTGTCGTTGTTTGACTGAAACGTCGACATGGCAAGAGGGTTCAGTTGAAAATGGGGCGCGCGCGCGCTCTCTCTCTCTCTCTCTCTCTCTCTCTCTCACACACTCAGGTACGACAGCTCATGAATGGACAGGCTCTCCAAGACCGGGCAGACGAGTAGGGTTTTAAATTCGGAAAATTTTGTCAGATCTCAGTTTTTTATTTATAATTTTAATTATCAAAAACGAGAGTTTAATTTTCGGTCGCCTGCATTAATAACTAGGATAAGATACTATATAAAATCCAGATATTTTACTATAAAAGCTAGATATTTTCATAACCTATGATCTGTATATCAGTTTAAATGATGAATATACCCTTTTGTGCTACCTATGAAAAGACACCACCATTCTTATCATCATTACTTGCCATATCCAATAAAAAGGAAGGAAAAAGAAAAAGAAGTCTCAAATCCGACCACTTTTAAAACTTCACATATTAATTGTTAAAAAGAAATGTCATCGATCAAGGTGTAAGAAAGGTTTTCAATTGGAGGAAAATAAATAGGAAAAAAAAATGCTCCATTGCTCATAACATTAGCAAGTGAGCCAGTGGAACCAAATTATGAAGTCAAAGCATACATTAACAAGATTGGGCTACTATTGAATGATTCTTGCATGATGGAGAATGAACATTATTCTCCTCTAAAATTAATACAAACATGAATGCAAGACAAACATTGTCACTATTCTTAATTGTTTCAATGGTGAAGGTGACAAGCCAGCATCTTATTCCACCTGTTCAATAATCAGAGGAAAAAAAAATCTTATGACACAACTCTTACAACAATGGCAGCAAATGATTCTTTAAATAATGTCAAATCACATTCCTCTTCATGTCCTCCACTTACACTCCACTCATTGAATATATGTACTGTAAAATTTTGCCTCCATGTCTTCCAATAATCCGACAGTTCAATAATATCAATAGTTTCTTCATCTTTGATGGTGCATCTGAATGCTGAGGAATTATTCACTATTATTGTGATCCATATTTAATAAGGAAAAGAGCACATGAGATACTAATCAACAGGTGAGATAATAGCAAAATGCAAAACCCCATGATATAACTTTTATCAAACCAACAAAAGCAAAATAAAAACATAATAACGTAGGCCTAGGGTTGGAATGGGAGGCATAGATCCTTACTGAATCAATTCACGATCATTGCTAGAAATGCACAAACTGAAAGTATCGCCAATGGTTTCTCAGATTCATTACGAAAGAAATTAAAAATACACAAACGAAAATAGTAAAAACTTATCATAGTACTCTATCAAAGAAAATAAAAAATGCACAATTCGGAGACATCTACCAACATCAATATCTAAGCATTAAATTAATTTTCATTCTAAAGACATAGAATTGAATACGATAAAAAATGTAAATAGGCTACAACAAAATCAACAAGATAAATCGGTCAAAGAATTCCAAATCTAATTAGAAAGAGAAAGTGTGATCTACCTTCACAATTTTGAGAAGTATAATTTTCAGATTTTTTTACTGCTTCTAGATTCAACATGAGCTAGAGAGCTACAAAGGAGAGAGAGTTTCGTCTTTCTCATTATGGAGGAAGAGAAGCAAAGAATAGGGTTTTTCTAGAAAATAGCTTTCATACCATGGGCACCAAAATCTATCTCGGCTTTTATATTGATTGGAAATGGCAAATGGATTTTTTTTTTTTTTGGTCGATAATATGTTAGCTCTTCATTTACTTAGCGAAGTTCGGAGAAATTACATCAAGAACATTGGCGCATAATAAATCAAATAAAGCTATCGGGGGGTTAGTCACCCAATTTCTAGGAAGGTAGTTTTGTCGTTGGGCTTTTGCGACCCAGTCTGCGGGCCTATTTGCTTCTCTGCTGCAGTGGGCCAAAGTGAGGCTCGTGAACCTGTTTAGCTTTTCCTTGATCCGATCCATGAGCGGCACCACCTCCCATCTGAAGTCTTCGTTGAACTGAAGTCCCTGCACAAGCGGAAGGCTATTTGTTTGTACTTCCAGTTGTTCCTCAGTTCTATCAGAGAGGAAATTTAGGGTTTCTAGGAGAGCAATTGCCTCTGCTTGGTCTGCCGAAGATGCCGCTACAGTCATGGAGAACCCCTCGACGAGACTACCTCGGGAGTCTCTACAGACGCATGCAACAGTAGCTTTGTTCTCGTCTTCGCCCCTATCCTCTTCGGCCCTGTTCTCATCTTCGCCCCGGGAGTCCCTACAGACGCAAGCAACAGCAGCTTGGGTCGCTTCTTCGCCCCTGTCCTCTCGTTCACGCCTGCCAAAGGATGCGTCAATGTTCAATTTGAGTGAGCCTGGTTTCGGGGGTTGCCACCGATTCGTGTGGGTCTCACTTGCTGTCTTCTTTCCTGCGGTTCTGTTCCATGTTTCGAAATTTCTCTGTAATGCTTCTGATCTGAACAGGGTCTGCTTCAGGAAGAGGGGTTTTTGGTCGAAGATAAACCTGTTGTGGTCTTGCCAGATGCTCCACAGGGTAGTAGCAATCTTATTGAACTTTGAGAAGCTTTGTGGATCTTTTTTCCTCATGTACAGCTAGTCATCAATTCTCGTTAACCTTAATCTGGTGATTTTGATTTTCAAAGGGTTTGCTTTCCATATCTAAGCTATCCAAGGGCGTAACAACAGCGTGTGTTCGATAGTCTCAGCTTCTTGTTTACAGATGGGGCAAAGTGGGTCAGGTACTATTTTCCTTTGATAAAGGTTTTCCATTGTAGGCAATGCATTTTGGCAGACATTCCAAAGAAATTGTTTGACTTTGGGTAGAGTATCTGAGTGCCAAATATGTTTCCATAGATCTGGCTTTGTTTGGTGAGAAGACGTTGCTGTTGTAAGTGGTGGGTTGACTGCTTGATCTCGTGTGGTGAAGTACCCACTCTTTACTATGTAAGACCCCGAGTTGTTGTGCATCCATACTAATATGTCCTCTGTTGTTGGAAGTCCAATAGGAATAGCAATGATTTCTTGCACCCTGTTTTCATCAAACATCATTCGAAGTAAGGTTTCATTCCATATGCCATTCCTCTGTTCTATAAGTGCACCTACTTTTTCTGGTTCATCTCTTGTAGCCGGGCCTCCAATTAATCCGCTTTTCAGCCATTTGTCCTCTCTTATCGAAATTTTCTAACCATTTCCAACAAACCATATAACATTTGGTGCTATGGAATTTCTTCCCACTATAACGCTTCGCCATCCCCACGATGGTCGTGAACCATTTCCAGCTTGCCAGAAATCGCAGTGTGGACGGTATAGGCCCTTCATTAGTTTGCTTAATAGGGAGTGGGGTTGCTGTGAAATCCGCCATGCTTGCTTTCCTAACATGGCCTCGTTGAAAGTTGTTAAATCTTTAAAGCCAAGGCCTCCTTCATCTTTCCTGAGTTTCAATTTCTCCCATTTTCCCAATGAATCCCAACAATATATTTACCATTCCTCCACCAAAAATTTGCAATCTTTTTCTCTATGGCTTTGCATATTGACACCGGTATCTTGAATATTGACATTGAGTATTATGGAATAGCCTGCACCACTGATTTAATCAAGATCTCCTTACCTGCTCTTGTTAGCAAATGTTCCTTCCAACTTTCTAATTTCTTGTTAACTCGAGCTAAAATCCAAGCAAATGCATCTTTCCTTGAGCCTCCCCAATCCGAAGGAATTCCTAGGTATTTCCCTGTTTTATCTATTTTTGGGACCCTCAACTCTGCCGCCATATTTCTCCTTAGGTTCATTGGGCAATTCTTACTAAAGCAGTTACCTGATTTATTCAGGTTTATGGCCTGTCCTGAAGCAAAGTAATATTGGTGTAGTATTTCCGCCAAATTCTGACATTCCATTATAGTACCATGGAGGAAGAAGATGGAATCGCCCGCAAATAACAGGTGTGAAAAAGTAGGACAGCCACTATTCAGTTTAATTCCCCGGATTGTACCATCATCTACTGTTGTTTTCATTAAATTTGAAAGGACATTAGCCACTAGGATGAAAAGATAAGGAGATAGAGGGTCCCCTTGACGAATCCCTCTTGTAGGTTTAAAGAAAGGTTGGGGCTCACTGTTGAAATTAACACTAAAGGAGACCGTTGAAACACATTGTGTGACCCATTGCACCCACTTCTCACAGAAACCCATCTTGAGCAAGCATTCTCTAAGAAAATCCCATTCAATTTGGTCGTATTCCTTTTGCATGTCAAGCTTTAGGACCGCTTGAAATTTGCTTTTTCTCTCCCAAGTTCTCAGCTTATGAAGTACTTCTTGGACTATTAAGATATTATCTTGTATTTGTCTTCCTCCCATAAAAAGCACTTTGTTCTTCTGCTATAATTTGTGGTAGCACAGGTTTGAGACGATTTGTCATCACTTTGGAGATTATTTTATAAACAAAATTGCAGAGGCTTATAGGTCGAAATTATTCAAGCTTTTATGGGTTTGGGGTTTTGGGGATAAGTGTGATTTGGGTTCTGTTTAGATCGGGATTTAGGTAACCAGTCTCAAAGAACTTCTGCACTTCATTGAATATATCTTGGCTTATATGTGGCCAATGATCCCGATAAAATAGCCCATTAAGCCCATCTGGTCTAGGAGCTTTAGTAGCTCCTAGCTGTTGCATTGCCTCTGTAATTTCCCCCATTGTGACTGGTTTAACTAACTTTTGATTCATGCTTTCATCAACTAAGGTCGGGATTTGTTGTATGACAGACTGGAAGTTGCGAGGCCCTACTAAGTTATACAAGTTTTTGAAGAAAGTGACTGTCATATCCTTCAAAGGCTGTTCCTCGTCCACCCATTCCTCATCAACATTTTTTAGCAAGGTAATTCTATTTTTGGATCTCCTCTGAATAGTTGATGTATGGAAAAATTTTGTATTTCTATCCCCCCACTTGAGCCAGGTAATTCTAGATCGCATTCCCCAATACATCTCCTCTTGACTTCAAAGCTTTTCTATTTCCTGGGTTAGTTGCTTTACTGTCTCGCTTTCTTGGTCCACTCCAAAACGATTTGTTAGTCTTTGCAACTCATTTCTCAGCCCCTTAATTCTAATATATGCATTTTCCAACATGTTCTTGCTCCAATTTCCCAGTTTTTAGGCCACAATCTGCAATCTTTTCCCCATATCCAGATTCTGGGATTTAAATTCAGCCCATGTATTCTTGACAAGTTGCCCACATTCTTCATTTGTTGACCAGAATGCTTCGTATCTAAAAACCTTTTTCCTCCTTTTCTTTCGCGGGTTAAATGATAGAATAAGAGGGCTGTGATCAGACCCTATGGCTAATAATGCCATGCATTCTGCGTTAGGGTGTGCTATTCTCCATTCTGAAGTACATAGAGCTCTGTCTAGACATTTCTTGACCAGTTGTTCTCATGTTCTGTTATTTTTCCAAGTGAGGGCACAACCCTTACTCTCCAAGTCCATTAAGGAGCATTGAAAGAGGAAATCCCTAAATGCTGCTAGCTGGTAAGTTTCAGCCCTCTTTTTACCCACTTTTTCCCAATGATACAATATTTCGTTAAAGTCCCCCATACAAAGCCAGGGTAAATAATGTGTGGTACTTTTTCGATATAGGTCCTCCCATAGCATTACTCTATCTTGAAATTCATTAGGGGCATGAACAAAGGTAATATGCATCTGTTGTTGAGTTTCTTGGAGTAGGCACTGAACATGAATATAATTTTTTGAATAAGAATCAACGTATAACCTTACCTGCTCATCCCAGAAAAGAGCTAAGCCCCCTGCGATTCCTTCTGAATTCACCACAAAACTGTTTTGAAATTTCAGCCTCCTTCTTATGCGTTGCACCTTGAGTTCTTGGTTTTTAGTCTCCATTAAAAACATAATACTGGGCTTTTCCTAAGTCGCTAGGATCCTTAATGCCTGAATTGTTAAGGGCGTGCCCAACCCCTGACAATTCCAACACAATAATTTCATGGATGTTCTGGTGGCTTATTAGGGCTAGCCACCAAAGCCCACTGGTTTGACTTCTCCACCACTTTTATAGGGGTTTCCACCAACTAAGTGTTATCAAATTCTAGTGTTCTTGAGGATTGAGCTCCATACGAGCAAAATCTCTTGCCTTTCTTTGCATTTAAACCCTTTGTACATCTGGATTTATTCATTATCAGCCCCTTTTTCCCCTGTTAAGGTCTATTCCATGTCCATTTCTGCCTCCTTATATTGTTCCTCATATAGCACCATGACTGATTCTTTATCAATACAGCAACTCCCTCTTTTTTGTGGCCCTTTCTCCTCCGTAATGACCATTTGTATATTCTGATTAGATTAGCTCATCTCCTGTGGAGTTTGTTGTTCTGCATGGCCCGGTTCACATATCACAAGCACTTGATTTGCATTTCATTGTTGCTGATGTGTGGTTGTTTCAGATGCTGAATTTGTGGGTGTCTTAGGCACAATCTCATTTTCATCTGGTGGTATCTCATGTTTGCCATAGAAGATCTTCCCATACGGGCTGAGATCACGAGCTTCTGCTCATAGCCAATGTCCGAACCTACTCGGTAAGTTTTCTGCTAACCCCGAGGTTTCGTAGGGTATTTCTTTGCAATCCGTAGCATAATGCCCAATTTTTCCACATAAATAGCAATAGTGCGGAAGTCGTCCGTATTTAAACTCTACCCATAGCCTCTTGTTCTCCAGATTAATCAGAACGCCTGTCTTGAGGGGCATCTCCAAATTTATCTTAACTTTTGCCTTTCCAAACTTGTAGTTGTTGTTGCCTTTTGTATCTAGTTTCACCTCAACTACTTCTCCCATATAACTTTTGCCTTTCCAAACTTGTAGTTGTTGTTGCCTTTTGTATCTAGTTTCACCTCAACTACTTCTCCCATCTTTGCTACAATATCACTAATGGCTTCATAAGTAGCTCTCCCAAGTGAGAGTCCATAGAAGTGCACCTAGAAAGCACAATGTGTAAATTCATAGCATAAATCAGGAGTATCGAGTTCGCATTGCTGTAAAACTAGTAAATTACCGGAGAAGGACCATGGCCCCGAGTCTAAAACTCTTTGTTTATCAACTTCGGACTGGAATGAGAAAGGAAAGTATCCTGGTTCTAACATTGTGCAAGTAACATTCTCAACTTTCCATACTTTCTTCATTGTAGTCAAGAAGGCTGTATAATTCACATTTGGTTTGGAATATAGTTTCCCGAACAAAGTTTTCCTACATTCAAACAATTTTTATGCGGAGATACCACCTTTAATATCAACAACATCATCCTCAGACCATAGATTACCAAGACTTTTGCAAAGTGCAGCGACACACCTTTCTTCATCGTACTCACCTGCCATCTTTTAATACCCAGGTCTATGCGTATCCTCACTCTATCTTTCTTTACACTTTTGGAGCTAGCAGAAGACAGAATAACTTGCCCAGTGCAATTGAAGGGAGCTCTGATGTGGTAATTGTTGTTATGCTTGGTGGGCGACTCTGGCTGAGGGATTGCGACTGAAGTTCCCGAAATGAAGTAGGCGGATCTTCTCACAAGACAGAAAAGATTTGGGAGGGGATGGGTTGTAGGGTTTTATTCTTGGGGGGGGGATCTTCTCAACGAGATAGAGAGGATTTGGGGTGGGATGGGTTTTAGGGGGTTTTAGGGTTTTGTTATTGGGGGGAAATATTTCAGAAATTGTGGATACTCGATTGTGATAAATCTGGGGAATGTAGGGTTTGCCATTTGAAAAGGAACGAAGCTAACCTTGAAGAAAGCTGAAAACTACCCAATCGGTAGGGAAGAACTCACCATTTGGGAGAGAGGGTTTTTTGCGCAACAGTGAATGGACATGGCAAATGGATTAAATGGGTTGGATTTGGGTGAGTCATGAGTATATACAACCCAAATTCACCCATTTAACTCACAAAAACCGGAATAAGAACAAGACATGGACAACAACGGCTTGCAACCGCATAATAGCACGGCATGACAAACAGCAAAGCCGCAGCGAAGGCAGCATAGGGCGATGGCGGTGAGCAATTGAGAGGGAGAGAGGGAGAAAGGCGTGAGAGAGCCAGAGGGAATTTTGGGGTGGGGTGGGGTGGGGGGGGGGGGGGGGGGGGAGAGAGAGAGGGAGAGAATTAGAGGAAAAAGTAGAACTGCAGAATAAGTAGAAGAAGAGAAAGAAATGGGCCTTCCAAGTGCAGCTCAATTACTAGACTTGTAATGATGAATTTCCTAAACTTGGTGAGCAGAAATTGATCTCCACCTTGCAAGTGTCACCCTATGCTCTCTTCTTGTCTAAGATTGCTATTCAATCTTCAATGCCCAATTAATGCTTATTTGCAAGAGAACTAGTCTAGTTACCCCAAACTAGATTTGTTCCTCCTCCTATTTCCCTACTAAGTGGTGCCTATCCCTCCTTGCAAGGCCACTAGATTTTTGTCTCATCTCAATTTAATGTCAAGAAGCTAAATTGGTCTCATCCCTAGGGTTATTAAGATCTATGTCCATAAATTAGCACATTTTTCCAATTAATGCACTAATAGACTAACCTCCAAACTTTTAAGGATGGTTTAAATCCTTGCAAGACAACTTATCCCCTACTAATTCATTCCAATTAGGTGTGTAAAGAGGGGGTCTTATTAGCTTCCAAGTTCACTCTCAAAAATACAAAATCAAGATGATAAGACATAATAAAAAGGACTATATAATTATTATCTTAATGGGACAAAAATATCTTGAGATCATCTACGATTGACACCCGTAGTCAGATCGGGTATGTGACTAAGTTCAATTGGAAATGGCCCTAATGCAACCTACACTAATCAAGCGGCATTGACAATGCTCACATGACTAGACCTAAATTGAGTTCGATGTCTATCAGGATTCTACGCAAAACCTATGTTTGAGCCTGGTCAATCCATGAATGACTTTCGGTTGTCATGTTATTGTATAGGATCGATCGACTTATCTTGGCTCACGGTCACGTGGAATTGGATTAGGGTCGTTCACGAATAGTATAGTGATCATGCGGAGTCACCCGCAACTAGTATATACTCAAGTTAAATCGATCTATATCCATCCATTAATCGACTCATGACAGCACATGATCGTCCACATCGATTTTTTTGGTCAAACAGTCTTTCATGATCAAACGCTCTGGTCTAATGTAATCCTAATCTTGAGTCACATTGCCCTAAACAACCAACTGGCTCATGAAAAATCTCTAAGATTGACTCACAACCTATTCTCGTTATTAGCATACCGATCCTAAGCCCATTCCTCGTGCCCGAGATGGAAGTCCAAATCAAGGATGTCACAATTTTATTTTCATCAATTCCTCTTTTGCTGAGATGATTTTTCTCTCTTGTTCATTGAGGTTGCATTAGCACTTAAGCGGTTCAAGATATCCCTTTGAAATCTTGCCACAAAATCAAGTACACGAAACTACCATGTTATAAGCCAAAAAAAGGACCTTATTTCATCAATGTGCAGGGATCTCTAAATTTAAAGTATAAATTGATATTTTCAGTACATCCTAATTCGATTTGATTCAATTCAAAGTCTATATGATATTTATGCATTCACCAAATCTGTAAAATTACTTAATCAAAAACAAATTTATTAAACTGTCGCTGAATCTACGCATTTTTCAATTAAAAAAAAAAAGTACCTTTTTTTTCTCATGACATTGTGTGTTTGTTAACAAATCTATATGTTCTCTGGTGCATGCATTTCGATTTTCAAACCAAATAATTTTATTTGCTCAATTAGTAACTTAATTCCATCATTTTCTTATCAACTACTACATATGCGTAAGAACATTGCAAATAAGCCTTTTTTAACCTTTTTATTATTCATCATTTGAAAAATTGCTCATCTGATGTTCCGTGCAATATATCTTTCACAAAAAGTATTGAAGAAAATGTAGGCGGAAGCATAAATGCTCGCTTAAGTTTGCAGAGCTAGCTCTTATTGATGAGAAGATTAGTATGAACTCCCGAAATTCTCAAGTTTCTATGAACCTCGGGCATTGTCCTTGACGCTGCATCTCGTGGAATCTTTGAAATTGTGAAAGTTACTACACGTTGAGAATTTTTCGAAATTGATGGGGACACAAATTTCACAAAAGAACTGTTAAGAGAAGTTATGAACAGATCGAATGTTGAGTTGTCCAGACTAGTGAAAGCATACTACATCCCATTTTTGATAAACGATATTGGGATGAAACAAAGCCAGACGACGGCTCACCGAATGGTTACCAAGATGTCTATCCCCAGGTGTTTCTGGAGATACTTTTCTTCTGCAAAGGGAACTCCAGTGGTTCAAGGTCAGTTCACCTTCGTTGTTTGCCAGCTTTTTGTGCTCTTTAATTTGCATTTACATAGTTAGGGTTCTTAATTTTTCTTTTCTAAAGGCAATAAAAGATATGAGCGATCTTGCAACGAGATGCCTGATTCTATCGATCACCTCCTTTCTGGGTGTCACATTACTTCGAGTATTGCTTTCTTTTGGGCTACCAAATGCAATCTTCCATAGACCAATAGGACTTGGGAGGAGACTTTTAGTTGGCCTATCTCCCTGCTCTCGGGGAAGGAGTTTTACAAAAGTATTGCCCATTCTTCCTTTGGTGCGCTCTGTTACATCATTTGGAAGAACAGGAACAATATTATTTTCACGAGGGAGCCGCTTTCTCTTCCGGCCATGAAGAGGCATCTCCTGAAGGTCGTTAAAGATAAGACACCTTCAAAGACGTCGAGAACAACTACAAAAACAGGAGGATTCAGTGCTTGTGGGAGTTGGACCCCTGTATCTTCTCTTCCACTGATTGTGGGCCAACTGGCTAGGCATCTTGTTCTAGGTCATCCTGGGTGTCGGTCTGCTTTTTGCTCTTTGGCCGTTCTCGGTTGCCTCTTGATTTTTTCCTCGGCTTCCTTCCACTCATAATGGGCATGTCCATCTTGAGTTTAAGTTTTTGAAACCAATTGGTTGTACAGTTTGACCTTTTCCTAATATATCACTGACTTTCACCAAAAAAAAAAAAAAAAAAAGATTGGAGCGATCTATCTCAAAAGTTCGGAACATATTTTTGCCTCTACATGAATAGGCGTCATTTATTTTTCTGAAGGTACTCGAAGATATATACGAGTGATCCTTCTCATAGAAATCTGAAATTGCTAGATAATCCATCAACAAAAGAAAGGCAAGCAAAAAACGCTGGGAAGGCTCTGTAGAAAATCGGCAAGATTTGCTCAAAGAGGTAAGCAAATAGATCACGGATACATTATCATCATGTAGCCTCGTTGCAACTCTCATCACAACAGTAGTTTTTGCAGCGACTTTTACAGTACCTGGAGGAGATGATGAAATAGGAATCCCAATCTCTCCTAGTTTTTGCAGCAACTTTTACAGTATCCGGGGAGATGATGAAATAGGAATCCCCATCTCTCTAAAGAAGAGCTCATTCATGGTATTCACCGTCGCAAATGCTCTTGCTCTCACTCTCTTCTCCCTTGTCCTGTCTACAATCTGCAGGCAAAAGAATACGATAGAATCCATGACCCAAAAAAATTGAGAAACCAAAAATTGCATAATCAAGTAACTCAATGGTAAAAAATCATTTCAAAAGCATATAAATAATGCAACTCAATAACAAATCCCACATGCATGTGAACAAAATATATACAGGACCCCACTACCTGAGAATCGGCAACTTCTGAGGCCAACGTCAACTCTCAGAAACAATACAATTTTTCAATTAAGCCATATTCAAGATTTTCATGTGGAACCATCATCCTGTGCACATTAGATGCAGTTCAAAGGATCCAACCAATAAACATACTATCTCTTCACCAAAGTCCACTAAAAAGTACCTGGAAAGTTTAAGATGGCTTCCACTCTATCTAGTGATGCTTGCAACTGTCCAGAGTTCATGTTGAATAATGGCTTATCAGTACCAAGACCCCTGTTAAATAAAACACACAACTTGAACCATGGAAAAAATTAATAAAAGAGCGACATATGTAATGGAAGTGAATTACCCACACCATAAGATCACTGTATCTTATGAATTATCATGCTTTGTACTAGCAGAATTTTAATTCATGACATCAAATAGGTGATAGAAATAGAACTTTTTTGGATGTTATAGCTCATCTAGTTTCTTCCAAGAGCAAAATAGTGGAATTGAGAAGGAAGAAACTTACCCTGTGATTTCTGGAAGAACATAATCGGCCCTCCACCCAAATCGAAAATCTACACCTGGACAAAGTCCAAGAGTGGTCTTGTTTCTAATTCGAGAGACACCATCTCCACCCAAACATGTGTTGAGCTTCCATTGCCAATTAATTGCATTTAACTGAAAATTGTGGCCCACACCAACCTGTAATTTTCAAAGTGTATCAAGCTGACTCCCCAAAAGCATTACCAATCATTGCTCAATAGCCATAGAAGTTCTACACAAGCACAAAACAGAGGTGAAATTAAAGAAGCCTCAAACCTGGAGATTCAGGAATTTTGTGACAGAAATCTTTTTCGAGAGAATGCGCACGTCTTGATGTATAGGCTCATAGACAAATTTCCACCGACGATCTGGGGATAGAGGCTTGAACACGAGCTTTGCTTGAAAATCATTCCTTGGAGCATTGTAAAACTGAATCAAAATGTTAAATCAACAATGTCATAATGAGGCTACATTCCATAACTGCATTAACTGAATAAGCAAAGTTAAAATCTGGCCTTAAGGTTCCAACAGAAGTTTTGATTGATGGTCAATCCTTGGTGCACTATCAGACAGACCCAAAGTGTCGAGAACCATGAATCATAATGAATCATAAGGATATACACATAAAAATTAAAAACAAATATATTATCAATTGTTCCGCTTAAGCTGAAGTATGGTGAACAAGGCCACAGAAATCAAAATACCTGATGAACTAAAATTGCAGTCAGAGCTTAAATGAAAACAAAAGAGACAACAACAACAAGAAGAAAGTCTAGGTTCATCCACTTTATCATGTAAATATTACTGACAGAAGCTGTATTAAGGAAATAAGGATGAAGTGGTGAGAACAAAGCCAAGCCAAGCCAAGCAATGTATTTACAGAAATTATATCAAGTAGCATATGTCGATAAAATCTATGTAAATGACTGGAAAGCTGTAACATCCTGTGTGACAGATCTTATACAAGTTTGATTAACATACTCAGCCAAGTGAGGTTGAAGCTCATGGAGATCATACAAAGAAAACTCATAAAAAATCCCCTGTTAATCTACTCAACTTCTAACATCTTCACTAATCAAACATTAGTGACAACCGTAACAAAACCTCATTTAAAACAATGAAAGCATGGATTAATATCTGAACAGTTCGACACTCTCCGGATTCTCACCTACATGTGAACTGACATCTTGACTTCACAGAGCCCCAAAATGGAGTTTTACACACGGAAGCAAATGAGAAGCCTTGAGTATCTATAGTTCATGAAGTTGCCATGCCAATTTTTCAGGTCAATCTATCTGAAAAAATTAAACTAGATGTAGGCATCATTGAAAATCTTTCAACATTTTCAATTCTCTCCATGTGCATGTTAGAAGAGTAGTTTCTAATTTAGGCAGCCAGAGCAGCAAATCTCTGACATCGACTAAACAGCAAAGTTGTGCCAACCGCACACTGAAATATCTGGCACTCATCTTCAAGACCAAAGAACGAGTATGCCAAATCAAATCAGACAGGAACCACATCTAATATGCACACCCAATCAATCTAAGTCAGCAACATAGTAACCAAATATAAAACAAACAAGATATTCGCGATTAAAATTGGCAAATGACCTCAAAACGAAACATTTCATTCATTCCTTCCAACCCTTTGGCGAAAAAGGTTTGCTTCATCTACCCAGAGCTCTCTCAACAAAATTTAACCACTAGACCACCCTTTTCCACTCATCCAGGCAATCATACTGGCCAGAGAACAAACTTCAAATATGTGGCAACACAAACGCAAGCAAAATTCAGAAACATCAGAAGAGACACCTCCAGATTAACACCGACTCGGAGTCCCCGAATTTCTTTCCGAAACTTGAGGACCAACTCGGAGGGCATCAAATCGATGTTGTACCGTTCGTCCCACGAGGTGGGTTCTTCGCTGGCTGGGTTTGTCTCCATGTTCAAGCTCTCGACACTGCAAAAATCAATGAAGAACAGTTTCTATTTAACGGTACAAGAACCCCAGCCCATTTCACTCAAGACCCAACTCTCCAAATCGAGAATTCGACACTTCTTCGTAAGACGACACAGCCCACGTGGAATCAGTTTTTTGGGTGCCGTGCCTTGCCATGAACGAAGCTGCTCGGCATCTGTCAATTTAACCTCACAGTTCGCGTCAAAACAGGGGACGAGAGTCTGAATCATACCTTCGAATGGACTCTTTTGGCGACCATCGAACTGTTGCTGAACGGCGAATCAAAATTGGGATGTAAGGTCTCAAGCCATGAGAGGGAAAATGATGGTGGTACCGGGGAATCTGGGGTTTGCGTTGGCTGAACTATGTGATATCACGTCTCATACGAGTTGTGAACGAGTCTGGCTTTAAAAAAGGAGAAATTATTTACTCGGCCAAAAGATTTTTTTTTTTTTCGTAAAAGCAAAAAAAAATAACAACATTATGTTCTGACGTGTCTACATACTGAGTAATCACAGTTAAAAGGCCATTAAAAACCCTAAAGTATATCCAATGTGATATATTTACTTTCAAAAGAGTTTTGATATTAAAATCTCAAACTTATACTTATGTGACATATTTACTTTCCGTCAAAATACTATTGATGAGAATCATTAGAAATCTATTTACATGGATGCTAGAAAGCAACTAATGTTGGCATGGCATCCATATGACTTAAATGAATAAAAAAACGACGACATTTTAGTATGTCACAAAAGCACAAGTTTTGGTTTTTTATATCATAAGAAAAAGTTTTAAAATATATATATATTTTCTATGTCATAAGAAAAATATTTTAATATATATATAATCTTGGGTTTTTGATATCACAAAAAAATATATAAATATGTCACAATAGGGATAATTTGGGCTTTTTTGTGATTTTTTCCTTATTAACTATCATATATGTGAATGGAAGTTATACTGCATTTTGCGAAAAAGATTAATACCATTAAATATTTCGAACTAGTCCAATCTTACAAAAATTCTCAAACTAGTATTAGTGATCCAAATCCACCCTCTACATTAGGTCCCAAATTGCTAATGAATGGTAAATTTTTGGGCTAAATGTGTCATAGATACCAATTTGGAATTCTTCGTGAGACAAAAATTTGTGAGGAAATTATTCAATTAATCATGAACCTATTATATGGATATTAATTTAATCATAAACTTTCCAATTTTATCAATTTAATCTTAAATCTTTACATGAAATTTCAGTATGATCATTTTGATCAATTTTTGATAGAAATCACTAACGTATCTCATGTAGGACAACAAATGAGATTGCCACATCGGCGATTTCCAACAAAATTTGATCAAAATGACAACATTGAAATTTCATGCAAAAGTTTAGAATTAAATTGGTAATATTGAAAAGTGTAAAACTAAATTGACATCCGTACAATAGATTAAAGATTGGAAAGTTAATTTTCCTTTAATTTGGGCAAATGTGTCATGGGTACCGATTTGAAATTTTTTAATGGTGTTAATCCTTCACAAAATGCATAACACAAATATCATGCCATGCCTCTAGAGCTTTTCTTAATGAATTTATAGTTTGGTGAGTCGCGATTTTGAAAATTCACTGCTACAAAGTCAAAAATATCAAAGCTATAGAAATGAAAATATTTATATTTATAAGATCCAATTTTAGGATAGTAGTTCTAACTAAACATCAAAATTCTAGTATTGAGATTCTCATTCCTTGAATAGTCTACTTCCTAGGTGAACCTATAGATCAATCCCCCCCCCCCCCCTTCCTCATTGTGAAAGCTTAGGGAATGAATGATAATTATTATATGTTATTAAGAACATGTTTGGAACAAAAATTTATTTGTTAGCACAATTTCATTTTTATATTTTTGGAATAAATTTTTAATCTAGAAATAGATTTAGAACAAAAATAAGAAGTAAAAGTTTTCTATTTTTCATTTTTGGTCTATTTTTCTATTTTTGAAATAGAAAAGAAAAATAAAAAAATCTTCTCATCATTCCTCCTCATTATTAGCTAGCCACACCCACCAACTATCGAGTGTCTCCCCCCACCACTTGTCACCGCCACCTACCCATTCTCTAACATCTGTCGTCGCCATTCGCCATTCTCAATCACTAACTTGGATGTCAATTGTCCTATATGACATAACTAGTACTCACGTTAATAATCTTTAATAATAATTTTTAGTTTTTTTCTTTATTCTTATTTTTTTACTTTTATTTTTTCTTCTTCACTTTTCTTCTTACTTTGGCCACTAAGGGTGGTTAGGCCCTCGCCAACCACTAACAAGAGCCGACATCCCTACCGACTGTGGGTAAGGGTCATGCACCTATAAGGGCCGCGACATCCCTCCATCTCACTTGTGGCCACAATGGCCTTCTAGGCAAGACTTCACTTGTGGATATGATGGCCTATTGGGCGAGGGTTGCAATCACTGGCGAGGACCTAGGCTAGGCCCTCACTAGGTTGCCTATCGACACTCACTAGCCACAGTATAAAGAAGATAGAAGAAAAGAAAAAATAATAAAAATTTGAAAAAAAAATATTAAAATATTATTTAAAATTATATATATCAGTATTGATCGTATCATGTAGAATGGCCGGTGTCCTCATATGCAAAATTAACAGATTTATGTTTGAATTGGTAAAATACAATAAATTCTAGATTTTTTGGACAATTTTCCTCTTCTCTTATCACCAAAAACTTGAATAAAGATGACATAACTTTTGCTAAATAAACAAGCCACTTTATCAATTGTGCTTAACTTTTATAAGTAAGTGAATTACATTGGCAAAATATTATGAATGACAAGTTGTTTAACATAGATCTCTTGTTGAGCCAATTTTGAAAAGTTGAGGTACTTGACTGAGCCAAAAGAAGAAGAAGAAGAAGAAGAAGAAGAAGAAGAAGAAGTTTAGATATTTAATTGTAAAACAAACAAAAGTTCAAGTACTTGCTATGTCATTCTCCACTGATAAAGTGTAATTTTTCCCTAATGTTACGTTTGGTCATCTAGATTTCTAATCGAGATAGAACTAAATAGGATAAGATATGAAATTCTGGAATTTTTTTATATCCTGTCTATTGTTTGATAAATTCAAGTATTAAAGTTGGATATGTTCACATCATATCATGTGGATTTTTTTATATATAAACGGCATATCATTATAAATGAATCTAAATGTTCATAAATGGAGATGGTGAAAATCTCTCGTAATACTATTCCTTAATTTATTTTATTTTATTTTATTTTATTTTTCCTCTTTTTATATTATTTTCTTTATTATTTCTTTTTCCCCTTTCATCATTCTTTAATAAAATTTTATCAAATAGTAAAATGTACTAACATACCCAAAATATATAATAAATATAAATATTTAATTTATAGATTGAATGTTTATTATAAGATAGAATTAAAGTTAAATATATAAATTAAAATAGGATTAATTAAAAATAAATTTGTATTTTTGTATTTTTAATTTCTTAAATTAGAATTCAAATATTATTTATATTGAAATATAATTTCAACTTTATTAATTTAATAAGTTTGTTATTTGAGAAAAATAACTTTCCTATTATAGATATTATAAATCACATCCACCTTTATCCCACCTCTCCAATGGAATAATTTTATTCTATCTATATCTATCCGACTTTATTTTGTCCTGAACGAGTGAGCACCAAACATACGATATAATAAATGATTATCCCGAATTTTATCCCGATTACCAAATGCAGCCTAAAAGTTTTCACATTAATAAAGTCTATTTTTCACAGGGTTCTTTAGTTTTTCATGGGCCGGATCAATGGGCGAGTTGAGCTAGAAATCAGGCTAAAAGTTCTCGACCATAATTCCCAATAATTCAAAAAATTGTTAGATTTTATTAATAATTAGGCCTTAGTTGACCCAAGAGGGCTATTTAGGCGGGCTTGAGCCGAAGCAGGAAATTGGTTTACGAAGGATGCCCGGTTTGTGCTTGAGACCTTGTTGCTCGACTGGCCTTAATGGATGGCCAGGCCTATCGTAAAGTCTACTTTAATGTGTCCTTGAGAAATACTAATATTTCTAATGCTTTGCGATAAGGAAGTGCTTTGAGCCACTTGGGAATATATAGGACACCTTAACTGTTAGAACATTATTTTCAATAATGTATGAGCTTCCATTAACTGGAGGGAGTTTAACATGGCAACTTGACATCCTTAAAGAGACATTTTTCTGTCTAGGCAAATTGCTGCCAAAAGTCATATAGGACCCCAGCCATTTCTAGTATAACCATCTAGAGTGCAAAACCTACCATATTTGAGTGATTTAACTTACCGAATTTACACATTTCCATTTATTCGTATCATACCAGGTTTGCTTAAAAGTGGATGTGCAAGAAGAATGTATAATCAAACAAAATGCTTTATTTCAACATTATAAGCAACATGGGCTCACTTATTACGATATCAAACCACTTTATTTCAAAGACATTGAACTTTCCTAAGAATCAATCCTAGAAGGATCGTCGGAATTGTTGTTGTGAGAATCAGTCGCGCGATCTCCAATGGATTGGATCAACATCTTGCTCAATTCTTCGAACCTTCTCTTGTGAAGTTTCAGCCCCTCCAGGGAAAGTTGCTCGATGGGTTCCTCCCACCAGCCTTTGACCGGACATTTCTCTACCTCTCGCTGGAGTTCAAGCCCGCGCTTTCTTTCAGCCCTTATTTTCTTCTCCAATTCCAAGTTCTGTTCGTATAGCTCACGTAGGTTGGCCCCAGGTTCGTCATGAGATTGCCTGAGAGCATGAGAAGCCGATGTGCCAAGATCTTTGACCCGGCCAGTAATTTTAAAGCCACGAGAGCAATTTTTCGGAGCAGCCTTCTTCTGAGTTTTGTCCATAGTCGTAATGTATGTGGGATTGTCTTGTATTACTCTTGCACTCACACATGATTGAGTGGACATTAGCTACAATTTATAGGGCCATGACACCAATTAAACCAATCCATGTCTCGTTCTACAACTGGTTAATTAAATTTTCCATGTACATAGCATATTCAAGATAAAAAGTTCTAAATTAATAAACTTTCCTATTTTTAGATACGTACTCAATCTTTCATCTTGCTTGTTTTATATTTCTTCACCAATTATGACCACACCTAAAAATTATCCATGAACTTATGTAATTTTTAACAGGCCTAATTCCCCAAAAAAAAAAAAAAAAAAGAACCAACTTTATCTTGAGAGACAATTCTGGTTCAAACTTTTTTTGTCCAAATCTGGCCCATTGACTTGGAATCTTAATTGTCCAATGTGACTATTCCACCTTAGCAATAAATTCACATCGCTTGTTAGCTGGACTTAAAAGAACTACTCATTGTCTTCTTTTTTGAGTCACAACTTGAAAAATAATGGTGAAATTATTTATAGTCTCATTTATTTCACCAATAAGTCAAAAATATCTCCAAATTGAATCTCACCACCTAGTTTTTGCCGTTTCATCATAATATGAAGTTGTCGAGCGCCACCCGTCAAAAGACGTCATGGATGAAATCTGTCAAGCTCACAACCACAACCTTTTTTAATAAAACAAGCCCAAGCCCTCCCCTTGAAACTTCAAAGTCTACTTTGAATAGACATTAATCAATTGATCTCATTTAATATATTGGGCTCTAGTGATGGACATTAATAATTTGATTTTGTTGGGAAGTATAGTGAAGTAGATTTTCAAGTTGTGCCCTGCCAAAGTGCTTATAACAATCTACAAGATCTCAAGCTTTGATTAATGGAGGGGAAATTTGGGGCTCCTGTAATAGTAGGTGGTTTTTATTGAGACAAAAAAAAAAAAAAGTTTGAGCCAGAATTGTAACTCAAGATGAAGTTGATGCCTTTTATTTATTTATAAGTATTAGCCTATTTTTAATAGGTACCAACGATACAAATTTCTTGGTATGCACTTTAAAGATTAGGAAACGGTTCAAGATGAAGTTGGGTCGGGTTTGCGGGTCATTAATGGTCCGACCCAAATTGACCCATTAACCCATTTTTATTTATGCTTAATGTAAATTACCCGACCCATACCCAACCCATACCCGACCCGACCCAACTCATATTAATAAATTTTTTTTTTTTTGGGTAAAGTATTAATAAAATGTTTTCATATTTAAAAAATTTAGAAAAACTTATTCCTATGTTTTTTTTAAAAAGATTATATTATTAAAATACTTCCAAGCTTATATATATATATATATATATATATATATATTTAAATTGTATTGCTAAAATAGTTTTATACAATAGAAATTTAATGGACAATTTTTATAAATTTTAAAATAACTATTTAAAAAAAATCGAAATTTAATTAATTTTTTTAAAAATAAAATTTTAATTATTTTATTTTATTTTTAAAATATAATTTTCTTTTTCTCTTTTTTCTTCTCCTTCTTCTTCTTCTTTGGCCGGCCGCCGGCCATGACGATGGCCGGCGACCGGCCACAGGCGAGCCTCGAGCTTGCCAACACCGGCGAGGCCTCTGCCTCACCAGATCCGGTGAGGCCTCCGCCTCGCCAGATCCGGCGAGCTCGAGGCTCACCCGACGTCGACGAGCTCGAGGCTTGCCAGATCGGCGAGACTTGAGCCTCGCTCGACGCTAGCGGGCTCGAGTCTCACCCAACGCCGGCGGGCTCGAGCCTCACCGAGCGTCGGTGAGGCCTCTGCGTCGCCAGATCAGGCGAACTCAAGGCTCGCCTAGTCGGTTGCCGGCCATCGCCGTGCCGGTGACCGGAAGGAGGAAGGAGAAAAAAAAAAAAAAGAAAGATAAAAAAGGAAGAAAAAGAAAAGAGAAAATAAAAAAAATTATAATTTCGATTTTTATAAAGTTAAAGAGAGAATGGAGGGATTATAATGTTTTCGTTGAAAATGAGTTTTCAACCCAACCCATTTAAAAACCCACTTAAGACCCACCTATCTTAAACCTTTAATTGTGAAACCCATTTAACTATCTTTTGTTATAAACAAGTGACCCATTTAAGATTTAAATGGGTCATATATGGGTTTATGACCCATTTTAACACCTTTAGTTCTAAGGTGAATAGGTTCCACATCTAAAATATGAGATCTAACCAATTATAGCCAATTCCTAATTTTTGGACCCTAAAACATATTTTGTTTTTCCGATTCAGTTTCAAGGTCTACCTCAAAACTTATTTTATCTTTTTTGTTCCTTTTTTCGGTTCATTTTTTTTATAGCAGAGTAGACTATGAGTAACAAAATGATTTAAAATAAAAAAAAATGAACAATAGAAATTTCTATCTACCAAAATCAACAATCTATAAAATAAATACATAACATAATTATAAATGATAAAAAGTTCAAACATGTAGCATAAAACATAAATTATAAAACTTAATTCCCCATTCATCCATAAAAAATTTAGGGGAAGAGGAGTGCTGAGGTTAGGATTTAGGGGAAAAAGAAATTAGGTTTTAGCTTTTTAGCTTATAAAATTGATTCGAAACTAATTCCAAATTAGGGTGGTCCAGTCCGGTTCTCGAGTGGGTATTTACTCAAAACCTGTTTCTGGATTGGTTCCAAAAATTTAGAATTTGTTCTTGAATGGAATCGATTCTCAAACTTGTTTTTCGGGCAATCTAGTCCGATTTTTGGGTAGAACCGGTTTGGCTGCGCACCCCTACTAAAGATGATTGGAAGAGCATATTTGTGTAAAACAAATTACATTTTGTTGCAAAGAAAATGTAATGCCCGAGAGTAATATCCTTATTTACAAAAATCAAATAAATATTAATCGATACCATCAATAAGAGATTGCGTCACTAAAGGCCATTGTATTTTTACCCAAAATTCAAAATAGTTTCTCTATTTTTTTCTTTTCTGTACATTCAAAATTAAATCCATGGTCTCTCTCTCTCTCTCTTGTAAACCATTTTATGGTCAGAGTAAATATTCGTGTTGTTAAGAAAATGGTTTTCCAAATTCACTTTTTGGAAATTTAATTAATCATTGTCCAAAGAACAAAAGTCACCTAACGAACGTTCTTATTCACTTTGTTGACTTTTCTTCTAGTGAAATGCTCGTTGAAAGTCGACAAATCGAACGCGCATTGTTGCAAATATAAATAAATTAATGGACAACAAAAAGTGATGAACGAAGTAAAACAACCGCCGAAGAGAAGGCCTCAAATCCGATTTGGTAATGTTTCAAAGACTCAGTCTAGCCCATTCTATTCATCGGACTAGTTAGTCGAAGCACATCAATTTTGGTCTACTTTAGACCAATTCAATTGGGCCCAGAATAAGCCTATTAATCAAGATATCCATGTTAATTCCCTCATCTCGGCCCATTATCCAGTGATTATCTTGGTCGTTCCTAAGAAACTTCGTCCGACCCTGTTTCGTGACCGTGAAAATTGAAGAGCCGCAATCTCACTTGACCGACTTCATTGCCAAGTCTCTGTGTTTTTTTTTTTTAAAATATGTCTTGGTGCGATCTTGAAGAATTCCATGGCATTCATGGAATCCACCCCGTACCATGCCACGTCACATCCGTGCTCTTCAATCGAGATGTTTTTCACACTTGAGCTTCAAATCTATGCTTGATCAATGAATTCGAGTTTATTAAAAATGGAAGTCCTTCAATCTCCGGACTTGGAGCCGTCCAGCTTAAAAAGCTGGATTCTCTCTAGTTCTTTGAATTTCTGTTTCTTGATTCAATCAATTACATTAAATCCGTCCTTCATTAATAATTGGCCTGGTGGGATTGTCTATCGGAGGGAGAGCTGGGGCCTTAGCGATCAAGGAGGGAGGTGTCTCAGGTATCACTTCCTCTGTTTGTGCTGCTTTTTCTTGAACACCATAGAAAGTAATCCAGTAAGGACTATGTTGTTTGACTTCAGCACGTAACCATTGTCCAAAGGCCATTTTTTCCTTTCCTTCAAATTTTGCTTGAGTGAAGGGAATTTCCTCACAAAGCAGTGCCGCATAGTGTCCTGACCTACCACATGAATAGCGAAGTGTGGAAGGCGCTCATATCGGAAATCTAACCATATATTCCTTCCGTCAATACGAATTAAGTGCCCTGTTTTTAAAGGCTGACTTAGATTTATTTCCACCCGAGCTCTACCTCGCCCGAAGTTGGAACCTTCTCTAGTGTCTACTTTAACCGTAATTACTTTCCCAACATGTCTTGTGCTCTCCTTAGCATCTCGATCCGAGCACCATTCTAGCGGTGTTCTCTGTCCTTTTCTGAATTTCCTGGGGCTTCTTCATCAATTTTCTTTTTTCATCGACCTCTAGACACAGTTAGTCACCGCCACAGGCGCTCCACCGTCACCGGATCCGTCCTAGCTTGACCTCCTCTGTTCGGCTTTGTTTTGCAGCCAGCTCATTGGAAATACTCTCGACTCGTTTAATATTCCTTTGCCGCCTCCAACGTTCGACGTAGATATTTTCAACACCACCGCTCTCTAGTTTGATCACCTTTCGTAGTCTACGTCTGCAATTCCAAGGTAATTTGCCTTCATACTCTGCTTTGGTAAGACTGAGGCCAAGAAATTTGTCGTGGTTTGTATGAAAATAGTCTCCTATTGAGGATCTGTTGGTGACTTGAGCTTGTTTGGATTATGTTGTGATATTGTGATATGGTTGGTTGTGAATTGCTGCTTCATTGTCGCATACAAACTCACAATTGAGCATTGAGATGCCTACCACCTGCTCGATTAAATTCCCGAACCGTAGTGACGCACTTCTTTTCGATATTCTGATGATTGCTTGGCTATGCCTTCTTCGATCCACAAGTCTCTCATGGCGTATCATATTTGTTTGTCTCATATTTAAACATTACTTTTCATCTTAGATCTATTAATTCTCGTTTGTTAAGTCTTAGTTGGTAACGAATTATGCTTCTAAATGGTTGGTAATAATCATGAGATTAGTAATTTGGTTAATTCTGACACTTGTAAGCGTAATTAGTTGGGAGAGAGTCCAAAACCCTTTGACGAAAATCTTGGCTCCGTTGAATGCTTAGTTATTATCAATTGTTGCTCATGACACGCATGTATGATTATTACTCTATTCCTTCATTTGATGGGAGAATTACCAAAAACGTCCTAAACCTATTGCAATTGTGCTAATTCAATCCTAATTTTTTTTTTTTTGCCAATTTAGTTTTAAATCTTTTACAATTGTGCCAATTCAGTTCATTTGGCCAAAATTGGCCAGTTGAACGCTGACATGGACACTGATCATTCAGCAAACGCTGACGTGACCATTTTTTAATTTATTTTTAATTTTTTGAATTTTTGAATTTTTTTTGAATTTTTGAATTCTTTTTTCCTTTTCTTTTCCCCACCTTCTCCTTCCTTTGGCCAGCAAGGATTGCCCCTCGCCGGCCACTGGCGAAGGTGAGGAGCCTCGCCTACCGTCGTTGGATCTGGCGAGGTCGACCCTCGCCTTGGCTGGGTGAGGCCGATCTCCGCCTCACCCAGCCATGGTGAGGATCAACCTCACCAGTGCTAGCAAGCTCAGCCCTTGCCAAGGCTGGGTGAGGTCGAGTCTCGCCAGATCCGATGGAGCCTTGCCCAGCCAAGGCAAGGGTTGACCTCGCTGGTGGCCAGCGAGGCTTGACCTCGCCAGATCCAGCGATGGCAGCCTCGCTAGATGTGGCGACGGCGGCCTCACCGTCTCTAGGCAAGGCTCGCCTTCGCTAGTGGTCGGCATGGGCGAGCCTCACCATTGGCCGACGAGGATGACCTCATCGGCCATCGTCTCTGGCCAATGCTGGCTAGAGGAAGGAGAAGGTGGGGAAAAAAAAGAAAGAAATAATTAAAAAATTCATAAACTATATTTAAAAATTTGAAAAAAGATATTAAAAAAATATTTAAAAAATTACCACGTCAGCATTCACCAGATGGTTAGTGTCCACATTAGTGTCCGGCCAACCAATTTTGGTTAGATGGACTGAATTGGCACAATTGTAAACGATTTAGAATTAAATTAGCCAAAAACAAGTTTATGACTAGTTTAGGAGTTTTTTTGGTAATTCTTCCCCATTTGATTGTGTCAGTCTTGTAATTAAATAAGTTTTGAATGGTTGTAAGAGAGGATCTTTGTTTGAATACATGCTATGTAACGACTCGATCTAACTAAAACGGGGAGTGTTTTTGAGAACCAAAGAGTGGCTCTTAGTGGGCTTCTAGAATGGCAAAAGAGGTGAGAATGAACCAAATTGAGCATGGGACGAGAGGAGAACGATCCTTAGATGTGTGTATGCGCGCGTATGTGTGTGTGAAATGGGATTAACTCACAGAAGCATTTCCTTGTAGGCAGCCCAAGCATAACAGATTTTGTAGCAATTGCTGAGTTCATATGCAGAAAATTACTTAAGAGTTTCTAGAAAAAAATGTTCTAATCCTTTGTGGTAGAATTCTAAGTTCGTTGTTCATTTGCCTTTCAAGAAAATGAAGATATCAACCCAATGAAGGCAACTCATTTAGGGATGAAACCAAATAATGCAACTTTAGCTATTCAAGAATGCCAACAGTTAGTCTAGTATGGACTAAATGAGCCACATTACTCTCAATGGGCAAGTGAAGTTTTTATGCCAATAAAAGAGCTGAGAAAAATAAAGGAAAGAAGAAATATAAGTTTCTAGCAAATTAAAGTTTCCAAGAAGAAAGGAATGATGCTTTATTTGTAGACAAAAGTGGTGTTTTGTTAAAAGGTGTCAAAGGTAGTTAAGAAGAATAAGCACATCAAGATGATCCAAAAGCTTGAGAAACAATAAATATTTCTCTTGATGATGATGATCTTGAATCCATTTTTCTCTTGAAGATGAATCATCAAAGGACACCACTAGTGGCCATTGGAACTTTTGAAGACACCCGGATCCCTAGAGTGCCAAAATTTGGTCTTAGGGAATACTTAGGTGTTAAAAGTTAGGAAATTTATATTTAAGTGTCACAATCGGAGCAAAATAGATAAGTTAAGTAACAATGACAATTGAATTCAGCCAAAATGTTGACGTAGCGATTTTCCAGCGAGACAAATGCAAAATGCTGATGTGGCTAAAGAAGTAAAAAACGACGTCTTTTTGCATGCTGATGTGGCTATATAAGCCAAAAACAATGTCATTTTGCCTCTGTTTGAATTTTAATATAAATATTAATTAAACTAAATTTAAAACTAATAATTATTTTTTTTTTTAAAGGAGAAGTTGCAAGTGTTGGGCGAGGGCCATGCAAGTCCTCGTCCCCTGTCGCCGAGAAGGCTAGCAAGTGTTCTTTTGGGGGGGGGGGGAGGGTCCGACCCCAGCCGACCCTCCCCCATCATTGCCAACCCTTCCCGACGACGATGGGGAGGTGGCATCGTTTTGGCTCTTCTTTATTGCCTCAACTCTCCAGCAAGCCAAGTAGGCGAATCATATTATTAAAATATTGTCACGTAAGATTTGCTGCTGGAGTCGTTGAATTTGGTACTCAGGTGTCTCAATTTTCATAAAAAGTTGCATTAAGGTGTACTTTTCGTAACTTTTGGCACTTAAGTGTCCATCCGTGTCCATTTTTGACATTGGCGTTGCTCTTTCACCAACTTTTGAAAGTAAGGATGAAACATTCAATGAAACTAATGGCCTATACTTTCTCAATTTAGTACTTCCATTGGAGCCCATAGACTTACTAGTTAAAACCACCTTTGGCAATTTAAACCTTGAAAACCTTATAAATTTCGAGAGTTCTAAAATTACTCTCTTATAATCCATATATACCCATGCATATCATACGCAATAAGTACAATATGCCTCTCTAGGTTATGGCACTCATTGATACTGGAGCTAGTGTATCTATCTTTGATCCCTTGAAAATTTTGGGAACTTCATAACAAACACTTCCAATTTGCATCTAGAACATAATTCTCTTCAACAGTGAGGAGCAAGCTAATTAGTTTTTCCCCAAA
This sequence comes from Eucalyptus polyanthemos subsp. polyanthemos, assembly GCA_017140185.1. NCBI lineage: Eukaryota > Viridiplantae > Streptophyta > Magnoliopsida > Myrtales > Myrtaceae > Eucalyptus > Eucalyptus polyanthemos. The sequence goes on along the minus strand of CM029464.1, from coordinate 30,644,421 downwards.
TGCTCTATTACTATTAGAATCCTTGATTCCTCATATCTCAATAAAGATCTTATAGTTGGATGGGATATTCTCAACCAACTCCTTGCTCTTCGGATATTTCAAAATGGTCTACATTTCAAAGATCTGTTCAAAGAGTTTATCAACATCCAAAGGATGTATTCTTTTCAGACAGCCCAAGTAGAACCAATTATGCAACAATTGCTAAGTTCATGTGCAAAACTCACTAGGAGTTTTTGGAAAGATGCCCCAATCCTTTGTGGTAGAATTCTGAGTTCTTTGTTCATTTTCCTTTCAAGAAAAATAAAGATAATAACCCAATAAAAGCAACTCAAGCTGAAATGAAACTAGAAGATGCAACTTTAGCTCTTCAAGAATGCCAATAGTTAGTCTAGTAAAGACTCATTGAGCCCTCTCACCCTCAATGGACATGTGAAGCTTTTTATGTGACCAAAAGAGTTGAGCAGAATAGAGGAAACAAGAGATTGGTAATAAACTACCAATCTCTAAGTCATTTCCTACAAAATGATAAGTTTCCTCTACCTAAGAGAATGGCTTTGTTTTCATGTCTGAACAAAGCCAAAATCTACTCTAAGTTTGATCTCAAGGCGGGAATTTGAAAACTTAGAATTCAACCTAAAGATTGCCACAAGACAAGATTTTGCATTCTCAATCGTCATTATCAGTGGAAGGTACTCTCTTTTGGATTAAAAACTGCACCTTCTCTCTTCCAGAAAATCATGTGCAAGATTTTCCAACTAATTAGTGCTTGTTCTCAAATTCCAATTGAAGATATCCTATTATTCAATCTCGCTGTAAATTACTAGCCTAGTTTGCTCATTTTATCAAGTAGTATGTCATAATGCTTACACAAAGGAAGACAGTGATAACCTAGAAGGAATTAAATTTCTTGGAACATCTTAAGGATGGTTCTTACTATGAATGGGAGCATATTACCAAAGAATTACTGAAATTTCCTTATGAGAATTTATCCCCCAAGCAAGTATAGCAATTCTTGGTAAAATTAATTACTTGAAGAACTTTGTGCCAAAAGTTTCAAAGTGTTAGGGAAATCCCTTATGATGTTTTGAAGATGACAAAATAAATCAAAGGCTACTAACATGTTTGATGGTTGAGTAATAGACCATGCAGATGATAAAACATCTAAAGGATTTTATCAAAGTCAGAAGATGACCAGAAGACTGAACGTAATATATGTTCAGAGTATATTCTGAAGATTTCCAGACTTCTGTGTCAAAGTCTGAAGACTGTCAGACTCAAGACTCATATTGTAAAGTCTCAAGACCCAGATTGTAAAGTCTACAGACTTAGACTTTACATCCAGATTCGATGAATCGTAACTCAAGCCCAATCATACAACGGCTAGTGATCTGGTTTGGATTCCACATCAAGATTGATTTGATTGATTCAATCTAATTGATTGACGATTGGATCTTGAAGACAAGAATTTTCTATACGAAGAAGCTTTACTTATGGAAACCAAGATTTCGTTTGTATGGGCGATCGGAATCAATTTGGGATTTTACCTTTGTCACTCAACGGCTACCTAATCTTCTAGATACAGAGCTGTCCAATGGGTATATTGGAAGACGATTCTCCGGGATGCTGTCCAACGGGTAGTTTGGAAGTGGAGGAGTATTTAAGGAGATCATGGACCGATGAGCAAGTAAGAGACGGAGCGTAGAATTTATAATTCCAAAGTCTGAGCGACATTCGATTATATACTTGTCTCTTGAGAGCTTAAACGTTTGTAATCATGAGAGAAATACCAAAAGAGTGACTTAGTGAGATAGTGTGATCTACTACTAAGTGTTTGCACTCGAAGTTGTAATCTCTTGTTGATTGCATAGTGGAATCCAGCCAAGAAGGCTGTTATCGTGGGAGAGTGGACGTAGGCTTGGATTAAGCCGAACCACTATAAATCTTGTGTTCTTATTCTCTTCCCTAACTCCTTTATTTTGTTCATACTAGCACTCTCAATTGGTATCAGAGCCAAGTGCTCGGTTTATGAAAGTGTTTTTACTTTTGAGCTAAAGATTCTTTATGGCTAGTATATTGGCACCAGGTCTTATGGAAGGGCAAAGCAACACAAGGCCACCATATTTCGATGGAAGAAAATACAAGTAGAATGGCCAGAAAAGAACAAAAAAAGGAAAAGAATCGTGATCATCTCAAAAAGGCAACAAATTGAGGGGGAGCTTTGATCAATTATGGAAAAATCTTTTTGGATTGATCGTGATCTTATTATGAATGGAATGAAAGGTAAATGTGTCAGAATTTATTCTAAAAAATCCGGTTAATGCATCTTTTATTACCTTTTGTCATGAACAAATATTTTATTGATATTATCATTTTATTATGACAAAAAGTGTACGTGAATTTCATGATGCATCCGTGATTTTTATTGGATATTTGCTGATATATATGATCGAAGTGAGCTATATTGCATATCTTTAATATTCGATAAAAGCTGATTTTTGGAAATTGTGATTCATGCAAAATATTTGTTATCATTCTCTACGTGATACTTTTTCCATTATTATCGCTTTTTGATTATGACAAAAAGGGGGAGAATATAGAATATGCATATGTGCTTGTTGATTAATATTATCTATGGCATAATATTGAGCTGCGATTATTTTTCTATATATTCTTATGCTCAATCTATTTGTTATCTTCTGATATCCTTTGATTTAAAAGTATGTTTACAAATCTGCATATTCAGAGATTGTTAGGGAAATCCCTTATGATGTTTTGAAGATGACAAAATAAATCAAAGGCTACTAACATGTTTGATGGTTGAGTAATAGACCATGCAGATGATAAAACATCTAAAGGATTTTATCAAAGTCAGAAGATGACCAGAAGACTGAACGTAATATATGTCCAGAGTATATTCTGAAGATTTCCAGACTTCTGTGTCAAAGTCGAAGACCTGTCGACTCAAGACTCATATTGTAAAGTCTCAAGACCCAGATTGTAAAGTCTACAGACTCAGACTTTACATCTAGATTCGATGAATCGTAACTCAAGCCCAATCATACAACGGCTAGTGATCTGGTTTGGATTCCACATCAAGATTGATTTGATTGATTCAATCTAATTGATTGACGATTGGATCTTGAAGACAAGAATTTTCTACACGAAGAAGCTTTACTTATGGAAACCAAGATTTCGTTTGTATGGGCGATCGGAATCAATTTGGGATTTTACCTTTGTCACTCAACGGCTACCTAATCTTCTAGATACGAGCTGTCCAATGGGTATATTGGAAGACGATTCTCCGGGATGCTGTCCAACGGGTAGTTTGGAAGTGGAGGAGTATTTAAGGAGATCATGGACCGATGAGCAAGTAAGAGACGGAGCGTAGAATTTATAATTCCAAAGTCTGAGCGACATTCGATTATATACTTGTCTCTTGAGAGCTTAAACGTTTGTAATCATGAGAGAAATACCAAAAGAGTGACTTAGTGAGATAGTGTGATCTACTACTAAGTGTTTGCACTCGAAGTTGTAATCTCTTGTTGATTGCATAGTGGAATCCAGCCAAGAAGGCTGTTATCGTGGGAGAGTGGACGTAGGCTTGGATTAAGCCGAACCACTATAAATCTTGTGTTCTTATTCTCTTCCCTAACTCCTTTATTTTGTTCATACTAGCACTCTCACAAAGCTTATGCACACAATGTAGAAGATACTCAAGAAAGATCCCTCTCTTAGAAAAAATCTTAGACCATTGTGATTAAAGCTCTAAAGAGAAGCTCCATAATATGCTTCCATTGCAAATTCCTTCCGATGATCAAAGGATTCTCTAGGTATATGCTTGCGATAAATATTAGCAACCATTCTCTTAGAAGAAATTGAAGTTAAGAGGCGTATTTGTGGATTCAAAAGTGGAAGGTTCTCATATGTTGAAATGCATCATCACTCCATTTTTAAGGAAATTTTAGTTGTTAAGTATGAAATTAAGAAATTTAAATTCCATTTTATTGGTTATCATTTTCTTGTTGAAATAAATGTCTTTCTTCAACTTGATGATGAAATTTATGTTGAATGTATGCCCTAAAGCTACTATGTAATAGTTACATGTTAGGGATTTTGGTTGTACTATCATTATTATTATTTAATTAATGGCAATGATGTATTCATTCATTTGTCCAATTATTTTATATTTATGAATGATTCCATAAGATCAGTTGCAACTAGACCTATTCTTGAGACGTCAAGAATATATGTGATGGGTTCATAGTTAGGCTGAATCTTTAAACCATTCCTGATCAATGGATTATTGAGTAGATATTTATAATCATGTTGAGATCGGTGTGTTCTTAACTTCACCATTAAGTATTTGATACTTAAGGGAATGATGAGTCATATGTCATTGGATATTATGATGCCAGAGTTAGAACACAGGTGTTTGTATTAAATAGTTCACTGAATGTGATGCATATAGAACAATTAGCAACATGGAAGCCTTTAGCGTGGTCAATGTCTAATTGTTCATGCTTTGGTCTTATGTAAGTAATCCTTAGATTTGAGACACATTGTTAACTTGTGTGTCAAACAACCATGGTTCACAGGTGCACAAAATTCCGGGTCGTTGATCCGTCTTTATACCTGATGGTCATAGTTTGTTCATAGATGAAGTTGCACATGTACACAATATGGAATTTGTCTCATTGTTACATGCAAGGTATAATAATGATGTCCTATGCAATCTGATTATGACAATACATTGAAATCCTCGGCTGGGGTTGTAACCGAGAATAAATTGTTTATCTCTCTAATAAAATGCATGTCTATTAGATTTGTGTATATGATCGAATTGGTAACTTGACAAATAGTCCATGGTCTTTGTTTGATTGGGACACAGTAAGACAAATGGATTAAATTACACTGTAGCTATAGTTGACGGGTTCATTATGTTATTAAAACATTCACACTATTTGGGTAGCCATGACATATTGCTAGATATCAATCATGACTTGTAGGACCTAAAGATTAATCGGGACAATTAATTCTATTGGGAGTACTAATATGTTAGTACAAGTCTTACTACCAGCTTAGTGATGAACCTAGGTATGTCACACACCATAAACAATTAGGATAACGTGGAACAAGAGAGAAATAATGTTGCAAATGTGTTTACAATTACTGCAATCGAATTGTGTCGACTTGAAATTAAATTAAATGAGATTTAATTTAATTTGTATTACAATCATGAGCCTATTTACATATGATGCACATACATGCCCAAAGTGAATATATGTTAATGTATTCCCAAATGTACATATAAAGATTATGTTCTTTTTATTTTTAAGGGGGATCGATTAATTAATTAATTATTTGTTTAATTAATTAATTAATTAATCAATTAATATATATTTTAAATGCGTTTCGAAAAAAAAAGATTGCTGAAAATAGAGCAAAGGGTGTGTGTGTTCTTGTGTTTTTGAGATGCGAGAAAAAGAGGGATTCTCTCTCGTTCAGGCCGTGACTAAAACATCAAGGATACAACGGATTGTCTCCACGACATTGCTAGCACGATCATAGTGGTGATATCCGAAAGTTCTCTCTTCCGTTCGACATCCATTGTTGGTGTGTCTGAAGGTCCTATGTTTGTGGGACTCGAACTGTAGAACATCTGAACCAGTTCATATAAAACGCGCTTCGAGAGGTAATTCGTTTAACTCCCTTTTATATTCAGATTTTTAATTAAAATGCACGAACAACGCCTTTAGAGAATCATGTAAAAAATGTCATTTTTGTTTCCGCTGCGTTCTTTTTATTAATTTTACCTATACATAATTCATGAAACCCCAATAGTGGTATTAGAGCCAACCTTAAGCGTTTTTTGTGCGTTTACTTGATTATCGTTCAAAGATATTTTTGTGTTATAATGGCCAAATTTATTTTTTGTTAAGAAAATCTCTTGCTCTTATGTGGCCTATAGAAGTTGATTAATTTATGTGATAAGTTTAATTAACTAAGAAAAAATTATAACTAAATCAATTTTGAATCAAAAATCCATTACTTGTTATACTTTGTATTAATATTTTGTTAATGATTTGTGATTGTGAATTTAAAGTTTTTAACACAACTTTCATTCAGAATAACACTCATGAACTTTGTTTCATCGATTTGATTTCTTGATGTAATTTGCTTTGTTCGACCTTAAATTTGATTAAATGTAGTTTATCTATGCTTTTCGGAGCTTAAATTTTGAATTGATGGCTCGTAAGGAAGGATGGTGATCATGGAAAAATCTTTTATCATTATGATTGTTGTATGGATGAATGTATGATGATTACATGTATTCTTTTCGGGGATGTAATTATTAAATGGAGGCTGCGACCTTCCTTTTATTTTATTTTAATTTTTTTTCATGAAATGTAATTTTGGCATAGTTTAATATATCAATTATTGATGTAAATGCTACGAGAGAAGAGGAGCCATTGGAGGAGCCATTAAGCCGGAGAGCTCTATGGGCCCGGTCTTTGAAGAGTTCAAAGATTGAAGAAAAAGTGAAGAGCAGGTCTCTATTATTAAAACATTAAAATGGCTAAATGGGTCTCTTTGGCTCGAGACCCATTGAACCATAATTCCATGATCACCATATAGGATGAATGTTTATGTAATATCTATTTATTTATTGTGTTTATGTTATCATGCATGTTAAACCGGTTAATGTGCAAAGTGAGACCGTTAATAATGACCCAAACCTCCTTATTAATAATACTATGTCAAAACGGGTTTCGGACTTGTGGCCTTCCATTGTCGTGGTTTAATCCAATATTATAGTGGTTAACTGACCGGCTATGGATACATAGGGGTTAATTACCATTCTTAATATTGGACCACTCCATTATGCATGTGATGTTATGGGTTTGGAGCCAAATGATTTCTAATAACTGTCAGGTGAGGGAATTGTTTGTGCTTTCAATACTTACATGAGACGATGGACTAGACTTAACTATGATCATGATGTCAATAACTGTTAGGTGAGACTTTCTTGGTCTAGAGGCCGAAGTTATGATTAGAATTCGCATGTGATATGTCGAACAAGTTGGTTCACTCACTAAGTTCATCAAACACCAATAACTCCTAGGTGAGGTGGGCTTTGGGCTAGTGAGACTCCAATCCTCACTAGTAATCTTTACCCAACAAAGATTACCACTTTCTATCTTAAGGAGTATGAGATTCGAATATAAATTTATTGGGAGGATCCATTTCATTTAAAGGCTAAAGTGAAATAGTTATTTTGAAAGATACAACAACTAACAATTTATTTTCTGTAATAGATATATTATTACTCTGAAAATTGTGACCACAAACCTACTCACTTCTATACTTGACAAGAATTGTTTGATTGACCCAATTTCACTGACCGAGTGAGGAATTTGAGAATTTTTCTCAATTCATAAAAAATTGGGTATGTGCTTGATGAAAAGATGCCAACCTCATTTTCTGAGGGTGGGACTCAAGAGGAGTGTGTCACTTATGATAAGTGGCTTGATGATGACTTAAAAGTTATGTCATATATGCTTGCTTTGATAAATAATGAATTATAGAAGAAATATGAATCTATGGAAAATGCTAGGTCGATCATTTTGCACTTAAAGGAATACTTTAATGAGAATGGTCGAACCTCTAGATATGAGATATCTAAAGCATTGTACCGCATGAGGATGGCTGAAGGATCATCAGTTAATGATCATGCTTTGAAAATGATTTGGCACATTGAAGAATTGCTTAGGCTGAATCTCATTATGAACAATGAGTTAGCTGTGGATTTGATCCTCCAATCTTTACTCAATTCCTTCTCTGGTTTTGTCCAAAACTTCCACATGCATAAGATGGAGAAAACTCTCGCTAAGTTATATAGCATGCTGGTAGTTTATGAGAAGGAAATGCACAACATGAGACCAAATATAGTGGTTATGGCTAAGGCTTCTTCTTCAAAGGATAAGACTATTTTAAAGAAAAAGAAATGGAAGAGGCCTATCAAACCTGATGTGCAACCAAAATCCAAGATTGATAAAGGGAAATGTTATTATTGTGGTGTCAAGGGGCACTAGAGGAGGAACTGTAAGAAGTACCTCGCGAAGTTGAAGGTCAAGCCCAAGGACCAACCTTATGAAGGTATGATGTTTATACTTATTGAAACTAATCTTATGGTTAGTGCTGAATCCAGCTCATGGGTTCTAGATTCTGCTGCAACTTCACATATTTGTATGTCTTTGCAAAATCTGGAAACAAGCAGAATGCTAGGGTGAAATGAGATTGTCTTGACAATTGCCAATGGAGGAAGAGTTGTTGTGTTAGCTATAAGGACTTTTCGTTTATGTTTGCCTTCTGGACATGTATTGGTTTTAAAGAATTGTTTGCATTATAAGAATACTGTTAGGAACATTATCTCCATACCTCGTTTGGATAAAGAGAATTATGAATTTTCTTTTCCTATTGATGTATGTTCTATTTATCATAATAGAAGATGTGTTGGTTCTAGCTTATTAACTAATAATCTTTATATTATTATAATGTATGGTAATGCGATTAACTATGTCAATAAGCAAAATAAAATTGATATAAATGTCATAACTAATAAATACCCTAGAGATAGTCCAAATAAAAAGTATGTTTGGCATCTCTGATTAGATTATATTGGAGAAGACATAATTAACAAGTTGAGCAATGATGAGCACATTGATCCATCAAATTTTGAGTCATACTCGACTTGTGAGGCATGTCTTCTAGGAAAAATGACCAAAGCGCCTTTTGTGGGACATAGTGCATGAGCTACTGACATATGAGGATTAATACATACATATGTATGTGGACCAATTAATGAAACTGCTAGAGGTGGTTATAATTACTTCATTACATTCATTGATGATTAGTCACAGTATGGTTATTTATACCTCATGAAGTATAAATTTGAATTATTTGAAAAGTTCAAGAAACTCAAGGCCAATGTTTAGAAACAAATAGGAAAATGTATTAAGGCTCTTCGATCGAATTGAGGAGATGAATACCTTAATACTGAATTCCTGGACTATCTTAAAGAGAATAAGACAATGGACACCTCCTGGAACTCCAGGACATAATGGTGTATCTAAACGAAAAAATCGTACTTTATTAGATACGGTGTGATCTATGATGAGTTACATCGATTTGCCAATATCCCTTTGGGGATATGCCCTTGAAACAACTATATATATACTAAACAGAGTGTCGTCCAAATTTGTTCCAACTATGCCCTATGAGATATGGCATAGTAGGAAACCTAGTCTTAATCATGTTAAGATTTGGGGTTGTCCAATTTTCGTGAAAAGCTTAAAATGGAAAAATTAGAGGCCATATCTGAACAAGGTCGCTTTATTGGATATCCAAAAGAAACTCTTGGATATTATTTCTATTTTCATTCAGACCAAAGAATTTTAGTGAGCAAGCATGCTTCTTTTTTGGAGAATTAGTTCATCCAAAAAGGTGGTGCTGGGCGGAAAATAGTCTTACAAGAAGAAAATAATGAAGTACCAAATAATCGAGTTTAGATACCAATCTCTAATTCAGTGGGAGCTTTTGATACACAACCTCTTAGGAGAAGTGCGAGAACGTCTCGCCCACTTGCTCATTATAGACACTCGGTTGATCATATTGAACCATTATTCATTGTGAATGATAGTGATCAACCTGGTGATCCTAAAACCTATGAGGAGGCGATGTTGGACATCGATTCTAGTAAATGGCTAGAAGCCATGAAATCCGAAATGGATTCAATGTATTCCAATGAAGTTTGGACCTTAATAGACTTGCCTGATGGTATTATACCAATTGGCTATAAATGGATCTTCAAGAGGAAGATGAATGCTGAAGGTCAAGTTGGAACTTACAAAGCATGGCTAGTGGCAAAAGGATATCGTCAAAAAGAAGGAATTGATTATGACAAAACTTTCTCACCTGTGGCCATGCTAAAATCCATTCGGATTATGTTGGGTATAGTTGCACACCTTGATTATAAGATGTTCTAGATGGATGTTGAAACGGCTTTTCTAATTAGTTTTCTCGATGAGGACATCTATATGGAACGGCCACTGGGTTTTGAATCCAATAGTGAAAAATGGAAGGTGTATAAGTTTAAGAGATCCATTTATGGACTCAAACAAGCCTCCAGAAGTTGGAATATCCGTTTTTGATGAGGTAGTCAAATCATTTGGCTTCATCAAAAATCCGAATGAATCTTGTGTATACAAGAAGATCAATAGGAGTGCAATTGTATTTTAGTTTTGTATGTCGATGATATACTTTTGATTGGGAATAATGTACCGATGATATCATCGATAAAACTATTCTTGTCACAAAATTTCTCCATGAAAGATTTAGAAGAGGCATCCTACATTTTAGGTATCAAGATCTATAGAGATGGATCAAGACGATTGATTGGCCTCTCACAGTTTACATACATAGACAAAGTGTTAATACGTTTTAACATGCAATGTTCCAAGAGAGGATTATTGTCTTTTAGGTAAGGGATCCCTCTTTCTAAGGAGATGTATCCCAACACTCCTGAAGAAAGAAAGCGGATGGAGAAGATACCATATGCATCCGCTATTGGGAGCATAATGTATGCTATGCTATGTACTATACCTGTGACATCCTGATTTTTAGGCTATGATTTCGATTGGTCAAATTTGGCATTTCATCGACGCGACTACAATGTTTTTCTATGAGTTGGCCACTCACGAGATAACTAGACTAGCTGGGTAGGCTATTAAGGACTTTAAGGCAGATAGACATGAAAATTCGATCAGGAATCGACTTCTTGACCATGCTCATCTTTAGAGATCATTGCGGCACATTATAAAATCGATTTGAAATTAGAGATAGGTTGGTCCGACAGAGATGTGTGGCCAATCGTGGACGACACCACTAAATTGGGAAATTCTCGTCGATCGGCACTAGACTGCTTTTCTTATTATTTTGGTACCCTGTGTCTGTATTTGAATTTTCGAGATTTTCATGACAACCAAGAGTCGCCAATGTGTTGAGTCGATTCATCGTGGCTCAAAGAAAATCGACCATGGGTCATTTGTCTTAAAAAGTTCTGAAAACTATCCGGTAGCCTAGGTCACTCTGAAAACGCATCCGAGTGAAATTAACTGCCAATCTAAGTCCAATTTCAGAAATTGAAGATTTTGTCTTGTCACAATAAATTTTAAGAATATCGACTCAGTCTAGAAGATTTTTCTGACAACCAAGACTTTTGGAAAAAAGTTGAGTTAGGGTCGTTTTTGATCGGAATTTGCAGAGGACCGTTTTTATTGTGAAATTGGGATGCAAGTGGGCTACATTGATAAGGAAAAGTACCAATTTGATTGATGAGGTGTTGAATGAATTTATGGGGGTCAATTTGATTTGAATCAATAGGGAATAAAGTCCAATTGGGAAGAAAACCTAGCAAAATTCAGATGCCTAATGGACCATGCATTTTGAACTATCTAAGGGCTTTTTAAAGGGGGCATAATTGTCTAAAAAGGGTGGGTGGTGGACAGCCCACAATGGTAGGCCATGAGAGAGAATGTGAGAACTGGTTCTTCCTCCCTTCTCTCTCCCATCGCCGTCTCTCTCTTCGAGCTTCCCCTTCCCTTCGATTTCTTCTTCAGCAGCAACCGAAGACCAGCGAAAAACCCAGCAAGTCGAAGCAGTAGGTTCCCTCGCCGTTGCAGCAAGCTGCTGAAGCTGGAGTCGCCATCGTTGCATGTCATCGCAACCATGCCGAAGTCACGTCATCTGCGCCTACGCTAGCCCTGTGACCACCTTCTTTTTCCCCCTTCGTCTGTGCTTGAGATCCCAGATTTGGTAGGATGTCGAGTAGAAGCAGCAGTCGACATCATTGGGAGCCGTCGCACACCACACGCCGTCCTCGCCCTGCATCGCCTTGCCGATGTGCTGCCGTCCTCACGCGCTGCTACTGACCGTGCGCCTCGGCCTCCTTCTCGCCCAACTCGCTGTTCCAGCAAGCGAGCTAGCTCATGCAAGAGCCGTCGGAGCTCATCTTCGCTGCCGTGAGCCATCGTTGACCTCCCCACTAGTCCACCTAGCCCTAGTTGGCCTTGCTCGCCTCAACCAGCCGCCACCTCCCCCTCCTTCAACCCCAACCAGCAGCGGACATAGAGTGCAAAAATGGGTATGACAGCAGCTTTTTGGCCCATTTTGTATGTCTTCCTGAGCTCGAATGCTTGGCCCGTCTTAAAGAAAGTCGATCCTTGCATCGATCCCGTCGTTTAGAGTGAGTTTTGCTCACTGATGCCTTCTTAGTTTGCTAATTATACTTAAAGGTTGATTAGTGTTAGTTAAGTGTAATTAGGTGGTTAGATTAGAATGGATTAGCGATTATTAGTTGATTGCATTGCATATTATTTAGGTGGTTAGTGTACTTAGATAAAGAATTGCCTATAGCATTTATTGGATGCTTCTTGGTATTTTTCCCAACCCTTATCGAGTGTTAATTAGGCAATTCGGGCCTAAATGCAATTTTTAGGAATTAAATATTAATTTTCGAAATTAATTATTTAATTATATATTTTCTAGAAATTCAACTGGGATGGCTAGTGATCGGGATTTTATGCTGATGATCGTGGTGTAGTTTGTTTATTTAAATGAGCTTTATATTATGCTAAATTGAATTTATTTTATTTATTTATCTAATTTTTGAAATTAATTATTAATTATCTATTTTCTGAAAATTCAATTAGGATGGCCAGTAATTGGAATTTTATGCTGATTGTCGTGGCACAATTCATTTATTTAATTGAGTTTTATTTTGTGTTGAATTGAATTATTTGTGAGATTGAGAATTATTCTTTAATTGAATAATCTTTGGTTATTAATTGAAAAATAACCAGGCATTAGTTGACAATGCCAAAAATATTTTGGTAGACTACAGAAAATGGTGGGTTCTATAGAAAGGCAATTATTCTATTTTGGCTAAGGCCGATCGTGTACCCACACACGATATTTTATTAGGTGTCTTTTATACCAAGAAATTAAGCCAAGATATTATGAAATTGAAGAACTTAATTACAAAGTGCAATATCTTTGGCCGCGGTTGAAAGGGTTAAGTGAGACTGTAAGGTCATTGAATCTTGAAAGGGTAGAGTGGGACCGTAAAGCCATTGATCTTGAAAGGGTCGAGTGGGACCGTAAAGCCATTGCATCTTGAAAAGATCGAGTGGGACCGTAAAGCCATTGAATCTTGAAAGGGTCGAGTGGGACCGTAAAGCCATTGAATCTTGAAAATCTATTGAATCTTGAAAGGGTCGAGTGAGACCGTAAAGCCATTGAATCTTGAAAGGGTCGAGTGAGACCGTAAAGCCATTGAATCTTGAAAGGGTCGAGTGAGACCGTAAAGCCATTGAATCTTGAAAGGGTCGAGTGGGACCATAAAGCCATTGAATATTGAAAATGCTGAGTGGGGCCATTAAATCTAAGAAAGTTACTTGGTGGGGCTGTGATTACCACCTATAAATAAGTTGTGTCCTAAGGACCATGATTTATATTTGGGAATTGAGTGCTCTTGTTGATATGTAATTGATTAAGTCGATTGATATTTGCTTTGATATGATGTTGTGAATTGATTGATTGAATGGAAATGACCGTGAGTGGTCTTGTTGGCGTGTAATCGACTAGGTCGATTTGATCGATGCTTCGATCAATGATGTGATTGCTTGGGTGCCTATTTGATTTGTGCTAATATGTAGGTGTAATTTGAGGCCAAGGTAAGTCTTCCGACTCATATTGTGCATAGGCGGCCCTAAGGTGTATTAGTTTACTAATCGAGTCTTAAGGGGTAGAACTTGTAAAGACGTAGTCTCATCTCGGTTGTGGGACAATATTTTAGGACCCTGATGAGGAACCTGAGGAGAAAGAGCCTGAAGAGGAGTATCTGGAGGAGGACCCCAAGGATGATCTAGAGTAAGATCCTGATGAGAACTGAGACCCCACTCTTATCTGATGACATTTGTTGTGGAACCAGTTTGAGTAGACACCAACCTTTTTAACTTGGCTTGTATATGTATAAGTATGACTGAGTTATTATATATGTACATAAGAGTGTTGGTTTTCAGGTTCAAGTTTCTAGTCCTACTTGTATATCCCATTGCTTTATTGTCTGGGGATTTTTATAATTGCTTCTGCATGTGCTATTAAAAAGGAAAGGGTCGACGATATGTAGTCCTAGGATATTGCATTTTAAAATCAACCAAAGGTAAAGGATGTGCGCATGCTTAAGGATCGGGGCGTGACATCCCCTTTTTTGTGGTATCAGAGCAATAATTAGGTATTGGATTGATAAGGTGCGATGACATATGGGATAGTAGTAGGAAAGAACTTTAAATTCATGACTGGTGCATGTTTTTGATAGCTGATTGGTAGAATTGTTTGTCGTGTGTGAATCGCTTGCTTTTAATTGTTGTGGATTCGGAAGGCAGAGTGTTGACTCTGGCTAGCTTGAGCGTAAGAGTGCCACCGAGAGGTTGGTACTAGTGTAGCAGCGTTGAATGATCCTGGGTTCGATAAGGTCTTTCTGATGCAAGTGTTCCTTGGGATCTGGATAAGCTAGTAAGATCAAGATCAAATTGTTGTTGCTACCTTTGCTGGGGTCCAACCTAGAAGGATAATCGGAGAATAGAATTCGATATCTGAGTCCAGATTTAGTGCATGCAGACTTGGAATTCGGTTAAGGAAAAGACTGATGTTGAGAGAAGAGTATTCTGTTCCACTTAATAGGAAGGGCGGAATAGTCGGGTCAATATTGAGACAAATGGAACATGTTGTTCCATGGAAGATGGTATGGATCAGTCTCGTGTATTTTGAGGATAGGAATTTGTGGTAAGTGTTGCCAGTTGAGACAGTGATTTATGGGGTGTTTGCATAAGTATATGGAATCTCGACAATGGTTACTATTGTCGCCGTGGATAAGATATGTTAAAAGAAGTGTGCCATAGAATGCACTGTGAAATTTTTGGGATAGGTCTTTGGTACAAGAAATAATGCATGCTGGCACTTGACAGGAGGTAGAAAACTCACCAGATAGGTGTCGAAATTGTGGAAGAAAACATGGATGAATTCAACGTTCGGTTATGGTGAGAAGAATGGAAATGGAACCGACCCGGCACTAGTCAGAGAAAGAATGTTTTGGGGAAAATTCTATCAGAGTATTGTAGTAGAGTTTTGATGAAATTTGGGGAACTTCAGTTTATTAAAATAAGTGAAAGAAAAGGGAATAACTAGTAATAGTCATGCTTGACTAGTTGTTGAGGTGTAACTTTGACGCTAAATGAGTAGAATGGGGTCATGGAGCAATTCAACTTAGTCCAGGAGCACATGAAAGTGTTGAGTTTATTGGGAGTCGAAATGAATCTTTGATTTCTTTAATCTCGTCGATTGAAGACAAACCACTTGTTAGATGGAGATTGCCGAGGTTACTTGGGGTGGTTATAATTAAGATAGATTGGAGAATTGGAGATAGAAGACATCTCAGTGGTCTAAGAATTTCTAGATGTGTTGTCATAAGAATTGTCAGACCATTGCCAGAGAAAGAGATAGAATTTTCGATCGAGCTAGCACCGGAATAGAACCATTCTCAAAAGTTTCTTACCAGTTGTTGCTGTCTGAATTGATAGAACCAATGGTGCAGATGTGAGGATTGATGAATGAGGAATTCGTGCATATCGGTGCATTACCTAGGGGAAACATCAATCTCGTAGTGAGAAAGAAAGAAAGATGGTTTGTTGCAATTATGCATCAACTATAGTCGACTTAATCAAGTGACAATCAAGGATAAGTGTTCATTGTAATAGATCGACGAATTGGGTGACTTGTTATAAATAGTGTTGACGTCTTCAAGGATCGACTTGAGGACATGTTATTGTCAGTTAAGAACCAAGAAAGAGGTTATATTGAAGACAACATTTCACACTTGATTAATAATGTAAAGCCATTTCATTTGACGAACTTTCCAGCCGCTATCATAGATTTGGCAAATCGAGTGTACAAAGAATATCTTGATCAATGGTGATTGTGTGGTTTAGTGACATTCTAGGGTATTCATTAAGTGCTGAAGATCATGAGAGACCCTAAGAATGGTCATGTGAGTACAGGTAAAGGAATCTTCATGGACATAGCCAAGATCGAATTAGTTGTTAATGGACCGAAATCGACAACAATGTCAGAGATCCGAAGCCGTGGTGATTGGATAGATTATTACAGAAGGTTCATGGAAGAATTTTCAGCATCAGTATCATCGCGGGCTTAACCTCTTAAGAAAGAAGAGAAATTCATCGGCATAGACAAGTGTAAAGATAATTGCTAGAGCTTAAGTAAGAACAGGCTACCGCACTTGTGCTAAACTTTTCATTTGGCTTTGGAAAGCATGAAATCTTTAGTGATGTGTCTTGTAGAGGACTATGTATGCATTGATACAACATGAGAAGATTGTTGCATAACCGTTCCACCAGTTGAGACCTAATAAGTTGAATATGAAACAGTATTGTGAATCAAAACCTTGGCAGGACCGTAATGGTGTTATCTAGTATCACCCTAGAGGAACGAAAGGAGTCATTAATGTGTTGAGCCGAGAGTCTACAATTGTGCATAGGCTGACTAAACTATAGACTTTACTTGGAAAGGGTTCGAAATTCGTCTTCAAATTTGAGGTAGGCTACCTTTTGAATGCTATAGCCACCCTTAAAATTGAACCATATATTCAAGTTAGAATCGGCACCTAATTGACAGACAAAGATGTTTAGAAGATCTTATAAGAGGATACTAGTAAGAAAGATTATGACTTTAAGATTTCTAAGGATGGAACGTTTGGGTTCCATGAGTGATTGAGTACACTTGATAGTGTAGCACTCAGGGAAAAGATCTTGTCAAAAGTTTACTATAGTATTGCAATTTTGACTAGACGGTGCAAGTAGATCAAAATTGGCGTAAGCTAGATTAGTAGACCAATATGAAAATAGATACCATCCGGTAGTTTGCAAATACTAGAGTTGTCAATAAGTGGAAGTTCAATAATGCAAACCAGAACTTTTACCATCACTCGAGAGTCCCTAGTGGGAATGAAAATATATCATAATGGAATATTGTGACATGCTTATTGAGGAGTTGGGGGACTATTGATTCCATTTGAGGATAGTGGTCAACCGATAGATGAAACCGATTCACTTTAGTACAATACGAGTGAATCTTGTTTTGAATGGGTATACCGAAGTGTGTGTGTATCGGATAGTTCACCGGCATGGAGTGTCGAGGATGAATTATATTTTGAATCTAGATAAGAGATTACAAGTTTGGCAGAGTTTTCAGAGGGTTCTTTCTTAAGTAGTGCATAGCAGAGGGTATAGAATTTTAGTGGTGAAAAGAAAATGAAGGAAAGAAAGATCACAAGCCAGAGTCAGCTTAGGCTGCGCATGGTAACCATTCTTGGCTGGGGAACAATTTCTTTTCAGAAATAGTTCTTTTCAGAAATAGTTCTTTTCTATTTCTATTATGGGGAACAATTTCTATGTAAAAAAACCCGTTTGGTAACTACACAAAATTTTTACTCTAGAAATAGAAAAAGAATAGAAATGCGTTTGGTAAAAAACAGTTTCTTTTTATATTTATTTGTTTTTTATTTTTTGCCGGTAGACGGCCGTCGCGGGCCGGACGCCGCCGCCGCCGGCCGACCTCCACCCGGCCGGGCCGCGCCGATGGCCCTCGCACGGCCCATCGGCCGCCACCTCCGCGGCCGCTGGCCGCCTCCGGCAGCCGGCGGTCGACGGCGGCCGATGGGCCGTGCGACGGCCATCGGCAGCGGCAGTCAGCCGGTGGAGGTCGGCCGGCGGCGACGTGCGGCGGCGGCGGCAACGGTAGGCCGGCGGTGACCGTTGACAGCGACGGTCGGTCGGCCTCCAGCAACCGGCGGCGGCGGCGGTCGTCCGGCGGTGGCGGTGGCGGCGACCGTCGACGGCGACGATTGGTCGGCCGGCGGCGACCGTCGGCCGTGACGGTCGGTCGGCCTCCGGCAACCGGTGGCGGCGGCGGTCGTCCGGCGACAACGGTCAGCCGGCGGTGGACCGGCGACGGCAACGGTCGGTCTGGCGGGGTGACCGGGCGGCGGCGGGCGGTCGGCCGGCGGCGACCGGCGGTGGCGGCGGTCGGCCTCCGGCGACCGGCGGCGGCGGCGGGCGAAGGTCAAGGGCGGTCAACAAGAGAAGAATAAAAAAAAAAAAATTCACTTATTTCTTAAACTTGTTCCGGAACAAGAAGCCACTTTTTTTTACTTCTCATTTCTATTCCAAAACCATTCCCGGGCTAACTTTTTGTTCCCGGGAACAAAAAACTAACTTGTCGTTATCAAACAGGTTTCTATTCTTTTTTTGTTCTGGGGAACAAAAGAATAGAAATTGTTGGGCTGGGGATGGTTACCATGCGCACCCTTAGTAATCAGTGATTGTAGTTGTTAGATCAGTGTTAGAGTAAAGACCGCATAGAATTGTCACAAAATTTGAATTGTTGAACTTCGAAGGTTCATTAGGAGTCGAGAATAAGAGTCAGATGTGAACGACGGAGTGTCATATGTGAGAAGCTTAGTTCAGTTGCTAGTTCAGAAAGAGCAGATTTTGTGTACCAAGATGGTCTCCTTGGTCAAAGTGGTCGAACAACACCACGAGACTGAAGGATTAGCATGAAAGGTGAGATTCAATGAGATGACAATACCCCCACCTTTCGTTTAAGGATTGGTAAAGGTTTAAATTTCGAGGACGAAATTTTTATAAGAGGGGAAGAGTTGTGACATCTTGATTTTTAGGCTCTGATTTCGATTGGTTAAATTGGGCATTTCATCGATGCGACTACAGTGTTTTTCTCTGAGTTGGCCTTATTAAGGACTTTAAGGCAGATAGACTTGAAAATTTGACCAGGAATCGACTTTTTGACTGTGCTCATTTTTAGAGATCATTACGGCATAGTATAAAATTGATTTGAAATAGAGATAGGTTGGTTAGATAGAGATGTGTGGCCAATCGTGGGTGACACCACTAAATTGGGAAATTCTCGTCAACCGGCACTAAACTAATTTTCTTATTGTTTTGGTGCCCTGTGTCTGTATTTGAATCATTGAGATTTTCATGAAAACCAGGAGTCACCAATGTATTAAGTGGGTTCATCGTGGTTTGAAGAAAATCGACCATGGGTCATTTGTCTTAAAAAGTTCTGAAAACTATCGGTACCCTAGGTCATGCTAAAAATGCATCCGAGTGAAATTAACCGCCAATCTAAGTTCGATTTTAGAAATTGAAGATTCTGTCTTGTCACAAAATTTTTTAGGAATGTCGACTCAGTCTCAAAAGATTTTTCTGACAACCGAGACTTTTTGGGAAAAAGTTGAGTTAAAGCCGTTTTTTATCTGAATTTGCAGAGGACCGTTTTATTGTGAAATTGGGATGCAGGTGGGCTACATTGATAAGGAAAAGTACCAATTTGATTGATGAGGTGTTGAATGAATTTATGGGGGTCAATTTGATTTGAATTAAGAGGGATTAAAGTCCAATTGGGAAGAAAACCTAGCAAAATTCGGATGCCTAATGGACCATGCATTTTGAACTATCTAAGGGTTTCTAGAAGGAGGCATAATTGTCTAAAAAGGGTGGGTGGTGGACAGCCCACAATGGTGGGCCATGAGAGAGAATGTGAGAATCGGTTCTTCCTCCCTTCTCTCTCCCATCGCCGTCTCCCTCTTTGAGCTTCCCCTTCCCTTCGGTTTCTTCTTCAGCAGCAATCGAAGACCAGCTAAAAACCTAGCAAGTCGAAGCAGTAGGTTCCCTTGCCATTGTAGCAAGCTGCCGAAGCTGGAGTCACCGCCGTTGCACGCTGTCGTAACCACGCTGAAGTCGCGTCATCTCCGCCTGCGCTGGCCGTGCGACCGCCTTCTTTTTCCCCCTTCGTCTGCTGCTCGAGATCCCAGATTTGGTAGGACGCCAGGCAGAAGTAGAGTCGATGTCACTGGGAGCTGTCGCACACCGCATGCCGTCCTCGCCTTGCGTCGCCTCACCGCCGTGCTGCCTTCCTCGCGCGTCGCTGTTGGCCGCGGGCCTCGGCCCCTTCTCGCCAACTCGCTATTCTAGCAAGTGGTCTAGCTCGTGTAGGAGCCGCCGGAGCTCATCTTCACCCGTGAGCCACCATCGACCTCCCCACCAGTCCGCCTACCCTAGCCGGCCTTGCTCGCCTCAACCAACCACCACCTCCCCCTCCTTCGACCCTAACCAGCAACGGACATAGAGTGCAGAAATGGGTATGACAACAGCTTTTTGGTCCGTTTTGGCCATCTTCCCGAGCCCAGATGCTCCGCTCGCCTTGAGGAAAGTTGATCCTCGCGTCAATCCCATCGTTTTGGGTGAGTTTTGCTCACTAATGCCTTCTTAGTTTGCTAATTATACTTAAATGTTGATTAGTGTTAGTTAAGTGTAATTAGGTGGTTAGATTATAATGGATTAGCAATTATTAGTTGATTGCATTGCATATTAGTTAGGTGATTAGTGTACTTAGATAGAGAATTACCTATAGTATTTATTGGATGCTTCTTGGGATTTTGCCCAACCCTTATTGGGTGTTAATTAGGCAATTCGGGCCTAAATGGAATTTTTAGGAATTAAATATTAATTTTCTAAATTGATTATTTAATTATTTATTTTCCGGAAATTCAACTGGGATGGCCAATGACTGAGATTTTATGTTGATGATCGTGGTGTAGTCCATTTATTTAATTGAGCTTTATATTGTGCTAAATTGAATTTATTGTATTTATTTATTTATTTTTCAAAATTAATTATTAATTATTTATTTTCCGGAAATTCAACTGGGATGTCCAATGATTGAGATTTTATGTTGATGATCGTGGTGTATTCCATTTATTTAATTGTGCTTTATATTGTGCTAAATTGAATTTATTGTATTTATTTATTTATTTTTCAAAATTAATTATTAATTATTTATTTTCCGAAAATTCAATCTGGCATGGCCATAATCGAATCTTATGCTGATTGTCGTGGTACAGTTTTTTATTTAATTGAGTTTTGTTTTGTGTTGAATTGAATTATTTGTGAAATTGAGAATTATTCTTTAATTGAATAATCTTTGGTTATTAATTGAAAAATAACCTGGCATCGGTTGATAATGCCAAAAATATTTTGGTAGACTATAGAAAATGGTGGGTTTTATGGAAAGGAAATTATTCTATTTTGTCTAAGGCCGATTGTGTACCCACAAACAATATTTTATCAGGTGTCTTTGATACCAAGAAATTAGGCTAAGATATTATGAAATTGAAGAACTTAATTAAGAAGTGCAATATCGTTGGCTGCGGTTGAAAGGGTTGAGTGGGATCGTAAAGCCATTGAATCTTGAAAGGGTTGAGTGGGACCGTAAAGCTATTGAATCTTGAAAGGGTCGAGTGGGCCGTAAAGCCATTGAATCTTGAAAGGGTCGAGTGGGACCGTTAAGCCATTGAATCTTGAAAGGGTCGACTGGAACCGTAAAGCAATTGAATCTTGAAAGGGTCAAGTGGGACCGTAAAGCCATTGAATCTTGAAAGGGTCGAGTGGGACCGTAAAGCCATTGAATATTGAAAATGCCAAGTGGGGCCGTAAAGCCATTAAATCTAAGAAAGTTGCTTGGTGGGGCTGTGATTACCACCTATAAATAAGTTGTGTCCTAAGGTCCATGATTTATATTTGGGAATTGAGTGGTCTTGTTGATATGTAATCGATTAAGTCGATTGATCTTTGCTTTGATATGATGTTGTGAATTGATTGATTGAATGGAAATGATCGTGAGTGGTCTTGTTGGCATGTAATCGACTAGGTCGATTTGATCGATGCTTTGATCAGTGATGTGATTGCTTGGGTGCCTATTTGATTTGTGTTAATATGCAGGTGGAATCCTAGGCCAAGGTAAGTCCTCTGACTCATGTTATGCATAAGTGGCCCTAAGGTGTATTAGTTTACTAATCGGGTCTTAAGGGTAGAACTTACAAAGACGTAGTCTCATCCCGGTTGTGGGACAACATTTCAAAACCCTAATGAGGAACCTGAGGAGAAAGAACCCAAAGAGGAGTATTTAGAGGAGGACCCTGAGGATGATCCAGAATAGGATCCTGATGAGACCCCACTCCTATCTGATGACATTTGTTGTAGAACTTGTTTGAGTGGAAATCGAACCTTTTTAACTTGGCTTGTATATGTATATGTATGACTGAGTTATTATATATGTACATAAGAGTGTTGGTTTTCAGGTTCGAGTTTCTAGTCCTACTTGTATATCCTATTGCTTTATTGTCTAGGGATTTTATAACTGCTTCCGCATGTGCTATTAAAAAGGAAAGGGTCAGCGATATGTGGTCATGGGATATCACATTTTAAAATCGACCAAAGGTAAGGGATGTGCGTGTGCCTGAGGATTGGGGTGTGACAAGTGCTGATATTTTGCATGCTATAAGTATTACTAGCAGATATCGGTTTGATCCAGTAGAAGAGCACTGGATAATAATCAAGAATATTCTTAAGTACTTGCAAAGGACTAAAGATCAATTCTTAATATATGGAGAATGAGAATTTAAAGTTGTAACTTATACTGATTATAAGTCTATGTCTGGGTTTGTCTTTACATTCAATGGTGGCGCAGTTAGTTGGAAAAGTTCCAAACAAAGCATAACTTGGAGTTGTTCCCTCAGTTGAGCAACCGATTACATTGTTTTGTGACAATAATGGGGCGATAGCTCAAGCCAAGGAACCAAGGTCTCACCAAAAGTCCAAGCACATTGAGAGACGTTTCCATCTCATCAGAGAAATTGTTGGGAGATGTGATATCACCTTGTAGAAAATTGCCTCAGCAGAAACGTGGCAGATCCCTTCACTAAGGCCTTACCTTAGTCTTCTTTTGAAAGGCATATTGACAAAATGGGTTTGAGATACCAGACAAGTTGGCTTTAGTGCAAGTGGGAGATTGTTGGATGTATGTCCTAAAGCTACTATGTAATAGTTACATGTTAGGAATTTCAGTTGTACTATCATTATTATTATTTAATTAATGGTAATGACATATTCATTCATTTGTCCAATTATTTTATATTTATGAATGATTCCATAAGATCAGTTGCAACTAGACATATTCTTGAGACGTCAAGAATATATGTGACAGGTTCATAATTATGCTGAATCTTTAAACTGTTCCTGGTCAATGGATTATTGAGTTGATATTTATAGTCCTGTTGAAACTAGTGTGTTCTTAACTTCACCATTAAGTATTGGATATTTAAGGGAATGATGAGTCACATGTCATTGGATATTATGATTCCTGAGTTAGAACACAAGTGTTTGTATTAGATAAGTTCACTGAATGTGATGCATATGGAACAATTAGCGACATGGAAGCTTTTAGTATGATCAATGTCTAATTATTCATGCTTTGGTCTAAAGTAAATAATCCTTAGACCTGAGTCACGGTGTTAACTTGTGTGTCGAACAAATATGGTTCATAGGTGTACATAATGCCGGGTCATTGATTCGCCTTTATATTTGATGGTCATAGTTTGTTCATATACGAAGTTGCATTTGTATGCAATATGGAATATGTCTCATTGTTACATGGAAGGTATAATAATAATGTCCTATGCAATCTGATTATGACAATGCATTGAAATTCTCGCTGGGGTTGTAACCGATAATAAATTGTTTATGTCTCGAATAAAATGCATGTCAATTAGATTTGTGCATATGATTGAATTGGTGGCTTGACAAATATTCCATGGTCTTTGTTTGATCGGAACATAGTAAGACAGAAGGATTAAATTACATTGTAACCAAAGCTGACATGTTTATTATGTTCCTAAAAGATTCACACTATCTGAGTAGGCATGACATATTGCTAGATATCAATAATGGTTTTTAGGACCTAAAGATTAATCCGGACAATTAATTCTTTTGGGAGTATTAATGTGTTAGTACAAATCTTACTACCAGCTTAGTGATGAACCTAGGAATGTCACACAGCATAAACAATTAGGATAACATGGAACAAGAGAGAAATAATGTTGCAAATGTGTTTGTAATTACTGCAATCGAATTGTGTCAATTTGAAATTAAATTAAATGAGATTTAATTTAATTTGTATTATAGTCACGAGCCTATTTGCATGTGATGCACATACATGCCTAAAGTGAATATATGTTAATGTATTCATAAATATACATATAAAGATTATGTTCTTTTTATTTTTAAAGGGGATTGATTAATTAATTATCTATTCATTTAATTAATTAATGTGCAAATGGTAAGCAATTCTTGTTGACCATTTGCAACGAACATGATATGTGTTGCCATTTAACAATTAATACATAATATATATATATATATATATATATATATATATATATATATATATTATATTTAAAGCTTCCTGCATGTGCACGAAGCACATGCATGAAAGATGGTCAGCAACCGTTGACCATCATGCACAAAGTTGTGCATGAGCATTGCTAATTGTCCCTCGATCAACAACCATTGCTGATTCAAGTATATATATAATGTGTTTTGAAAAAAAAAATAGTTGCTGAAAATAGAGCAAAGGGTGTGTGTGTTTTTGTGTTTTTGAGACACGAGAAAAAGAGGGATTCTCTCTCGTTCAGGCTATGACTAAAACATCAAGGATACGACGGATTGTCTCCACAAGAGTGCTAGCATGATCATAGTGGTGATTATCTGAAAGTTCTCGTTTTTGTTCGATGACCATTGTTGGTGTGTCTGAACTAGAGGTCTTACGTTTGTGGGGGTTGAATTGTAGAACATCCGAACCAATTCATATAAAGTGTGCTTCGAGAGGTAATTCGTTTAAGTCCTTTTTATATTCAGATTTTTTATTAAAACGCATGAACAATGCCTTCAAAGAATCATGTATAAAATATATCATTTTTGTTTCCGCTACCTATACATGATTCATGAAATCCCAACAATTTAAACAGAAGCAATTGCATCATCCATAACTTCTTTGATGGGTAGAATAGTTTTCAAAGGATTCTTTTGAGCCCAAGCATATTAAAAGAGATAAGAATGTCCTTATAGATCTTCTTTCCAAACTCAAGGAAGATTCCTCATTGTTCATGTTAGTTTCTAAAAGTCCGATTGACGAAAACTAGGTTCCCTAGAGCCCAACACTCTCTTTGATAATCTCATAACCTCATGTGAGAATATCAATATAATATCTTTAGGAACTATGGTGGGCTAAGTCTTTAATCTATTGACATGCATTTGGCTCATCCGTTTATTCATCCTTTGTCTTATTCTGTAGATGATGAATTTTTGGGAGAACTCAAATGGTTTCACCGGTATACATTTGATTGTCGCAGTTTGGAGGTTTGATCAGTCCACCTTGTTGTGCATCCGATAGTGGAAATCCTCGATTTTGATCCATCTGTGGCGGTGGCGGCAACTGCGGTGGTCCCATCTATCTCCTGAGACAATTCCTAGCCAAGTGACTTTGCTGGCCACACTCAAAACAAGCACCTAGCCTAGAATGACATAGGGCTAATCCATGTCATCTTCCGCAGAAGCAATAGGCACCATTATGTCTTTGCGCGGACTTTCCTATTCCACCCTTCCTATTGGGCGGAATAGGATACCTTCCTTCGGTCATAGGTCTTTTCCCTAACCTATTTCCTTCTTTGCTTGAGCTGAACCTCAATCCAGATGAAGCAGCTTGCTCATTGTGATCTCTCTCCATCAGCTGGGCCCGTTTAAATAGGTCGTTGTAATTTTCAAATTGAATGGGACCAACGGACTTCTCAACTTTTGTTAGAGCCCATCTCTGAACCTTCGAGCTCCATCATCGGATCTTCAACTAGCTTCGCTTCGTACTGATCCACGATTATTGTACCTTGGTGAATGTGCTGAAATTCTGCCATCTTTAGTTCTCTGCCACTGTCTAAGAAGTATTTGCATTTAAATACTTCAACAAAGGTGTTCCACTCTAGGACCACACCTTCTAGGAATACTACTCCTCTAGTGGCTCTCTACCAAGTGCTTACAATCCCCTGTAGTTGATAGACTATAAGGACGACCGTCTCCTCTTTAGTGCACCTCAGCAGTGCAAATGCTTTCTCTAGGTCCTGAGTCCAGAGAGCTGTGGCTTCGACATCTCCTCTCCTGGCGAACCTTGGAGGGTTCAATTTCAGAAATTGTTCAACCAGCTTATGCATGGGTCTCTCTCTCTCTCTCTCTCTCTCTCTCTCTCTCTCTCTCTCTCTCTCTCTCTCTCTCTCTCTCTCTCTCTCTTTCTTAGCGACAACGTTCCTAGCTGGAACTTCAGCAAGTGTAGCAGTAGGTGCGGCAATGGTTGCGGTAGTAGCAGTAGCATCAGCGGCAGTAGTGGTGGCTGCGGTAGCGGCAACTATAGCGGTGGCTGAAGTAGTGATGGCAGCAGCTTGATTCTGGGCTTGCTATCCCACTTGTGCTCCTATAATTTCAAGTGCTTGCATGATCTCTTCAATCTTGGGATCATTAGGGGTTGCTGCCCCAGCACCAACTGGAGGTGGCGTTACTCCACTAGCCCTAGCCTAAGTCGACACTCTACCATGACCACCTCGAGTATCGACCCTTATCGGCGTTCTACCTCGAGTCACTAATGCTATTGCCCTATTTCTAGGAGTCATCTGCTCCTAATCACTCATGCTATGGATTTTCTACAAAAGTGATTCCCAATTCCATACATAACTAGATATTGAGTGATCCCACAAATAATTTACCAAACAACTATCAATTACATCCATCAACAAAAAATAGAGGTTATTCCTACTAACTATCCCAAGAACCCATTGCACCTTATCACTCAAACTACCAAACTGCTCTGATACCATTAAACGAGGATGTCACACCCCGATCCTCGAGCGTGTGCCCATCCCTTTTTGGTCGATAAAATTTATGACTTCCCAATATGAGTTGCCTACCCTTTCATTTTATTGCACATGGAAAAACGAATAATAAATCCCTTGACAGTAATCATCTCGAGATAGAAAAGCAGGACAACAAATTCACAAACAAACATGCTTTAATAAACATATTGAGACATGTACAAAGTCTATAACCAAAAGACTTCAAAAAACCAGCTCTAAAAAATAAACTATCTTAACTAACTACTTCTCGGATCCCCTCAGCTTGGTTTTGGGTCCTCTACTCTACGGCCTTGAAAATCAAGCCCATGACGGGGTGAGATATAAATCTCAGCAAGTTCACGCTCTAAACCTCAATTAGGAGGGTAATACACCAAGAGGCATCCTAACCACACAATCATACAACCACAGAGACTTACCTTATCTTAGATCCAACCTGCAGGTCAACACAATTCATATCATAGACAGCACGAAAGCAAGAGCAACAATCAAGCTCAATTAACTGGAACACCATACTCAAATTTCAAACAAGCACCAGGGTCTTGATTATAGGGCCAAATCATTATGACACATTTCATACTGTACCATACAATTTTGTCTCATAATCCAACACATTTAACTCAATTAAACATGCGTTCCTAGTTTTGATCTCAACATATAGCACGTCCTACTCTCTGTTCGGCGGTTTTCTGGCATTGCCAACCATCGTCTCACCCCATTAAGCATGGCTACGTCTTTCTTAAATGGTTTTCCTAAAGAAGCAAGGGTCCAAAATCTACTACGATCGACTTTCCGTTGTCTAGTGGCGTCGCATATAGGGTTAACGTCCAGCTTAAAAGCCCGGGACAGGTTCTCTTAATCAACACACGACCAATCAAACTTGGCCCAAGACACCGTGCATTGCACTCAAATGCCTCAATTAAAATGGTGAATTTGGCATATTTTCTTCATATTAGAAATACGTGGTAAAATAGTTGTGTGGGTACACGGTCAACTCCACCCAAAAAACGTGATATCCTTCAATTTAAAATCCCACTATTTTATATAGTATATAAAACCATTTTTAGTGTTAAAACCCGGAACCCGGTAATTTCTAAATAATTACCAAAATTTTCAAATTTTAAATTAAATACTCAAAATTCCAATCTGCACTCAATTTGCACAAATTAACACTCAATTGTAGAAATTAACCACACTATTGCAATCAGCACGAAATTCCGATCATCACCTATCTTAGTTTAATTTTCGAAATATATTTAATAATTAAATAATTACCGAAATTAATTAAATAAATCAATTTAAATAGCCAAAATACTATCTTAGGCTATAATTGCTAAATTAAATATCAAAACGGGCCCAAAAAATTACCAAACCAATCTAGATAAATAATACGATCTATTAGTCTCTAATTTAGCCATTTTAACCACCTAACACGCATCATTAACTAATTAAATCACTAATCTAGTCTAACTGACCACCTAATCCATAATTAACCTAAACTAAACACCCATTAAATGTCATTAGCCTACTAAGTAGAGTTTAGTGTATAAACTCACCAGTTTAGAGAAGGGGGCCCAAAGTCAACAATCTCATCCTTTCCATTAATTGCTTGTCCCCTATTCCTTTTTAACAAGCAAATTCCACATTAAACTCAAATTGATACCAAATGTTGCACCCCCCCTCAAGCCTAGCTCCGAATTTCACTAGATTGAACTTCAATTTCCTCACCCGATTCCCCAAATTGACATCCAAATTTTCCAAGCAAAAAGCCCGTACAATTTCTACAATTTCCCATCACTAAATAGCTTGGTAAGGAGGCCAAAAATGTGGCATCCTAGAATTTCATGAAAAGCCTTAAATATGCCAAGAGCCATGGATAGGCGATGGAAACACCGTTATTGTATTTTTGTAGCCTTTTTGATCCATGATTCAAATGAGATTTATGGCCAAGTTTTTGATGGATAAATTTTGGGAAAGAAAGTTCTATCTTTGGCCATATGTATTATAAATTGGAACTTATGGATTTATGATTGCAAGTGTATAGCCATTTAATTTGCAATTTAGTACTTTGATTTAATAGGGATTTAATTATTTTTTAAAAGGGTTAATCTTAGGTTATTAGCTTGGGTCTTAGGCCCAAGAGTGTTGGGCCTAAGATGGGCCGAAATGGCTGGCCCATAGAGCCCATGAGGGGCCGTCGACTGCACGAAGAAGGGAGGGGAAGAGACCGGTTTTGCATGCTTCCCCCACTTGTCCCATGGAGATGGCCAAGTGTCACCCATGCAAAGAAGTGATGATGGCTAATGATGGAGGGGAAGAAAATTAGGGGAAATGATGGCCGGCTTAAGCGAGAAAGAGAGGGAGAGAGAAGGGTTCGTCCTAGAGAGAAAGAGAGGAGAGAAAGAGACGAAGAAAAGGAAGAAAGGAAGAGAGGAAGGAGGAGGACCATTCGTCAACCGTCCGCCGTGCGTCTGTCGTCCGTCACCGTGTCCTGTCGCCGTTGTGAGCGTTGCTTGCTCGGTTTAGAGGCAAGTGGGATCCTTGATCTACTCTTGCATGTTGTGCCTAGTGTATGTGATTTAATGGTGATAAATTTTGGAT
Organism: Eucalyptus polyanthemos subsp. polyanthemos; assembly: GCA_017140185.1. Classification (NCBI taxonomy): domain Eukaryota; kingdom Viridiplantae; phylum Streptophyta; class Magnoliopsida; order Myrtales; family Myrtaceae; genus Eucalyptus; species Eucalyptus polyanthemos. The sequence goes on along the minus strand of CM029464.1, from coordinate 30,614,822 downwards.
GTTTAGGAGGTGAAAAATTGAATTTTTAAGAGTGGTGTTCTAGAATAGTAAACTGTTCTTGAGAAAACAGCTCGACCTTGGATGTTCTAGTGGCTTGCATGTGATGTTCGAGTTGGAATTTGGCTTTGACTTCTGAATGAAAATTGTTAAGGACTTTTTGTAGTATAACATACTCAAATTTGGGATAAAAAAAAAAGTATAAGTGGGTGAAATCTTCATTCTTTGGAGAGACTAGATATGGAGATTTTGGTAACTACCTTTGATGAATTCATGGACCGTAAGGCTATCTTTTTGTTGGAATTTCATTTCGATTTCTTAACAAAAGATGTAAAGGACATCCTGAGGTTTAACATATAAAAAATTTAGAGAAAAAAAACAAGAATAGGTAGGTGAAATCATGGTCTTTCAAAGACGGTTAGATCTGGAAATTTCGGTACTGGGAACAGAAGATTCAACCGCCTATATTTCATTACCTATGACGAATCTGACTTCTATGTCTTCATGAAGTATGTACCTTATGGCCTTGGCTATCACATAGTTGAAGTTCATAATTTTTGAAGGTCATTTGAGTATTTAATCGAAAGTGTTTCTAAAACTGTGTAATCTGATGTGTTTTGACTCGGTAATGTTGTAATGCGTGGTCTATACAGTTTTGTACGAGATTATTTTGGAAAAGTGTTCTGTATGAAATATCTTTTTTATGTCTTGAATGAAACAAATTCAAATTTCATAATTTTTTAAGTTCATTTGCCTATTTAACCAAAAATGTTTCAAAAACTGTGCAATTGGAATGGACAGAATTAGTAGTGCTGTGATGTGTGTTCTGTATTGAGCTATATGGGAATCTTTTGGTGTAGTGTTCTTCATGAAGTATCTGCTCTTATGTCTTGACTATAATGTGTTTGAATTTCATAATTTTTTAATGTCATTTGGGTATTTAATGAAAAATTTTTTCCTAAAACTGTGCAAGCTGGATTGTGCGAATTTCAAAGGGTGAAATTGACCTTGTTGCCATTACATCATGTGCCATGTTGATATTGAGACACGAATGTGGATATGGATTATGATAAATGAGGATACCGTTGGAGGTGTGAGTCGACGATGCCCCGGGAGTGTTGGGATGCCCGGAGGTGGGTGCCGGATACCCGGAGTGTGTGTGCCGGATGTCTTCGGGAGTTTCGGATGCCCGGAGGTGTGTGCCGGAGGTTCCTCGTGACGCCAAGTTGGGTGTGAGTGATAAAATGTGGGATGCAAATTACTGGTCTCGGGAAAGAAATATGTGGTGACCCAATTGAAAGATAAAAAACAGAAATTGAATCATGCATGGTATGGTGATATGTATGCATGGCCGTATGATATAATATGATGAGTGCATGGTGGTATGTGCACATAAGGCATGGATATGCATGAATGCTTGATGATGAGTGCATGGTTATATATGCACCTATGGCATAATGGTATATGCACGAATGATATGTACTCTACTATGATGTTATGATTGTTTTGTTTGATGCATTGAGTAGTTCAATAGATCATTTACTTGTTGAGTGGTTGTACTCACCCCTTTGGGGACCAACATTTCAGATTAGACGGATGCCTCTCGCTCTGGTCACGCAGGGTACCTTTTATGGCCTTCCATCTGACATGGAGGCTGATTGTATGGAACTTGATAGTGTCACCATCCCTAGTTTGGCGTTCATACGGTTCGGGCGTTGGTTATGTATGATGTGGGCCTAGCTGGGGGCTCGGTCGTCCAGGAGTTCTTGTCTATCCACATCCGCCATGACGGAGTGATGCGGGGGATGTTGCCGCCACCACTGCCCGGTGCACCTAGATGGGTGTGATGGCCCGCGTGAGGAGAGGGAGCTGATGTTTTTTGAATATAGCCGACACTTGTAGATGGAGGGTTATACGTGATCGATATAAGGGGTCGAGATCTCTCTTTTGAGCTATAGCCAAGTTTAGCTAAAAGTCTTGGCTTTTCTTTTTGGTTGTACCGACCCAAGATGTCCATCCTAAAGATGTAAATAAAAGTGGCTCGGCTTATGTTTTCCTTCGATGTGTAGTAAGTGTGCATTGTACCATCATTAAAAGAGTAGAGGGATGGTGAGACTCGTCTTTAATTTCGCTATGAGTTGCGTTGAACTCTTATAAAAAAAAATGTTTATGAACTACGGTGCTTTCACTAAGAGTAATTGGTATTCATTAGGAGGAGCGATAGGTAGGTGTGGCAACTTTAGCTATTCGGGGGTGCCACAGGTGGTTTTGGTATCAGAGCAATGGTTATTGTGGCACCCCGAACCACCTTAGGTTGCCACAGGCACCTAACGCTACACCTAATGGAACACTAGTTACATCTCTTAGAAGAAGCATTGTAAATCATAGACATTTTTTTTTTTTTTAAAAAAAATAGTCCCAGTGCGACTCATTAGCGGAAGCAAAATATAATATCGCCATCACTTCCTCCAACAACCATGATACAATTGCACACCACTAAACATCATAAGAAAAGATAAAGTCATGACACTTTTATTTACATATTTTCCATGATGGGTTTCCTTGGGCTGGTACATCAAAAGAAAGGCCAGGACATTTAGCCACACTCGGCCATAACTCCAAAAAGAAACACTTGACCCACTATGTCTATCGTGCAAGATCCCCCATCAACTAGTGTCGACTATCATCCCAAAAAGTTGCAGCTCCTACTTCTCACGCACGGGCCCTCACACCCATCCCGGTGCATCAGGTGGTGGTGGCGGCAACATCCCTCGCATTGCCCCATCTCGTCGAACGTGAACCGATATGAACTCCTGAATGACATGGCCCTCAGCCAGGCCTACATCGTACATCACTATCGCACGAACCCGAATAAACGTAAGACCGGGGATGGTGGGACAGTCGATCTCCACGTACTCAACCTTTACATTCGAAGGAAGGCCGTAAAAGACGCCCCACAAGACAGCAGGGAGCGACATCTCTCTAATATGAAATGTTGGTCCCCGAAGGGGTGAGTACAACCACTCAGGAGGTAAAGGACCAATAAACCACTCAATGCATCATGCCACACAATCATCACAATCATAGCATCACATGTCATTAAGGCATCCATGCACAACTTACCTTGGTATCATGCACATGTCATCATACCTCATGTACATACATCAACATATAGTCATTACCATCATACCATACACTTACCATCATCATGTCACATGTATCATCTTCTTTACCATGCATCCATGCATATAACATCATTATCATATCACATGTACCATCATCATTGCCACGTATCCACGCATATAACATCATCATCATATCACACGTACCATCATCATTGCCATGTATCCATGCATGTAACATCATCATCATATCACATGTACCATCATCATTGCCACGCATCCATGCATGTAATCATCATCATCATATCACATGTACCATCATCATTGCCATGCATCCATGCATGTATATCCTCATCATCATGTCATGCATATATCCTCGTCATCATGTCACACATATATCATCATCATCATGTCATGCATATATCATCATGCATAATTCAATTTCAATTTCATTTTGGACTGCCACATTTCTCTTTTCTGGGACTAATGTTTGCATCTCACATGTATCCAAGATACAATCAAACATCCGGCTCCCCCACTCTCCGGGCATCTCGTACCCCAATTGGCATCATGAGGACCCTCAAGCATTCAGCCATTTAAGGCCACCGGGCAACCGGCCGTACCCTTCTAGCCAGGCATCCTGCACCCCAATTGGCATTGCGAGGCATCCCTTGACACAATACCTGCCGAGCTTCCGGCTCCCCCACTCTTTGGGCATCTTGATACCTCTTGGTACTCCCGAGGACCCTCCGGTATCTGGCCATTCAAGGCCACCGGGCAACCGGCCATACCCTTCTAGCCAGGCATCCCGACACTCCCGGGGCATCGTTGGTTCACACCTTCGATGGCCTTCTCATTTATCCTAATTCTCATATTTAATTATAGTTCAATTTTAACATGGCATGTGATGTGATGGTAATCAAGATCATATTCATCCTTGAATTCGTACATGCATCTCAAATCATCATCATACATGCAGCAAGACACAGTCACTCATAACAATACAATTCATGGAGTCCATGCAATTTAAAATAGTCTATATTTCATGCCTTTTCGAAGTTTACAAAATTCCAGCTTGTACCATTTTAGAAATAAATTAAATTAAATATCCATATGCCTCTCAAAAATCATGAAATCAAGACATGTGATAGACAAGACAATAAGATAACAATTTCATGAAGAACACATGCCCAAAAGAGTTTCACACAAGAAGATATAACTTATACAAACACAGCATGCAATTTCGGATAGAAACAGATTGGGCAGTCTTTGAAATAATTTGATTAAAATACCCGAACGACCTCTAAAAATTTTGAAATTTTACCAGGTTATATTTAAGACACTAAAGTAGATTTTTCATAAAGAAATCTAGGCCAGATTCGTTCTATATAATTTTCTATAGTCATCCGAAGTTTCTGATTCTAGCACCGAAACGTCCAGTGTAGGTATCTCCGAAATATCGAGTTTTCACCCCCTTATTCTTCTTCGTTTCCTCTGAAATTTGGATATTTTTTACTTAAAGAGGTCCCCTACAACTTTCATTAAGGGATATAAGTCATATTTCCAAATAATAGTCACCATATGAGTCCAAGAATTCTCGGGTGTCCAGTACCGTGTTTCCAGATTTACCGTCTTCAAGAGTAAGTCGATTCACTAGGCTAAAATTGCTCATTTTACTTCAAATTTGAGTATGTTAATATTTAGGATGTTCTATACAAGTTTCATGAAGAAGTCGAAAATAGATTCTTGGTAAAAATTGACATGCAACCCACAAAACTACCAAAAGGTCAGCAAAACACTTCCAGATCTAGTGTCTTCATAGGAAGAGGGTTTGACCCCTTAAATATCCACCATTTTATCCAAAATTTTAGTATGTTGTATTTTAAGATGTTGGCTACAACTTTTGGAGGAATAAAAGTCAAAATCTAACTCAAAACATGCATGCAAGCCTCCACAAGTTTCTGGGCAGGTGGTTTACACGAAATCAACAAGCATTTTCAAGAACAAGTCACATTCTAGCTTCGGTTTTGCCTACCCTAACATCCGAGATCTACTACCAACAAATCACACATGCAAGACACACATGCAAGAGTGGAAATCAATCCTAACTTGCCTCTAAGATCAAGCAGATGACAGCAAACGGATGGCACACCGGCAACGGATGGACGGCGTGCGGGCGGTGACGGGCGAGCTCCTCCTCCTCCTCGGTTCCTCTCTCTTGCAACTCCCTCTCTCTCTCTTTGGCCTGGCCGAATTCAACCTGCCACTCTCTCTCTTTCTCTACCCCTTTTATTTCCCTTAAGCCACAATTATTAGTAATGATTAGTAGCCTCCCTCAATGGCCAATGCATGTAATCCTCTTTTTGCCACTTGGCCAAGCTCATGCAAGATGGTCTTGGGCTTGGGCTTGGGCTTGGATTGGGCTTGGAAGAAGTGGGCCAGCCACTCCTCCCCCTTGGTCGACGGTCACCGTCCCTAAGGCCCAACCTAATTAAACCCACAATTTCACTTTCAATTATTCATCTTTAATTATTTCTTTTATAGATTTCAAATTTTAAATTTCACATGGCCAAGAGCAAATCATTCTCATTAATTTATCCTATAATACTAATCTAAAAACTCATGAACACAAGCCTATCTCACTTAGTCTTAAGAGGAGACTAATGGCTAAAGCATAAACCATAGGTAATTTTATTACCTAATTATGGGCTTTAATACACCTTAGAGATTGTCTTGAATTTTTGGGATGCCACAGTTATATATTGGAGTGATAAGGAGCCTCATTTGGGAATTGAGGAGCATGATGACAATGCACACCATAGGGTATTAAATGGAATAATTGGTTAACCTTGAATAACGGGTGATGATTATTCACTCGGAGATCTCTAGTAGTTTATGATGAGTTGCTTTTAGGTACCAGTAACTTGTTTATGTTACTTATGTAGTAGTGGTTGCTTTATATAGAGACAGTGAGTCTCAGATTATTCCTGAGGCAATGCTTGGAAATTGCAGGAAAGTCATAGTGCGAGTTGGAAGTGCTCATCCATCGAGTTCTGAAGCCTCTGCTGCAAGGGCTGAATCCTGAATGGAAGACATCCTGCAGGCATTGGCCAACATTGGAAATTTGATGGATAGGCAAGCATAGCAACAACCTAGAATGGAACGTCACCCTCAAGGACTGGTGGAACAATTTCTGAAGTTGAAGCCACTTAAGTTTAGTGGAATGGGAAGTCCTGAGGAAGCGGAACATTGGATTGATGGAATGGAGCGAATTTTCCGGTTGTTGGACTGCAATGATGCTGAGAAAATAGTTTTGGCAAAGTACCAGCTGGAGGGAAATGCAAAGTTTTGGTGGAGAGTTTCGAAGGATACCATATTTCCACCAGGTGCTGATGTGAACCGGGAAGAGTTTGTGAGAGCTTTCAATAGGAAGCATTTCTCTGATTGTGCTAAGGATAAGAGAATCACTGAATTTGTTCAATTGGAACAAAAGGAGCTGACGGTGGATCAGTATAAGGCAAAATTTTCTGAATTGTCTAGGTATGCTCCCAGATTAATTGAGGATCGTGAGGAGAAAGCTAAGAGATTTCTGAAAGGATTGAGGACTGATATTAGGAAACAACTGGTGCCTTTAAGTATAAGGGATTATCATGAGACTTATGAAATGGCACAGTTAGTGGAGTAAGAGCTGGTGAGAGAGCGATCAAAGTTTAAGAGACAGCCGAACTTTAGTGATGTGAGAAAGGGTAAGAGACCCTATCCCGGTCAAGGTCAGACTTGGAATGCGAAGAAAAAGAGCAATTTTGGAAGTTTTGGAAGAGCACCATATCGAAATGAGGAATGTCGAAGGTGTGATGGGCAACATGGCCGAGGACCTTGCAATGGACGACTGAGATGTTATGGTTGTGGGCAAGTGGGACACCTTAAGAGAGATTGCCCACAAGAAAGGTCGCAAATGAGTGTTGGCTCAGTGCGACAGGGACAACAGAGTGTTGTTAGACCAAACTTACCAAGGAATCCACAGAGGCCACCAACACAAGGAAAGGTGTATGCGGTCACCCAAGAGGAAGTGGAAGCTTCCAAAAATGTTATCTCAGGTACGATCCTTATAAATGATAAAAGGGCATATGCATTGTTTGATACGGGTACTACGCATTCATTTGTGTCTGAAAGATATAAATAGTTGAGTAAAATAGAAACTACGTCTCTTGAGACACCTCTCTGTGTTTCTACACCTTTAAAGAATATGGTATTGTCTACGTTGGTGTGTGGAAAATGTATAAATAACAATGGGAGGAAAGGATATGGAAATAGACTTAGTCGTAATAGCTATGTATGACTTTGATGTTATCATAGGAATGGACTGGCTTCATAAGCATAGGGCTAAGGTGGATTGCTATAGGAAAGTGATCCAGTTCATGTTGCCTGATCAGTCTAGTTGTGAATTTTTGGGAGGTCAGACCAACCTATCTATAGCACTTATTTCAGCAATAGAAGCCTGTGCGTTACTTGACAAAGGATGTCAAGGGTACCTAGCCATGGTTAAAGATTATACTAAGGAAGAGTCTAAGCTTGATGAAATTCGAGTGATTAATGAATTTCAAGATGTAATTCCTAAGGAGTTGCTTGAATTACCACCAGAGCAGGAAATTGAGTTTGAAATTGAATTAATGCCTGGAACAGGACCAATATCGAAAGCCCCATATAGGATGACCTTAGTCGAGTTGAAGGAATTGAAGGTGCAACTACAAGAGTTGCTTGATAAAGGATTCATTAGGCCAAGTGCTTCGCCTTAGGGTGCACCAGTCTTGTTTGTGAAAAAGAAGGATGGGTCGATGCATTTGTGTATTGATTATAGACAGCTGAATCAAGTGACTATAAAGAATAAGTATCCTTTGCCTAAAATTGATGATTTATTTGATCAATTGCAAGGAAGTTCAGTCTTTTCTAAGATTGACTTAGATTGGGATACCATCAATTAAGGATTAAGAAAGAAGACATTCATAAGATTGCATTTAGGACTCGTTATGGACATTATGAGTTCTTAGTTATGCCATTTGGATTAACAAATGCACCAGCTGCATTTATGGATCTAATGAATAGGGTATTTAAACCTTATTTGGATCAATTTGTGATTGTTTTCATTGATGATATCCTGATATATTCTAGAGGACCTAAAGGGCATGAGCAACACTTGAGTATAGTTTTGCAAAATTTGAGGGATCATAAGTTGTATGCTAAATTCAGCAAATGTGAATTCTGGTTGAACCGGATAGCATTTTTGGGACACGTGGTGTCAGGACAAGGAATTTCAGTGGACCCGGCGAAAGTGGAGATGGTAATAAATTGGCCGAGATTGACAACACCCACAGAGATACAGAGTTTCTTAGGATTGGCTGGTTATTATAGAAGGTTTATTGAAGGGTTTTCACGATTGGTAGGTCCTTTAACAAAATTGACTCAAAAGAACGCGGAGTTTGAATGGAGTGGGGAATGTGAAGGGAGTTTTCAGGAACTTAAAAGAAAATTGACTTTAGCTCCAATCCTGACTATACCGTCTAGATCTGATGGTTCTACGGTGTATAGTGATGCATCTCACAAAGGACTAGGATGTGTTTTGATGCAGCATGGCTAGGTCATAGCCTATGCATCGAGGCAATTGAAACCTCATGAGCTGAATTACCCAACGCATGATTTAGAATTGGCAGCTATAGTGTTTGCTTTGAAGATATGGAGACACTATCTATATGGAGAAAAGTTTGAAATCTATACAAATCACAAGAGCTTAAAGTATCTATTTTCACGAAAAGAATTGAACATGAGACAAAGGAGGTGGATGGAGTTGTTGAAATATTATGATTGTGAGATACAATATCATCCAGGAAAGGCAAATAAAGTGGCAAATGCCCTTAGTTGAAAGTTGGCTATGAACATGGCTAGTCTAAGAATAAGAGAGGAATTTGTTAAAGTCTATTGTGGATTCAGACTTTAAATTGGAAATGGATTACCTTACTGGTATGCTTACTACATTAATGATTGAACCCAAAATTATTCAGAAAGTTAAGATCCTGCAAGAATCTGACTCGGAGATTATGAAAGTAAAAGATGCAGTGTCTTTAGGGAAAAGACCGGAATTTCAAGTCTCTGAAGATGGTGTAATAAGATGCCAAGGACGACTTTGTGTTCCCGACAATGAAGAAGTGAAGAAGGAAATTTTGTCGGAGGCACATAAAAGTAATTATAATATATATCTAGAAAGTACAAAGATGTACATGAATTTGCGTCAGCAATTTTGGTGGAATGGCATGAAGAAGGATATAGCTAAGCATGTCTTTCAATGCTTAACATGTCAGCAAGTAAAGCTGGAACACCACAAACCCGCAGGACTGTTGAGACCATTGCATATATACTAGAGTGGAAGTGGGAACATGTAACGATGGACTTTGTGCAAGGACTGCCAAGGACATCAAATGATCATGACTCTATTTGGGTAATAGTGGATCGTTTGACGAAGTCTGCTCATTTCCTAACTATCCGTGTAGATTACTCGATGAGTAAACTTGCAAAGATGTATGTAAGCTAGGTAATACGCTTGTATGGTGTTCCTGTAACAATCACTTTTGATTGAGACTCTAGGTTTACTTCAAGTTTTTGGCGAAGTCTTCAAGATGCCTTAGGGAGAAAACTTCAATTTAGTACTGCTTTTCATCCTCAAACAGATGGACAAAGAGAAATAGCGATTCAGATCTAGAAGATATGCTGAGAGCATGTGTCATTGACTTTAAAGAAAATTGGGATGATAATTTACACTTGATAAAGTTCACCTATAACAATAGTTTTCAGAAAAGTATAGGCATGGCTCCGTATGAGGCATTATATGGAAGGAGATGCAGGACCCCTATCTGTTGGAATGAAGTAGGTGAAAGAAAATTGACAGGACCGGAGATAGTACAAGTTACTACAGAAGCGGTCGAAATAATCAGGAAAAGACTTAAGATAGCCCAGAATAGGCAGAGAGATTATGCAGATAGGCATAGAAGGCCTTTAGAGTTTAATGTGGGAGATCACGTATTTCTTAAGGTATGTCCTATGAAAGGAATATCTTGATTTGGAATGAAGGATAAGCTGAACCCTAGATTTGTTGGACCTTTTGAGATACTTGAAAGAATAGGAGATGTAGCTTGTCGTTTGGCACTGCCTCCTAAATTGCGAAAATTACATGATGTGTTTTATGTGTTGATGATGAGAAAGTACTAGCCAGATCCTGGTCACATACTCGATCATGAAGCCATCAAAGTGGATGAGAAAGTGAGGTACATCGAAGAGCATGTGCAAGTATTGGATCGAAATGAGCAAGTCCTTAGGACCAAGACAATTCCACTAGTTAAGATATTATGACGACATCATGATATGGAAGAAGCCACATGGGAGAGTGAAGATCAGATGAAGGAAAAATACCTCTACTTGTTTCAAAAGGCATGAGTGATGTCTAATTTCAAGGACGAAATTCTCTAAGGAGGGAGAATTGTGGCATACTAGAATTTCATGAAAAGCCCTAAATATGCCATGAGCCATGGATAGGCGATGGAAACACCATTATTGAATTTTTGTAGCCTTTTTGATCCATGATTCAAATGAGATTTATGGCCAAGTTTTTGATGGATAAATTTTGGGAAATAAAGTTCTATCTTTGGTCATATGTATTATAAATTGGAACTTATGGATTTATGATTGCAAGTGTATAGCCATTTTATTTGCAATTTAGTACTTTGATTTAATAGGGATTTAATTAGTTTTTAAAAGGGTTAATCTTAGGTTATTTAAGCTTGGGTGTTAGGCCCAAGAGTGTTGGGCCTAAGATGGGCCGAAATGGCTGGCCCATAGAGCCCATGAGGGGCTGTCAACCGCACGAAGAAGGGAGGGGAAGAGATCGGTTTTGCATGCTTCCCCCACTTGTCCCATGGAGATGGCCAAGTGTCACCCATGCAAAGAAGTGATGATGGCTAATGATGGAGGGGAAGAAAATTAGGGGAAATGATGGCCGGCTTAAGCGAGAAAGAGAGGGAGAGAGAAGGGTTCGTCTGAGAGAGGAAGAGAGGAGAGAAAGAGATGAAGAAAAGGAAGAAAGGAAGAGAGGAAGGAGGAGGACCATTCGTCGACCATCCGCCGTGCGTTTGTCGTCCGTCGCCGTGTCCCATCGCCGTTGTGAGCGCTGCTTGCTCAGTTTAGAGGCAAGTGGAATCCTTGATCTACTCTTGCATGTTGTGCCTAGTGTATGTGATTTAATGGTGACAAATTTCGGATGTTTAGGAGGTGAAAAATTGAAGTTTTAAGAGTGGTGTTCTAGAATAGTAAACTGTTCTCGAGAAAACAGCTCGACCATGGATGTTCTAGCGGCTTGCATGTGATGTTCGAGTTGGATTTTGGCTTTTACTTCTGAATGAAAGTTTTTAAGGACTTCATGGAGTATAACATACTCAAATTTGGGATAAAAAAACAATATTGAGTGGGCGAAATCTTCATTCTTTGGAGAGACTGGATCTGGAGATTTCGGTAACTACCTTTGATTAATTCATGGAATGTAAGGCTATCTTTTTGTTGAAATTTCATTTTTATTTCTTAAAAAAGATGTAAAGGACATCTGAGGTTTAACATATAAAAAATTTAGAGAAAAAAAACAAGAATAGGTAGGTGAAATCGTGGTCTTTCGGAGACGGTTAGATCTGGAAATTTCGGTATTGGGAACATAAGTTTCAACCGCCTATATTTCATTACCTATGACGAATCTGACTTCAATGTCCGCATGAAGCATGTGCCTTATGGACTTGGCTATCACATAGTTGAATTTCATAATTGTTTAAGGTCATTTGAGTATTTAATCAAAAGTGTTTCTAAAACTGTGTAATCTGATGTGTTCTGACTCGGTAACGTTGTAATGCGTGGTCTATACCGTTTTGTACGAGATTATTTTGGAAAAGTGTGCTGTATGAAATATCTTTTTCTATGTCTTGAATGAAACATATTCAAATTTCGTAATTTTTGAAGTTCATTTGCCTATTTAACCAAAAATGTTTTAAAAACTGTGCAATTGGAATGGACAGAATTAGTAGTGCTGTGATGTGTGTTCTGTATTGAGCTATATGGGAATCTTTTGGTGTAGTGTTCTTCATGAAGTATCTACCCTTATGTCTTGACTATCACATGTTTGAATTTCATAATTTCTTAATATAATTTGGGTATTTAATGAAAATTTTTCCTAAAACTGTAAGCTGGATTGTGTGAATTACAAATGCTGAAATTGACCTTGTTCCCATTACATCATGTGCCATGTTGATATTGAGACACAAATGTGGATATGAATTATGATAAATGAGGATATCGTCGGAGGTGTGAGCCGACGATGCCTCGGGAGTGTTGGGATGCCCGGAGGTGGGTGCCAGAGGCCTGGAGTGTGTGTGCCTGATGTCCTCAGGAGTCTCGGGATGCCCGGAGGTGTGTGCCGAGGTTCCCGTGACGCCAAGTTGGGTGCGAGCGATAAAATGTGGGATGCAAATTATTGGTCCCGGGAAAGAAAAATGTGGTGACCCAATTGAAAGATAAAAAATGGAAATTGAATCATGCATGGTATGGTGATATGTATGCATGGCCGTATGATATAATATGATGAGTGCATGGTGGTATGTGCACATAAGGCATGGATATGCATGAATGCTTGATGATGAGTGCATGGTTGTATATGCACCTATGGCATGATGGTATATGCATGAGTGATATGTACTCTTCTATGATGTTATGATTGTTCTGTTTGATGCATTGAGTAGTTTAATAGATCATTTACCTGCTGAGTGGTTGTACTCACCCCTTTAGGAACCAACATTTTATATTAGACAGATGCCTCTCGCTCCAGTCATGCAGGGTACCTTTTACGGCCTTCCATCTGACGTGGAGGTCGATTGTATGGAGCTTGATAGTGTCACCATCCCTGGTTTGACGTTCGTACAGGTTCGAGCACTGGTTATGTATGATGTGGGCCTGGCTGGGGGCCCGATCATCCAGGAGTTCTTGTCTATCCACGTTTGCCATGATGGAGTGATGCAGGGGATGTTGCCGCCACCACCGTCCGATGCACTTGGATGGGTGTGATGGCCCGCGTGAGGAGAGGGAGCTGATGTTTTTCTAATATAGCCGACACTTGTAGATGGAGGGTCATAGGCGATCGATACAGGGGGTCGAGATCTCTCTTTTGAGCTGTAGCCAAGTTTAGCTAAAAGTCTTGGCTTTTCTTTTTGGTTGTACCGACCCAAGATGTCCATCCTAAAGATGTAAATAAAAGTGGCTCGGCTTATGTTTTCCTTCGATGTGTAGTAAGTGTGCATTGTACCATCATTAAGAGAGTAGAGGGATGGTGAGACTCGTCTTTAATTTTGCTATGAGCTGCGCTAAACTCTTATAAAAAAAAAATGTGTATGAACTATGGTGCTTCCGCTAAGAGATGTGATTGGTATTCATTAGGAGGAGCGATAGGTAGGTGTGGCGACCTTAGCTATTCGGGGGTGCCACAAAAAATCCCTTCGATTTGGCTCATCCGAATTTTTGGTTATTTTCCAAATCATCTTAATCAATTTTTCATAAAAATCTCGAACTCGCTGAAAATTCTTCTGAAGATGAGTTGACATTCTTAAAATAAATTGTAATATGAGAGAACTTTCAATTTCTGAAGTCGGGTTCAAATTCACGGTTAATTTCAATCTGACGCTATTTTAGCGTGACTTAACCTACCGGGTAGCTTTTAGGAATTTTTAGTGCAATTGACCGGTGGTCGATTATTTTCAAGCCACACTGTACATCTTTGACTCATTGATAACTCTCAGTTGTTGTGAAAATCTTGAGATTTCAAATATAGACACAAGGTACGAAAGTGACAGAAAAATCGGTTTAGTGCCGATCGATAGAAATTTTGCAATTAGGTGGAATCACCCACATGCGAATCACATATTTCTATTGAATTGGCCTATCTCCGGTCTTTGATCGATTTTTGATTGTGTCATAATGACCTTTGCAGACTAGCACGGTCGAGCAGTTGATTCCTGGTCGAATTCTCAAGTCTATTGCGTTAAAATCCCTTAATGGCTTCCCTAGATAGTCTCTCATGAGTGATTAGCTCAAAAAATAGAATTATAGGCGTGTCGACGAAAGGCCCGACTCATTTAATTGAAAATAAAATCAAAATTTCAGGATGTCACATTATGAGCATTACCTCTAAATCTTATCCTTTTCTCCCAATGAAAAAGAGGAGGATCACGACACATAGGTTTGCTAAAAAATGTAAACTAGGTTAGACTTAGGATCATTCTTTTAATAAGTGATTAGCTTAGTTTACATTAATATCATCACCCTTAATAACTTTAATAGAGTTTAGGCTCACCTTAATCTAGGGTTAGAATTAGTCTCTAGCATCAAGCTTATGGAGGTTCATGCCTTAAGACTCATAAGAAGGCGATGTAATATTCTTTGCTCAACAAGTATTGGTTTTTCATTTCTGCTCTTTCCTTCAACCTTTTAATACTTGGATGTTCAATTCGTGCAATTTTAATACATTGGTTTTATTTATTTATTTTAAGAATGGTTAGAATAAACCTTAGGACCATAATATATCCAATGCATGAACATCTAGAAACTTGAATGACTTTTAGGGTTCATAATTGGTAACAAAAGCAGTTTGATTACTTAGATGAACATCTCAACCAAGTTAGAGGTGGAGTAGCTTGAAAGTATCACCTAAAGGGGATGGATAGATGATTCTTAAAATCTTGATAATTTAAAGCAAAATAGAAAGAGTCAAGATTAACATCTGAACAGGGGTCAAATTCTGGAATGTGCTATAGAACAAACTATTAAAAGCACCTTGCAAGTGTGCAATAAACTATAAAAGTGAATTGAAAGAGATTAAGGATATCAAAAAAATTTGCACATAAGATTTTAGGTGGTTCGACTTAGATCAAACCTATGTTCACTCTTCCATGTCGATAGACTACCAGCTAAATTTCATTAGATGATCAACAACAGATTATAATATTGAGTGTTTACACTTAATGTATAAAAGATCACACTATCTCGCTTAGTTACTCTTTTGATATTTCTCTCACGATCACAAAATCGAAGCTTACTAAAGACAAGTGTACGGTCAAAGTATGCTTATACTTTGGAATTTAAAAAATTTGGGCCATATCTCTCACATGCTCCTCAACACCTTAGCCTTTTTAAATATTCCTCTACTTCCAAAATAGCCATTAGACAGTCTCTAGAGGATCATCTTCCAATCTACCCTTTGGAAAAATCTCTATCAAGGAGATTGAGTAACTATAAAGTGAAAGAAGCTGAATCTCCACTTAATTCTAGTTGCTCATACAATCTGAGTCTTTGTTTCCATAAATAGAGCTTTTTCCTTTCGAAAGGATTTGTCTCAAGACTAACTTACCAATCAAATAAGATCAAGTTAATAAAATCTTTCTAGGTGCAAAATCCAAACCAGATTACAAGCTATTATACATTCTAAACCAGGGTCTCATTCTAAAATTATGTCACATTCTGAATTTGAGTCATGTTTAGAACTTGTGTCATGATGGGAACCAAAATAATATTTTTTTGAGGCTTGAAGATCTTAGTATTCAACATAGAGTCTAAACTTAAGTTTGAGCTTGTTTTGTCTAAAGTAGACTCAAAATCTAGACTTGAGTTTGAGTCGAATCAAGATTGTTAAAGGCTTCATTGTGAGAGTATTTCCCTTATTTGACATATGTCAAGACATTAATTAGACTTATGAAACCCTTATGGATACTTTTGTCAATTTCAAAATTTATTAGGAAGTTTTGTCAACAAGAGGTATCGAAAAGGCACTAATTAGACTATTAGTATAATCAAGTTCCCGAACCTAGAAAAACTCTGATTACAAAACTAGTGAGACAATCTTTTGTGCCTCACTTGGTTTTTAGATGATTCCAAAAGGCTAGTGGCGATTGTCTTTTTACATAAAAACCTTTAGGATTAATCCAAACATAAATGAACCTAAGATCATGCAAACTAAGAGCTTAGGAGAACTCACACTTAAATGAGGGTTGTTAACCTACCTTTTGGGCATTATATCTAAACCTTATCCTTTTCCTCAAATGAAAACTTAGGAAGGGCTATGATAGCCATTGTGGAACCAAGCCTAGGTATTGATGTGACAGTCTGATTTTTTTTTTTATTTTGTTTTCGATTGAATGAATTTGGCTTTTCATTGACGTGCCTATAGTCTTTTTCTCTGAGCTGATCACTCACAAGATAACTAATCTATCTAGTGAAGCCGTTAAGGAATCTAAACGCGACTGATTTAAGAATTCGATCAGAAATCGACTGCTTGACTATTCTAATCTGCAAGAGTCAATTCGGCACCGTCAAAATTGATTAGAGATTGGAGATAGGTTGATTCGATAATGGCATGTGATTAAAGTGTTGGTGATTCCACTTGATTGCAAAATTCTTGTCAAACGGCACTAGATCGATTTTTTTTTTTTTTTATCGTTTCTATACCCTGTGTCTATATTTGAATCCTTGAGATTTTTACAACAACTGAGAGCTGCCAATGAGTCAAAGATGCACAATGTGGCTCGGAAATAATCAACCATGGGTCAAATGCGCTAAAAATTCCTAAAAGTTACCCGGTAGGTTAGGTCACGCTAAAATCGCATCTGGTTGAAATTAATCACAACATTGAACCCAATTTCAAAAATTGAAAGTTTTTTCATATCAGGATTTATTTTTAAAACATCGACTTATCCTTCAAAGAATTTTCGCCAAGTTCGGATTTTTGGCGAAAAATCAAATTTAGGCGATTTTGGACCAAGAAATTAAAAAGGCCACTTTTGTGTGGATTTTTGGCGTTCAAGATGGATCAATTGGGAAGAAAATTTTGGAATTAAGTGTGGGCACCTACCTTGGAATTTTGGCTATTGAATTGGATTAAATTGGAGAGGAATTGAAGTGAACTGGAAGGGAAATGTCTCTAATTTGTAGCCATGGGGGGCAGCAACATTTGGACCACATAGAGTGGCTTGTGGAGGAAGATTGGTGAGGGGAATTGGCTAAGGATGAGGCTCATGGATGGTGGGGGCCTTGTGATAATGAATGGAGACTTTTGAGGCAATTGTCCCCCCTTCAGCTGTAGCCCTTCTTCTTCTTCCTTCTTGTCTCACATTTCTCCATTGTTGTTGTCTTTGAAGAAGAAAACCAGCAGAGAACCAGAGGAGACCAACTAGCCACCATCAATCGCCCCTAGCCACATGTCCAAGTGTCGCTGAGACCGCTAAAGCCGTCGACCACACTGGCGAGCCCATCCACACATCCCCTACTGTCATGCTTGCTTGCGTAACTCTAGCCCTACACCGCCTCCTACTTGCTACCCGGCGCCCGTGCGTTTGTTGTCCAGCCACCATTCGCCCTCTCCAAGTCTCTCTGCTACCCGTCCAAGTCGCCGTGCCACCTCCTATGCCAGCCCAGCTCATTTCAATTGCTGTTTTGCCCTCGATCCAACCCCCTCCATCCTTGGACAAAGATAAACTCACAACCCAAGCTGTGAGCTTCGTGGCCCGTTTTAGGCCTTTTCCCGGCCTCGTTTGGTGTTGCCATAGGCTTGTGTTTCGCTCGCCTCCGCGTCGTCGTCGTCGTGAACCCATTGGATTGCTAATCCGGTGAGTTTACTTGTTAAACATTGCTTAGGGGGTTAATTATGCTTAGGGGATAATTAGATTAGCTTAAGATTGGTTTAGGTGGTTAGTTTAGTTTAATTAGTGGTTTAGTTGGTTAATTAGGCTTATTATGTGGTTAGATTAGATTAGTTTAGGGTTAATTAGATTGTATTATTTAATTACTATAGTGCATTATTTTTCTAGGTTTGATTAGGTGGTTGGATTAGTATATTTAGCTTAATTAGGCATTTATTGAAATAATTTTGGTATTTATTTAATTATTTAATATTTGCTGGAAATTATATCGAGATAGTCAATTGTTAGAATTTCATTGTGATTGCCGTGGTGTGATTAGTTTGTATAATTGAATGCTAATTTGTGCAATTGAGTGATGATTGTTGATTTTTAGTTATTATTTCAAAATTATGGAATCTTGGTATTTAATTAGAAAATACTAGATGTCGGGTTTTGACACAAAAAATATTTTTAAGTATTATATCAAATAGTGGGATTTTAAAAGGAGAGATATCAATTTTTATGGTTCGATCTGACCATGTACCCACACATGATTATTTTACCGAGTGTTTTAATATGAAGAAAATATGAGAAGCACATTATTTTAATTGATGCATTTGAGTGCAAAGCACAATGTTCTTGGTGAGGATGGATGTGCGTGTGAACACTTGGTACCTTGACGTGTTTATGCGCGATAGTGAACCCGTCCTGACGCATTTATACGGGATGTTGCTCCTATATGGAATGCCCTTGACAACGGATGCCAGATTGCGGTAGAGGTCGGACTGATGTTCATTCGGGAATGTCGTCTAGACATGGACATTGCCGTGCTCAATGGGGTGAGACAACGCCCGGCTATGCCAAATAACCCTTGACTGTTGAGTTTGCCGTGGCCGTTGGGTTGTAATCAATTAGGATACATGAATGATTGAAATTGACATGTTTGATTATGGAACAAAATTGTGTGGCACAGAAAATGGAACATGTCATAATGATTTGGCCTTATAATCGGGGACTCTTGTGATTGATTGAGATGTGAAGTGAGGCATTATAATTGTTGAGTGTGATTACTATATATATATGTTATATGAATTGTATTGACGTGCGAGAAGGAACTAAGGCAAGATGAGTCTTTTATGTGTGGTTAGATTGCCTCTAGGCATATTTCCTTCCTAATTGGGGTTTAAGGCGTGAACTCACTAAGACATTATCTCACCCTATCATGGAGGTGTGCCATGTCCGTTTTGAGGGGCCGCAGGAGGCAGTGTGACATCCCAAACTTCATTGACCATCATTAGCATAATTAGATCATTAGAAACTTAGATTTATGTAGAACGGGCCAGAAAATGAACCCGATGGATCGTGAGGAATGTGTGGGCTTGAGAAATGAGTGGCCACACGAATTGGACTTAAGAAACCTAATGAGTGATTATGGGCTTGGACTTGGCTTGAAGCGGGCCCAAGGTTCGGAATTATTAGATTTGTAGATTTAGTTTAGTGGGCTGGATTGTTGTAGATTGAGCCTGTTGGGCCAGGAATGGATAATTAGGCCCGAGTGATTTTATTTTCAGTTAAGATTAATAGATTATAGTTAAGGTGATTTGATTAGTAAATTACTTATAACTTTAGCATTCTTTTGTGATGAATTCCTTATAAACTAACATTGACTAGTCGATATGTTATGTCATTCAATATGTTATATATATGTTATGACTTTGTATAATTGGGATTAAGTAGAAACAAAAGGCAATTAGATGAAAATATTAGAAGCTAATGAACTAACGAATGATATCGATAAACTGTTAATTAGCGACCATCGACAGATGGCGAAAATCTTCGTGCATGAAAGCCACGACATCATTCTCTCTCGTTTTCTCCATGCATGCGACACCCATGGTTTTCTCTTCTCTAGAAACCAAAACCATCAACTCCAAGGAAGCATAATCATTAGAAGATCTCATCATTACACTAGCCTAGGGATTAGTTTGTAGACCTATATTTCCCCCTTAAGCTTCGTACACACACACTCTTTCTCCATATAAAACCGAACAACCCATCTTCTTCTTCTTCTTTCTTTTTCTCTCGGCTGAGTAGTGAAAAACCAGAAGCAAACCAGCAATTTTGAGTGTTGATCTTGAAGCATTTCTGTGTTGTTTAGTAGCTGAAGCAAGGTAAGGAAAGATCTAACTCTAAATTGAAATTTATCCATTGTTTCATCAAGGGAGCTTGAGGATCTAACCAAACAGTGATGGATATAGTTTGTAGTTGCTGCTTTGTGATTGATCTAAGCTGAGAAAGTGTTAGATTAGAGTTAGAAGCCATTGCATGTTATTTTTAGGACTGCATGTTTCTAAATCCTTGTGTGAGTATGCTGTTTTGTTGAGCGAAGTGATTCAATGGATGCCGAGTGGATGGATATGGTGTATGCTGTGATGAGTGAACTCACGGATGCATTTATACCTCAAGCCGAGCTGTGGAACTGATCATTTGTTAGAGAAAGATATGCTGAAGTTGCTTTGAGTTGCTGTGAGTAAGCATTGGAGTATTGTAGAAGAGATTTGTGGATAGACAAGTTGTTTCTTTGAGTTAGAAGTGAGAAAATTTGTGTATCTATTCTGTTCTAAGTGAAAACAGTTCTGGAGTCTTCTGTTTGTGTTTAGTTTTCTTTATGTATGTTAATAGAAATAAGAAAGAAACTATTCTACATGATAGAACATCTATAAGATCAAGTTATACACGTAGCTATAACCATATGACTATAAAAACATAGAGACAGAAGTGTACTTACTAAAACCAGTAAACTGTTCTTGTGAGAAACAGTTTGACCTTTACTGATTATACGAAATTTCTGTATTTACCTAGTTAGATTTGGACTTTGAATCCTTAATGAAAATTGTAGAAAACATCTTAAGGAATGACGTGTCAAAATTTGATATTAAATCGATAATATTTGGTTAGTGAAACAATTTTCTTTGTAAATACGAAATCTGGACATCGGTACAAGGTACTAGTAAAGATTATGGCGATTGTTACTCTTAATACAGTGAGAATCAGACTTAAGTTTCTTCACGGGAATTGTTAGTCTATGTCTTAAATATAACATACTAAAATTTGGTAATACTTCAACAAGAATTAATATACCTTCTGTGTCCGAAACCGAAACTGTACATTTAGTTAGTAAACTGTCTAGACCCGAGAACATATATTAGATGAAGTGTCTTTTATATTAGGTCTTCGTGATGTACATAGAGCCTAATGAACCTCATAATAGATGTTAGTCATATAAGATTAAGTCTCATATATCATTTGAGATATAAGTGCATATAGAATCATGTGTGTGCAATGAGTGCGGTGCATAGTGCTTGATTATGGGATAAATATCTGTTCGCCATGGAATGGGACATGACATAATGGGTTTTATCTTATAATTTGGACACACATGTGTGCTAGGTTCATGAGAGTTAGTTAGATACTTTGAAGTCTTTTCTTTTGCATACGATAAATGCATTAATCAAAGGTGTGGTGGTGTGAAACGTGTGCTTAAGATGAATGAACCCATCGGTACCAAGATACCGGTGATGCCCCCGGAAGTTTGGGATGCCCTTGATGAGTGGTCTTGGATGCCTTGGTAGAGAGATACTGAGATGCCTTGGAGTGAGATGCCCTTGTGTGTGATCAAGGATGCCTCGGTTGTGTGATACTGAGATGCCTCGGAGTGAGATGCCCTTGTGTGTGATCAAGGAGGACCTTGGTTGTGTGATGCCGGGATGCCTCGGAGTGAGATGCCCACAATTAGAGGTATTGTGGAAGTCCGGATAACGTACTTTCCGGAAGTGATCAGGCTGGTAGAGTCCCGGTTGTGACTGATTTGAGGGTGGATTTTATGCACACTAAATATAATTATTTGGCGAGTGAGTTCATCTATTATTGTTGCATTATATTTTGATGTGAGATTGAGTTTGTGAAGGGTAAGTATAGAAGTGGATGCATATAAGGTGATTTCTTACATGAAGTAATAGTATTGTTTATGCTTGTGATATATTCTCTCAGTATCCTAAATTGTTTGATGATTCACTTGTAACTTTGATGGCTATGGATTGTTTAAGTTAGAGTTTTATCATTCTTTATTGGGCAAGTTTGTTTGCTCATACCTTACATTTTCAGATTGATAGCATGGATGTACCGCCGGTAGCTTGATACGGGGCGGTAGTGCGTCTTGATGTTTCTCTTCATGACGTGTATGATCCTGACATTGACATGATTTTCTCCAAATGTGAGGCGACTTTATGGCTGGATGAAGGTAGAGCTGAGTTATTACCGATGACGTTCGTTGCATGGTTTATCAACCATGAAGGGGAGATGTTCGGACCTTTACCCTTTGGAGCAGGAGGACCTGGAGCGGGGATGGACGGCACCTAGACGCCTTGGATCGTGTAGAGGCTAACTGACTTTTGTTTTTTGTTAGATGCGGGCTAGTGTGGGAACTCGTGGAGTAGATAACCTCACCCATATCCCTGGCTTTTGTTGTGCCTTACTTTTGTTTTGTATATGATGTAAATATATAGGCGAAGAACATGGAATGAGTCTAGGTCGATAATTTTGTATGCCCCAATGATGATAAAATGAAAGGAAGCCTTTTATGATCTTGTCTATGTGCATTGTAGGATAACCTTAACATATAAATTTAGGAATTTAAATAATCCATGTTATACATGCTAACCTTCAATGGTAAACGCTATGGGTTATCCATAATAATAATAATAACTATAATTCCGCTTGCGCTTATTACGTGATGCCCTGGGACGTCACAGCTCGTTACAGGTAGAGACGCACCATACCGTCTTCCTAGTCCACGGGAACCCTGATTGGACCCGTGAGCTTGTGGTTACTACTATCTAGGTCGATGAGGGCCTACCTCAGTTGGTACCTTATTGATTCAAGGTGTGGTTTCATTGCGGGCCCAACAGTATCTGAGAGGGCCCCTTGGATGGCTTTGATGGACTTGCTGTCAATGACGAGTATTTTCAGCTCGACCCCGTGCATGACACCGATATCAAGATGGATTGTGGACCCGAGGTTAAGGAGCCTACAGTAGAGGGGATAGTTGACCTACTAGACCTCGATATCCTTGACAGTGTTGTGATAGACCCGGATCCCAAGTAGAAGGGTCCGGGGTAGGGTTGGTTAGATAGTCTTTTTTGAGACTTCGAGTTTTGTGTATATAACTTTGTGGGCGAACCTTGGTTGTTTATAAAAGTGTTTTGTGAAATTTGTTGTCCTGCTTTTTCTATCCCTTATTTGTGTTGTCTGGGGATTGTTTTATTATATGCTTCTACATGTGCAATAAAATGAATGGGTCAACGACGCGTCTTGGGACGTCGCAAATTTTATTGACTATCGAGGGATGTGCACGCACTCGAGATTTGGGGCGTGACAGTCGAGGCATTGGGCACGAGCACGGGCACTAGCATGAGGGCCTCAAGCCCAGCCTTGTTAAACAAGGGGTGTCAATGGGTCGGGTCGAGTCGGGTCGGGTTTTGATGTTACCCAACCCGACTCGAATCATAAGGGTCACATACTATGACCCGACTCGAACCAACCTGAAACACATTAGACTTGCATCAACAATTTGGGTCGGGTCAGGTTTCTGGTTTTCCTCTTCTTCTTTTTTCTTCTTTTTTTCCACCTCCCTCTCTCCGAGTAAAAAAACACACAGTAAAAACTTGACCAAATGCTCTAGCCTTCTTGTGAGATGCCAGACTCATGTGAAAGTAAACCCTGCAAAGCCAAAAAAGCTTTTCAGCTCTCTCTCTCTCTCTCTCTCTCTCTCTCTCTCTCTCTCTCTCCTCCGTGGAGTAATTTCAACTCAGTTGCAGCAACTCAAGCTCCTTGCTTAGGTGAGAGACCAGCAAAGGAATTCTAGCCTCTTCCCCCCCAAAGACAGGACTTCGAAATTCCATCAATTGCTCAGTCCATAGGGGAGAGAGTTGAGAGAGACAAAGAGGGGGGGAGGGGGGGGAGGATGAAGGTGAAGGGTGAAGGTAAGAAAAAGAGTGTGGTAGTGTCAAGTGAAGGTCTTCTTGAGACAACCCCATGACGACCCACGTCGCCAACGGTAGTGACGGTAAGCTCCGACGGCTTTGATTATCTATATTTTCGATTTTTGTGATGTGGGTTTCGCTTGGCATTGACTCCCACTCGGTGTGTGTCTATGGGCAGAGGTGGCACAAGGAGGGTATCCTCTCGAGGAGAAGGAGGCGGCGGAGGAAGCCGAGGAAGCAGAGGAAGCCGATGAGGACGAGGACGACGCCGAGGCCGAGGCGATGAGGAGGGAGTTGAGCGGCTGAAGTTGGATGAGGGCCTTTACGAGATCAAGGCCATCGGCGCAAGAGGGTTCGCAAGATCGTCCCCTTGAATTTTTACTTTCCCATTGTAGTCAAGACCTTGTTTTTCACTCCTAGGTTCGTCGTTATTGTCTTGTTGGTTCTTGTTTCATAACTTGCTCTGTGAGAGGAGACCGTGTTTCTTTCAAACACATGAAGCCAATAATATGTTTAGGGCTGAACAATGTTTCGACCCTAATTGTTTTCTTGTTCCATAACAACTATCTGAACAATTTAAAGACCCGAAACATGAAGTCAACTTGTTTCATGTTTGATTTGTGTTTGGGTCATGTTCGGGTCGGGTTGGGTTTTTCGACACCCCTACGTTAAACCCATGCATTGACACCAAGGACCAAGGCATTGGCATCGGAACATGGGCTTGGCTTGATAGACCTGAGTCCAAGTGTTGTGAACTTGGTCCTAGATGCTAGGGACCCAAGGATAAGTGTTAGGGTTTCCATACCTAAGAGTAGAGTTTTTAGTTCAAGTGCTGTAATTTTGTCATATTTTGGAAAATGATTTCCCATTTTGTAAAGAGAGAATCATTTTCTCGGGTTAAGCATAGGTTTTTTGTTGACTTGGAAAACATTTTCCGTTCACAAATTTTTCTAAGCCATCCAAATTTTGGAAAATAAGGAAAATGTTTTAAATGGAAACAAAAGGAGCTCTAGACACAATTTGTTTCTTGGAGGATGAATGATTTAGATTTTTTTAAAATTATTAGTTAATGAAAAATATTCTCATTATTGACATTAGCTTATCTCTAAATATTTTCACGTATGATGAAATTATTTTTTATTCATTCATTTTCGTAAGCAATGCAAACAATCATTTTTAGAATTTTTTCTTTCCAAATCATTCATTTTTCTGCAAATCAAGTAGAGTCTTAGTGAGTAGGTCTTTCTAGTTTAGGATTAGACATAGACTAAATTTCAAAATTAGTTCACAGGGATCATGTCCCAGGACTCAATAACAAGGCCATGTATATCCTTTACTTGACATTATATTGGGTTTACTTGCACTTTTCCTTTGTCACATTGATTTGGATCGTTGACTAAATCATTTGCACACCCATGTATGGACATTATTTAGTGGCGTAGGATAATAAAATGTGTGAATATCGAATGAAACTCATTCGCAAAAAATTGAGAAGCGGTACCGAAATGGCGTTAATGAGAAAATTAGTAAAACAAAGTCTCCAACCTTAGAATCTCTAGTTTGTGGGAAGTGAGACTGACATAAGATAGATTATTGGTGACTATAATTAGATAGAAAATTTTCATTAATTAATTGATCTCTCAAATGTCGCAATGGGTTACGGGTTCGGACAACCCACACTGAACAAAAACAAGCACCTCAAATATAGGGACCGCCCGTTCCTATTCCACAAACCGTTAGACCAGCTCCCTCTCCAGACAAGAATTTTTAGGGAGGGTTGCGACATTGTCGATGGAGCTTGGCTCTAAGAGGAGAGAGGAAAGTGGAAATATGTGAGAGAGATCGTCATTGTGGCATTTGGAGAGGAGAGAGTATTTCTACAGAAGTTGGTTGTGGGGTTTACATCGGCAAATTTTATTCCTATGATTACTCATTTCACGGGCAAACTTGTCCAACTCTATAAAAAGCTTTGGCTATTAAGTACTAAGGTGGTAGATTTAGCCTCACCTTAATGTTACAGAAATTGATTGTTAACACCTAAGTTGATTGTCGATGGGGTGCTTGCGAAATTCAAAATCCCCGTTCAAATTCGTCGCCTCATCGGCTGCAAATGAACAGCGCAGTGAGGCAGGCAGCTAATGTAAACGTAAAATGGATGCTGTCGAAGACGGTTACTACCTACCGAGATGGGCACGAGTAGCTTCCCAATGAATCATTGATGGCATACGAGACTTCCATTTGAACTTAGTCTTTGATGGTTATGGAAGCTGTCCTACTGCTAGTCAATAAGGAAGCTTTTTCTTTTGTATTTAGTCATTTTTGGGATTTGCAAGCAGGTTTATATTTTGAGGGAGGAGAGGGGGGGGGGGGGGGGGGGTGTTGAGGGCTGGCTTGAGGTGGCAGCGTACTCAGAACGACGGCTCACGATCAACCTATTCTTATGGACCGACCACGAAGTTCAAGAGCAGGTAGTTTTCCATTTACACAAGTTTTTGTTGCCGGTGGTGTAGGACATCTTTAAAGCCCAGCTTCAGAATCTAAGATATGCTTAATTAAATCCTAAACATTTCCACATTTTGCAAATTGAGTCTATCCGGGTAAATTTGATCGGAATTTGCTGACATGAACGCTGGTTGTCTAACCTGGGATGGCTGGTGTTGACGTGAAGAACTATAATTGTGTGATCCTAGGGGATGAAAATGCCCAAAAAAACTTCCCCACCAATGGCTGACGTTGCTGACGTTGCTGACGTGTATAAACAAAAGACAAAAAAGAAATTGGCTTGAGCCAAGACCCGAGAAAGCTAGAAGGATCATCATTAAGAGCAGTATCAAAAACAAAGCTGACAGAAGTAAAGTGAATCTAGCAGAGGGCTGAATAGATAACTTGATCGACGAAAAGACGCTGAAAGTTTTGTTCAATGGTTAACGTTACCAGAATCGAATAGTGAGGTCGTTCAACCAAAAAGTCCGCCCGAGACAATTTGAGGTCATCGATTTGGTTCTGTGGAAGATGTTACCCATTGCATGAGATCCCCTTAGGAAATTTGCTTCAAAGTATGGCAAGCTTGAAGTTGTAAAGAAGGTGCTCCCTGGGTGGACAGATCTCAACAGAAGTGGGTGGTCCGGAATATTTAAATTTGGTATAATGCTGATGTTGTTAAGTACTTTACATGAATTGAATCATCGACTTGGAAGACCTTTTTCGTGCACTTCAAGTCACAGCATGTCTATCATAGCATTTTGCATTGCATACATGCGCATTGTTGCTCGACGCACCATGCAATCGTAGGGATGCCGACATTAAAAGGCCTTTCCTTTTTCTTTTTTTTTTTTTAAGAGAGAGAGAGAGAGTCGTCTGTGACTAATTGTGGCATTTTTCTAGGAACAGTGTGAAGACGAGAACTGTTTGCCACAAGTTGTCTGTCCTAATCAAATCTTCTCCAGATACCTGTCTATGTAGCGGACCTTAACGAGTTCAGGGGACATGCTGAAAATGCCAAAAGAGGGCCGGCAACGAAGAAAGGCAACCCTTGTCCCACACAGTTCCTTATAAACTTCGGAGAGATGAGATTCACATAGAGAGTTCGCTATCGTTTAAGGTAAAGGATTTCTATGAAGTACCTAAATCTATGTATGTAGTCTAATCCTTGTGGAGAATAGGAAAAGAAGTCTTAGACATATACAAGACTCTTAAAACTAAATTGATTACGCAGAAGAACTATTTTTTTTTTTTTTTTTTTGCCATATGCAGGAGCGCTTGTGGTAAATACAGAACGCCCACCTTTGTTACTTTAAAGGGAGAGACTCCACCCAAATATTAAACGTTTTATAAAATGCCACCGGGTTATGGTGCTATGGTTAAATCGTAGAGATATTTATACTGATACCGTTGGTCATCAGGAGTTCCACTTCCTGCAATCAGTGTAAAGCACATCTGGTAGATGGCTGTGCACACATGGACCCTCCGGTTTTATTGTCCAACGACTTAAATGGTTCTCCATGGGCGAGTCATCGAATGCATTAAAATAGTGGAAATGACCCGGCCACTGCACGCTGCAAAAGAAGAGTGTACCGTAAATCTTCGGGAAGAATTTAAAGCCCCAATACTTATTGGGAGCGATGTCGTGGAACCCTAGATCGTCGTCCTTAGATTGGCAATGGACTCTGAGCGTCACTCTTCCTGGTAATTTGTTGGTGATTTGTACATAAACTCTTAAGTCATCAAATATGCCAGCAAATATGCCAGCAGCGTTAACTTGATGGAGAGCCATAATGGCCACTAGCACGAGAAGGATTCTTGCCGATGAGACCATATTTGGGAGCCGTTCTTGGCTTGAGACATGTGTCACGGGCCGAGAGTTTCCTTGGCCTCGGAAACGACCCGCGGGCGCCTAGCGAGCGGAATTCGCCAGGCCAGCCCTTTCTTTAGCTGTTCCACGAACGATACGGTGAATGATTCTTCGTGCGAGATCCTACCACGCCCAGCTTCGCTCGGGCGTCTGGTCCATCGAGTAAGGCAGCAGTTCTCTTTAGGGACGACAACTGGTTTCGGCCTGCCATGGCCTCGTCAGGAGAGCGGCATCAGCTCCCGACCAGTTTGTGGACGGGAGGCCTACCCCATCTTCAGAGCTCCTAAGTGATATAATCCTTCTATCCTAGAACTCCTAGCACCAACCGTCCTGACGCCACTCCCACGGACCAGTTGTGTTCTACCCTTCTGCCTCATACTCTTCACCAGATAACCCCAAGCGCCACTCACAAGTGTCACGAGTACGGGAGGATTCACGGACCGTGACATTCTCCCCCACTCATTTCGCAACGCCCTCGTTGCGATCTCTGCTCTGTCGCTTCCTTGCGTAAATTAACCATTGATGTGCCACTTTTGGGAATTCACATCGAACGGTCACGCTCGCCCAACAAAACAGGTCTTGCTCCATTGGTGGCCTCTTTTAATCTCAGCCGCTCGGCCCTTCAGTCACCTGCGCTTTTTTGGCAAGTGTGGCATTTTTCGCCAACTGCATCTTTTGGCAGCACCATTCCAGCCTAATCAGCATCTTGACCCCAGCAGACCAATGGAGGTTCTTTTCTTGTTGAAAACGCAGCAGCAGACCTCTTCTTTGTATTCACCGATCGATCCAGGAACGTTCCCCATTCAGCAAGGGTTCGGTTCTTCTCTAACTCGCATTCCGCTCGACGAGAAGCCGACTCGCCCCGGCACCCATCCACCAGGACTTATCTGCTTGACCCGCACTTGAGCGAGGAGTCTGATTCTCCGACTTGCTCACTCGCTTACTGGAGGGATTCCTGCTCTGATACCACTTGTCACGGGCCGAGAGTTTCCTTGGCCTCGGAAACGACCCGCGGGCGCCTAGCGAGCGGAATTCGCCAGGCCAGCCCTTTCTTTAGCTGTTCCACGAACGATACGGTGAATGATTCTTCGTGCGAGATCCTACCACGCCCAGCTTCGCTCAGGCGTCTGGTCCATCGAGTAAGGCAGCAGTTCTCTTTAGGGACGACAACTGGTTTCGGCCTGCCATGGCCTCGTCAGGAGAGCGGCATCAGCTCCCGACCAGTTTGTGGACGGGAGGCCTACCCCGTCTTCAGAGCTCCTAAGTGATATAATCCTTCTATCCTAGAACTCCTAGCACCAACCGTCCTGACGCCACTCCCACGGACCAGTTGTGTTCTACCCTTCTGCCTCATACTCTTCACCAGATAACCCCAAGCGCCACTCACAAGTGTCATGAGTATGGGAGGATTCACGGACCGTGACACATGCATGGCAAAGAATGGGAGACCCACTTTAAGGAGTCATTCGAGATCTTTCCATCAACCGACGCTTCTTAAACTCATCATTACGTAAATTAATGTACGTTGCAGTTACTCATGGGTAAGATTTTTGTATCTACATCTATCATCATAAACAGTTAAAAGTTTGGAGCATATATCTTTCAAATGACACACATCGCATCTTATAGATTGGGGCTACACCCACACCCTAAATGGCTGGCCATGACTCGCACTTGGAAATCAGATGAATTGGTCATGCACCTTTCGGTTTGGATCTCATGAATCCGTGTGTCGGCTGAGCCGTTTGCTCGAGTACTTTGTCATGATTCATCTGTTAAATGCCAGAGTCGAGTTGAGCAGCATACTGGTGGTTTTTGCCGCAGCTTGTGTTGCAATGCTCCAGTGGTGGCGGCGACAATAACACAGATCACAAATTCTTCCTTACGTGGTAACGCGGTAGCCCAGGGCTGGCACCGGAAGGGACATGGTTTGGCGGCCCCATGAGGCGTGGTCGAATAGGAATGGAACTGAAAGAGGAGAACATGAAATGGACGCGGGCGCGTTTGTAAAGTGAATTGATATGATGAAGAAGATGATCGTGCCAAGTGTTTGGCGCGTGATCTTTTGTTATTGGGTCATAGCCTTGGCGTGACTTTGTCATTGAATTTCTTTTTTTCACGTCATTAAATATCCTTTTTCCTCATAAGAGATTTTCTTAATGAGACTTGTTACGAAAAATGATAAATGGTGGGGTTCATCATATGATTTTGGCGGTCTTTGCTTTGATTGAGGAAAGGGACACGTTACTTTGGGCAATTTGATCTGTCCAACATTCTTTTGTTTGTTTCTAGCCATATGGATGCAGATTTGGCCCAAATCTACCTTTTATATATATATATATAAGTATGTATGTGTGTGTGTGTGTGTGTGTGTGTTACCTTAATGATGTCCAATTAATTAATTAATTAAAATTTCATTTTTAGATGATTCTTTTCTAATCTAATATGAAAAATAAATGTAAGTAAATGATGAGAAGTAGAGCAATGAAATTGAAATGATCGCTTCGTTTGGGTGTTCCAATTTCTACTTATTTAATGGCCAATCAATTTAAGTGTGTTACTAAGTTCAGAGAATATGAAGTGTCAAGAAATCTTCAACAAATGGAGCTGGGGCTGGAGGAGACATGCATGTATAGGAGCAGTAGAGCAGTTCAAGGTTGGGGTAATTTGTTTGAAAGAAAAGGTTCAAGAGAGGGCCGGTCGTTTATTGGAAAAATAGGACAGCGAACTTAACTCCCCGATTCTCATTGCTATGCATTATTCCTTGGTAATCTCTAGTTTGATACGGGAATTTAATTAGTATATTGTTTGTAATGATGTGCGTTACATGTTGATGAGCACCTTTTCTCGACTAGTCTTTCCATTAGTATCTTGTCAGCGTCCTTGCTCGAAATGGTCCATGAGAGGGCCAGTGATTTACCCGAAAAATCGGACAGTGAACTTAACTCCCAATTCCCAATGCTATGCATTGTTTCTTGGTAACCTCTAGTTTAATAAGGAATTTAACTAGTTTGTCGTACTAGTATGTCGTTCATGGTAATGTGTGTTACAAGTTGATGGGCACCTTTCGCCAACAAGTCTTTCCGTTAGGGTCTTTTTAGGGTTCTTGCTTGGGGAGATCTAATTGTACTTGTTATCATCATAGCGCACCTCTTAGTGATGAAATGATACTACTGTGATCCAAGATTTGTATCTTGACGACACATTGGATAACCTTTGGTGGGACTAGAGAAGATCTATTGTAATTTCATTTTGCGAAGCGGAAGCTTTTGACGAGTTTGCTCCGTGGTTTTTTCGTAGCTTGGGTTTCCATGTTAAATCTCGTGTCTAGGTTTGGCATTACCCGATTGACTGTTATATTATTGAGTTTTTATTATACGCATTTAATTATGCAAAGAGGGGAGAAGGAATTTGTTGCACACAACGAGATGAGGTCATAAAAAGCTTTCCGCAATAGATAGCTTAGAGGAGAAACGAAAACTACACTCTAGTGGCATGACTTGAAAGAGCCCTTTGGGGTGATTGGTCGATTATGTTCGGCTTTTGGTCCTAACATTGTGAACAAGTATCTTAATGTGTTTTAGATGTAGTCATAATTATAAAAATTGGAAGAAAAACTATCGAGACAAGTAGTTGAATTTTTAGCGACTTGAGGTACTACGAAATATTACTTTGAAGCTACATAAAGATTATTTGCGACTTATTTAGTGTCTTAACCTCGGCTTTTCAATGAATCTAGTCCGACCTAAGTGAAATCGGTCTTTGCTTATTCTCGTCTTGGGTGAATAAGTCCTGGATTTGATTGTGTTATGAGGACACTTCACAAATCAAACAATGGGTTATCACAATGACAATGCCATCGATGGAAAGCAAGAGTGAAAGACAAAAAATATAAGAGAATTTTGTCTGCTCTATTCTAGTCTTATTTTATTAGATCAAAACAATCTTCAATCACACATGATGGCATGGTTTATGCCCGCATATACTCACGGTCCCATGTGTTGCTATTGCTGCTAAAGTAAACCCGTCATCCCGCACAGATCAATAGCACTGGATAGAATCACAGCGATCCTCGTCTCGGTTCGTCACGAATGTGGTTGAACTGCTTATACCGCCCCTTCCACTGGGCGGAGCAAAAGAAGAGGGTATTCTTGAAGACATTGATTCGGAAATGGATTAATTGCTCTTGATCCGGGTGGAGGGTCCGAGTCCCGAGATCACCGTTCTTAGATTTGAAATTAAGCACGAAGTCACTGGGCAAGTTGTTAATGATGTGGACATGGTACATCCTGAATAGAGTGGCTTGTAACGGTGGAAAAGGAAATATGAAGGAAAGTGACTGGAAAAAGACAAATGTGAATTGGCTTAGGGATTTCATTGTTTTGAACTATTGTGATGAGTGACGTTTGATGTGGAATCTTTTTGATGTAATTTATAATCAACATTCTCTCTCCATGATGAACAATTATGGTAGCCCCATTAGTAGGATAAACTGTATCGACATTTTCTCATTATGTTCGTTCTGTACTCTATATGCATGGTGCATGATTAAATTTCAGTTACAAACGCAAAATTTTTTAGGACATTTCACTTTCTTTTTTTGGCCAAAGAATATTCCACTTTAGCAAAGACTGCTAAAAAGTTTGAATACACGGAGGAAGCAAGTTCATGATTATAATGTAGTAGAGGAAGTAAGTGAATGGCATTTTGAATTTAGAGCTGGTGGTCTAAGTTCATCTCTTGTGCCTCAAAATATATTATTGGGATAATTTTAAAATCCTCTCTAATTTTCACTCCGATAATGGGTTGTATTTGCAAAATGAATGAACATGGTGAAGAAGATGATGGGACCAAGTGATCTGGGTGTATTTTTTACTTTTCGGTCAAAGCCTGGGAGTGATTTATTTATTTATTATTTATTTATTTTGTCTCACATCATGAAATTTATTTTTTCATGATAAGACATTTTGTCCATGAGACTGTTAGAAAAATAATGCATGGTGTCTATTCCGCATTTTTTTTTTTTGTTTCCACACATGGATGGATGTGGATTTAGCCCCACCCTACCTTATCTTAAAAATAATCTTATGTATAGAGAGGGCTTCGGTACACTAACAATGTCCAATCAATTAAACTCTCATTTTCAAATGGTTCTTTTCTAATTAATATAAGAAAATATACGTAAATAAATGATGTGAGGAGTAGAGCAAGGAATTTGAAAGGGTTGCTTAGTTCTTGTTGTTCCAAATTCTACTTATTTAATGGAAAATCTATTTAAGTGCGTTACAGACACAAATAAAATAAATTAAGTGTGTAACTAAGTGCAGAGAATATGAAGTGTCAACAATAAGTCTCTATCGTTCTAAACAGTTAAATTATGCCTACTATACACTGTCGCATTTCCTACAAAGAGTTAAATTTAAAATTACCACCATCGGGATTTTTGGATAACTCCGAGGGCATAAATTGAAAGTGAGGTCCTGTTTAGGAAAAAAATCACATTACTTCCAGCTGTTAATAAAGAGTCCAGGAATTGTGATGACTCTCAAGTTGTAATTAACATCATGGGTCCACTTCTCATCGAGGAAAAGTTTTTTATCTATCAAATACAATTTTGAAATTAAAGATAAAGATGTGTTTCTTTTCTTTGGTTGAAGATAATGTGCATTTCAATTATTCAGTCTCATGATGAAAAGGTGTAGAGAAATTGTGTATTAATTACTGGTCTAGGGCGTTCCATGTATCACAAAGATTATATTTCTGTATTTCGTAGTTGTACATACATGGACCATCCGGTATTATACTCCATCGACAATCCCTACACTTAAGGATTATCTCTGGTGAAGGTAGTAAAATTGACCCGGCCATTTCATACTGCTAAAGAAGAGCATCTCCAAAAGAATAAAAAAACACAAAAAATGGGGCTGAAATTTGAAACGTCAGTAGTTGGCAGCGGCAATGTAGTGAAAGCCGAGGTCGTCGTCCGTAGAAGGGCAACCATTCTTGCGGACAAGATCACGTGTTGTGTTCGCTCTTGGCTTGAAAGGTGAATAGCAAAGGGTGGAAGAACTCTCACTATTTAAGGAGGAAAACAGAGGTTACATATGGTAGGAGGATTAATAAATCTTGTACTTGACTAAGCATATTGAAGACGCATGCTTGGACCATTATGAAGATGGATAACGTCCCAAACAGAAAGATATGTTGTGTCTGTCGTTCCGGTTAATCCATCTAAGAATTAATTCTCCTGACACAGCGCGGAAACAAATGGTAGTCCTCGTACTTATCCCACGAACATTTATTGAAAAAAGGAATAAGGGGCTCAAAAATGAAATTAGTCACTCTAATTATGATATAGTCAACCGAGGTTGGACCCTACTAGAAAGGTCAACTCCCATACTATTGGACCAGCAATTTCAATTGTTGGCATATCTTGGATTGAATAATCTATAATAGACATGTTGAAAATTCTCTGCACCCTAAGCTAATATGATTCCACGAGGAAGTGTTTGTTGGAGAAAAACCCCTATGATGTTGTGAAACTGACAAAACTTATCTAAGTTCTATTTAAAAGAGTGCTAGACTTCTGTGTTAAAGTCTATCTTACATCAAAAGTCTACCAATTCTGATAAGTTCCAGACTGAACACAAGAATGAAGACTTAATCAGACTCAGGATTATTTTTCTTCCTTCAAGGTTTCAGTATGTACAAGATATATTAGGCTTTCTAGTTAGAAATATCACTTACCATATTGGTTATCTTAATTTGAATCAATTTTGAAGAAGCAAATCATTTTGGAATGCAAGCTTATTTGGAAAGAATCTACTTATAGAAACCAAGATACTGATTGTATGGGCAAACAAAATTGACAGACTTTCATATCAAATCTTCAAACAACTCAAGATTTTTTTGATTGATTCTGTCCAACGGGTAGATTGGAAGAATTATTTTGAAAAGTGTCAACGGTCTAAAAGGCATTAAGGAGTATTTAAGGAGGTTTTTCAAGTCATTCGAAGAAGAGTGAAAAAGAAGAATTCCAAAGTCTGAAGCTACCGAATTACTTGTCTTTCATCATTTAGTGCTTAAACTTATACTCAAAAGAGAGAAACTCTATAGAGTGATTGTGTGAAAAGCAGTAAAATCACCTCTCTGAAAAGTTGAGATCACAGGGCCATAACAATCTCTTTTGATTCATAGTGGAAACCAGCCAAAAAGCTATCAGTGTGGGAGAGGTGAACATAAGCTTGACCTAAGCTGAACCACTATAAATCTTGTGTTTATTTTTCTCTACCTTGAACTCTTTTACTTTATTTGCTACGATATACTTATGTGTTTTGAAATAGTTGCTAAAGTCTAAATCCTTCTGTAAAGTCTATAGTCAATCGAACTTAGTTTAAAAGTAAAGCATTTTTACTGCATTTTGCAAAAATCTATTTTCACACCTATTCACCCCCTCTAGGTGTTCTACTAGCCCTTTCGGTGTTAATCTCTCTTGGTATCGTATTTTATGCAGACTTGTAAAATTGTTCCTTAGTTTTGAGACTTTTTCCTCCCATACTTCTTTTGGCTAAAGGTAGAAAGGACGCCAGTGTTAGCGCTTGCTTCTATGAACATTTCACAAGAGTTCCATGTCCGCAATTAGAATCTTTAGCTTTAGTCATAACTATAAGTCAAGGCAAGTAAGTCATTGCCACATATGAGAAAAAAGTACTAAAAAAGTTATAAACCTATTGCATTGGTACCAATTTAGTCATAAACTTTTCAATTGGACTAATTTAGTCCTAAAAATTTTCATATTGATACAAAT
This sequence comes from Eucalyptus polyanthemos subsp. polyanthemos, assembly GCA_017140185.1. NCBI lineage: Eukaryota > Viridiplantae > Streptophyta > Magnoliopsida > Myrtales > Myrtaceae > Eucalyptus > Eucalyptus polyanthemos. The sequence goes on along the minus strand of CM029464.1, from coordinate 30,578,763 downwards.
TCAATTCATTTGTGTCACACCTCAGACCTAAAGCACGCGCACATCCCATAGTGGTCAATACAAATGTGACGTTCCCAAGACACGTTGCCGATTCAATCGGTTAAGTACATGCTTAAGTGAAACAATAACCCCTAATAACAAACAACATGGGATAGAAAAGCAAAACAACATTCCTCTAAAGGCACACTTTTACAAACAACGGGGTTTAGATACAAAACGAGTCTAGTCAAAAGTCTACAAAAGATTGGCTCTCTAAAAAGAAGCCATCCTACGATAAACTAGTCAGACACATACGCCAATCCTTTAGACTCCACCTGTGACATCCCGAATTTCGACCCCGTCCCGAACATATGAAATGTGCATATCGTCGGCGTGCCTATGGTCCTTTTTCTCTGAGCTGATCACTCACGAGTTAACTAACTTATTGGGTGAAGCCGTTAAGGGATATATCCGTGGTAAAATCCCTAAAAGCTACCTAATTTGTTGGATTGGACTAAAATCACGTTCGGTCGATTTTAATCATGAAATTTCATTCGGTTTTGGGAATCGAATATCCGAGCGTGTCACAACTCATTTTTAGGACCCTGTCTCATCGCTCGTCCATTTATCGACGAGTCCGAAATTTCAATAAAGAAATTATCGGAGGAAAAAGTGAAGACCGAAAGAAAATAGAAAGGGAAAGAGAAAGAGAAAAAGAAAATAAGATTAAGATTATTGGTTTATTTCTTTTTTCTCTCTCCCTTTTCTCTATTTTCTTTTCTTTCTTTTCTCTCTTTTCTTTCTCTCTCCTCTCTCCTCTCCCCTCCCCCTCGTGCGATTCCCCACCGCCCATTCCCTCTCTCTCTCTTTCTTTGACTAGTCAATCCTTATCCTTCTCTCTCTCTCTCTTTCTTCTTCTTCTTCTTCCTTCCTCCGCACGTCCAACAAGCGAACGAGAAGCCCGAACCAGAACCAGCTCGCCGAGAACCGTCATCGCCCATCCCGCCGCCGCACCACGCGCCCGCGCCGCGCCCGTGCGCTCGCGCCGTCCCGCCGTCCACCGCTCGCCGTCCGCTCCTCCCTCCGTGCGATCCAGCCGACCCAGCCCCTGTTCCGCACCGACCAACCCCCGTTCGGCCACCTCCGGCCACCGCTTAGCCTCGCCGGACCACCCCCGCGTCCCCCTCGCCCTCCGCCGGCTTCCCCTCGCCGCCCTAGCCGCCGGAGCGGCTCCGTTTAGCCCCGACCAGCAAGCCCACGGAGTGGGTTTCAGCATCTTCGGGCCCGCTTTTGGGCCGTTTCCCGGCCCCGAACCCGAGCCGTGCTTTGGGAACAATCGTTCCTTGCGTCGCCGCCGTCGGATTGATCCGATTTGCGCGTGATTTGGTGAGTAATCTCACTAATCCAGGATTAGTGGCTAATTTATGCTTAAGGTTGGTTTAGATTTGATTAATTATGTTTAGGTTGTTAGATTAGAATAAATTAGCAATTATTAGTTAATTGTTATGTGATTTAGATAAATTGATTGCGCAATTAGCAAGTAGACGTGGTCTACTAATTATTGGAAGTGTCTCGGGAATTTTCCGACCCCCAATTGGGCTTCAATTTGGCGATTCGGGCCTAAGTGGGATTTTTGGCATTTTAATATTAATTTTCGGAATTAAATTAAATAATTATTTATTTTCCGAAAATTCAAGGAAGATGGTCTGGAACCGGAAAATTATGCTGATGACCGTGGTGAAGTCCGTTTATTTAATCGGGCTTTAATTTGAGCTAAATTGAATTTTAATGTTAATTGTTTAATTCTCGAAATTTATTATTTAATTATTTATTTTTCGGAAATTAAGGTTGAGATGGTTAGTGACCGGAAAATTATGCTGATGATCGTGGTGTAGCCCGTTTATTTAAATTGGCTTTATTTTGAGCTAAAGGGAATTTTTAATATTTATTAATTAATTTTCGAAATTAATTAATTAATTATTTATTTTTCGGAAATTAAGAATTTGATGGCCGACGACCGAAATTTCGTGCTGATCATCGTGGCACGGTTCATTTATTTAATTGAGCTTTATTTTGTGCTAAAGTGAATTAATTGTGATTACAAGATTATTTTCTCGGGTTAATTAATTTGGAAAATTAATTGGAAAATAACCGGGTGTCGGTTGACAACACCAAAAGTGTTTTGGTGAACGCTAATAATGGTGGGAATTGTGGAGTTGAAATCATCATATTTTGGCTAAGGCCAATCGTGTACTAATGCACTATATGTTATTAATGACGATAAAAGATGAAAAGAAATGATGTGTGAAGAAATGCTGTGTGATGTGGCTTGACGATTATTACATCGCTTTGGCATGTAGGATGCCTTAGAGAATGCCCATAAATTGTTGAACAGTGATCATGCCTGTGTGGCGATAATTGATCATGCCTGTGTGGCGATAGTTGATCATGCATGTGTGGCGGTAGTTGATCATGCCTGTGTGGCGGTAGTTGATCATGCCTGTGTGGCGGTAGTTGATCATGTCTATGTGGCGATAGTTGATCGTGCCTGTGTGGCGTAGATCATACCTGCGTGGCTGTATTTCTGTGTATCGAGTATCGTGCCCATGTGGCTGAAGGAAAGTGGAATGTCTATGAGTATGCACATAAAGTGTTTATTGTACATCATCTTGGCGAATAGACGCCCGAGAGCATTACTATAGCTCTGTGACTGAGTGTACTATTGGGGATTATATGGTGTGGAGTGAGATGACCTAGAAATGGTCCAATTGACATGTAATCGACGAGGTCGATTGATCATTATTTTGATTTGATGTTGTGAATTGATTGACTGAATGGAAATGACCGTGAGTGGTCTTGTTGGCTTGTAATCGACTAGGTCGATTTGATCGATGTTTCGATCGGTGATATGATTGCTTGAGTGTCTATTGTAAATTGTACTGACTTACAGGTGGGATCTGATGCTAAGGTACGTCTTCTGACCTATGCGTGTTTAGGCAGCCTTTAGTATAATAGTTTACTAATCGGGCTTAGTGGGGTAGAACTGGCTGAGACGTAGTCTCATCCCAGTTTGGGGAAAACATTTCAGGATCCCGACGAGGAGCTGAGGAGGAGGAATTTGTGAATGAGAACTCGCAGGTGAAATTGAGGAAGTGAATGATCTGAGTGAAGAGGAATCAGAAGAAGATCAGGATGATCTCGAGTATGACTTAGACGAGTATTGAATCCCATCTCTTTGTGAACCCTTTTGTATATGTGTAGATAGAGTGAGATTCTGAAGTTGCGAATAGTTTGTGAAGTGCTCTGTCTAATGCCATGTATAAAGGTTTGGTTGTAAATTTCAATATGAAAGATATAGCCTGCTTTTCTATCCCATTGTTTTATTGTCTGGGGATTTTAACTGCTTCCGCATGTGCTTAAAAATGAAAGGGTCGGCGATACATTGTCCTGGGATATCACATTATAAAATCGACCAAGTGAGACGGATGTGTGCGTGCCTGAGGATCGGGGCGTGACACCACCTTCACAGACTTTGGGGCTTCATGTCCTCCACAACCACCACCTAAGGACCTGAAAAGTTAAGTCCATGACAAGGTGAGATATTGTCTCAATAAGTTCACCCCCTAAACCCCTATTAGGAAGGAAATACACTCAGGGTTGGCCTAGCCATACAATACAAAGGACTTATCTCGCCTCAGTTCCTTCCTGCATGTTAGCACAATTCATATTTCATATACGTGCAATAACATCACTCACCAATTGGAATGCATCACACTATATCTCAATCAATTTCTCGTTCCAATTATTTATCATGGCCACACACGGGCATGACCTACTCCATGTTAGGCAGTTTTCTAGTGTAACCAGGTTAATCACGGCCCAATGGCACAACCTACTAAATGTTAGGCGGTAAATCATGGCCCAATGAGCACGGCCTATTTCCAAGTTCGGTGGTAATGACGGCCCAATGGGCACAACCTACTTTGACGGTTGATCACGGCCCGATAGGCACAGCCTATTCCAAGTTAGGCAGTTCTCTGGCTTAGCCAGGTGTCATACCCAGTTGCTTACAATTCACAATCAACACACAATTTCACAACCCAATCATCAATTACACAATCCAGCAAGCAATGGCATATTCTAACCAATTCACAACTACCACTCAAATGCACAAATCATCGCTCAACTGATCAATCTAGTAATCAATTACATAATCTAGCCATACCACAGCGATTAGTTTGAAATTCTATTGAGCGGCTATCCCAGCATAATTTCTGGAAAATATTAATTAATTAATAATTAAATAAATTCTGAAAAGTAATTTAATTTAAATAATATTAAATAATATAATTTAAATAATATTTAATAATATTCAAGTTGAATAATTAATTTAATTAATTAAATAAATAATTAAAAGTCTAATCATGCTTACACTAATCTAATTACATAATTAGGCTAATAAAATCATCCCTTAAACTAATCATGCACATAATCTAATTAACAATTAACTAAGCTAATCTAACCACCTAAACCATCATTAGGCTAATCTAATAGCCATTTAAGCATAATTAACTCCCTAAGCAGAGTTTGGTGAGTAAACTCATCGGATTTGCGAGTCGGTGAGTCCACGGTGACGACAATGTGGAGGTGAGCGACAAACCTCTTATTGGCGACACCAATGGAGGTTGGGAAGGGCTCGGAAACGAGCCACAAAATCCCAAAGCCTTGCTGGTTTTGGCTTCTAATCAAGGCTGAATCGTAGAGAGAGAACCAGTGGCTAAAACGACGAGGAAAGGTTGATTGGAGCTCTAGCGAGGGGTTGGCCGGCAACTAGCAACAATAAGGGGTCAGGGGGGAGTGGTTGGTAGCTAGGCTAGGTGAAGGAAGGGTCGAAATGGGAGAAAACAAGCTAAAAACGTGAAATAGTTCACTTCAGGTGGACTTCAAGCGATCTAACAAGCGATAGCTTCTCACTGGCGGACGAGTCGGCTGGCGGCTCCATTCAGCGAGCAATTGGGCTCATTCGTATAGATTGGCTCTCATGGACACGATGGTGGTTGAAGCTTGGGCTGATTCTCATGAGAAAGCAACGAATAACTCGAGTTTTTGCAAAAAGGTCAGCTGGAGCAGAACAAGGCCGGGCGGTCAGATTGCCACTGGCTTCTGCGAGCCGACGGGTCATCCGGCGGTTCCAACCGACGGTTCCAACCAGCGAACGGCCAAGTCCTACCATACGGTTTGGACCTCTTGAGCACCGTGATGGGTGGCACGTGATTTGATTCATCTAGGAAGCCAACAATCAACTCAGTTTTGTGGAGGAAGGTCAATTAGAATAGAAGTAGGAAAGAGAGAGAGAGAACGAGGGAGAGAGGGGTTCGGTCGAGATAGGGTTGATGGAGGGGAGAGAGAAGGCTGCTGCCAAGGCCCCAAGAGCTAGCCCCAAATCCCCATGCAAGTCCCCTAATCTTCTCTCTCTTCCCTTACCCTTATCCAAATGCTTTTAGGGGCAATTTGGTCATTTCCATCTTGCACAATTTCCCCATTTGCCCTTGGGCTGAAATTGATGTATGGGCCTAAGAAATGGGCTGGGCAATGATTAGAAATGGGCTTGGGAATTGATTGGGCTCAAATGGGCTTAAGGCTAGGTAATGGGCTTGGAAGATATAATAGTGGATTGGCCTGTCATGGTGGCTGTCCCACCTTGGGCCTAAGGCCCACACTAGCTTGGCCCGGCCCATGTCGTCATTGGCTCGTTTCCTTGGTTTGAAAGTTCATTTTCCAAGTGCTTGGCTTAACTGGTGCTGTTGACTGACAAAGTAGCTTCATCCAAAGTCCGTCCCAAACATTCTTGATAATTCAAAGTCCAATCTTGGATTCTCATGCCATGTCAATTTCACCCTAATGCTATTTTAGGTATAACTCAGAATGACAGGCGGTTTTAAGGATTCACACATAACCGACTCGTGCCAACCCATGTTCAAGACATCTCAATGCATGGACGTCCTTGACTACATGAAATTGTAGATGATAGATTCTTATTTCAAAGTACACGATTACTAAGGATCGACCCATGGTTGTTCACGAGCTCGATAATAGTAAATGAAATCACCCGTGTTCCATTATGTTTGTCTGCAAATCAACTTCTAGTCGTCCTTGAAATCGGTTTGTTTATCTACAGGTTCTTCCTCACACAAGTCTCACGGTCAAATCGTTTTCCTAGGTCGAGTTCTTTAGTCGTGCGAGTTTTGTCTTCATTAGTCTTTCCCCTTAAGGTCAGTATCTTAGGAGTGATCAATTCCGAGTGAGATCAACCTACAATGCATTGATGAAATTCACGTTCATTCATCCCTCAAATGGCTCGAATTTCAAGATGTCACAATTTGGTCAATTTTGGCTGATCGGCACTAACGTGGACGCTAGCTAGTGGTTGGATGCTAACGTGGCAATTTTTAAATAATTTTGTCCGAATTTTTTATTAATTTTCTTTTCTTCTTCCTATTATTTTCTTTCTTCTTCATCCTTGGACTTTCCTTGTAGTGGTCGGCAAGGGTTGCGGCCCTTGTTCAGCCTCGCCCAAGGCTACAGGCAAGCCTAGGCGAAGGCTGCCATGGCCTCGCCAGCAATGGGCAAGGCCAGGTGAGGGTTACTGTTGATGAGGGCTTCGCGGCCCTCGTCGGAGGCTTGCTGGCCATTGAGAAAAAATTCCAAGGAGGAAGAAGAAAATAAAAGAAACAGAAAAAAAAATAAAAATTGATAAAAACAAATTTATTATAAAATTGCCACGTTAGTGTCTGGGCACCAATCGGTGTCTAGGTCAACATTGGCTAACTAAAATTGGCCGGATTGACTAAATTAGTACCAATGTGAAAATGTTTAAGGACTGAATTGATTCAATTAAAAGGTTTAAGACTAAATTGATACTAATACAATAGGTTGATGACTTTTTTGGTACTTTTCTCATGCAAGTTGTGATAAAACTTCGTATTGGTTTATAGGGATTTAATGAACCACCATTAAATTTCAAAACATCAACTAATCAATCGTATCTTGTGACATTGAAAAGGATTCATAGACCCCTAAAGTATCATAACTTGGCACAAAGGGACACTTAAGTGCCATAACTTATGAAAGTAACACTTAAGTGCCATAACTTATGAAAGTAACACTTAAGTGCCAAAATCGGAGTAAAATGAATCACTTAAATGACAATCTAGCCAAAATCAACCAAAACGCTGACGTGTCAATTTTCCGGCGAAGCAAGTGCAAAACGGCGTCGTTTTGGTGCTGACGTGGTAAAAAATTAATATAAAAATTAATTAAATTAAATTTCAAATTAAATTTATTTAAAAAATTTATAAAAAATATACAAATATTTAAAATATTTAAAATATTTTATAAAAAATTAATTTTTTTTAAAAAAGGGGAGGCGTTAAGTCCTTAGCTGTTGCCGCCGGTAAGGGTCGACTACGAAGGGGGGAGGGTCGGCCAGGGTGGCTGGGTCCTAGCCAGGGGCTGGCGACCCTAGCCGACTGGCGGTGAGGGGGGAAGGAGGAGGACGAAAAAAAGGGGGGCGAGGGGGAGGAGGAGGAGGAGGGAGGCAACCGGCAGTTGAGGGCTCAGTCCTCGCCGCTACTGCCACCATCTCCCCTCCGTCGCCGGGGAGGTAAGGGAGGGTCGGCCGGGGCCGTCGAGCCCTCGCTGAGGGCTGGTGGCTCCAGCCGATCGACAACGAGGGCTCGACGGCCTCGGCCGACCCTCCCCCACCTTCCAGTGATGACAGGGAGGTGGTGGCAACGAGAGCTCAGCCCTCAGCCACCGGTTACCTTCCTCCTCCTCCCCCTCATTCCCTCCATGTTTGTGTGTGTGTGTGTGTGTGTTATTTTTTATAAATTATTATTATTATTATTATTTATTATTAATAATATTATTATTATTATTATTATT